>OAPG01000002.1:1200000-1834263 GCA_900208305.1 Melanopsichium pennsylvanicum
CCGTTCGAAGGTGGCCTTGAGCTTGTCCGGCTGGAATTCTTCTTTGCTGCTGATGTACATGTCAAACTCGGTCTTGGGGCTGGAATCTTCAAGAGCTTTGACTCTGTACGTTTGCTTGTTAAATCGACGAACGAGGAGCCAGAGGGACTCGTTCTTCATGCCGTGCAATACGGGAAGAGGGACGTTTGGCTCTTCGCTCCATCCGAGATCCTCGAGCTCGGGCTCGATGGGACGATCAGGATCGCCTGGAGCGGTGGCGGGAACGTCATTTTGGGTGCCTTTGAGATCGGTAACACGCTCAGGAGCCACTGGAGCCTTGGGGACATGATGAAGATGAGCTTCGTGATCGAGCGCGGCGGCTGGGGCAGGGACTTTCTCCTTGTCCGCGAATTGACCTGCCTCTTGAGTCTGGTCGGTCGAGGAGGTGAGCTTGGCAGGATCATCGGCAACGGGGGCGGATGGGTCGGAAGGCTGCATGATCGTAGACGCTGTGGGAAACGTACTGTCGATTGCAGCTGCTTGATCCGGGTCAAGGACGGGAGCGGGTCGGGGATCGGACATTGTGTGAACCTACACGATTTGAGGTGATGAGACCTCAAAAGTGATGTACTCTGCACAAGATGTGGATGGATGGGATCGAGATGATTTGAAAGTGTTGAGAATGATGATAGGAGTGAAAGATAGATGTGAGACAGGATGGAAGGGAGGTGTCCACGTGAAGTGGGGATAGTGGATGCCCAAGTCAGAAGATGCCGAATGATTCAGCAAGTTATCAAGCCACAGTGTAACCAAGCAGCACAAAAAGCTTCTCTTCTTCCTCATTTGAAATAAAACACAGAGTATGTATAGTGATTTAAAGTATACAGCAAAGTACAAGCTCAGGATGCCAAAGCGCGTTTGAGAACACTCGGCCATCCGCAAAGCAAAGGTGCCAAAAAGAGGATTCAAACCCTGTGCCATGACGGAAGTAGAGGGATCACACGGCTTGCACGAGAAAACAAGCAAGATAGCGCAGACCAGATGTCCAAGACTGCGAAAAGCGAAGAACAACGGCTATTCTTTTTTTTGTGGCAATTTTCGATGCTGACTTGGCCGGGAGTGACGGCGTCATATTGCATGCTAAGGACAGCTGGCTTGGATGGCTGGCTTTTCGCCTGCTACTATATTGTACTGAGTACGCTGATTTTGAGGCTGTCTGATTCAAATTGATTTTCAGACCAAGAGCAGTTGCCAGGATGTAACATTCAGTTTCGCGGCACAAAATAATCTGTCACACGCCGTCTGAATGCGGGGAAAGCAAATACGTATTTCAGTCCAAGTCGGCTGCTGTGACCGGCATGGCGGCAACCTTGGTGGTGACTACGCCTTGCACTCGATCAGCCTCGCGGTAATATAAAACTTACTACAATACTCCTACGCAGTCGAAAGGGTAGTGTGGTGGTCACACGGCCCTGTCACATGTGCAATCTTAATGAACGTGGTCTGTGCGACCCACAATCCTTTTCTTCGGCACCTCCGCGAATGTTTTGAATGTCTTGCTCAAATTTCGCCTCACTTCTGCCTACCTTCCTACATCATCACGATCCCGCTCTAGCCAGACTTGAAAAGGAAAGGATAGCAAGAAACGATGCCGTCCTTAACGACCATCCTCGTCATTCCCATCACGCTTGCCTTGCTATCGTACCAATTCCTCACCGGCCCCGGCTCCAAAGCGCATGATGTGTTCGGCCTCGGTCGATCCGTTAACTACACATCCCAAGCATGTACTCAGATCCCAGAATTAGAGGCATGCGAAGACATGTGGCTCCACCGTCCCTCTGGACTCCTGTACCTCGCATGCTCCGACATCAAAGGTCGTCTGGCTTGGACACCTGCTATAGACAACCTGGATGTCTCCGGAAGACCCAACTCGGACTACGTCGCCATCCTCAACACTAGAGGATCTGGCTCTATTTCGTCCAGGATCACTAAGGTCAAGCCTGTATCTTACACTGACACATTGAATTTGCACGGCATCAGCGTTCACGAGATCCCAGCCAAGAGTGCAGAATTGAAGCCGACGCTTCGAATCTTTTTGAACAATCATCGTCCTCCGATCGACCCTATCTCAAAGACCGTGCTCGACGCAACCAAGATCGGAGCGAATTCGACCTTTGAGCTCTTCGAGACAACCTTGGGTGAGTCGCGAATGAGACACATCCGAACCTATGTCAGTCCCGCCATCCGCACACCCAATCGCCCCGCCGCTGTCGGTCCGGACAGCTTTGTCTTTACCAATGACCACAAAACCAAGACTGGCGCGTCTAGATTGCTCGATTTCTTCTTGCCCCGTTCCGACCTTGGCTTTTGCGACAAGCTGGGTTGCAAGATCGCCAACCCTGGTCCACTATTCTACCCCAACGGAGTTGTCAAGAGTGCAAAGAACCCCAACATTTTCTACGTCCCAGCATCCTCCGATCCTAACATTCGAGTCTTTGAACTTCAGGCGGACAACACCTTGACTCTCATCGATGTAATCCACACTGGATACCCGAGCGACAATCTCACCGTGGATCAAGATGACAACATTTACACTGCAAGTTTCCCAAATGTTCCCAAGCTACTGGCCAAATTCAAGGATCCTTACAACAAGCACAGCCCTTCCACCGTGCTAAAGATCAGCAAGAACGAGGGCACGGACAAGTTCTTCGGCAAAAAGTGGAACGTAGACAAGGTTTTGGAGGACGATGGGATTGGCATGAGTGGTGCTACTACGGCGATGTGGGATGATCAAAACCAAGGATTCTGGCTGGGTGGTGTGGCCAGTGTCACGTCCTTCTGCAAGATTTAATCTCTTTTTCTCGATTAAGATACATCAGAGGCATCGTAAAACGCATCGATTCTTCTCAACGTACTTTCGAACGCACTTCACTTGGCCAGACTCATGAAAACGAATGCTCGAGTTCCCGTATCCAACCCATGTGAATACGGGAGCGTTACTCATGTCTGTGTACTGTAAATTACATTACTGTACGTGATAGCAGATTCTCGCTCGTTGAATTTCACGGCCAACATCTTTTCTATCGAATCCTGTCCGTGCGACTGATGCGTTCAGTTCTTTCTCGCCAACCCAGGCAATGCAAAGAACTCGAAAACCTTTTCAGCCGGCACTGCATCTCCCCTTCTGCCCTCGAGAGCGCTCATCTTATGCCCTCTTACAACGCCTACCACACTGCCCGTCTCCACATCCACCACTGGCCCACCGCTGGACCCCGGCGGTGGGAAATTGGGAAGAGGCTTTCTCGTCTGACTCTCCACCACCTGCTGTCCCTTTCCGCCGCTGCTTGATGCCGTCGAAGCAACCCGGCCCATGGCAGCTGGTCGTGTGCTTTCGGTCACAGTACTTGACAATCGAAGTGCATAATCACCTTGTAAAGCTGGAGGATTGGCGGGCGAGGAAACGAGAAGCTTGTAATCGAGCTGCGCGAGCTCATCGTACGTTCCAACCATCGCGGATGCTCCACAGGGATCTTTGTACTCGACTAATCTCGCTCTACCCCATCTGCTACGTCCTGCATCGTCACGTTCCAGTTTGACTTTTTCCTTTTCCCTTCCCTCCGGTGCCGCTTGTCCAGCAGCGATGGATAGACTTTGAGCATCGGCATTGTAAGTTTCATAAGCTGGCAGGATCGCTCCAGAATCGTCCTCCCAGCCCCAGAAACTTGACACGCTCAGCTCCGAGTTGATGTGGGCGGGATACGGTGACACGGGGAGTGTGCGAATGGGTTTCGAGGGCTCAGCGGAACCATTCAAAGTGAGCGGAGACGTACCGAGCTGAAGGAGAATGACGTCGGATGTGGGGAGCGATGAGATCAATGTTCGCACCGGGTAGATGCGACCTGTCCTTGTGATGGCCAATGCGATACTGTCCGATGCCGGGTTCGACGTGGTCGGCTCGGGCTGCCCGGCTCGTGGCTCAGCAGCCCTCAGCGTGTGCGCACAGCTTACCACCAAGGCGCCTTTGCCATCCCCATCTTCGGCTGAGATCTTGTCTCCACCTTCTACAGCAAATCCACTGCAGACACTGATCCTCTCACTGCCCCTAGCACCGTTCAAATTTGACACGTACGCCAGCAACAGCACACCATCGTCGTTGGCATCCTTCAACTCGCCCTCGGAGCTGTAAGCCGAAGTGAGCTTGACCTTTCTATCGGGTGCCGGTGTCGATTCATAGGGCAATTCGATGGATAGCTGGTATCCAGCTCTCAATTCGAATCTTTCGAGCAAACTGGTTATCGAGGCTACTTTGAATGCATCTTTGGCCTCCGAAGATCGAGAGTTTGTGGAGGCTGCATACAAGGCTCTCGCAGCAGCAAGGACTCTTTCATCCAGCTCATTCCTCCCGTAAAGCGCATCAATCGGATGGGGACTTTCCCTATCAACAATACTTCGCCTTTCGTCAAGCTCTCGAAGCGGTCTTTTGAACATTTCTTCCAGCATTTCGTCACGAGAGGGGATGGGAATGCCCTTGCGTTCAGCGCCAATGGCTGTACCTTTGATGCGGGCTATGTCGGCAGTGCGGTTGAAGGAGGAAGAGGAGGAAGCCGGGTTGCGAGGAGGATTGCCACGGAGAAGGTCTGAGATGTCGTTTGGGTTCTTTACGCCGAACCGAGAAGGCGTGGAGTAGGAATTGGATGAGGAAGAGGAGAATTTTTGGTCTTCTCGAGGAGGTGGAGGGACAGAAGTGCCTAGGAGGGCATCGACCGAGGAGGAGGGGTTGACGGGAACGGCATAGTTGCGAACAGAGGTGAGGGGTACTGTGTGGCGCAATCCAAGACGTGCTGTCCTGCAGAGCATGTTGTAGATTGCTGCTGTTACGAGTATGATGTTGTTTGTGGTTGGTACGTCTGATGAGGATCGCAACAAAGGGTGCACTCGTAGATGATGTTGCACAGAGATGGTGTCACTTAATCAAGGACCGACAAACGATAAGAGAAGCGTTACATTAAGCGTTGCGTAGGTGCGTGTGAATGACTCTAAGAGCTGAGTCTTATGCAAGTCTACTGTGAACACCTGTGTTTGTGTGGAGGCGCGGCATCTTATCGGCCCTTTCCCATCGAGGCACATCAGCCCATTTCTGCTATCTGTCCATTCACGATTGTAACGCCGCACGTCTCACCTCAATCATGGCCATGAACACTAAAAAGAAAAGGGTCTTGTGTGCTTTTGTCGCTTGAAGTCTCAGGCAGCTTTCAACTCAAATGAACCACTTGAACATAAATCATTGTGTTGCAAGAATCCACATGTTGCAAGAAAATTTCCCCCAACACCATCAAAATAGTATGATATCAATTGCTCCATTCATACCATTGAAGAAATACTTTAACATTGAAACATTGCATTGAAAAAGTGCTCAGACTGTGAAATAAGATTGAAACGCAAACAAATGGATTTTTGAATGGCATACCAGTGTTGAATGCAGGGTTGGTAAGTGGAAGGGGTGAATATGATGCTAGATTGCTTGGACCTGGCAAAGCAGGGTCAAGTGACATACTTGGCATGACCTGGACAGGTGCAATGGGTGAAAAAAGAGCCAAAAATTTCGGGTATGGGGGCCGCTACGAGGATCGAACTCGTGACCTCTTGCATTTCGAGTTCGCTCCCTATAGGAAGCGGTGAAACCCAAAGCAAGCGCGATACCACTACGCCAAGCGGCCATTGCATTGCTGCACCTGCTTGAAGCGGTCGAAACAAACGTACATAAAGCAATTTTTCAAAGGTTTCACACGAAAGGTGAACTTGGCCTGCAACATCGACAGATCTGCGCTTTGAGAACACCAATAATGCCTCTTGATGTGTAGTCTCTTGGATTGATCCCATTGGTAGGATGCGACCTGATATGGACAAATTTGTCGATCTTTCAAAGGCAGATCTGTGATTTTACGGTCATGACGTCCCCATACCTTTACAGTGCGACCCTTCCTCTATGCTCCTATTGCCTATTCAAACACTATACTGTTGCTACTGTGCGGGACTCCTTCATTCACATCCCACAAACGCATGCAACGCTCATCACATAACTTCGCAGGCAGGATGTACTGTGTATGTGTGTAAATCACGATTACAATTCGAAAGCAATCTGGCATTCCTCGGGTTTTAAACCTTCTCCTCACCAGAGCAAACGACGCTCTTCACGTTCCGCCCTTGCGACGCGCTTGTTCAGACCCCAAGATGCCTTTTTCAGATCCTCCTGCTGCTTCTTGACCATCTTGACCGACTCGGGCAGAGGTGCAACGATCGACACAAATAGAGGCGAGCACTTAAATTTTTTTGCCAGCTTCGTCTTGGTATATGTGATGGGATCTTCCTTGCGCAGACGCTGAATGGTTGCGATCTGCTCAGAGGTGATGGCATCGCTTCTTTGAGTGAGTTTGGAGCGCGGGCGCAAGGCGGGTGGCAAATTCGAAGTGTCGTTGGTAGGAACGGCGGAAAGCAGAGGTTGGGCCTGGTAAACGGTGGTTCGAACGGGTGAAGCGGTGGGGGGAGGGCGTACGATGAAGGTTTCACCGCTTGGGAGTGTGTGACGGGTGGCATCCGGAGAAGCATCCAAAGGATCACGCGGGCGGCGGGCGGGGGTATTGCGAAGGCCGACAGTGGTGGTGGAGAAAGAACGCCTCGAGACTGGAAAACCGCGTGACGCGTTGGTGGAGAAGGAGCGTTTACCAGCAACCGCTTCGGGCGAGATGGGTGCAGCAGAGAAGCTGAAGCCCTTTGGTCCACTCCAAGTACCCTTGACGTACGAGTTGTAGTAAACCCATGGGAAAAAGTCCTTCTTCAAGTGGTAGAATGCCTTCCTAGGCTCACTCTGGTCAATCCCGAACAAGTTGCCAAAAGTCTCCTTGGGCTGGCCGCCGTACTTGAATTCGGCTAGCATGACTTTACCGTACTCGGTGAGGAGAGGGCACGATGTGTAGCCGTCGTAGACAGCGTCAGCCTCTTTGCCCTCGAGGGCTTGAGCGAGGTTTCGAACGAGAACAGGCGCTTCAGCGGTGATGGCAGCAGCGGTCTTGGATGTGGGAAGCGACGAGGCGTCACCGATCGACCATATATTGTCGAATCGCTTGTGTCGGGTGCTGCCTTGGTCGACGTCGACAAATCCAGCACCGTCAGCGAGGGCAGAATTCTTGATAACCGCCAGAGGACCCATCTTGGGGGTGACGTGGAGGAGATCGAATTGCTTCCTGACCTGCTCTGCGCCGCCAGGTCGGGCAAATACTGCCTCGTTGCCTTCAATGGCAACCAAGTCGTGCTCGAACAAGCCCTCAACACCGCGTTGCTTCCTGAGCTCGTTGAGCTTTTCGCTGTACTTTGGCACACCAAACATTACAGGCAACCCAGTAGCAAAGTCGATCTTGATGGCCGATTTGGCGGAATCGGTAGGGTTGTAGAGCCCAGCTTTCTTCCAGTGGTCGAGCGCCAGCCACATAGCTTTCTGGGGTGCACCAGCACATTTGATCACCCCTGCGGGCTGGGTGAAGATGGCCTTTCCGGACTTGAGCTTGTTGATGGTATCAAACACCTTGTCGCACGTGTTATATCCATAGATGGTGCTCACGAGGGAGCTCGAATCTTGGAGGGCCTCTGGCAAACCTTTGATCTGATCATAGTTGATACTCAAGCCAGGGACCACGACCAGTTGGTCGTAAGCGATTCTGTTGCCGTTCGCCAAAGTGATGTGGTTCTGTTCGGGAGCAAAAGAGTCGACGGGAGAAGTGTAGTGCCTGAGCTTTGAGTCGAGCAGTGAGGCAAGGGGGCGGCGAAGATCGCGCTTGTCCTTGAGACCACCTCCTACGAGAGTCCAACCGGGTTGGTAGTGGTGCCATTCAGAAGGATCAACGACGGCAATGTCATCCTGCGAGAAAGCGCCGGAGCGGATCAGTTGGTGCGAAACGGCCATTCCGGCAGAGCCACCGCCGATGATGACGACCTTGTGGCTGGAAGATCCAGAGGCAGTGTGCTGGACAGGAGAGTCAGAAACGGTGGCCAATGTGCGGGCGGCTCCAGCGGTGTAGCAGGAGCGCGAGGCCCTCGCCGTGGCGGTAAGGCTTTTTTTGAGCATCGCGTGCATCTTTTTATTCCGAAGCGGAGCGCGGTGCAAAGATGAGAGTGTAAAGATGGCGTATGTGGAAGACGGAAGAGAAGCGAATAGTTCAAATCTATGCTATAGTACAGTAAATTTACAGTATTACCTTCAAGTCACAGAGTATCTCGAAAGGGCAACGCAAAAGTAAGCTCCGCATCGGTTTTGGGAAGAATTGCAAAGTTGAGCTTCTTGATGCCCGCACATAAACGCACTCAAAAAATGGGAAGATCTCGGAGATTTGCCCCGATACCTCTGCAAAATGTACAAGAAAAATTGAGAGCTGCATGAACGCCTCCAAGCACGCAATCTTGCCCCTTTGATTTTCTAGAAATTTGTTCTCCAGAACGGCGTAGCACTCTTGGTTGGATTTTCGTGTTTTGCGGGTCAACACAAGACAGTTGGTTAAACACATCTAACGTAAGATCACGAGAGATTCAGCATGTCCTTCGTTCACACAAGCACAAGGAAAATGAAGCACGTCCAGTGTAAAACTTGAATGCGCTCCATGATATGACATTGGTTTGAGCAGTCACTGTGTCCATCTTTCACTCACTACCATTTGTACTCGCCCGGCAACCGCTCGGAGCGCGAACCCTGTCTATCGCCACCCCTTGGCGTCGCAAACGGTGACGAGACGTATGACGTCGGAGAGGCGGTCGAATTCAAGTCCATATCCTGCAAGCTGTTTGCCAGTCTCTCGCCGCTGTTAGACATTTGCAGAGCTCGGGATTCACCCCCTTGCCCTTGCGATGATGTGTATGGGTCGTAGCTGGCCGAACGGAAGCTCGAAGCACTGGCAGTCCTAGCCGGGCGTAGCAGCGGGCGCACCATCTCGACAAAGAGGGGTAGCATCTCGGGGAGAGCCTTCAGTTCAGGTGCCTTGGGTGCTGGAATCTTTCGTCTCTTGCGAGTCTTCTCCTCACCATGATCTGCATTTGCTAACGCGGCTGGAGGCAGAGGGGGAAGATCTTTCTCGAGCTGCTTGGGGTTCGCTTGAGTTAATGTGTTTTGGCGCGATGGTGTGGGTCTCCATCGTGGGGCGTCTTCGTCATCCTCCTCCCCGCCATCGCTGTCGCTCGAAACTTTGCGATTTATTCGAGGTCTTCCATCGTGCTGATCGTCATCAGAGTCTTCCTCATCCGACGTCTCCATCTCCTCTTCTTCCGCCTCAGCATCAGCTACCTCGCCGGTAAAGATGTCGCCAACACCCAAATTCTCTACCATTGCACCCACGAACGCCGTGTCGTCCTCCTCACTCAGCCCATCTGCCCTGCGCTTCTTCTCCGCGCCAATCAGCTTCCCTGCAACCCCTGCCACTTCGCGGTCGGCCAACTTGCGACGCAGCTTGAGCTCACGCAGAAACTTGAGCCTATACGCGTACAGCACAAGTGAGTCGATTTCGTCCAGAGCCCTCTTTCGTTCCTCGCCGCCAGCAGGCAAGCAGATCTCGAGATCGACCTCTCCGATTCCACCCAGCTGGTCCAGTGCTTTCTCGCCAACCTTCCCAGCTTGTGACACCGCTTCAGCCGATCGCTCGTTGCCTCGTACGAAGTTGATAAACAATTCAATCCAGTGCATGAGGCCGTCGAAAAGCCCGGAGCCCTTCGAGTGCACTTGATGGACAAAGGTGTAGAATCTGCCTTCATGCCTTTCCACGAGATCCACAAACACCTGCACCGTCCTCGTGGGATCTGTGTAGCTGAGCTCTTCGTTCGCTTCCACCGTCTTGATCAAGTCCGTAATGAATGCCTGCATGTCCGATAAACTATCGGCAATATTGGCCAGCTTGTACACCTGCGCCAGGGGCGAGTAGAAGATGGTGACCATATCCTTGAGCAGCTCGGCAGTGACACCTTCAAAGATGAGCGAGATAAGCTGTTCCTTGTCACGCTTGCGAGTCAGCATCTTGATGAGGACATGCAGATCCTCGTACAGCCATGCATCGTCGTCTTGGGGGCCTTCGTCCTCGAGGTCAGGATTCTTGAGACCACGGCGGTACTCTTTGTACACTTCGTAGGCTTGACTTGCTTTGACGACACGGTGGATTTGATTGCGATCGAGAGCGGGGGCCTCGGGGGAGCGAAGGATGGTGGTGAGCAAATCCAGACGCTCCTCTTCCGCATCTTGGCGGTACAGAGCTTGAATCTCGGATGGCGCATAGACAAACTGGCGCACCTTGTCGCAGATGGTGGCATCGTTCACTTTTGCCGAGATGGCAGCACATACTTCGTCGAGCTCGCGCACCTCGTCTTGGAGGCTGCTGGAGAACATGCGCTGCAGCAGACTACGCTGGCCGAACGGCTGGGCGAGGAAGATGTCTAGCACGCCTCTGACCATTGCCATGGGATTCGAGATGCGCAGAATGCCACGAAGCATAAAGTAGGGCATCATACCGTGCATACGTTTCATCTGCGAAAAAATCTCGGATGAATTATCGCTGCCCATAAAGATCTGGAAGATGGTCGAAGCAAGGCTGATGCGCGCCCACTTGAGCAGCGCTTTGTACTTTTCAGGAAGATCTTGGATGCGAGGTGTTGACTTGATGGTAGCAAAAATGCGGGTTAGTCCATCGTGCTGAACCAAATCCTGCTTGAACTCTTTGAGATGCTGCTGCAGCTCCTGGGCGCGTTTTGCGGCCTCGTCAGAGAAGCGCTTGTGTTCCTCCTCGCGGACGTGATCGAGCCCTTCGCGGATTGCGGCGTCTTCCTCTTCAGCGCGGGTGAGTGTGGTCGATCCTGCTGTAAGGAAATCCATGAGTACGGCACTGTCGGTCACAGACGGACTGGCGAGAAGCGAGCGAAGGTATGCTCTTAGTGTGAGACGGTTCTTCTCTCGGGCGAGGGGGCCGGTAGGCATGGGAAGGCGTGGCTGAGAGCTTGTAGAGTCTGTTGACACGCGTGGATCTGCAAAATCTCTGTCGCGCGATCCCGAAGAGGGTGATGGGCCAGTGAGCGGCTTGCGGTAAGGGTCGGAAATGTCGGTGTTGGTTCGATCTTTGGGTGGGGGAGGACGAACATCCTCGTCGGGATATTCCACGCGCAATGTCTCCGCAAGTCTGGCAAAATCTCCGTAGCGGCGAGAAACGTAGATATCTGGCTGGCCAAAGCCTCTGCGTGTGCGAATGATGAACTCCTCGTGGGCACGGTTGCGAAGCCTCCCCTTTGTAACGACGGTGCGAACCGAGACAACATTGATGTCGAACCCGAAACCAGGAGATGTGGAGGACGAAGTCGAGGCAGCGTCATCATCCAGAGACTTTCGGTTGCTCTTTGGTGAGGCAGCCGCCCTTCCGAGAGCAGCTTTACGACGAGACTCGACCGCACTCATTTTGAGCCTATCTTGCTCGGATATACGCACAACATCCTCGCCAATATCCTTTACTTTGATAGCAGAACCCATAAGCAAAACAAAGTATTTCTCGAGCTTGTTTGTGAGCTTGCGACGTTTTGTCGACTCATCTCTGTCGTCCGTACTGCTGATATTCCGTTCGAGAAACTTGTCAAAGAAAACCTGGACTTTGTCCGCAAAGAAGTTGGGTGGCGCTGATCGGAGGAAAGGGAATGTGAGGACGAAATGCTGGAACATGAACCTGAGTAGAGGCAGGTCGGTTTTGCGAGCTTCGGGTGACGCACGGAACGGTGGACCGAAGGTGGAGAGTGCATCCTTTGTACTAAGCTGTGCGACCTCTCTCTCCATCTGCAGACGGATCAGGGTCTTTTTGAGGTAATGCGCACGTAATGGAGTGAGCGCATTAGGGTCGGATGCGTTTGCTAGGCCAGGTATGCTTGCACGAGCAGCTCTGCCAGATATGATTGCATTATCGTTGTTGGCTTGGAATGGTGCCAGAGATGTGCCCGCCGAGGCAAAGGCAGGGTCGTAGAGAGTTGCCGAGTTCATCTTGGTTGAGTAATTGATGAGAGTGAGGAAGAGCACCAAGGCAAGAATACTCGACGCTGGTTATTGAAGTAGGGCCGATTGGCTGTCGAGAGCAGGCAATGGACGCGAGGGTTGAGCCTTTATCCTGAACTGCCAAGTTTGAAGCGACGGAACAAAAAGCAGTGCGGGTTTGAACGAAATCGTCAAAGGGAGGTAGCTTGAGATACTCGTAGGGTGTGCAAGCTATGTGCAAGCTATGTGGTACGAAGAAACCAATTGTTTTGCTTCTGGTAGCAACCCCGCTAAGTGTGATGTCAGTGTGAGTGAAGCTTTTGGCTGTCTCTTTGTGCGGTTGCACAGCTTGCACTCAGATTGTGGAGGGGCCACCTGCCTAAAATTTGGAAACTCATCATCATCGGTAAATATTAATTGAGGCCGGTGCTGCTGCTGCTGCTGCTGCTGCTGCTGCTGCTGCTGCTGACTGTAATCATAAGCGACAATTCATTGTGCCTGACTGAGGCTCACAACGTGCCCAAATTCACAGCACTTGTGCACGACCGAGATCTAACGTCTAAAAGTTGCGAAAAAAAAAATGGGGTTCGGAAGGATTGCCGGCTTCTTAAACGCTCCTTTTTCTTGCCCCGTCAAAAAATATCAGATCAGCGAGAAGCGTCAACGACAGAATTGGGCCGAACCCTCACTTTCTTGCATCACTTCCCAACAACTGTGTACTGCGCAGTGTAGCGTGACATACCCCATCATATCCGATTCTGATATATTGCCAATTGCGATTGGTTTCTTCCTCCTTGCTTACCCTCCAAACATCTTGTCGCTCTTCAGTCACATGCTCACTACAAACCGCACCTGGAACCACTCCTTCGAAGGGGTAGTAGACTAGAAAAGATGGCTCTCGATGGCGAGCTTCAAAAAGTACTCGACGCACGAGCTGCAAAGGGAACGCTTCGCCAGCTCACCGTCTACCCCACCGTTCCTTCATCCTCCTCATTTCCCTCCTCTTCACCGGCGGCGTTAATAGATTTCTCGAGCAACGACTATCTCAGTCTGGCTACCTCTTCTCGCGTTCGGGCCGACTTCGTGTCTCTCGTTACTTCGAATACTTTGTTAAGCTCTCAACTTGGCAGTGCGGGCTCTCGACTACTCGACGGTAACTCATCCATCCATGAAACAATCGAGAACGAGCTCACGCAACACTTTGCATCCTCCACCGCAGGTTTGCTCTTCAATTCGGGTTACGAAGCCAACGTTTCTCTGCTTAGCACTCTTCCGCAGCCGACGGATGTGGTGTTGTACGATGAGCTTGTGCATGCGAGTGTCCATGATGGTTTACGCAGATCGCGTGTACCCACCCACCTCAAGATCCCCTTCCGACACAGTTCGGCAGAACACTTGGAAACAGTTCTCAAGCGTTTGACACGGGATGGCTCCCTCACAGCATGTACCACCACCACCACCACCACCAGCAGCAGCACAAGTGGACAAGGTCGAAACATCTGGTTAGCAGTGGAAAGCGTATACTCGATGGACGGCGATGTGTGTCCACTCAAATCCCTCTTGGACATCATGTCAAAGTACATCCCCAACAACCGCATTTGCGCAGTCATCGACGAAGCCCACAGCACCGCACTCTATGGCTTCCAAGGACGTGGGCTTGTCAACGCGCTCAACCTTCAAAACGACGCTCGAATAACTGCGCGACTGATGACGTTTGGCAAAGCATGGGGAGCTTCGGGAGCCATTGTTCTGTGCAGCAAGATCGCACGTCATTACCTCATCAACTATGCCCGTCCGCTTATCTTCAGTACGGCGCTTGGGTATCCTCAGCTTGCATCCATCGTTGCTTCGTTCAGGTCCATTCAGGATGGTTCTGCAGAGATCAAGGCAAGGAAGACGTTTGGCAACAGTAGGAGGCTCGTAGACGGTATCGAGGATGTGATTCAGAAGCAAAAGGTGGGATCAAACAAGAGTGTTGCGCTTCCACCCCATCTCCGACCAAAGCGTACAGAAGTGGTGGGAGAAGATGACTTAGTGAGATGGTCAATGCAGCAGCCTTCGCCCATCATCCCATTGTTGACGGATCGGGCGAGGCAATTGGCAGCACATTTGAGGCAGAATGGCTTGTTGGCGAGGTCGATTTGCTACCCGACGGTGCCCAAAGGCGAGGATAGGGTGAGGATATGTGTTCATGCCGACAATACATCAGAGGATATCGATCGGTTGATCGAGTGTGTAAGGCGATGGATTGGTGATGATGCGATGGAGCATGGCGGTGGGAGAACGATGGAGTCTGGGACTGCGCCGTTGCTTGCGTCGAAGCTCTAGACACTACTATCTCATTCCTGAAATGCAAGATCTTTCAGAGGGAAATGCTCATCTTCCTCCTTAGGCTGTTACACTGAGGGTTGAAGAACGACAGCATGTGATGCGTTTGTGGCGCTGTCTTGTTTCAAAGTCATGTAGCCAAAAGTAAATTTTCCAGCCTCACTCGAGCTCAGTAATTGTCCGAGCCAGTAGTAGCCGCCGCAGCGCCGCTCCTGATCTGTTGGACAATTGCCTTTGTTCCACTTGCGCCCACCCTCGTAGCCCCATTTTTCACCATCTCCCGAACCGTCTCTAGGCTCCTCACACCACCGCTTGCCTTGACCTGCTTCTTGCTCCCATCCCAGCCCAGATCGGTCCTGGAAGCTACTTCGTACATCAACCTTACATCCTCCTTAGTCGCACCTGGTCCACCATAACCTGTACTCGTCTTGACAAAATCCGCTCCAGCGAGGCAAGCAATGTAGCTGGCTGCCACAATCTCTTGTTTTGTGAGCATGGCTGTCTCTAGGATGACTTTAAGCTTTGCATGATGAGAGTGACATGCTTCGGCGACCGCCTTGATGTCACTGTAAACCTCGAGGTATTGTTGCGAACGGAGGAGTCCGATATTGTTGACCATATCAATTTCTTTGGCGCCTTGTTGCACGGCGACCTTGGCCTCGAGTACTTTGGATGGAGTGATGCTAGATACGAATGGAAAACCGATGACCGAGATCGGAAGAACAGAGGTGCCGGCAAGGTGCTGTGCAACGTAGGGGATCATGGAAGAGTTGACACAGACGGTGGCAGTGTTGTATGCCTTGGCTTCTTCGCAGATCGCGCTGATCTGGGTCAGGGTTGCATTGGGAGCAAGCAATGTGTGGTCAATAAGGCGCGAGACTTGGGCTTCGGTTGTAGGTAGAGTAGGTGTTGGCGTGATAGGTGGAAGCTGATCGAGAGGGGTGGTGAAGGAGGCGAGAAGGGAAACGATGCCCTCTGCAAGTGATTCCTGAGTGACGGCCGACATTTTAATGACCGTTTGTGTTGGCGCAGGTAGGAGATGGTGGAGAGAAGATCGGTCCTTAGAGTTTGTATGACAGAAGAAGCTCTGAACCGACTTTGCGGAGAAAGCTCACACAAACACACAAGAGCATGTCGGATGCTCGGCTTTCGACTTCACGTTAAGAGCCACCAACAGCTGACCCTTTTGGAAAAACAGGTGCTTTCGGACATGTCCGAGCACTGCAATCGGCGATTCAGTCCTCAATATGTAGATTGACTAAAAGTGGAGATTTTTGAGAAGAAGTTGTTGCAGCAGCAGCCTCAATTACACACACTTTACTTTTGGTGGTTGTGTCAGCCAAACAGGAAATTGACACTAACTTGAAGCTTGAACATTCTGTCCGACACTCTTCTTCGTCTCGGTCCATCAGCTTCATCCATCGATCGATCAACGCAGTCAAATTTTGTACCACAGCAACCATGACATCCCTCAGAAGCACCACCTTGACACGCAATTCTATTCGATCGACCATCTTCGCTCAAACTCGAACGGCCCGAGTCTTACCCCGTGCTCGCTCAGTGCTTCCTGTTCAAACTCGTCAAGCATCAACAGAACCAACCAAGCAGGTAGGAAATGTAGAGACCCCGGGTTTCAAACCGCGCCCTTCAGTATCTGGACCTGGCGCCGTTCGTGTTGGTACGCTTTTCACCAGTCTCATCGCGCTAGCTGTGGCGGTGACAGGTTATGGACTTTACGAGTACTACACCTCTTTCTCAGCGTGGCCCGTATCCATTCGAGATGACCTACGAGCAGCGCTAAAGGCACGCAACCGCGGTGACGTTCGTCGAGCCGAATCATACTTTCGAAAAGCGCTTGCCACAGCACGCGGCATCAAGGCCGAGCTGAACGAGCCCACGCCCACGCCAAAGGGGAATGCGCCTGGCGACAAGGGTGAGGCCATGTTGAAGATCTCCGGTATTGCAATTGCACTTGCTGCGCTCTTGGAAGGAGAGGGGAGGGTCGCCGAGGCGTACCAAGTCTTGGAGGATGTTTGGGAGGAACTCATGGAACAAGGCAAGTATCGAGCGGTGAGCGCGGACAAAGGGGAGTGGAAGAGGGGGGACAAAGACCGGATGAGGGGAGTACAGATCGCACAGAAACTAGGATTACTTGGGCAATTGCCAGAGGTACGGATCGTGTTGCTAGAAAAGTTGAAGGAGGAGCGAATGGTTGGTGGGGAAGGAGAGAACAAGAAGGGCATGTTCGCTTTGACAGGTACAGCCGAAAGCAGAGATCCCGCAGAAAGATGGTTGGTATGGAGCGTGGAAGAACTTTTCCGTCTCGTGCTCCCATCTGACGTGCGTGCTTCTGCTCTCGCAGCAGCTCGTGCACCTGAATCCTCCAATATGTCTTCTCAAGATGCTCCTGCGCCAGCACCTGCTGCACCGCCCACACTAAAATCTTTGAAACCTCCAACATCCATCAGCCTTGCTGACTTGGATCTCCCACCGTGGGTGAGCAAGCTCGACCTGCTCGCCTCGATCGAATCCCTGGGCACTTTCTACGCCTCCAAGAACCTAGCCGAGTACGCTGTACCGCTGTATCTCCAAACGCTTTCGATCCTGCTTCCGCCCAATCCGAGCTCTGGTGGACCTACTGCCAGCGAACGATGCAAAGCCGGACTCGTCATGAACAACCTCTCCCAACTGCTCTCGGGTAGCAATGTCAAAGATGCCACCAAATGGGCACTAAAGGGTTTGGAGGTGACAGACAAAACCGTCGCCATGGCAGGTTTCGAAGAACCTACACCACCACCACCACAAACAACCACACCTCAAGACACGAACAAGAGCAAGGGCGAAAGCGGTGCGATCCAAGTGGTGCAGTCGAGCGAAGAAAGGACCAATGAGGTACGCTTCGAATGCCTGGGAGTCAAACTCACCTTGCTCTACAACTTAGGCGTATTAAGCGATATGGCAGGAGACAAGTGCCAAGCTAGACTTCATTTTCAGAAAGCTTACGCTTTGGCAGACAAGATCGCAACTCCAACTTTTCAAGTGGCCAAACAAAAGGCGGCAGAGTCTTTGGCTAGACTCGAACGTCGGTCTGCTAAGTAAACCTTTTAACTTGAAGCATTTGGTTCGAAACTGATTAGAAAGTGTTTGTAAGATCAATATCACTCGATTTATACTGCCCATTTTCGCAAAACGAAACATGTGAGCACTTTCAACACAACCAGTCTGTGTAAGAAATGTGAGTTTGGAGGGAATTTCCGATGACGCTTCTAATTGTGATTGTGGACAGGTGCCAAGAGAAAAGGAGGGCGGATTTAGATGAGAGCAAACGATTCATCAAGCACTGGTGGGCGGATGTTAAACCTCGTGATGATTTCGCGGATGGCCTGTCTTGTGAGGACAAGAGCGAGATTCGGGTTTGCAGACTTGGCTGTTGCTGACTTTCTTTCTTTGCCTTGGTCTGTACCATTGCAAGCATGCGGACTATTCTGCGGTATAGCCTCATCCGAGACAGGTAGGTGTGGATTAGTAGCTCCATCAACCAAACCAGCCTCGGTCAGAGCCAAAACAATGTCATCCAGTCTTAAACACGTCAACCTCGATAAAGACTCCAATGGGACAGCCATGGTTATTTCCGCGTCGTCTTGCAGCTTGGCAATGTCTAATGCTGGGTGGATTGCTGCTTGATGCTTGTTTTCTTCCGCTATGTCGGCGACATTGAGTGCGACTCGAGATGATCTCCGCGTCGTGCTCTCATTTCCGACAGGTGCACTACCAAGTTGCTGCCAAGGTGAGCGGGATGGGGCGCTTCCAGCCCAACCTTTGAGCCTGAGCTTGCGCTTCGCTGTTGTCGATGACGAGCTTGTGGGAGCCTCGGAGCTCTCTGCTTCGCTAGCAAGTCGCTGAAGTTCCGAAAATCCTGATTGATGTGAGATGCGCTCGAGAGAGATGTTGAGCAGCTTGCAACGCGCGTTGAGGATTCGCCATCTGCGCAGGGCATCTTGTGCCTTTGCCCTCAAATCCGCTTCTTCTACATTGCCAATAGCATCCGGTTTCACGGCTGAGGAGGCCCTTCTGTGTCTTGCATTGCCGGTCTTTGGCTTACGGAGCGGACCATCGAAGCTCTCAATCAGAACCCTCATGAGCACGGCCGTCCAAAAGCTGAGGTACCCCTTGAAACCTAAATCACTCAATGGCCGTTCCGGTGTTCCCAGCATGCCTCCTTTCCCGCTCAGATAGTAGCTGAACTCGATCATGAGCGTGCCGAAGCTTTTCCTCTGAAATGGCGGGAAAGTCACGATGCAGGCAAGATTGTAGTCATCGTAGCTGACTTTTTCTTTCGAAAAGAATCCCAGCGGATGGTCGAAACTTGCGTTGGCCGCATCAGTGAGGACGTAGAACATGAACGGCTCCACATCAAAATAAATTGTTTTGTGATCGATAAACAGTTTTCCAAACAAGCTGAGATTTTGGCAATAAAGCTTCTGTTGAGCACCGTCGACTTCCCAAATGATGTGCGCGCCACGTTGATAGACTTTACGACCAGGCGGATGCGTGTGGGGGCAGAACTTGCGATGAGAGGAATAGGCGTTGTAAGTTTTCATGTATTTGAAGCATCCATCGCATATCCAGAGCATTTGTGTGGGTACGGAATCCTTCTTGGAACGGGCGTTGAGGCTGTTTGATGAGGTTGGTGATGCACGGTTGGTCAAATCGGCGCTGAGGGCCTTGATCGCGGGCGCATGCTGAGATGATGTGGATAGAGCTCCAGTGAGGCTGCTGGTAGAGGTGCTGTCTTTGCGTGCTGCACGTTTCGCTGTGGTCGCAGCCGCACCTGATTTCAGAGACGCAGGAGACTGGTGACGCTTGTTGGCTCCGAGACTGGATGCGGATGCTGATGAGTGTGCCGCGGAGCCGTCTTCATCGTCGTGATCGAGCGGATAGGGACTGTAGTACCAGGTCTTGATGTCAAAGCTGCCGTACAAAACCCGATCGATGTTTCTCAACGCTGGAGTATCTGGCTCTCCAGCAGATTTTTCTTGCCTCCTACGATGTGTCGCGCCTCTGTCTGGTAGCGCTGGTGAGACTGGTCGACTGATTGAAGGCGTTCGAGACCCGTCGCCCCCTTCATGCGCGAGGTCATGATCCGCTTTCCGTTTCCCTTTGCCGATGGAATGCGACATGGTACTGAAAGAGCCATTGGCGCCTCTGATTTGGGTCGAAAGCAGAAGTGATGGGCTGACGTTGCCGTCTGAGATGGATGCAGGTCGAATGAAAGCACGGTCGACCCAGTCATCCATACGTTTGTCCTGATCATGGCGGTGTACATAGTATTGCACGATATCGGAGTCGAATCCCGGTGGTGGATTGGAAGAACTGCCCGAACGGCGAGAGAGGACTGTTGCTGTGTAGGTAGTACCGGTGTTGGGATCGATAACCTCGCACACTGCTCCGACAGGCAGCATCGCGTGCTGATCGATGGAAGAGAGCATGTTAAATAGGTTCGGTCAACCGTCAGTCCAGTTCGTGGACGCTCGGAATGATTCGATTGTCGCGAAAAGATTTGATGTCTCGATAGACTACGATCATGTGTGAGTCCAAGATGGCATGTTGTGAGATTGCTCCTTCCCTTGTTGTCCAGAGCCCTGTGGGAGGTGAAGCTTGGCGTAGAATAGCTACTGCATTGGCCGAAGTGTCGAAAGGCTCCGGCGCTCGTGATGCTACGCGGGCGAGGTCTTGCGGCCTGTCGGGCGTGGCTGTGTGGGTCGTACCTCGAGCTGAAGGGTGTCAATTTGGTGGAGAAGGCAAAGCAAGCTCCTCCAAGCGCCGATTGATATGTTCAGGGCGTCGTAGTTGCTTTGGTTGTGCACCTCCACGACCTAAATTCAAAGCTTCTGGAAAAAGTCACAGAGACGCAAAGAAACGCGGATTCACGACGTGGACCATTTGTTCATACGCGTCTGAATGCCGAGCTCCATCTGATCACACGTTGCTCTGCTCACTCCCCTCGATTATCATCCAATAGCAAGAACATGGCAAACTGAAACCACCAATTTCAATACGGCAAAGAAAGAGAAGAAAGACGTTAATGATGATCAAAACAAGTGGTAGATGACGAAAACAATGAATGCAGGTACGTGTATACGGTATAAATGATGGATTAGCAAGACACTCGTTGGGCCCTCTTCTGTATGGGCAGATGCGAACACAAATAGCTCTGTTCAGCACTGCTTGCCAGTCCTCCTGATTCCCAGAACAGCACCCGAATGATGCAGCTCAATATCGCTATCAAAGGCGATCCCGATGCTCTCACAAACCTTGGCTACTTCTACCGCGGCAAAATCTTGATCCTGCAAACTGAGTTTCTTCTGTTCCGGATTATTTTGAAGATACTTGAGATATGCGCTGGTCGATCTGACCCAGTCAACCAATTTGCGAGGGGTTGTTGAGGAGACGACGAGATCTCCGTGAGAATTGTTGCATTGTGCTGCACGACGAACGCCAGGTCGGATCCAATGTGGGAGTTTGGAAAGGGTTGCTGCGAATTCTTCTGGATCGTCAACTTTGGACAAGCGCGAAGATGTAGCGGCCTCGCCAAGAACTGTGCAGTCATCGATGGGAATCCAACAATAAGAGTGCTTGTCCCAGAGCTCTGCCAGAGCCGCATCGTGATCCCAAGGCATGGCAAGCTTGCGATACAGCCCACCGGTGCGCAAAGCTTGAACAGCTCCGTGGGCGCCATAGTAGGAATCAATCTCGGGGTACTGACTAGGAAAATCGAGAAACCAATCTCGCAAAGGTCGAATTTGATCTCCCTTCTCAGAAGTGTAAGGACCGATAACAGGTCGACCTCCAGTGACAATGAGTGTTCCACCCGGTTTGAGCAGCGATGCCCACTTGCGCCAATTGTAAATGGTGGATTCGGGAGTCTCCCAGTCCATCCAGTGAATACAGGCTGCCATCATGATCAGGTCGACCTTTTCACCCCGGGGCAGCACGGGATCTTCGCCTCGAGCCTGCATGAATTCGATCCGATCCGGGTTATTGACCGGTGGAAGCTTCACATCAGCCAGGTCTTGTGCAGACATAAGCTTGACAGTGTTGGCCAGCTTGAGCATGTTAGGCGAGGGATCCTGACCGAAAACTTTGCCAAATCGAGTGGCCATGTGAATCGACATTTGTCCCGGCCCACAGCCAATCTCAAGCGCTGAGTTCCATCTTTCGCCATTGCTGCTATCCTTGTCGCCCTGTGCATGGTAGTCGAATGCAGTCTGTGTCATCGTGGGCGGGTATGACGTGCGGGCACGTAGATATTGCATAGCATTATAAGAGTCGTGACTCCAAGCGGAGCCCAGTTCGTGCGGAGCCATTTCGAGTGCTATGTCTAGTTCTGCTTCGAACTCGGGATCTAGCGGGAACACGAGCGAATATGCTGAAGATGAAAGCGAAGATGCCGACGATGATGACAGTAAGGTTGAAGTGAGCGAGAGGAAAGACGTGGACGGCGTGGGGTAGGAGAACCAGCTTTTGGCCGAGGCAAATCTCTGCTTGCTTGCTTTAATGCTGCTGCTGGTATTGGTGTTAGTGGACCCACAGATGGGGCTGGTGGGAAGTGGTGGCTCTTGCTTTGTCCTGCTGCTGAAGTGTTGTTTAAGCCTACGGAAGGTGCAAGAAAGGGAGTTACCTCGATTCCCACTTTTTGATCGAGTGCTGTCGTTGGTATGTGCGAGCAAGAGCTTGTGCGATAAAGATTGATTATCGAGCAGCTCATGCTGCTGCGTTTCCATGCTCAGTCGTGGTGGTGAGACTGAACCACACCTTGGTCGCCCTATGGAAAGGCAAGGAGTGATTGCATGAATACTCACCATACCCTTTCACTTCTGTGCTGTCTACCCAACAGCCAAGGTCGCGCAGGAAAAAGGCAACATTATGTTACGGCCCAATTCTATAAACGATTTTATTCGGAATATATGATCGTGTGTAGCTAGATCTCGGCAGGCTGTACTATATGAAATAAAACTGGGTAGACAAGATGCCATGGTTTTCGGAAGATTTTCCCGAATTGTGTTTCACTTAGAGGTAGTGAAGGGCCCGATGTCGAGATGCTAAGATACAAGATGTCAGATCCTGATCAAGTCGAAGCTTGGACTACTCTCTATGTCGGTGGGTCTTCCGTCGGGCAAAGCTGGTTGAAAGGGAAGATTCAGGGCTCCAAAAGGGGGGGAGGAGGGGAGTTTAGGGAGAAGTTCGAAAATCGTCTCTCGCTGTATGAAGCGATCTGGTATCAGTCACAAGACGAGTTGTCAACGAAGCCAGAGGCCACAGCATCAACCTTGCCTATCAAGCTTGTACTCGCCTCTTCGCTTTCACCCCACTTCTTTGTGTGCCGGTGCATCTTGCGATGCGCATGCACTAGCAGCCTGGCTGGTGTTCTCGAATCTGATGCTCTGAGAGGGCTCAAGCACAATTCGCACAAGGTAAAGGAGCAGCCCCGAAATCCAAAGCCACATAAGTGCCACCATAACTTGACTACTACATAGCCCATCGGAATCACAACTCCGTCCGCAAAGGAAAGAAGAGGCTCATGCGTTGTGGTGCAGATCACGCAGCGCAACGGTTCAACATGTTCGGATCTTGCCTACACTCACATTTCCAAGGTGTTGATACAAAGGGCGCGTGTGATCATATAGGGTCAGACGCATTTCCCCGAGTTCAAAGACGGAGAGGCGCTTTGTGACTATCCCGAAATAATTAGATTCTGTGTTTGACCGAAGAAGCGCTTTCTAATTTGCCTCAGCGATTCCGCGCGGTACGCTACCCTTTGTGTGTTCAGTGTGAGAATAGCGATTCTTCCCCAGTTGCCTTTCTCAGAAGGAACGTGTGAAAGCTAAGCCGACCTTTCTCATGTTTTCACACCGTCGTATGGCACTCTGCATTCAATTCACAGCCGCCCATTACGTACTGATGCAGGCAACAAACACAAGAGTGCGACAGGGACACGTTGAGGCTACCCTTACGCTGCACAAATCCGGTCCGAGACGAGATTGCGAATGCTAAACGTTTTTCGATGCTACAAATACTGACCTAGATTTCGTTGCTATGAAAAGTGTGGATATCAAGCGTGTTGGCCAGCAACATCCTTCTAGATACTTCCATCACCGAGGTACCAGCCTCTCGAGATTTGATTTCTGCTCTGCTGTTCATCTTCTACTCGATACCAGTGTCTACATTAGTCGTTCCCAGTTTCCCTTTTTGAGATTCCATGATTCCCATCCTCCCCTTGTCATTGGCTTGCATACAACTAATCCCGATTCTTACGTTTAGGAACTAAGCACGTTCTGCAAAAAGCTGCCAATGACATTTCCAGGAGGATCATAGTTGCACACTACAAACCTACTTGTTCCACTACTTGCCAACCCCATCTGTTGTGCCGTACACTCTTGAATCGCACATCCTACTTGTTTGGTTGCCTTCCATACCATTTGTGTGAAATGTCCAGTGGCATCGCTGTAAGTTCCAGATGAAAAGTTGTACAGCTTGACCTCGTCATACCACATGTTTGCGCTATCTGCAGCTCCGAATGTAGACGAAGTTCCGGCTGCGATGTTTTGACCGTAAGGGTTGTTGGGTGTGTGCGCCCATTTGCATCCAGAAGCCCATTGGGCGGCGGCGCTGGTGAGCGTGGAACTCCAGGTCAAGGCTGCGGCGCTGTGCTTTGCTCGGTCTGCATTGTGAATAGAAAGAATAGTCTGCTCGAACGACGAGAGATTGCTGGTAGATGAGCCGGCAGAGGAAGTTGAGCTAGTGGAGCCAGTAGTAGAGGACGTGGAAGCCTTTGACGTGGTTGGAGTTGACTTTGTCGCCGTGGAAGCCTTCGACGTGGTTGAACTTGACTTTGTCGCCTGCTGCTGTTGTGTTTTATGGTAGTAAAGGCTATGACGAGCGCTACTGATCCTGCTTTGGGTGTCGTTCAGCTTGTTCATTTTGGCTTGAGCCTTCGCTTTGGCCTTGGACTTTTTGCCTTTCTTGTGCTTGTGATGGTGCCTTCGACAGTGCGGCTCTGCATCGTAGCCTGAGGATGAGGTTCCGCGTGGCTTCATCTCTGCGTCAGCAACGACAAGATCATTGTTAGAGTCTGGAACGGCAAAAGTTGGGGTGAGGACGACCAGTGCGCCCACCATAACGGTGATCAAGGGGGAAGAGAATCTCATGATTGAATTTGTTCCAGAAAAAAGCTCGGAGGGTGGGTGCTTGAGTAGTGATGTAACGATGCGATCGAGCGTGTGCGGTCGGTTTATCCAGACGATGCAGTGTTCGGGTCAAAGAAAAGAAGCGTGTGATAGAGCGAGCGTATAGATGTGTTGTGTAAAGAAGGTAGGAAAGTGTCACCGAGGAGTAAAGGGAGAAGGAGAAGGGGAGACGATGGTTGTGAAGTATGCTACACCGTGAGGGTTTGAGGGATGGAGTGATGGATGGGGGTCAAAGTAAAGCAGGACGGAGGCAAGAGCGTCATACATCAATCCCCATTTAAGTGGCATCGAGGAAAAAGGATCATGCCTCTGCGCTGTCGAAGAAGCCACTGAGACTAACACTGTTCTTTTGGCACATAGCGAACGGCGGCACAGCTCGGTGCTTCGGCGCTTCGACCAGACACACCTCACTCTTCTGTTGTTCTCTCACAATCTTGTTCACCGAGATCAAAGAACCCTCTTTTTCTTTACTTGTGTAGGTGTATGCAAATGTCAATATTGCGGTAAAAGCTTCAAATCTTTGCGGACAGCGTTGAGAACGCCTGGTGATTGCGGTTGCGGTTGCCATCTTGCGGGGGCTGCACATGGTGCTGCATGATCAGCAGTGACTTCGTAGCATGGTTGCCATGCCACCAAAGCACAGTGTGGATCAGAACATTGAAAGAAATACAGCAAGGGATGTCGGGTTCACGCCCGCTCGCCACAGGTCTGAGACCGAACGACAGAGAGCTGATGCCATGATGATGATGGGAGGGACTCGGTCTTCAGGAATCGGCAGTAAAAGCAGGTTGTTGATGCTCCCATTCTAAGCGAGCAGCGTTGATGATCTCTTTCAAACATGTTTTCAAAGTCCGACTCGGGGTATGGACTGTTCTTGGTTGGGAACCAACCTTGCCATGCTCTCTCTGCAACCTCTTGCGCTACTTTCGCCAAGTCAATACGTTTGTGAGCCTTTACAATCTCAACATATGCCTTGATGATCTCGGTTTTGTGATACAAAGGGTATCAAACAAGCTCGATGTGCAGCTTGACAATGACAAGCGGTGGGTGTAAATTTACTGTAAATACCGTCATGCAGATACAGTATTCTGGCTTCATGGCAGAAATTGAAAGCTGTCGCGTGGCGTTAGCAACCTTTTTTTTGGCAACTCAGTACAGTGCAGTGACTACTTAGTCTTACAGTTCTCTTGTCTTTTAATTTTGGTTTGCCGAGACGCGTCGTCAACGCTGGCAAATTTCAGAGAGTATGGTAAAGTGACAGCTTGATTCGGAGAGCCAGATTGAGAGAGAGAAGGGAAAAAAGTGTTGGTCTCGCCTCGGCGCAATCGGACATCCCATAAATGATAATGCCAGCAGGACACACCTGTCGTAATGTAATTATTTACTTGAAATTACTGTAGTTTACTTTACTGTACCAATTTTGACTTGACTTTCTCGTCGGTCGCTTGACGCCATTGATACAGAATTCTGTCAGCCTCATTCACGGCATAATACCAATTAAAGTCGTCTTATACGAGACTCCAGTGAACGACGTCATGTTTCTCTTGGCTAGGTTACTTTGCCGTGCTATACGCCCAGCAACATGCTTTTGAGTTGAACTGTACAACCGCTGAATGCGAAGCGAGTTTCGCCCCCACTTGATGTTCGTTTGCTGCATACTAGCCTTAGCAAAATCGTGTTGGTGGCGATCAAGGATGCATCTGTATCAATCACAGCCCACTCTCCGCCAAGTATCGTGGTTCTATAGGCTCTTGTTGTGTCCAGCGATCCACAAGAGATGGTCCCATCAAGTTCGTTCTGACAACCCATGCAGATGCTTTCCAGCTAAGTTCGACAATGGTTGTCCAATTCTTTCGTTGGCTAGTAACCCAGGTGACACTCCCTTGGCGCAATTCACAGACGGACAGAAATACTTGGCAACAGCACAACTCACAAGATTGTTCGAACAAGACAGTAAGTACAGTAGTAGGTCAATTGGACTCGCAAGATCATTTCAGCGTCATAATATTATTCCTCGTCTCTTGTCTTGACCCGACTGAGACCCCCTTTTTTCCTCTCGATCAGAATTCGGATCTCTACCTCACTTCCCCGAACCGATACCATATTATCTTCTGTGGTTATCTTTCCCTTCACTTTCTAACAAGGCTGAAGCATGCAGTGGAAGTTCGGTCAATGCCGCAGCCTCACCTTCTCCTCTCACCATCATGTACTGCTCCTATGCCCACCGTTAGCTCGTAACTCTACACATACACTAACCTGCCATTCATGCCTCCGCTCCAACATAACAACACAGTCCACACACAAACTCACATCAATGTCACATGTTTGTCTGAATCAACGGTATACTATAGCAGAGAGACGTGTCTACAAGAAAACGACCAGGAGAAAAGTGTACTAGTGTATAGATGTGTGGCGGGGATGCGGAACAAAAACCAAAAGAGAGTGTGTGTATACTTTACGTCCGGTCTAGTTGGTGGAGGGCAGACGTGGCTGGCTATGTAGTGCCATCTTTGTGTTTGTTGGGATCCGAGCGCTCCGCCCGAGAATTTTATTGTGTTAGCATTCTGTATCGTTCGATTCAACTATCTTTACGTCTATGTTCCTCTTGTTCATGAACCAACAACACCCATCGACGATTAAACGGGATGAAACTAGATTCAATCAAAAGAGAGACGAAACAGACGCAGAGAGCAAATGCATTAGACGTGGAAAATGCGATATATGAGAGAGAGAAACAAGGGGGCAACATTGTGCGTAGCGTTGCAAAAGCACTTCATGCAAGCATTTACTGAGTCCTGGAAAGACGCCTCGAGGCCTCCTGGGCCTGAATGCTTCCCAAACGTTGGAGCTCGGTGCTCGACATGTGAACCTTCTTCTCGCCACCAAAGCCAGCCTTGCGCTGAGCCCTCTTGAGGAAAGAGGTACGGTTCGAGTACATGCTGTCGGCCCTCGAAGTGGTCCTGCTGAGGCTCTCGCGAGCAGCAGCGGGTGTCTTCTTGGATCGGATGCTGTTGAGCAACCACTTGGCAAAGAACTTGACAAAGTCCATGGGGAAGTACCAAATAATGTTCCAGACCCAGACGATACCGATCCAGCCACCTTCGATCGAGTGAACGTTGGTGAAGCCCCAGTCACCATAAGCGGCGATGATCGACGAAATGAGCTGAGCGAGACAGAAAGCGCCCATAAGAGCAAACGAGGGGCGTTCCATCCACGAGAAGCCGTGCGATCGGGTGACAAAGATGAGGGCTTGGGCAAGAATGGCAACCTGGAGGTAAATGATCATGTGCAAACGAGGGTCGTTGGGGTTACCGTGAAGAGGAGTAACGTTAAACTTGTCCTCGAAAAAGGTGGTCTTGTAGATGACGGCGTACAGCGAAAGCGTCGAAGCGACCTGGTAAAGACCGTAGAGCGAACCGCAGAAGAAAAGCTCGGTAAGGTCCCAGTGCTGGGGCTCGAGGGCTGGCTTGACGGTGTCGAGCGAGAGTGTCATGATGGAACCGTCGTTGAGGAAAGCAATGATAAGCACCATGAAGGGGGGGAAGTCCGACTTCCAGATGAAAGCGAGAAGAGCGAAACCGACGACAACACGGATGGTGATGGCAGCGGCGTAGGCAGCATAGTTCTTCATACGACCGAAAATGATACGCGACTGACGGATAGCCTCGACAATGGTGGAAAGACCAGGCTCAGTGAGCACAATATCGGCGGCACCACGGGCAGCATCGGTAGCACCCTCCACGGCAACACCGACATTGGCACGCGCAAGAGCAGGAGCATCGTTGGCGCCATCTCCCGTCATTGCAGTCAAGTGACCGAGACCCTGGAGACGCTTGACGATCTCGTACTTGTGCTCGGGGAAGACACCGGCGAAACCATCAACATCCAAGATCATGTCGTCAAGCGACTTGTAAGGCGAACCAGGGGGCAAGACACCGTCGACGAGAACCTTCGAGTTGAACATGCGGTCACCCAGACCAAGACGACGACCGGTCTCCTTGGCAATAGCAAGCTGGTCACCAGTAACCATCTTGACGCGGACACCGAGGGCCTGGGCGTTGTCAAGAGTCTCCTTGGTGTCGTGACGAGGAGGGTCGAAGATGGCAAGGAGACCGAGCAGCTCGAAACCGTTACCCTCAGCCTCGACTTCACCAGAGGGAACCTCCTCGAAGGCGACAGCCAAACCACGAAGACCGCGGTTGGCGAACTCCTCGACATCGGCCTCGAGAGCGTTCTCCTGAGCCTCGGTCTTGTTGCGCTTGCAGAGGTCGATGATGATGGAAGTCATGCCTTTGGTAGCACGCTTAATCTTGCCGGTAGCCTCCTCGAGGTAGGTAATCTCGGTACGCTTATCGACAGGGTTGAAGGGCTTGAATGCCAAAAGCTTGATACCGTTACGAGCCTCAGCAGGATCCTTGAGAGTACCGACAATGGTAGCATCGATGGCATCCTGGTTCTCGGTACGAGAAGCGTAGGCGGCAAATCGGATAACGTCCTGGACATCGGCCCAATCCGAGTAGAGCTTGACGAGCTCAGTGTCGATGGTAAGCTTGTTGGTGGTCAGGGTTCCGGTCTTGTCAGAGCAGAGAATGTCGACACCAGCGAGCTCCTCAATGGCGGTAATACGGGTGACAATGGCCTTGTGCTTGGCGAGCTGCTGGGCACCGACGGCGAGGGTGACGGATAACACACAGGGCATGGCAATGGGGATACCACCGATCAAGAGTACAAGGATGTTGTCGATACCACGACGGTAGCGGTATCCGAAGCCGGCGTAGAGGATCAAGATCTCGAGGACGATGAAGAGACCAATGGTAACCATGCAGAAGAGACCGATGCGGGATAGAACCTGCTGCAAGTGACCGGTGGTGTCGTCGTCAGAGCCAATTAGGGTAGCGGCACGACCGAAGAAAGTGTTGGGACCTGTCGAGATGACAACACCCTCGGCCTCACCCTGCTTGCAGATGGAACCAGAGAAGCACTGGTCACCAACCTTCTTGTTGACGGGCAGGGATTCACCGGTGAGCGAAGCCTGGTCACACGAAACGTTGATGGCGTCGAAAAGACGGCAGTCACCGGGAACAATATCTCCGATCTTGAAAGCGACGACATCACCGGGGACAAGGTCGGCAGACTCGATCTCTATCCAGTTGCCGTCACGCTTGCAACGGGCCTTGGGTGCGAGCGAGTCCATGAGGGCCTTGACGGCGTTACCAGCGTTGCGTTCCTCGATAAAGCCGATGGTGGAGTTGATGAACAAGAGAAGGACGATACCGACAAAGTCTTGCCAATCGGGGGCCTTGCCCTCACCGTTGGAAAGGGCAATGGCGACAATGGCGGCGCCCTCCATAACCCAGGAGAGAGGGTTCCACATGAAGGAAAGGAACTGGAGGATGGGGTTGGGCTCCTCGGTCTCAATCTTGTTGGGACCGAAGATGTCGCGACGGCGGTTGACCTCCTCCTCGGTGAGACCACCCTCGTTGCACTGAAGGAGAGTCCAAACATCCTCGAGTTCAATGGCCTCAATGTCAACCTTGGCCTTGTCGTAAAGGTCCTCGGCCTTAAGCTCAATGGTGCTCATATCGACGAGAGCATGCTTGGGCCCGCTCTCAGCGGCATGCTCCTCGTCAATGTCTCGGTGCCTGGTCACCTTCTTTTCCTGGTTGTCAACGTCAGACATGTTGGCTGATGACGGAAGGGGGAACGGAATGGGGGATGGGGGAAAGCAGGAAGGAGTGGATTCTGTGGGCGAACCGAATATATAGCCAGAGGAGTGGAAAGATTGTCAGCGAATGTAAGTCGTGGTGGGAACGGAAGTGGAAAGTGGGGAAAAAGGGTTCCAAGTGCCGAAATTTCATATGTGCTGGTCTTCTTTGACGCAACGCAATGCGGAAACAACACAAGCTTGGCAATGAAACTCGCCTGCTTGAGTCCCCTATTCGCAAACAACAGCTTGAGCCCCGCTTGGTGGCAACATTATGACAGCGCGTGTTAGGCACAAAGAGGGAAGACGGGGCCAGAGCAGATTCAAAGCAAACTTACCCTGTAAGGAATTCGCCCAAATTCAAAAACGACGATAACTGTTGATCCAGTCGGAATAGGGGAAAGGGCGGGAGAGAAGAAACTGCTTTCGAACGAGGATGTGAATAGCGAGTTTCTGACCGAGTGAGACGGCGCTTGTGCCTATTCTCTTTTCCTTGCGTACGTATTTGAAACGGACGAACGGGTATAGTGAAAAGATGGAGGGTGAGGACGAAAGGTGAGGGAGAGGCACCGAAGAATGAAGCTGACAAGATGGATCTGCTATATACTCTTTCCGGTCGGGCTGGGTCCGTTCGTGGGCGAGGAGGCGGATCAACTTGAGGGGGCTAATAGAGCAGCAAGCAGCGAGCAGTGAGAAACGAGGAACCGAAGGATATTAGCGGCGACGGAATCAAGGCTCTATCAAGCCAAAACAATCGTCCTGGACTTGCGAATGTGCATGCAAGTGGCCTTGTTTTTCGCAAGAGAAAACGGGGTCCACATCAATCGGTCCAAATCTCAGTCAATCACCTCAACAATCAAGAAGAGGGCAAAGGGGGTTTGAGACGGTAGCCAAAGATGCCCAATCTCGGAACAACCGAACACAGCTTCCAATGCGCACAAGCCAAATGAAATCCGACAAGCAGGGCGACGCAAAGTGGACAGTCAAGCCAGCTGACTTTTCCTTCATATCTCGCAGACTCTTGGCCAATCGGCAGGCATTTGAGTTGCTGCCGGACACATTGACACCGTACAGTAAAGGCAGATGACAGGATACAGTAACTTGATTTACAATTGTCTGTCCAGAAGCGAAGCATCCGAAAACTTGAACGGCAGAGATTCACTATTTTGCTTCAAACAAATGCATTCGAAACAAAGGTGGGGCGCCCAACACTAAGACAGACAGGCCAAGGCAAAACATGCAAAACCCTATTTTCTTCCATTTTTGGACTCTTGTGGAAAAAAGACTGGTCAACCGCCGCTTTGGGTGAGATCGACACAACACCTGTCAACAACCGAAACTCTGGCTCTTTGGTAATTCTTCCCCCTTGCCCTCTCGCGTGGTGAGTTCAAAATTCATCAATACGTTTCACAGAGACGGGCTGATCCGAAGGGAGAAAAAAAAAAGTCGGACAATCAAAACTTGGTCTGTCAAAAGGCACCAAAGTTTCATTTTTTTGAACACATGGAACAGTCAGACACTTTGACGAAAGGTCGGATCTGATCAAAAAAAAAATCCGTGTTAGTCGCACTACCATGTAGCCTGACGCCTCGAGCACATTCGCCATAAGATATAGTTTAGCTACGATCTGTATCCCTTTGCCAAGCGAGCCGATTTGGGTTTGACCGACGGTCGGCCGTGTCTACATCGACGCACTTTGGTACAACCTCGAACCACTCCTTTGACACAAAGGGCGCGCAAGAAAAGAGCCAAGACTACACTAGTCCTGAGGAATGGCTTGGCTTCATTCTTCATCATAAAATTTGCAAGGCAGGGGGGCAAAAAAAGCGAGAGTACCCCCGGCATTGCAAGTGGGATGAGCTTCGAGGCTTGCACCTTGTTATGCCTGATCTTACCTTACAAGCCAATCAGAAGACGTAGGCCTTGTTGGTGACCGCATGCTGTTTGCTGCAGTAATCGACCTTTGTTGCGCAATCTACGTGGAGCGCCGCTTCAACGAGATGCAGTACACTACAGTCAATACAGAGAGAGGAGGGGAGGAAAGGCGACAGAATGAAGATGGGAGTTGGCCACATGAGAGCTGAGCAACAGCATGCAGTGCACCGAAAAATGGATGCAGCTCTGGTTTTCTCTGGTAGCGGAAAAGATTATCGCAACGCAACTCACAGCTGCACAGTAGTGTCGAATCTGGCTCGAGCAGTTTCCACTCTACCAAAAAATCTGTAGAGAGCCACTAGTAACGTCGTGTTGAATTGAAGGGAAAAAATCCCTGCATTCAGTCGCTGTTTTTGTTCCTCCCCATGTCCATAAGCCTATCACTACTGTACTGCACGGTCCATGATGGAATACAAGCTTCACCATGCTAGCATTTGAATTCGGCCTGACGCATTGAAAGAGCAAATCGTCGGCTTACGCGAAAGGCACGCCCTTTCGAATGCGCACGCATTTTTTAGCTCAAGAGTGGTCGACAGACTCGCCTACGACCGCACTTTCCAACCTTGAATTCATGCCAAATCCGAGAGGTGCCTCGCCTCGGAAATTCACCGTTGTCTCTGCCAAATCACTCATATTAAATGGCTCCTAGCTCTCTGACGGCTCTTGCCGAATGCACAAATAAAAAAAACCCTGCCAAGCTTGGACTTTGGAATGTCTTGGCCTTGAAGTCAATGGACCAAAGCCCGATATTGCTCTACGAGAGTAGATCACCGCCATCCCCTTGTCCCGTACGGCTCGAGCACGGATCTCTCCACTCGGCAGCATATACAGTTGGCTTTACTACCACAGCTCGTCGTCATCGCAAGCAAAGGTTCGGAATGTCAAGATGTGTTGGTATCTGAGATCACTACCTGTTTAAGAGCAAGTTTTCAGAGTACGGTAGCACCAAGAAAAGTGCGCAAATCTCGTTTAAAAGCACGGGGTCGCAGGTCAACCCTTTTTGTCCTTGTTTTTTATATTTATTTTGTTTTTTTAATCTTATTTTTTCAAATTGTGTCTCTCCCTGATCGCACTTTTTTTTTATTTAATTGCAACTCGACGCCAAGTTGACGTGAAAGCTTTACAGTAGTTTGATAAAGTAAATTTACAACCCACCTGTTCTTGACTCAACTCTGGTGACAAAAAAAAAATCGACGGAAGAAGCGTGCATCTTTTTTTTCTCTTGGCGTGAATTTGTAAATTTCAGTCGCGATTGGGCGAGAGAGTTTTGCGTTTGGTTGCAGATAAAGCAAAGCAGGTGGGTCCAGGGTTGACCCTTGGCCCACGCTTGTCGAATATGCCCACCTGACACTCCGATGCTGTTCTGCTGTCTCGCATTTTGCAATACAGCCCTTATGTTGCAGAAACCGAAAAGGTCCCGTCGGTGAATTTCCCGTCTCGTGGTTAAATCGCAATCCACCTCCTCAAGAAAACCGACAGTAAAATTGCTCCTCCTCTTGGAATCGCGTGGCCTTTAAGAGCCAGAAACAACACACAACACAATCGACCTAGATCCAGACGACGAAATGCCACCGACGTCGGCCCTTACGCGTCGGGACTGCTCTATGTTTTTGTCAAGTAGGCCACTCTAGACTTAGTTCTAGCCAATGTTCATGACATGTATCATTTTGGAAATTCACGCAGCAAACGTGCTAAACCATCAAAATAATTCCATCCACCGAGAGACCAGCCTTTTCGCACATCGCAAGGTACAAAGAGCGGTAGATTCTCCGGCGCTGTCATTGACACGGTTTTGCAATACAGCAGTCATGACATATTGTGCATGAATGGGCAGGAAGCATTAGACACCGTTTGATTGTCAAATGATTTGTGTGACAGTATCAGTAGGAACAACTGTATGACAGATGCAAGTCTGCCGAAAACGACGGCTGCGAGTTGCCGAGAGGAGCAGCAGCAGAAGAGAAGCCATATTAACTGGCCTCGCTGCTCATAACAAATCAACGACAAGAGTACAACGAGAAGAGTAATTTACAATACTTCCGGTCCGTTTGACTTCTCGCGTGGTCGGACTCCCCCTGCCTCTCTCTCTCTCTCTCCTTTCTTCGTTCCAAATCGTCACTAAAAGTTTGTGTCATGTCAGGTGCCAGACGCCGAACTTGGATGACATGTGTTTCAAGCCGTCATGTGTCAACCATGATCACGCACCATTTGGACAGCCACTTGAATACAGATGCGGGATCGGCTTCTTATCACTGGTCCGCATGCCATTTATTGCACTGTACTCACTCTCAATCTGAAGTATGTAAATTACTGTAATTCATCATCGATCCATGCCACGGAGATGAGAGGAGAAGAGCTATGTGCGCGGGTTGTCTGTGAATCGGCCGAAGACAGCCCTGCTCTCTCTTTCTCTCTCTCCCTTGATCGTACGCCTTTGCGCGGTTCGCTCGAAAGTGTCCATTTTCCAAAGGTCGCCCCCTAATCGATCAAGAACAAATCGTCTGCTGCTGCTACTGCTGACCAATTGCCTCCCTTCGTCATCAAGCCCTCGCTTAGACCTCTGTCGCGATCAAATATACCACAAAGTGGCACAAGTTGCAAGCCGTGGAGAGTGAGTGGTGGAACCACCTTTTGCCGCGGCATCGGAAACTTTGATGTGCGAATCTCAAATTGGATGCCATCCCCGGAAACACTATCTACGAATCAGAGAAGAATTGTTCTGCGGCCGAATTCTGCTTTGCTCACTCTGATTTCTTGCCTGCGAATGATCAAGATGGCAACGCCAGGTAGAGCAGAGGTCGACACAGAGATGGAAATGATGGGACAACAAATCGGTATGAATTCAAGCCAAGAAGCTCAGCCGTAAAGACGAACGACGACGATGGAGGGATATTGTCTTGGCATATTATAAGCGGGGCTCCTTGATCTATCGAGATTGAATCGCGGGGAGACCAAGTAGGGAGAAAGGGACAGTCTGAGGGGGTCACCTCGGTCGGTGCCCTTGGTTGCGTAACGACGGTGCGGAGGCCAAGCTTCCCATCACTACCTAACTACCAATCCTTCTTGTTCGGAATGAGATTCATCCATCCTTTCTGCTGATTATCGTTCAAGTTACCTCTCATTGTTGCCAAGAAGATTGTTGCCGTTTAGTCGTAGCATTTCTGAGTCAGCTGTCCAATCCAAGTCAAATACTGTGTACTGTATTCAAATGCAATGGATGGCGGCGTTGCATGATGCCGATAGGTCAACAACTGGTTGCGTAGGAGAGGTATGGAATTCGTGCACAAATTGTGCAAACCCTTTTTTTTGGTCTTGGCTCAAAAAAACCCTCAACCCTGCTCCTCAATCTCTCTTAAGAATCCCTGTTCTCGAGACCCTGATTTTCCTCCGCCCTAATTCCTCATTATTTGCGTGAATTTCGCCGAAATCATGCAACGGGCCAAGGAGAGGAGACAAAAATTGTGTTGGAGTAAATCGAATATGGCCGAATTATTTTTGAGCAAGGATGCAAATTATTTTCCTCAGACGGATGCCACCTTTTTCTTTTTTGGTGGTCTACCACTGCATCGGCCAAATCTTGCCTTATTTTGTGATGCCAGAAATGCTGTGAGATCCAGCAGAGCCAACAATTCTGAAAGAAAAAATCGATGTCGCTGCGACCTGAAACCTGTTCAATAGTGCCCTTTGGCTTGGCATGCTACTGGTGCGCCAAGAATTGTCGAACGCGGGACACGCATGTCGATCTCAGCTGTCGCAGCAAAGCCTACTCTGCCTCACCGCTGTCGTTCTGATGATCGCTTCTCGCAGAGAACATGTGTGTTGAGGGTGAGTTTGGTTGGAATGCACATGCTTCGACGTCTCGTTGTTCTCACTCAATATGCTGCGCTGAGCAGGGGTATTTTGAACCAAATCAAACTTGCTTTGCTGCCAGTATATCGAGAAATGACAACCACTACCATGCAGGTGCTCCTGCTCTATCAAAGCAATCAGTTGTTCGCTTGATGCCTACTTGTTCCGCACATTGTTGCTGCTTATCCAACAAAATCCACCATCCCGCCCCTCCGTGCTGTCAATTGTGTCAACAGGCCTTGCATATCATCAGTTCTTTCATGCGTTCGCTTTACAGAAGCTGCAAGCCTCGAGACTCGGAACTGCCTCTCTCAATTAGACAAATCGTGCGCCAGCGAGAGCCAGGATTCTGAAGGAAACCACGCTACACTGTAGACATCTCGGCTTCTACTGTACGCCCTTTGTCCTATCAGATCTTCGTATCAATTCTCCACACTTCAACCCCCACTTCGATGAATATCCAGTATTGAACGAGTCTCCCTTTTTTTTCCTCAAGAACTCGGAAAGCTGATTCCGGAAACCAAGCGCCTGCGCAACAGCATGCTAAGTGCGATCCTGCCAAGAAGAGGGAAAAAAATCCCTCTTCTTCTGTGTTTCTAGAACAGCAAGCGAACTGAAAGAATGCACGTCCTCCCCCCCTCCGCAACTCTATTCCCGAGATCACTTTGTGCACATCTTCGACAGCGCTACTCCCTGCCTTGTCATTCACATAAGTGCCCATCACATCGTCACCCTGCAGTGTTGGTCCTCGTACTAATACGCAAGGCCGACGCTTCCATCGAGGCGTCACGGATGAGGCCCCCATTCCTAAGCCCAGTACCGAGCTTGGCGAAAAGGAGCTTTAGCTCGCAATTCGTTGCCAAGATCCGCACAGATCTTTCGCAAGAATCAGACAAAGATCGATTCCGTACACAGCCACGCTCACTTCACTCTATAATGCTGTCATGCTGACACACGCTATTATTTTCCAAGCGCTAGCATCGACACTATGTTCGGGCCGCGGGATATCTAAAAGAAGGCACAATCTACTCTATACAACCTTCTCAGAGCCGACTCTACTACCGCTGCTGCTGTTGCTGCTTACTCTCGAATGGCCTCCCATCTAAGCGCACTCAAACGAGCAGCTTCCGATGGGGGCCCCATGCTATCGGGCCTACTCCTCCTTTTTATGTCCTTGACTCCCGATCGGATGCCTTTGGGTGATGATGGATCGGCAAAGATTTGAGACGACGTGGTATTGTTGTGCGTGATGCCTGATGAGGCTTTGAATGGTTTCGGTCCTGCACCTGCGAACGCAGAGAAGCCATAGTCCTCTCCCCGATTACGGCCGCTTATAGATGGGATTGGAGATGGCGAGGGCGAGGGCGAGCTGTACCCCTTCGCTGGCTTTAATGCGACAGAACTGGTATCTTGCGAGGTAGAGCTTCCCAACTGGAACGTTCGACGACGTCGAGCAGGCAGTCCAGATGCAGGCTGTGTTGAGTCCGCATCCCTGTGCGTTCGCTGATCAACAAAAGTGCGCCCGTTGGAGCTCATCTTTCCACCACCACCCTTCGCATGCTTTGCCCCGGCCTGCGAACTCCCACTGCCAGTGCCACTGGCGGCACTGCTTCCCACCACACTCGCGCTGCCACTGGGCATGGATTGCAGCCCCGGCGTCACTGGAGCGCTTCGCACGGTAAAATGCTCCATATTTCGCGTGAACGGACTGAGCGTGTGGTTGCTTTTGACGAGATCCAAAAAGTGGGCGCTTGCATCGATGCTCAATCTGGCGGCCCCGTGTGCACTTTTACCTTGGCCTGCGGTCTGTGGACTGTTACCGGCGCTGGCGAGAGCATTTGCGGCGTTGGATGCACGACGAGGTGAGGCATGGTGAAGACTCGAGTCACGGAAAGGCGAGATGCTGAGCAGGTCCTGTGCTTCGCCCGGGGATGTTGAGAATGCGAAGTCGGAGGAGCGCAGTGGTGGACTTCGTTGCCACGAGGAAGGATCGCCTGGAGGTGACGTGGCATATGAGATGAAGCCGGGACGAGTGGTCGTGGTGCGATTGCGGGCTGGAGTGGCTGCTTGGCCAGCACCTTCTCCAGCACGATACTGCAAGCCCGCACGCTCGCCAAGGCCGCCGCCTAGCGTTTTGGATCGCTGGTGCATCGCACTCTTATTCTTCCGAAACTTGATTCCCGAGCTATTGGACTGCGTGTCAGCACCATTGTGGATGTTGTTGGCCGTCGCATCCCTCTGCTGCATATCCCAGCTTTGCGATTGAGACGAGGTGGGGGCGGTACTAGCTGCAGCGCTATGATCCCACTGAAGGTCTTGCGAGGATAGATCGCGATATGATGACTCTCGGCTGGCCGAGGCTCGAACGGCATTGGTGAAGCCTCGTCTGGACTCTGATCCCCCCGAAGCATACGATCGTCCTGCGTCTAGAGCTTTGTGGTGAGAAGCATCGCTGCTGTGATAGGACTCTGGCGGGAGGTCAAGAAGGCTGTCGTCGCTGCTATCGCGGGACAAAAAGGCAGCACCAAGATGAGGTGAGTCGTACATGCCGCGTATTGTATTCGTGCGGGAACTCTGGGCACCCAACGTGGCACTGCCGTAATCAGAGCCAAAGCGGGTCGCGCCGGTTCTGGTGGAGGATGCGCCACCGTAGTGAGACGGTCGTGCTGTGTCTTCGTCGTCCCAATCGACTTCAGGGGGCTGCGCCTTGCTCGCAACGTGGTAAACTCTGGGCCTGGTAATGGTACCTCCTCCAACCGCGGGAATCGTCTCGTACACTACCCCGGGTTGTGGCTTCCTTCTTTGAGCTGCAGCAGAAGTCGTCGATCTTTCTGATCTGCTGGATGAAGGACGTCGAGTGCGCGATGAAGAGCGACCGGATATAGAGTTTCGCTTGGCGCGCTTCGTCAAAGATTGCGGCTCGTCGTCAAAGATGATGGAAGATGCGCGGTTGAGCTCGTGCGTGTCTGAGAAAGCGGCCGAGGCAGGAGGATATCCGAACCTAGTGTAGTCGATCGATGTATCGACGAGGCTGCTATGCTCCTGCACGTAAAGGTCTGATACATCATCTGCAAGATCGTCGGAAACTTCTTGATCGGAGTCTGTAACCACATCATCGTCAGTACGGTAACCATCTTGAGAGCTATTGTGCACGGCATGCTCCTGTTCTTGCTCTGAATCAACAAAGTCGGAGTGTCTATCAAAGTCTTCGAATACGGCTTCTCCATCCAGATCGATATCGGCCAGCTCGTGCATGTTCGTTGCTGGAAGCGTCGGCGAGGCGGTCAGGTCCTTGAGTCCGCCCAGCCCTCGTTGAGCCAAGCGTCCGAGACCCGAGAAGCCGCTGTGTGTAGGCAGATCGTCTGGTCGCAGCCCATATGTTGGGTCGTAGTTCTCGATGTCTGGGAATGCAGCATCGAATGGGGATGCGTGTGTTGCGGGAAGTTCGTTGTGAAGCAGAGCAGCCGATGTGGATGCAGCTTTGGCAACGTGCCGAGGCCGACGCATGTTTCCCCTTGCCTTTGGGGGTGATCGAGTGGGCGAGGCAACGGATCCCGCTACACTTCCACATGTTGTGCGCGGTTGAGCCCTTTTGGATTTGGAAGCATTCCTTTTGGGTGTGCCTCCTGGTGCAGAAGCGGTCTCTAGCGCAGCCAAGGGCTCACTAGAAGAGCGTGTAAGCGTGGAATCCATTGTGCTTAGCGGGTATGGTCTGTCCTCGGCCTCTGCCCTCTGCTTTGCCTTTTCTTTCTCGGTCTTGACTTCGCCACTGAGCCAATTTTGACTGAGTCTGTGGATGATACCAGGCAGGTCCTCGCGGAACATCTCCCTGAGCTGACCCTCAATCTCTTGCTGCAAATATTTTTGGATGACAGCGACACTGTCGAATGTGGAGCTGACTTCGACGCTTTCTAACGGATCGTTTTTGAAGACGAGGGTGATACCTTTCGCCTTGGAAACGACCAGAACGACGATAGCGCGAAGCTTTACTGAGGACAGACGCAGATGCATCGGAACGATGAGTGGTGCGGCGGCGAAGAGGATGCCTCTGGAAGCATTTGAGGAAGGGAAAAGGCCAATGTCGGGGCGGTTGGGTTTGGAGAGCGGGTTGGCCTGTACTTTGGTCTTGAGGACCAAATGCGCATCGCCTGCATAAGTGAGTCGGAAGATGCCGCGGAATCGATCGGTGCCAAGGTCGCCAATTTCTAGGATCTCAAGCTCGGGTGGGATGGTGCCCATGCCAAGCTCTTCGACGAGGATGTCATCGGCGATGACTTTTGGTTTTGGTCCACGATTGAGCGCGCTATTGAGCATCTGCGCTGCGCTCTGATGGAACTCTTCGGAGAAGGTGGGCCATTTGAAATTGAACGACATGTTGACAGGAGGATACCCAGGCGTGGTGGCAGAAATTTGAGGGAATTGGCACTGGCTGAATCGATGATACTATTGGAATGTTGAGATGAGGTAGTTGTCGGAGCCCGGTAGGCTTTACACTACGAATGGATAGGCGACATAGGAATAGAGTTGGGGATGGCGCCAGCGCTCGATCTCGGTATTTGTGCGTGTCTCGTGCAAGTAGCTTATATCGCAGAAAGAACGGGATGAGGCTCGTACAATCGGAGGACCAAGCACGATTAGGGTATTAACAGATGGTGAGCGAATGGTTTGTGGACGGTGGTGGAGGCGAATCGCGTTTTCTGTGGTCAGAGTGGAAATTTGACAGTCAGAAGGGTGTCGAATTAGCGTGCCGAGAAGAGCAACACTCTAGACAGCATACACACTCCGAGCTAACTAATTGTTAAAGCTTAGGCGCTGTCTTACGCGACCCTTTCGCAAGAAGAGAATTTCCGAATTCGATTTTCCAAATTTTGGATCTGTCTGAAAGCGATTGCCGAATATAAGGTCAAAGTCTGGATCTAACATATTCACAAATTCGTCACAGGGTACTTCCCAAGCCAGGGCGACACGTTACCCATCTGAATCACACAAGAAGCAAGCAGCCAAGCAACCTATCCTTGTGCCGGTCATCCCATTCGGAAGCGTAGTGCACCAGACGCATTTGGATCACAACCTTCTCAACCCACATCGCTCCTCCAAATATCTATAAATCAAGAGACATTCCCCAATTGCACACTTGCATCTTCTAAATAACCGGTTAAGGCTTCCGCCGACACCTCAGGCTCCGCTCTTCACTCCCGGCCGGCCAAGCGCTCCAATCACGCCGAGACCAGTCAGGACCCAGCTGGTGCGAACGACGATCATAAGGAATTTAAACATCACATCGCTTCATCTATCGCTCTCATAAACTGCACTCCTCGATTCAGCCAAACATAGAACAGCATGGAAGCAGAAGACGCACAAAAAGCGCTTCGGCTAGCGTTTAAGCATGATGTCAGTGGCGACACAGCTTCCGCCATCAAATGGGCCAAGAAGAGTATTGCCATCTACAAGACTCCCTCCGCAGAAGCACTTCTTATCCGACTCGAAAAGAGTGGCGCTTCGGGTGGTAACAATGCTGCTTCTGCATCCGCTTCTTCATCCGCCTCCGCTGCTGGCGCCTCTCAGTTCGCTGAAGGCCTTCGTTCACGTACAGCTGCTTCTTCCTCCAAAGCATCCGAAACCACCCATACCGTACCCAAACGTGCATATACCCAAGCGCAGATGGAAGTTGTCACCCGAATCAAGAAGGCTGGTGCCGATTTTTACCAGGTCCTCGGAGTCGAAAAGACTGTAGACGAGAACGGCATCAAGAAGGCGTACAAGAAGCTTGCATTGCAACTTCATCCAGACAAGAACGGTGCTCCCGGTGCAGATGAAGCGTTCAAGTCGGTGTCCAAAGCGTTTTCGATCCTCACCGACGCAGACAAAAGAGCAGCGTACGACAGATACGGAGGCGATCCGGACAACGCTCGATCGGCGGCGGGTGCAGCAGCAGCGGGAAACGCAAATCCATTCGGCGGCATGAGAGGCACACCTTTCCGTGGTGGAGGTATGTATGCGGACGAGGTTGATCCCAACGATCTCTTCAACATGTTCTTCGGAGGAGGTGGCATGGGAATGGGCGGGGGTCAATTTGGTGGAACAACGTTCACGTTCGGTGGGCCAGGGATGAGAACTCATCAGTTCCGACAGCAAAGGCCAGGGCAGAGAAGACAGCAGAATGCCGAACCGCAGAACGCGAACATGTTGCTTCAGCTGCTGCCGTTGATCGTGCTGGGTCTGTTCAGCTTGTTAGCGTATGCACCCAGTCTGTTTTCAACACCAGATCCCAGTTTTACATGGAACCCAAGCTCAAGCTACAAGACGCAGAGGGTTACATCTCAGTACAAGGTGCCGTACTATGTCAACGATAACCAGTTCAACGCCCATCCTTTCGTAACGGGCGAGAAAAGTAAGAAGGACATTGCCGGGTTCGAGAGGCGGGTGGAGAATGCGTACAAGCAGGCGATGTATTCGAGCTGTGAAAGGCAGCGAGAGTATCAGGAGAGGAGGTTAGCAGCGACAAGAGGGTTCTTGGGTATCGGTGCGGACGAAGAGGCGGCGAGAAAGATCAGGCAAGAGGTCTACGACAGCTGTGAGAACCTCAAACCTTTCGGCATATACATGTAGTTCTCAATCGAAACACGCATTTCTTACATTACTTTTGTCGACATTGCAGTTGCACGCTATGGCTTTGCATTTGGCATCAAGACAACTTGAGACGTAGCTGTGATGGGGAGAAGAAGGAAAACAAAAATCCTCAAAATGTGAGATCCTTGGAAATGTCTGACATTTCGTACGAATTTCAGCTCTGCTCTACTCGGCGGCAGACAAAAAGCGGTCTAGAAAAAATCGAGATCGGGAGGGCCGAAAGGAGTTGGTGAATGCAAAAGCAAAGTTACGTTACTGCGCTGCACAGCCGGAAAATCAGCTGGAGCGCAGAGTGTGTTGCTCAGCCGAGCTGAGCGCAACAGAGAGCAGTCCCAGACTGACTGTAAATCTACTGTACTACGCTGTGTCAGGCGAAATGTGCGTGTGAATGGACCAACACTTTGAAGCGCTCTCGACTCCAACAACAAGCTGCTACCATCATCATCAACTCTTTCGCTAGCACCATTAACTCAGCCACTCCAGGTTTGCTGCTCCACTGAACTATTTAGCCAACGCACGTTCTCAAACGCAAGCAAAGTCTAGGGTCTTGGCACGATCTTCAAAGCCTCGTTGTCGGCGATCTTCAGGCATTGGATTGACTCGACGTATTCCGTCTGGCATTGTAGACGAACACAACGTCTTTAGATCACAAGCAGGCGCGATCACTGTAATTCAAGATGGTAAGTCTCTGTTCCGCAGCCACATGAAATCGCTCAACAAGCAGCATTTCGGCTGATGGCTGATGCGTTGCACTCGTCGCTGACCTCCTCCTCGCCTTCAATACTTGCTATCCTTTTCTGTTTTTCGGTGCACCTTCAGTCCACACCGTCAAAAAAGCGTCTGATTCGAGACTTTAAGAGACTCTCTACAGACCCTCCCGGTGGTATTTCTGGAGCACCATGTGCAGACAATCTCATGATCTGGAACGCTGTCATCTTCGGGCCCGCCGACACCCCTTTTGAAGATGGCACTTTCAAACTTGTTCTTACCTTTGACGAGAGTTACCCAAATAAGCCACCCACCGTCAAGTTCCTCTCCAAGATGTTTCATCCAAATGTGTACGCCAACGGAGAACTGTGTTTGGACATTCTACAAAACAGGTGGAGCCCAACATACGATGTAGCAGCCATTTTGACTAGCGTTCAGAGTCTGTTGCATGATCCGAATCCCAACAGTCCTGCCAATGCCGAGGCGGCAAATTTGTATAGGGAGAACATGAAGGAGTATGTGAGGAGGGTCAAAGCGACGGTAGAGATGAGTTGGTTGGATGATGGAGAAGGACAGGATGCGATTCCGGAACAAGATGAGGGGGAAGAGACGCAGGTGAATGGCGGTGCAGCTGCTGCGCTGGCGGTATGATCAGGTTGGTTGCACACATGTTACTTTAACAACTTTGCGCACAACTGTTTTCCTCGAAATTATTCTTGCCCCCCTCTCTCTCTATCTCTCTCTCTCTCTCTCTCTCTCTCTCTCTCTCGCGCGCGCTATGTACATCATCTTTCTTTGTCTCGATTGAACCTTTTTTTTTCTTTGCAGTAACTCGTTCTTCTATTTCATGTTTTCTATTTTCGTGCAAGCAAGTTGTTTGTTTGCTACTTGGCATGAGGTTCTCTCACGCTGGATTATGCGTACGCAACCTTCGCAAAAATTTCGAGACACTCCACAGGTTCTGGATCAGAACAACCAATCGCAATCCAATCCACACGAAATCTCAAAAGCATACAATGACGACTTTGGTTCTGAATATACACGACATGTTTTTTTATTCATACGTCATTGGAACAAAAGGAAGAGAAAAGCGGTGGTGTGTGTGTGCGTGTGTATAAGTGCTAGGGACAAATGCAAAAGAGAATTATAAAAAGGCCGACGTAGAAGAAAGACGAGGAAATATCAAGCTCGAGAATCCAACAAGGGTCCGCACGGCAAAACAATATCATGCGGTGTGGAAGAGCACCTTAGCTCTCAAGATTTTGTTATATCCATATCTGCGCATGCGGAACAGCCAGAGGATGTCGTCGGGGTGCGGGGTAAAGTGAGGGAGCTGTTGTTACAAGAGTTCGCTGTATGCCACAGTTGAGCGAAAGGAGCCGAGATCGGGGGGTGTGAATGCAAGGTGTGGAGAAACACACTTTTGTTTTTAGTTCTTCTTCTCACCCTCACCACCCTCAGGCTTGGACTCCTCGGTAGGGCCAGACTGGCCCTTCTTCTCATAAACGAGCTTGAAGAGCTGCAAAGAAGCCTGTTGGGTAGCGTCGATCTTCTCGCGGATAGTCTGAGCCTCGATGTCAGCGTCACCGTTAAGGCCCTTGGAGGCGAGCTCCTCCGTCTCCTTGATGAGGACGTTGAGCTTTTCCTTCTCCTCGGCGGGCAACTGCTCCGAAAACTCCTGCATGGCCTTGGTTGTCTCACTGCAGACGGAGTGAGCCCTATTGGCCTCTTCGATCACAGCCTTCCTGGCCTTGTCTGCCTCAGCGTACTGCTCGGCATCGGCAACCATCTTCTCAATCTCGTTGTCGCTGAGACCGGAACCAGCAGAGATGGTCATGGACTGATCCTTGTTGGTGGCCTTGTCAAGAGCAGAGACGTGCATGATACCGTCGGCGTCAATGTCGAAGGTGACCTCGATCTGGGGAACACCCTTGGGCGCAGGGGGCACGCCGGTGAGCTGGAAGTTTCCGAGCAGCTTGTTGTCGCGGACGAGTTCACGTTCGCCCTGGTAGACCTGAATGTCGACGGCGGTCTGACCGTCGGCGGCAGTGGAGAACACTTGAGACTTCTTGGTGGGAATGGTGGTGTTACGGTTGATGAGACGGGTGAAGACACCGCCGAGGGTCTGAATACCGAGCGAAAGAGGGGTAACATCGAGCAAGAGAACATCGGTAACCTGACCGGAAAGAACACCACCCTGGATGGAGGCACCGATGGCGACGGCCTCGTCAGGGTTGACACCCTTACTTGGGTCGCGCTTGAAAATACCCTTGACGGTCTCGAGGACCTTGGGCATACGGCTCATACCACCGACCATGATGACCTCCTGAATATCGGAGGGCTTGCATCCGGCATCGCTAAGAGCCTTCTTGCATGGCTCGACGGTGCGGTCAACAAGTTTGCCAACAAGAGCCTCAAGCTGAGCACGAGTGATCTTCGAGTTGATGTGCTTAGGACCCGAAGCATCGGCAGTGATGTAAGGCAAGCTGATGTCGGTCTGCTGAGTGGAAGAGAGCTCGATCTTGGCCTTCTCGGCGGCCTCGCGGATACGCTGGATAGCCATGCGGTCCTTGGAGAGGTCGAGACCGGACTCCTTCTTGAATTCGTTTACGAGGTGCTCGACGAGAACAATGTCGAAGTCTTCACCACCGAGGTGAGTGTCACCATTGGTGGACTTGACCTCGAAGACACCCTTCTGCATCTCGAGAATCGAGATATCGAAAGTACCTCCTCCCAAATCGAAGACGGCAATGACGGACGAGTCGTCACGGTCGAGACCGTAAGCGAGAGCAGCAGCGGTGGGCTCGTTGATGACACGGAGAACATCAAGACCAGCAATAGCACCGGCGTCCTTGGTAGCCTGACGCTGCGAGTCGTTGAAGTAGGCGGGGACAGTGATGACAGCATGCTTGACAGTCTTGCCGAGGTACCCGGAGGCGGTCTCCTTCATCTTGCCAACAACGAAAGCACCAATTTGCGAGGGAGAGTACTTCTCACCTCGGACCTCGAGCCAAGCATCACCGTTCGAGTGGGGAACAATCTTGAAGGGAACGTTGTTCAAGTCCTTCTGGACCTCCTTGTCCTGGAACTTTCGACCAATGAGACGCTTGGTTGCGAAAAGGGTAGCCTCGGGGTTGACGACAGCCTGGCGCTTGGCGGGGAGACCAACGAGACGCTCGCCATCCTTGGTAAAGGCAACAACGGAAGGGGTAGTTCGGCCACCTTCCGAGTTTTCAATAACACGAGCCTGTTGGCCCTCCATGACGGAGACACATGAGTTGGTGGCTGTGCAAAGGAGAAGAGAAGATTGTGAAAAGCCAAGTCAGTTCAAAACAGTCCTTTGCGCCAACTTCTAGCTTGGTACGAGCTGTGCTGCTGAGCGCCGCTGCTTGGAATTCTGTTGCACTTTTGGCCAGTCCAAGAGAAATCGGCTATGTTTCACCCCGCGTACTCACTTCCCAGATCGATACCAATGACAGGGCCAGAAACCTTGCCAGAGTTGAATCGGGCACCGAGGGGTGCGAGACGCTGCAAATGTGAAGAAAGAAGGCGTAAACGGAGGTAAGAGAGGTATTTTGTCAGTTATACGAGCTCGCCACCCACATCGCAACGGCACATTCTCAGGCTTTGACGGCAACACCAGCTGCCATTGCGGTCGAGTCGATTGTACTACTTACGGCAACCCCAGGGGTAGCGGAGCGGAGAGGCTGGTTCAAGAGCCGTGTCACCGGAGTGGCGGCGCGAAGACCACGAGAGAACATGGCTATGTGTTATGATTTGGGGGGGCTGAATGAATATGTGATGGTGGAGAGAGGAAAAAGAAAGTGAGACCCCGATTGAATGAGGGTGTGCAGCGGTGGTGACGGGGATGAGTGTGGTAAGACTCAGAATGAAAGAGAGAGGTGACGAAGGAGAAGGAAGGAAAATGCGGGTGGAGTTCAAGCTGGATTTCGGGACAAGGAAAGGCGGCGGCAGAGCAGAGAGTCAGAGGTCTAGGAAGATGAAGAAAATGGAATTGATCGGGTCAACTGCGACAAAGCGGATTGGTCTGTGGCCATACCGGAAAGCAGGCAGAATTTGGAAGAAAATCCGATACGCTCAGCAGGCTCGCAAGAACCAGTGCAAGGCAAGGCAGCTCAGCGCCTTCTCTCATTTCTTTCGTGATCAGCCGTGAAAAAAAATTGCCTCGAGTTTGACTCAGCTTTTTCGTTGCTCTCGCTTCTCCACTCCAGCAGCCAACCGCCAATTCGACTGCCCGCTGGCTCAGCGCAGTCTTCATGAGGTGTCTGGACTGCTCTGTCAACCTCAGCCTGCATCTGATAGAATAGCATCTCACGGCCTTGAGCCAGTAAGTCGTCGCAGATGCTTTCCATCACTACCAACAATGCGAGACATCTTGCCGGTTACAACGGTGGGATGTTTGATTGTTCCTCTTCGCCCAGAGCGGTTCGACTGCCACCGGTTGCGTCTTCTAAACCGGCATACAGTCACCTGCGAAATAGAATGCATGGCTGCTGTGCTTCCTCATCGCAGCCGCTTTTCAGTCACCTCTTTTCCGAGCAGCATTTTTGTACATTTTGAATCAGGGGGCGGTGTGTGCAATTTCGAGATTCTTCCCCAACCTTCGTTCAAAATCTGCCAAAGCAGAAAATGTCAGTGACCGATCTTCATCGGCCAATTTCGTGCCGTCATATAAACGCTCATGCCCGATTTCAATCTCATATGCTGTCTGGCAGCGCCGTGGCACAAGACTGATACCAGACCAAGAACAGACGACAACGATCCTTGCCTACGTCAGCAATGCTTTACCCCGATCTTTTCAACTATCATCCATTATATATTCGCCCCAAACTCGTCCAGTTCCGAATCAGTCGTGTTTGGAATTTGGGGAGAGAATGGCCCTCGCGTGTCTGCGTTCATCGGTCAGGAATTCATTGAGATCTGGAGGAAAAAATTGCCTTTAATGCTCCGGGTGGGACTCGAACCCACGATCTCGCGGTTTACTAGAATCGTTTGAAAAGATTCTGCAAGATAAACACAATGATCTCGATTAGCATCCTCGAAGGGAAAGCCTGAGAAACATAAGCCACATGCCTTAATCCAACTTGGCCACCAGAGCGAAAGGTTTTCGGGCGAAAACGCTTCACTGCATACATATATCCTCTGTTTTTATCGGTCAATGTTCTCTTTACCCCGCGGCGCATGTCGCGAGATTACGATCAGGATTCTCCCACTGTCGAATTCCCAGTTCAAGGTCGAGACGCAGGCAGAAGTGACAAGCGGGCATAGTTTGGCAAACAGAATGTTCATCAACAAAGGCAATACAAGGGGTCGAAAGAAATACATTGAGAGCATAACAACTGCGTCAATGGTGATGATACGCTTATTCCGACTTGTCCTCCTCGACATCAACAGTAGATTTGTTCTCTGCGCGTGGGCTGGAAGCGCTAAAGATGGGAGCGGGGCTCCAAGCACCCGAAGTCAAGTTCTGCTTGGATGGTGTGGAGGGAGCGGCAGTGACAGCGGCAGAAGTGTCGATCGCCGTCAGCTTGGGCTCGTCAGTGGAGCCAGAACCAGCGGCAGCGGCTTCCTCAGCAGCGGCGGAAGGGGTTGCCGACTCATCGGGGCTCTGGGACGAGGTGGAAGCAGGAGCGTTAGGGGTAACCATCACACCGGTCTCGTTGAGGCTAGTGGCGGAGAGCGTGTCCCATTCCTGGCTCGAGGTTGTGCCGCTGTCGGTTCCCTGTGCCGGCGCAGCTGCGAGCTGGGCAGCGGATGCGGACGATGATGGAGAAGACTGCTTCTCTTCGGCAGCGTTTTGTTGCTTCTTGCTGTTCTCCACATCCTCCTGCTCCTCATCCTCGTTCTCAGCGTCAGCCTTGGCGGCAGATAGGGGCGACGGTCCATCCTCGTCGACGTCATCCAAGCCAGCAGCGCTCATGCCTGCTTCCGAACCTTCGCCGCCGCCAGTAGCGACATCCTTGCTAACGATCCTCATGATGGTGTCGAAAACCTCCTTGGGAACAGCCTTTTGGTAGATCATGATCAACTCGACGGGCTGAGGGTACACCTTCAATGCCCTGAAGAACGCAGCTGCAGCATCGAGATACTTGTCGGTACCCATGGCGAAGAGCTGCTCACCGAGAGAAACATACTTGAGGAAGTACTGTTCGCGCTCCTCAACGCCAGCAGGGAAAGTGCCAGGTGCACGAACCTCCTGCAAGAGCTCTTGGATGAAGACATCCTCCTGCTGAGATCGCTGGGCGGCAGCTTTCTTCTCAGCTTTGGACGACTTCTTGGACTCCTTGCGGAGGGACTTGCGGAATACAGGGTCATTGCGACGACGGTGGTCAAAGTAGATGGCGTACCCTACACCGGCGATGCCGAGGGCAGAGAGGGAAGTGAGGACGATTTGAGATGTCTTCATTTTGAAAGAGAGCCACTGTCGTGGTTGTCAAAGGTGACGTAAACAAAGATGTGTAGTTGAACGCGAGAGGGGAGAAAAGGCGTGATGGTGATGAAAGAGACACAAGATCAGCAAGCCAAAGATCAGCTCCACTCTGCCGGTATGTGTCTTCACTGCGGAAGATGACCCGATCGGTGCGCTCACCTGCTTGCCATTTCTGGTTTTGTCCAACTGCGCACCGTCCGAGAAGGTTTTGAAGAGAGAAAGAGAAAGAGAGAGAGTCGTGGTTGGACTCTCTTTTGATGTGGAGCGCCAAACCAGTTTATTTTTTAATTTTGCAGCAGCACTGCACGGTAAAGAACATAATTTTCTTCCAAAATTTTGAAAAATTCTCGAGCGCCGCTCCAACCACCAAACCGTCTGCTGCCATCAAAGTCTGCAAAGGGAGGGGGAGGGGAGCTGGACCCTGTCGACACTTGGCCTATGCTTCCAACGTCAAACCTTACACACTCGCTGCTAGACTTCACCATCCTCGTCCTCCTTCCGAGAACATCCTACATTCGGACAACAACATGTCACGAACAAAGAAGAGCAAACCCGGAGTCAAATCTCAACAGGCTGCTGCTTCTGTTGCTGCTGCCGTTAATACCCCTGCCATCGAAACAACCGCTGCTGAGACTATCACCTCTACCGATGTCCAAACCGAAAGTGCCAAGAAAGGGAAACTCATCCGACCCCGTGGCAAGCGTGGAGGCGTCAAACACAAGAAGGGCACCGTCAAACAGGCTGGGGCTGTCTTGAATGCTGCCGTCAAAGAGGCACGCAAATCCAAGACCAACACTCTAAAGTCTACCGAAGTCCAGAACGAATCAGGAACAGCCGCCAACCGCGTTCCCCCCGCCGAGCATGCCGAGAAGATTGCCAAGTTCCATACGCTTCTCAAGCAGCTCGAACAAGCAAAGACTGCCGAAGAAAAGGATGAAATCCAAGCAGGTCTCGACTCACTGGGAGGGCTTGCTCAATACCAAGCTTGGTCGTTGACCGGATCCGCAAAGTCAGGTCAAACTCCAACCAGCAAATGGTGCATGGAAGCTCTCAAAGATGTATATGAGCACGACCGAAATCTGCCCAAGTTTAAAGTTCTCGATGTCGGCGCCATCACCGGTACTGCCTACTCCAAGTACCGCTGGGTGGATGCAACCTATATCGATCTTCACCCACAAGGTGACAATGTGCAAAAGTACTCGTTTTTCGACTTCCCGGTCCCCATCCCTCCCGAAGACAAGTTCAATATGGTCGCACTTTCCCTCGTCATCAATTTTGTTGGAGATATGAGGAAGAGGGGTGAAATGTTGAGGCATGTTCACAACTACTTGCCGGAACATGATAACGTGCCTGGATTCTGCTTCTTGGTATTGCCCCTGAGTTGCTTGACCAACTCGAGGTACATGAATCAGAGCCATTTGAGGGCGATCTTGGGATCGTTGGGATTCAACGTTTTAAGGCAAAGCGATTCGGCCAAATTGTCAAGATGGCTGCTTCAAAGGAAACCACTACAGGAGAGGAAGCAGTCAGCGGAAAAGTCAGACACTCCGGGAGCGTGCCTGGAGTGGGATGGCACCATCTTCAAAAAACGAGAACTCAACCCCGGTAACGATAGGAATAATTTTGCCATCGTGGTCGATCCCAAGCCTGAGTAAAAAAAAAAAAAAAAAAAAAAAAGGGGGAAAAGAAAAGAAAAAGAGAGCGCCTTACTTTGCTCGACTTATATGCTCTCACGTCTCTCCGAAGCGTCTCTCTCATCGACCTTTTTCTTGTAGAATGTGCATCAATACCACAACAACTCGCCATCCCTTCTGTACTTGTAGTGTCTCTCTCCCACGTTCTCACCCAATCACGATCACATACTATTCTTTCTTTCTGAACACTCAAACCAAAGTCGTTGATCCGAGCTTTCAATGCATGGTATTAAGTTTAAGTAAACACAAATAGGCTGGAATGGGGAAGCAAACCATTTTACGTCATCGAGTACTTGGGACCTCCTCCACCCTCGGGAACGTCCCATCGAATACTCTGGTCAGGGGTCTTGATGGAGCAAGTGTAGCAGTGAATGCAGTTCTGACTGTTGATAATCAATTTCTTACCCAATGCATCTTCCTGCTCGGGAGTATCCGCCTCGACGTATTCGTACACACCAGCAGGGCAGCACCTTCCAAGGGGGCCTTCAAAAGTACCCATGTTCCTCTCAACGTGACCTTTGTAATCGCCATCTTTGACCACAAGGTGCACGGGCTGGTCCTCGGCGTGGTTGGTACCTGTCCTCGACACCGAAGTCAAAATGTCGAAAGACAGCTTACCATCTGGCTTGGGGTACTCGATAGGCTCGCACTGAGCAGCCGGCTTGGTCTGAGCGTGGTCCTCACCAGGGTGGTGGAATGTCCAAGGCACACGGCCCTTAAGAATCATCGAGTCAAGACCGGAGTAGGCAAGACCACCCCAGAAACCGAGTGGGCTGTGGAACGAAGGTCGAAGGTTACGCACTTCGTAGAGCTCCTTCATGACGTATGTGTCGTCGAGTCTTGTCCTATAGTCGGCAAGGTCGATGGTCTCCTCGGAGCCGGATTCAGCACGCTTGGCGAGAGCTTCGACGACGGCTTCGGCGGCAACTATACCGGACTTCATCGCATTGTGGGTTCCTTTGATCTTGGGAACGTTCAAGAAGCCAGCTGCGCAACCGACAAGTGCACCACCGGGGAAGTTAAGCTTGGGGATCGATTGGTATCCACCTTCGTTGAGCGTCCTAGCACCGTAAGCGAGGCATTCACCGCCTTCAAGAATGTCCTTGAAGAAAGGGTGGTGCTTCATACGCTGGAACTCGCGGAAAGGGCTGAGATAAGGGTTCTGGTAGTCGAGTCCAACAACCAGACCGATTGAGACCATATTGTCCTCCATGTGGTACATCCAGCTGCCGCCGTACGTCGCCTTATCCAAAGGCCAACCCATGGTGTGAGTGACAAGACCAGCCTGATGCTTCTCTGGCTTGACACGCCACACTTCCTTGACACCAAGGCCGTAAGTCTGCGGATCAGCACCAACAGCGTCACGCAATTCGAGTTGCCTGATCATCTTTTGCGTCATCGAACCGTGAGCACCTTCAGCGAAGAGAGTGATGGGGGCGTGAAACTCCATACCTGGCTCGAACGAATCCTTGGGCTTGCGGCTCTTATCGAGACCGATCTCATTGGTGATGACACCCTTGATTCCGATGGGCTTTCCGTCGTCGCCCATCTGCCACAATGGTTGGGCAGCAGCGAAACCGGGGTAAATCTCGACACCGGCGGCTTCAGCCTGCTCTCCGAGCCACGAGACGACACGGGAAAGCGACACAATATAGTTGCCCTTGTTGGACATCTGAGGTGGATGGGGCATCGGGAACGAGCCGGTGGGTGTGAGGTATCGCATCTGGTCTTCGAGGGCGGGTTGGTTGAGGGGTGCGTCGAGTTCCTTCCAGTTGGGGAGGAGTTCGTCGAGGGCGTTGGTCTGGATCACAGCACCAGAAAGGATGTGGTTGCCGACCTCCGGGCCCTTCTCAAGAACAACAACGCGAATTTCCTCGCCTCGCTGCTCGGCGAGCTGTTTGATCTTAATAGCAGCACTGAGACCCGCAGGCCCACCACCGACAATGATGACATCGACTTCGTCGGCCACGCGCTCAACAGTGTTGAGGTCGAAGGGCTCGCCATCACCCTCTTCGATGGGCGTGGCTCTGCGTGTAGCAGGGGTTGTGGACAAAGCGCGAGCAATCGAAGAGGAAGCCGCAGAGCTGGCTCGGTTTGGGACATAGCTTCGCGAAGCCAAGGTAGAGAGCGAGGCTGTAGACCCCGAGGCGGCCGAGGTGGTGCGAAGAGATCGACCGGCCTGGCCACGAAGGGCGTTTGCCAGAAGTGATGGTTGTGTTGCACGAGCAGCAAACATGGTGTGCTGTCTCGTCTCGTTCTTCTGAGCTGACTTAGGGTGGCGGAAGGCCCTGAGTTGTGTGTGCAGCCGTTAGGATGAAGGATGTGAGATTGGAGGGACGCGTGGAAATGTAGTTCCTGAGGAAGAGTGAGGGTCACCGCAGGGTCGATCTGATCCTGTTTTTGATGGGTTGGATGGTAGTGAAAGACAGAGAAACTATTAATGTTCACGGCCTGGACACAAATGGTAGGATTACAAGGATTACAAACATCACAAACCCGACAGTGCGGGGGGTGTTGTGCTGGCGGGAGAGCGTTCGGGCATCAATCCATCTTGTCTTCCGGAAGCGGGGCTTTTTCCAAAAGGTAACCCCGCCAGACCCATCAAGCAAGGCTCGCTCGCTTTGCAAGCATACTTTTTCCATTGCGCGTTTCGAAAGCTCATTATCAAGCCGAAGGGCCTGTTCAAATTTCTGTGTGGCTCAGTCTTTTGGCCATCCTTGTGAAAGGACCAAGAAAAAAACAATCGGTTCAAATCCCTGTCTCGCGCGCTTTCTGCCTCGTCTGACTCGCTCACTTCAGAGCCAATCGGAACGCTCTTTTCGGTCAGCCATGTTCTTGATCGGGTCACTAGCCCGATTGCGGCCCCTAGCCCTCGTTTGCACTGTTCAACAGCGCCAATCTGTGAATTGCGAGTACATTTCGATGCTCTCTGAGGAACGCAATCTCCGACTCCTCATCGTATCTCAAGCTAGCGTGCTGCTGAGAAATTTATTCATATAACGCTGAAAACCCAAACAGAAAGTCACAAATAGGAAAATAAGAGAAAGAGGACTAGCTCAACGCTAATTTTTCGATTAATCACTCAGTGACATGACGAGAATAGAGTGTGTGGAGTAGATGTTATGTGAAGAGCTTGAGCTATCAAGCTTTTTTCTAAAGGGAAAAGGGAATTGCCCGTATACACGAATGGTCCCCCTATCTCGGGTGCCCTGGAAAAGTCGGGCCCGCGAAAGACGGGGGAAGACATCGGCGAGCGTATGTGTGGATAAGATACAAAAATACTAAAAGCCCATAATGCAGAGAGAAGGAGATCGAAACAGAGAATAAATCTAAGCGAAGGGGGAGAAAAGCCAGAGAAGACCGCGGTGACTAGCACTGTGCCTGCGATTATGCGTCTGTGAATCTATGGGAGAGTAAAGAGAGAGGCGAGACGAGGGAAAGTGTAAATCTTCTCAGAGAAGAATTTACATACCCTGACCGTCGATGAAGCCCCAGGTGATGGACTCGATGGCCTCGGGGTTCTCGTAGTTGCTGGCAAGTCGCTTGTAAGCCTCACCGAGGGCAACGTCACCCTCAGCACCGTTCCAGTAGTTGACAACCTGGACAGAGAGCTGCTTGCCGTTCTGGTTGTTCTTGACCTGAACCCACCTGCCACAAGCGTTCGAGAGCTTGTCAGCCGAGAGGAGGGAAGAGCCAGAGATGGCGATGGGGAGCGAAGCAGAGTCAGGAGTGAAGCCACAAGCGTTCTCGATGTTGGACCACCACTCAGGGGTGGAGACAACAGTCTTGGAGTTGGCGGTCGACGAGGGCTGGGCAGCGTAAGAGGTGGTCGAGGTGGGAGCGGACTGGCTCCAGCTCACCGAGGAAGGGGTTGGGGTGGACGAGGCAGAGTGCGACTTGGTATAGGTGGCCTCGGGGGTGTAAGTCGACGAGGAGGAAGTCGCCTGCTGCTGGTTGTTGGAGGAGGCAGCGGCACCGGAGCCGAAGGACCACGAGATGGGGAAGACACCAGCGTCCATGTCGCCATCGTTGAGGGCAGAGAAGAGGCCGGTCGACATGTCGAGCGAGCCGTAAGAACAACCGGGGCAGAGGTCAGCAACCTGAGCCTTCTGGGTGTTGCCGTTCTGGGTGTTGGTGATGGTGACGGTCTGACCACAGTGAGAGCCACCGTTCCACTCGGGAGCGTTCATGGCGACAATGAAGTCAGAGCCAGAGTTGGTCCAACCACAAGCACCGAGACCAGCGGCGTAGTACGTAGCCTGACCGCTCGATCGCTTAGCGATGGGAGCGGCAGCGGCGCCAGCGGCGGCGAGAGCGATAGCGAGGACGTTGGAAGCGATCATTGTGTAAAGACGAGGGAAGGTTCCAGTCAAGGGATTGTGTCTAGGGATGAAGTGAGTGAGAAGAGTTTTGGTGGGAACAAATCGTTGGAAGGGTCAGGTAATGTCGGTTTATATGCATCCTCGAGGGGATGGCATAGAATGTAGCAATCTATGCTATAGCTTCCTACTGTTACAATGTTCCTAGCATTTGCCGAGGCAGATTGAGAAGGCATTAAGGATGGAATGGGCGTCGTCTAGTGACAGGCAGACCCCTTCTTTGCGGCGAACAAAGGGGTCCAAAAGAGGCGGATCGACCGTGTACGCTTGGTGCAACGCGCTGATCCTTGAAATGCCCGTGACACTGCTGATTTGGCCGAAGATGGCCTACAGACAGAGGGTACAAGGGTGCTCAGTTGGCAGACCACTGTTGAGCAGGGGTGTCGACAAAGAGGGACAGAGGCATAGAGGGGGAGGCCGAAACGGACTGCAAAATTTTCAACAGCCAGAAGAACCCTAGAAACAGGGGCAAAGAATGAGGGGAGTAGGTCGAAACGACATTGATGGTCAGCGGCGGCTGCGGTTGCTGCTGCTGATGTCGACGAGAAGCAGGGAACTGGCGTGCAGAGCGAGCTGCGGGGATGACGAGCAGAGAAGTTACAAGGTAGCACCCCGAAATTTTGATAGTTGAACACCATCGTCGACAAAACCGACGGGCCGGCGCCCATCCGTAAGTTGGTTGAGCTCGACGTTTCCGACAGTCACGAGCAGAATCTCGATTTGACTTGGCACACGTCTGGAACCTGACCAGCAGCGGCGACAGCTAAATGTACTTGTGAGAGACGACCGTGAACAGGAAACACGGTAGCGGCCACAAGAGCTGTCAATCAATCCAAGGCCACGCCAAGCGGGCATCTGGGGGGCACATCTCTGACTTTGTTCCAAACCAACACCTAAAACGGGGGCCATGCTCTTTGCATCAATCCAAAGCCACGAGATGCACCAGAGACAAGAGCGAAAAAAAAGAGGGGACACTTCGGCACTTTGGCATGTCTCAGTCGAATTGTTCAACATTTTTTATCAGAAAAGTCGTCCGCTATTCGAATATTTTTTGAGTCCGTTGCAAATATTTAGTTCAAGGGCTTGCAGCTCGTTCTGAAATTAAAATGATTTTTACCGGTCCACTTTGTTTAACGGCCGAAATTTTTTGCGGTTGCAGATGGCTTTTTGTCACCCGGGGCTCGCGATCGAATCGATAGCGTGGCATTTTGGACAGCCGTGGATCTTCAGATCGACCCGCGGTGTTCGCTTAATCCGCTGACTGCTGAATGGCGATCTCCGGGAAGCTCTTTTTTCGCTTCTTCTGTGTTGTGCTCTTTTCGCGTGCCATATTTCATCTCTGAATCGCGACCGTCTTCATGCCCCTCTGCAAAGCCCAAACATAGCTAGGAGTGCCCGAGAAGAACAAATGGCACAGCAAGCCGAAAGCCACTCGCTGGTCCGACCTGTGAGCAGTGTGGGAGGTTACCTAATCTGGGTTCGCTCGACAACCTTTGCTTGTACTGTAATTTGTGCCGGTTTGTATGAAGGGCCAATTGCGAGAAAAATTCGAGGGTGCCTGTCAAGCGGCCCATCGTTCTTTGGTCCTTCTTAGCAGCCATCACAAGGGTCAACATCCTTTCATTGGATGCTTGGCCGCTTCAGGATTTGCCCCTTTTCCTGAAGATGGTCTGAATGTTGACCTTGATGTTCGGCCGCGCAGTCTGTACAATGTCGCTCTGGAAGCCCACTTCAGCTCTTGATGCCCGCAGTCTCGGACAGAGTACTGTACTGGTTTAACCATCGCACGGTTAACCCACATTCTAGAACGCCTGCGTAAGCCAGCCGATCAAGGCAAATGAGTTGAAAATGCGTCCATGGAAAGCCACGTCTGCAAAGAGTGAACACTTTTCCAACTGCTTTTTTTCTAGCAATGAAATTGCATTGAACAGATTTGCGATGTGGGAGAACTTAGGCTCAAGCCGGCGCTGTCAAATGTGGGAAAGATGCAAGCTAGACTTCTGATTCAGCCGCCTCACTGCAGAACGGCGCAAGGGTGACTGAGCCCAGCAATGAACATGCAGCAGCGGCTGGAAGAAGATCAATCAAAGCCTGTGCCAGTACGCAACTTGGAGACAATTTTTCATGAATTTCAACCATTTTAGTTTTTGTTTCTCGATTTGTGTGCCTGTCTGCACACTGAGAATTTCTGCCGCCATTGCCTTCATTCCCCGTGTCTTGTCCGATGCTATTAGAGTCACATTCCAATAGGTGTTCCTGCGTTTCCGTCTGAAAGCCACGCATCGATGTCGACTGCGATTGGCCGAGCATGACAGCCCCTGACACACTCCAACTCTACAGCCGCAGAGCGAGTATGCGGTCTCACGACCTCTGCCAGGACCTGACAGGTTGTACGAGATTGCTGCTGGCCCTGTCGATCGTCTCATCCCCCTCGATATAGCTTTTCCACCTCGCTGCCATATTGTCACATCTTGGCATCGATATTCATTCATCATCGGTCTCTAAAGGGGGTCTGAAGCACGCCTTGTTGTCACACAACTCGGATCCTGGTTCAGCGAAGACGCCGATCGTTGCACCAAGATCAGATTATCTGTCGAGACTTTGCCTCGCCCGAGCTGACCGCCAGTATCTCTTTGTTTAAGAGCAGTGGCAGGCGGGGACTAATCGGTAATTTGGCAATCAATGCCGAGTCGTCGCAGAGATCGTCTTCACACAGAATCAAATTCGAGATTATTTCCCACACTCGAGTCGTCAATTAAAGAAGAACTAAAACATTTAAAATTCTTCTCTTGCGCCGGTGAAGCTTGGAATGCTTGAGAATGCTTGCAGAGCAGATCACAAGTGCACCCTCGATCCTAGCTACTTCTCTATCGGTGCTCCCGGCAACCATGGTACCAAATTGCCTCACCTTGCCCCCCGAGAGTCAGCCTTGGGATGACTTTGCCTCTTATCAGGGTCAAGGGTTGGAATGTGAGCCATTGCCGCCAAGCCGCGGTCATCATGTCGTTTGCCATGGTATGTATGTCTCGCAGCCTCTCTGTCGCTGTTCGGTCACTAAAGTGTCAAGATTCTTGCTGCCTCACCGAAACGTTTTTGGGCTCTTTCTTGGCACGCAGCCACAGCACAGCCTGGCACACCAACGAAAAAATTTCGATTGAAAGCTGCCTCGTGCGGCATCAACACAAAATGCACGTTCACAGGACGTGATCTTGTGTGTGTACTGAACAATGGCTGCGTTAAGCGTTGCTGAGCAAACGGCGACTTGCGCCGAGATCAACTTCAAACATTGGCTTGAGACGGATCGTCTCGGAGAATTCAATTCGAAAGCCGCAAACATTATATCTCAAATTTCACAATGGTCAAAACGAGCGCGAAATGCATCAGGTTGCATCGGGGAACTGACTAGCCTGCACAACTGATTAGTGTACCTTTTTCCAGCTCCCGTTGAATGTTCTAGACTGAAGTATCAAGAGCTTAATTTTTTGTTCTTATATAGCGTGATTTTCGGGGTGCGTCTTTTTGAAATTCTTGCATATTATTATGCATTTCATCTTGTTCGGATTCCGCTCGTTTGTCTCGCATTGCTACTGCATACTTTCAGCAGCTCGCTCCAACTTCCGCCGGTGCCCTCAATTCAACTGGAAGCGGCCTGATCAGCTCCGATGCCGTTCAGGCTACAGCCATCTGACATGTGTACGCAGCTCGCTTGCCAACGGAGTCGCAAAAATATCGCTATCTTGGGATGCAGTGCGATCTAAATATAGGAGTGCCGACTTTATTTTGCCGTTAGGGGTCGCACAACAGGCATGCTAACCAAATCAACATCAAGCAAATGTGGCTACGATCGATCTCGTGTGAATTCACGATGATCCTTCACAAATTGTAGATTCTGCACGTGACAGGATTTGACCCGTGACCAGCTGTGATACATGAAAGTCTTTCACGGCTGTCACTCGAAGCTGACCATAGCTAAGGACCGAGGAAGAGCTCGCTGGAATTGACGATGCTTACACCACTTGTCAATCAGAAGAAAGCTCCCTCTTTTCAGACGTTTGTATGTAGTGCGGAGCCTAAATAGTTTGACCCTGTCACTCGATACCCTAGTGACTTTGTCGTCTGACGCACCTCAATCACTAGTTGCATAGTTGCTCAATTGTTACTCTTAATGCTTCCAGAGACACCATTGGCTTGTTTGCATTCTCATCGAGTGTCTCAGATCTCTTCGTGACATGAGGACCGGTATTCGTGTAAAGTGCACACGCGGCAGCGGTTGACTTCGTGTTGTCTCGCCAAGGGGAAGACTACGGAGCAGGCTTGTCCGCAAATGGCCAATGCGGACGCAAAAGGCGGCGTAATGCGAACGCCAAACTTGCTTAGATGGTCGAAGTGTGCCCTCGAAGCGTGGGACAGCCATAAATCGGTGCCGCAAACAGAAAAAAGAAGAAAAGGGGTGTGCCACATGTGCTACAAGTGAGCGGAACATGAAATTCCAGGGGGCTCGTGTTTGATCTGCAAGAACAGTGGCGTATAGTACCCTGTCTATTCGCGTCAGTGTCATTCAAATAACACCCCATCTCTCCTCAAAAGCTGCCTCTGTTCACGCGGATAAGGTGGCAATCGATCGCCTGACACACGCGTGGCTTCTTTGCCAAGGAACCGCACTTCATTATTTGGATTCCACCTTTTCATTTCGATTTTATCTGGCTTCAGAAAATGGAACCGGAGCTTGGTCCGATTATTGCCCTTTTTTGAAATTGGCACAACTGTCAAAGAAGGCACCCTTGAATTTCTTCTCAAATTTAGCTTGCTTTTCTCAGAGGAGGGGTCTCGGTTGGCTCTCTGTCAAACTTTCCAGGTCCGTTCTTATGTGTCAGTCTTTCATGCATGACTCGGAGGCCGACGGCGGGTACAAGCCCGATCCTCTAGATACGTGAAACTTTCTGTTCACGATCCAATCAATCTAAGCACGCTCCGACTTTATTTCTCACACAAGCTCTTAAAGTGAGTCCCAGCTTGTCCGTATCTCAGCCTAATCTTCTTGATCCATCTGCACTCTTTCTCGCTCATCTCTCAAGATTTGCACGCATTCAGTGAACAGCTTGTATTTACGCACTGTTTCTTCTTGTTGGAATGAAGGCGGAGTCACACACCACACATTTAGGAAAGGTATACGGTGAATTGCAATACGGGCACGTTGATTTGATTACACAGAGTGTGGCCTGCCTGACGGAACTTACGCTCTGCACAGTTACCAAACACAACCTCAGCAGCCATGCCTTAGACGAGCCGAGTTTTAGATATGTTGATTTGAAAGCGAAGCTCCTCCAGCTAAGAATGTTACAGGAACATGCCAAAGATGCCGAACACAAGCCAAGAAGGTGGCTATTCAGTACTGCAGACGAACAACATCGTTTCCGACTGAATTCTCCACATTATATCGGGTAGCTCGCCGATAGCACAACTTGCCGCAGCACGCTCTCAGGGCGGAGCGTTGCGGGGCATCTTCCGCCATACTGGCACCGCCATTATTTAGAACTTGTTTTCACGCCAAGCTAGCTCATTCACAATTACCAGGACCGACACAGTTAAGTGCGGATGTAAAAGACCATCGGCCGACGGGGCAACCCATCGGATCTGAATACTGAGCCAAATGGATGAACGCGTTCCTAGCTTGCAGAGTAGCTGCCATTTTGCATTCTATCAATCCTTCCTCACTGTGTTGTTTGCAACGAGGGACTACCCTCTTTCTCCTCCTTTCGACGGACGCTAGTTGGATTGGATTTTTGTACGCCGCCTCGCCACGTCTACACCTCGCCTAACGCACGTGGTTCCGGCTTGAGCTTGGATTGAATTCCTGATACTAAAGCATGAGAGAGAAAATTTTCAGGGGTTGGCCATTTCACATAGCGGCTCAGTCCTGTTCGACAAAACCCAAAAATTGCAAGAACGTGCTAGTTGAGATCTGTCGCTCAACTGACGTTCCTATCTCAATAGCAAAACGTGAAATTCTGCAGCTCGGAACATCAGAGATATATCTGCTGCTCATTGTGTGTGTGCAATTCGAACCTTTCCTGGGGTGTTTTCGTGTGGGAAAAGATGAAACTTTACACCCTCCCAAAGATCAATAAGCCTGCCCTCCTGTCTAACCTTGCCGTTGTTGTACATGGTGTCCCTGCGCCCAAGGGCCAGCTCGACCCCACTGCGCACCTGGACCAGGTTGTCTCCGACCTAGAGTCCTGCAACAATGTCAAATTCACCAACTCACGGTGGCTTGTAGGACCTCAGAAGGCGAGCCTTCGGGACTTCACAAGCATAGTCCTCCAGGCCGAATCCAAGATTGTGCGAGACAACATCCTTAAGAACAAGAGGTTCAGCCTCGACCATAGGGTCCTCACAGTGGACACCTACCGCCCCCCCTTAGGACGGCCCCAACAATGCTCCAAGTGCTGCCGCTTCGGTCACATTGCAAAGAACTGTCGAGCAGCGCCTGTTTGCGGCCACTGCTCCAGGCCTCACCTTACCAAAGACCACCGCGCATGTAGCGCCTGCACGCACGAAGGCAGTGGACTTGGTACCTCATGCATGCACCAGCGCCAGCATTGCCCCAACTGCGGCGAGAACCACGAAGCAATGAGCGACTTCTGCCGCGTTAGACTAACTTACCTGGCCAAGTTCAACAACAGCCTCCGCCACACCCCAACGCAATACGCATGAAAGTCCTCCAATTCAACGTTCACCGATCACCTGAGGTAATGCACAGCATCCTCAACGATCCCGCCATCCAAATGTATGACTTTCTCTGCCTGCAGGAACCCTTTGCCTCCCTCCCTAACACCGTCTCCCATCCCCGTTGGCGCCTCTACGGGGACCCTGCCAACACAAGCTGGAACTGGGCTCCGGCCGCCCAGCCCTCCGCGCCTCTCCCAAACCGCCGCCGCACCATCATATATGCCAACCACTTGATCTCTCCCTCAGATGTCCAGCTCCATCCTCTCAACCATCCGGATATCCTTTGCCTGCAGGTCAACACCTTGGCCGGCTCGCTTCTCCTCGCTTCTGTCTACAACTCTCCCCAGTCGCAAGAACTCCTCAGCCCCTTAGCTACCTTGCTCCACGGGACCATTGCACAACCATGTCTGGTCCTTGGCGACTTCAATCTGCACCACCCAGCCTGGGAGAGCGACACCACCTCATCATCTCGCCACGTTGATAGCTTCCTGGCCGCTTTGGCTGAAAGAGACCTGCACCTTTTAACCCCGCGCGACCTTGGCACCTTCCTGGGCCCGTCAGGCAGGTGTACTACCATTGACCTTGCTTTTGGTTGTCCAACTGTTGCGGGCGCATTACGCAGCATCACACGCCTGGACAACGACCATGGTTCAGACCATTTTGCAGTTGAGATCCACCTTGACTTGTCGCCCATGCCCCCTGCCCCTTCACCAATCAGCCTGCAAACAAAGGACGAGGCAGCGTTTGCCACCGCTGTGCAGCAGGCTTGGTACGCCAAACCCCAGAGCAACAGACCGCCAGCCTCTCTACATGACCTTGACGGCCATGCGGAAGCGCTGACAGATGCCATCCGCACTGGCTATAAGGCCCTTGCCGCTCCTATCAGGATTGGACCAGCAACCAGAGAGTGGTTCGTTCCCTCTCTCAAAGAAGGCCGCAGACTTGCTCACCAAGCACGGCAAGCGTTCCAGGCTGGTACCGGTACGCACGCCTCATGGAAGGAGCAACAACGCAAATACAAGAAAAGCATCAGGGCTGCAAAGCGTGCACACTCTCGCCAACGCCTGGATGAGGTCGCTGACCCTCGCTCTCTCTGGAAGCTTGCTAAGCTGGGCAACAACAGAGTGGCTGCTTTCAAGATCGCTCCACTACAGATGGCAAACGGTATGCTTACCACCTGCCTGGAGGATAAAGAGGCCGCACTTGCCAGCGAATTTCTACTACCGCCAAACCGTCCCAGCCCATCTGACGCCCAAGCCTTGCCCGCCTCAACTGCCGCCCCTTGGCTCCCCTTCACCACCGCGGAGGTTCAACAGAGGATCAATGCTGCCAAACTCCGCTCTGCCCCTGGACCAGACCTCATCTCGTGGCGCTTGATCAAGGTCTTAGCCGCTCTGTGGCCGGATTTTGTTCCAATTGTCACGGCCTTCTTCAACGATTGCGCCATTCGCTTTGGACACCACCCACGCTGTTTCAAGGTTGCAACTGTTGCCATTCTGAGGAAACCAAACAAGAGTGACTATAGCAAGGCAGGTGCGTACCGGCCCATCAGTCTGCTCCCTGTGCTAGGCAAACTTCTGGAAGGACTTGTTGCCGGCCGTATCCTAGCCGAGGCCAAGACAAACAGCAACCTCATTGCTGCAGAGCACTACGGCGGTAGACCGGGCAGGAGCACAGAGGACGCCCTGATCCGCATCCATGAGTTCATCAGGCACTCCCAACGAAATGGCCTGCACTGCGCGTTAGTGGCACTTGATGTCAAGGGGGCATACAATGCCGTCCAGCCTGGCATTCTTGCCGACGCTCTGGCCAAGGCCAAACTCCCAAGCGCAGTCATCAGCTGGGCTACATCATTCATGGCAGACAGACGTGCATTGCTCAGACTTGAAAGCAGCTTCCTTGGCCCAATGCGGAGGGTAGACGTTGGCCTCCCTCAAGGTTCGCCCATTTCGCAACTCTTTTGGCTGATCTACAGCCGAGGGATGGTCGAACACCAACGCTTGCGTCGCACCCTCAGTATTGGCTGGGTTGATGACAAGACCCTCCTGGTTGCCGGGCCCATCGATACTCTCCGCCGCGATGTTGTCCGCGCTCTGGATCCTGCCCTTCAGTGGGCCCAAAGCCATGAGGCTGCCTTTGATCCGGCAAAGTCTGGTTATATGATCTTCTCGCCACGACACGCGCCTGCAAGCTTGGGTGACATTGACCTAGATGGCCTCCGCCTGACACATTCTCCTTCGCTCAAAATCCTAGGCGTGACCTTTGGCCCCAAACTCTCCTGGACATCTCACGTGGCTGCAGTCAGCGCAAAGGCAACGAGAGCGTTAGGTACCATCCTTGCGTGGGGCAATCGCGCCTGGGGATTCAGATTCCAACTGCAGCGCCAACTGTACATCTCGGGCGTATGGCCGATCATGTCATATGCATGCGCCGTTTGGCACAAGCCCAGGGCTGCCACTGCACTAGTCCAACCCCTCATTCGTGTCCAGCGAGCTGCCTGCATTCGGATCACTGGCTGTTTTTCTACCACATCCACAGATGCACTCAATGTAGAGGCCTCTTTGGCTCCGGTCCCACTTGCACTCAGTCGTGCAGCCGGCTTCAGCTTGGTCCGCTGGCTTGCACTCCCATCCTCGCACCCCAACCACAAGGTGACACAACGCGCTGTCCGAGTTCAGCCCAAGAGGCTCCAGGGGCCCCTTCAGACGTGGGTCTGTCACTGGCCCAGACTTGTTGCCAGCGACGTGACCAAGAGAGAGACAAAGCCGGCCCCAATGTTGGCCATTCCACGCACTTTGGTTGCACCCAGCAAGCAGGAGGCCATCGACCTACATTACGGCCTTGCCGCACAGTGCATACCATCACTGCAACATGTCTACACAGACGGATCACTCAAGAATGGCGTTGCCGCCTTTGCATACTTCTGTCAGGCAGACGGCCAGTCCCTCTTCCGCCACGAGGCCATTGGTCTGGACTCCACAGTCTACCGCGCAGAGCTCAAAGGCATCCGGGCAGCGCTTGAAGACCGGGTTGCGGATTCAGGTTCGTTTATTTTCTGCGACAACAGGGCGGCAATTGTGACCATTGGCCTACGCCCTTCTACCGATCCAGATGTACGAGCCATCCAAGAGCTTGCATCGGCCCACAACGTTACCCTGGTTTGGATCCCTGGACATCATGACATTGCTGGAAATGAGGAAGCAGACGTGCTTGCCCAGGAGGCAGCTGATAATGCCCTCCCCATGCCGGCTGAGCAAGCAGAGGAGTCTGCGCTGCGACGGCACATTGTGCAACGAACACTCGAGGTGTGGAAGCTGTCATGGGATAGGTCCCCCCATGGCAGCGCCCTCAAGGCCATCAACACAGTCAGGATTGGCCGCGCCTTTACCCTGTACCACCAGCTTTGACGAGGCCAGGCCTCGCTTGTTGCACAAGCCCGCACTGGCCATCTGGCCGTAAACGTGTTCCTGCATTCCAGACGCGTCCCTGGTGTCGAAACTGCGTGCAACCACTGTGGCAGACGCGACGACAGAAGCCACCTACTGCGCTGCCCGCACCTCAGGTTGGCTAAGGAGCGGCTGGAATTGCGGCTTCGCCAGGACCGCAGGCTGCAAGAAGGGGGCTCTGTTACCACTTTCAAAGTTGGTCTTAATGACCCAAGGTCAACAGCTGCATTTGCCGATTTCCTGGCAGAGCGGTTCCACAGTTACCGACCAAGTATTGCGCAGGCCCAAAATTAGACGCGTCCTTCAACTTCTCCTGACTGCTACCTATGCGTTTAACCTGCCTTCCGCTCCACCATCTCCCCCAGCCTTGTTAGCCAGTTTCTTCCCCATCCCCTCAGACCTCAGTTCCCGCACCACACCATGGAGGACGTGCGCCGCGCCGCAGCTGACGCTAGGCGCTCTCGCCGCCACGCCCGTAAGCAACAGGGCTTTCTGCACTCCAACATCACTCGCCCAACAGCTGCCTGCGCATCCTCCCCAGCCAACAGGCGAGGCTCCCCACCGCGGCAGAGGTCAAATGCCCTGTACTTTGACCACCCTTTTGCCATTGCAAAGGAACCCATCTGGGCGCCAGTTGAGCCCAACTTCTACGGCAAAACGCGGCGCTCCCCTGGCATCAAGCGCAACCGCGGTCCTGGTAAGACTACAGCCACACCACCTTCCACGCCCTTGCAAGGTCAATCTGTTGCATGCCCACTCTCCATTGGCCCTTGGACCAAGACAAGCAAGCCCCACATGCCGCTCCACCAGGTTTGAACTGGTGTTCATCTTCCCTTTTCACAATTCCCATACTCAGGCAAGCCCGAGCGCGTACCGCCCGGGTCGTGCTTTAGTCCTACTCCCTCCGTCAAATTCTTTTGGCCAATCTCTTTGACGTCGCTTGGGTCCGCTAAGGATTTGCGGTTTTGCCTTACATTCTCCACCTTTTATCTGCCCAGTTTCTTGTCCTGCCCGCACCCTGCACCGCTGCTCCTTAGTTTCCCCGTTTTGCACTTCTCCGGCCATTTGTTCTGTCCTGATTAGTCGCGATTTGTAAGCCACCCGCATGGGCCTTTTCGGCCTAGGTCGGCGTATGAAATTAAAAAAAAAAAAAAAAAAAAAAAAAAAAAAAAAAAAAAAAAAAAAAAAAAAAGATGAAACTTAATTTCTGCAGAGAATACAGCCGAGTTTTTGATTCTGCGGCCTTTAGCCACGCAACTGGCTGCGGCTACATCACTTTTCACTTAGACGAGCAGAATTCAAGGGACCGCTTCCCGGTCGAAGCTCTAACAACGTGGCGTTCGAAAATCTTTGCAATATGTAAGATCGCAATGTTTCATTGCTTTGTGATCCTGGCTCCATTGGGACAAGAGTTTGCTTAGGGGGAAGCGAATCAACCTCGATCTTCTCATTCGGGGTCCAACTCAGTTCTCAAATGTCGATCCCTTCCAGATCGTCGCCAGTACTAATGCTGCATCAGCCGATCGTGACATCTTCTGTCACCTGTCAGAATCCCAATCCCACGCCCCTCAGTTGCTCGCTCTCTTTGTCTCATGCTCCCATCGATGCGCCCGCACAATCAGCTCAAGGACTGCTTGTCAGCTCAAAACAGTTGACGACGATCGCGATCGCCACTTGTCTCACTTAATCTTCTTCCCACGAAGTTTTAATTTCCGCGCATCTCTCATCCATCAACACGGGCACAGACATGAGAGCTTTTGAGATATTGTCACACCATTTTCGAGCCGGTCTCTGAAGGTGGATCACCCCTTTTCATGCGGATGATGTGTGGCGATGACAACATCTCGGCATAACCATCTTACAGACATGGGAGAAATAAGGTTCGAGGGTGTGATTGTGCTCCACCGATGGAAACCGAGATGCTGCTGAATCTAAAAGGTCGTTTCATCAATCTGATAACACAATAAACGTCGACAATCTCAAGTGCGAGGTGAGGGTCTCATACATTCAGCGATGGACACTAAATTATGAGAGGTTTGCGTGCGAGAGACTTGTATCAAAGGAGCGCCACAATAGGTGGCAGTGTTGTGAAGGATCCACCAAGAGCTATAAATCTTGCCTTGATTGGCCGAACGACGCTCAGGCCAAAGCAGACTGCAATCGCGATTCGTATCCCAAAGTCTAAGATCACGATCATACAGGTGAGAGTGATATCAAAGACACGAGGAATGGGACAGGTACATTCTAATCAAGGAGGATGAAGCTCGTAGGAAGCTCGTACGATCGAAAAGAATGTCGCTAATGACAGGCTTCGACAAGCCTGCTCGACGTGTCCTGTCCCTGTCCTCCGATCAGCATGCTCATCACTCTCCTTGAAATCTCGTTCAATTCTGAACGAAGGATTTCCCCTTCACTTCCTGCTTCGCGTTCTTCGAACAGTCCAGAGGGATCAAAGCCGAAATTCATGTTCTCAATTGCTCCGTCACTTGTTCATATGTGCTAGCTGTAACAGTACGGGAGGTGTTGACGGGACTAGAGGCAGAACTCAACGACGCTTTTGCTTCTTCGACCTTGTGCTCTTTGCGCCCTTCTTGTTGGAATCTTTCTTGGGACTCGTTTCGGCCTTGTCGCTCTCCTCAGCGACACGCTTGGTGCCCTTGACTGAGATAGTCGTGTTGAATCCTTTGAGATCCTTACCACCGTTCTTGCGCAGCATATTGGCAACTTCGGCTTCAGCCTGACTCCAGTTGGCTCCGTCAGCTCCGTCCTCCTTGATCGCGTACTTGGACAGATTCATCTCGTCAATGAGCTTTTGCTTGGCCGCTCGAAGTTGGTTATCATCTACGTCTTCCTCGTCATCGTCCTCTTCGTCTTCTTCTTCGTTCTTCCCATCATCTTTGTAGACATAGTCTTCCTCATCATCTTCCTCGTCAGCATCTTCATCCAGCTCGCCGTGGGCCTCACCCTGCTTGTGACCAGCCAAGAACTCTCGACCAGCATCACGCAGTTCAGACTGCAAATCCCCCTTAAGCGCAGACCAGTCGTCGCCCTCACCAGCACCAGCCCCAGTCACCTTCTTGCGCAAAGGAGCACGAGCATCAAGTCCCGAACTCAACTCCGGCATCGACTGAGCAATATCCTTCTTCTCAACCTTGCGCAAGCTCTTGACGAGCAATCGCACGGTTTTGACAAACAAGGCCATGGCTTGCTGTAGAGGCAGACGCAATTCAGCGCTAATCTCATCTGGAGTCTTCCTCTGCAGACCGATGGCGAGGAGAAGAGAGGACTGCAAACCAGAAAGACGTAACTCTTCCTCCTCTTCAGATGCGTCGATGGCGGAAGCTGCAGCTTCATCTTCACGAACGGCGCGGAGGCGGTTGTTGAAGTAAAGTGCAGCGAGAGTAGGGAGAAGATCGAGGACGACAGACATTTCCACCATGTTGCTCGAGTAGGATTCAAGACGCTTCATGTCGAAAGGCGTGAGCAAAGTGCGCAACTCGACGACGCCGAGAGGCGAAGATGTGGAGGAAGCAGGGGAGACATCCTGGTCTTCGTCCGCAAGGCGGGCCCCCTGAGTTGCTGCCTCGAGCACAGTCAAAGCGGTGATGGTAGAGAATTCGCGAAACTTGTACGAAAGGAGTGAGATGAAACGCTTTCGGAAGTCGGCCGCAAGCGAACCGAGCCATGCAGCCCCGGTAGTCGAGGTCGATGTATTGAGTGCCTTGAGTTGGACAGCCGTGTATTCTCCTGTCAAGTCATTAGCGATCTGTCGCACCCATAGGGGTGTGTATCCGGCCTTCTTCCAGAATTTGAACAGCTGCGGTGTGAGGCCATACGAGACACCAAGCCAGTCGAGCTGCTCGGGACGTCGCTCCGAAAGCCTCTGCAGCAATGCGGGCATACGTGCTGCATCGCGTACCTTGATCTCGTCTCCCTGCAACAAGCTAACGTCCTTGCTGACTTTCCTGTCACGCACAGCTGTAAATGTCTCTCCATCATCCAGGTCGTCACGAACATTGTCCACGTCGAGAAGCTGGCCGCTGTAAAAGGCCTCGAGTGCTTGCAATGCACGTGCACCATAACCCATGCGCGCGTAGTCGGGGTGGACAGCGATGCGAACAACTCGTGCGCCAGAGAGCGACGCGAAATCGGCATCCTGGAATTGCTGAGCAACAAGCCATGGGATGAGGTCACCTGCCTCCCGAGTACCACGGCTGAGACTATTGAGGACAGCGCCACGGCTGATGTTGCCTTCGAGAGCGACCTGCAAAACGCACAGAGGCTCGGGTAGACCGCCCTCGTTTCCCTTGAGTGGTGCGAGAAGGACAAAGAGTCGGTGACCGGGTGCGTCACTCATCAATTGCAGATCGTTGGGCGAATTCTTGTAGTGGCTTGCAACATAGAGCGCCATCATCCTCTGCAGGAAGACCTCCGAGGCAGGGTGATAGCTGAAAAGTGCATCGCGATTGACCATGTACAGGTCGCACGATGAGGGGTGTGGGCAGCCCTTGGCCTTGAGTGCTGCAGAAGAAAGACGAGTGAGCGAGGCATCAAGGCAAAGCAGCTGGTGCAACCACGTCTCGATCTTGTCACCACGCGAGTAACGGATGGGCTCTGAGAGTTCAACTTCCTTAAGCGAGCGGGCGGCTAAAGCGGCACCTGCGGCGCGACCTGTGTTGAGGCCGCTCTTGCTCTCTTTCTTGGACTTGCTGGAGGAAGCGGCCGATTCGTCGTTGGTGGTAGCGTCTGCAATGCCGCGAGCGCTGTCACGCAGCTGCTGGATGAGTTTGAGCGACAAACTGCGTCCGGTACCTTCGTAACCGTTGATGGTGGATGAGAGGAAGACGAGGTAAGGACCCATGAGGCTGCGGACAAGTGGCAAAGGAATAGCAGCAGCTTCGTCAATGACCACTAGCTCGGCTTGGCCCAAGACTTGATGATCTTGCGGCTGGATGTATTGAATGGTCTGACGGTGACCGCGGAAGATGTTGACGCGAACAACGACGTCCTTCCACTCGCCCGTACCTCTCTGTAAGTCCCAATCCGCAACCTCTTCGTAAGCGAGAGCGTCGAGACCTTTGAAGACGAATTCGAAAAGCGTCTTGAGGTTTTCTGGGCTGGGTGAGGTGACAAATATGTTGCTATAACCATGTGCGACGGCAGCGGCGATGCAGAGGCCGAGGGCAGCAGACTTACCACGACCTCGAGCTGCGGTGAGTGCCACTGTGGTGGAAAGGGAGGAGCTTGCCAAGATGTCGAGAATGGTGAGGACGGCCTTGGCTTGGGAGAGCGTCTTTGCATGCTTGACGACATCACCGATGACCTTCGTTTCTCGGACTTGATCCTTGAGCTCGGCGAGTTCCTCTTCTGCTTCAACACGCTCCTTACCCTTGCGTACGGTGGATCCGACACCGGTGCCAGCGCCTGTATTGGTCTCTGGCAGTGGTTGGATGTCTTTGCCCTTGCTGAGCGGGAGGACGTTCAGCTCATCGTCGAGCAACAATGTGTCCTGGTTTGCACCAAGCGAGAGCAAGAAACGCTCGTTGAAACGAGCCACAGGATCGTCGTTGGAAGCATTTGACCTGTAACTGCGGTGAACGTCCATGCCCAGCGAATAGAGCTGCCTCAGACTCGACATGGTTTTTAATAACAGGATGACCACACCTCCTCCCTCGACCGTCTCGATGGTCCTTGCGAGCATGTTGGGCGTGACAGCTTCAAAGTCTTGCAGGATCAACATCCCATAAGTCTGACCGAGAATCTTTGGCGTATCCTTATAGTAACAGTATCGAATGTCGGTCAAGCTGACAAAGAGCTCGAAAGGATTGCCTTCACCCTTCTCCCGAACGCCGCGCTTGATGTCATTCTTGATCTTTTGCTCGCGCTTCTTGCGATGTGTGGTAAATCCGAGGTCTTTCTTGTAGCACCAGAGGACGTTGGGTCGAGATTGAACTCGAGACTGAGAGAGAAGAAAGTGAAGGTTGACGACCTGGTCCTTTCCCTTGTCTCCGACGATCACGAAGAAGGAGCGGTGATTGAGGGCCACATTGTTGCGGATGAGGGTGGGGATGCGGGGGTCGAGCTGCTTTCTCATGGGGGCTTGTGTTGCGAAGGCGCCACTGTAGGCCTTCGTAGGTGATGAAAGGTGTTCGCTGAGAAGCGGAACCTGTCTTTGTCCAATGCGTTGTTTGCTCGTGACAAGTCAGTGGGCGAGAGTGTAGTAGATGACCAACAAAGACTCTAGCAAAGCTGTAAGATGGACAAGAATGTGTTCTGGTGATGTCCGACGCTCAAGAAGAGGTTTTCTTTTCTTCTTCCTTCAGGGTCACTCTTCGAAATTTTCTCGAGCCACCAATCCAAAAAATAAAAATAAAACTAAAAAACATGCGAGTTCCGAGAAAAGGCTCAACACTAGCAGCTCAGAAATAAATAAAAATGTGGAGATTTGGAGAGCCAATTCTAAAGGCCGAAAGAAAGATATTTTCATTCCTTAGCATCTATTCTTAATAGACTCTAACATCTTGAACTTTTTTCTCACGCTATGGCCGGAGGCGTTATGGAGTAGCATCGGGACGGAAAGGCGTGGCCGAGACCGTTGTGGCTTCTGGACCGTGTGAGAAGCCACCAATTCTGGAACTTCTCTGACTTAGAATTTTCGGAGGTCAAACTTGTTTTAACGTACTCAAGGATTCAGACGAAACATCGCCGTTCTGAATTACGAACGCACGGCGACAAAATTGTTTAGGAGATGGTCCATGGCTGTCGACCACTTCGATTGCAGTCATGTTGGCACATCAAGGACCATTTCGCTATCTTTGATACCGAAGGTTCGCTAGTTGGTCAAACGCATGGATTGAGGAATGTCACAGGAACAAGGTCAGAGTCATTCCCAGGTGCGTAGGCTTTTCGGTGTGGACATCGCCGCCCAACACACTTACGAACTCCTTTGCCGACCACTAAGAGACTGAGCCGAGGTACAAGCCGAAACAGGCTCACGACTACCGATTATGAGGGCAAGGCGACAACATCAGCGTGGACGAGCACGAGGACGAGCACAAGTACGAGCACGAGGACGAGCACAAGTACGCAGCAACGTTGTGGCTCCATTGTTGATTCCGATCGGGTTTCATTTGGCACGGACCGGGTCAAGGCCCGGTGATCCAAAAAGTCGTACCGCCAAAGAAGGGGGAACGGATCCTCTTCCGCCCCCCAAAAAAATTCTCGCATGGCAGCATATGACACTTCTCACAGCAATTACTGCTGCATGTGATTTGCTGTAGGTTGGTTGGTTTTTCCCGATCCCGTCGAATGCATCGACTCGTTGAGTTGGTTTCCGGCAAAGATAGCACGAATGGGCGCCCATGGGGATGAGGTGGTGGGTCCTGGTTCGCTTATCAGCAGCCCTGGACGGCTCGGCTCGGATTATGATGATACAGTGGGTTTTTTATTTTTGTCTCTAAATACAGAGTTGACGAAACAAGATGCGAGCCGAATCGACATCGCAGGATTGACCACCCGCGCACGCCTGCAGGCACCTGGCTCACGGTCTACAGTTGACTGTACTGTACTCGAGATCTGAACCGCTTAAATGGTGAGCTGACTGTTTACCACGGAACAGGAAGGCAGGGGGAAATGCAAAGTGTAGTGTCGAGTCAGCTGGCAGCCCTTTTGGAAGCGGAACCACGTTTGGATAGATACGGGGTGCGCCTGCTTGCATTATCCAAGGCACATACACGAGGTGCAGTTGCCATGTCGCAATGCTGAACAAAGGCTGCATTTCTTCTCTACATTGACTATATGTGTTATGATACCATGCACGTACTGTACAGCCCTACGCCAAATATGGTGCTGGGACCCAAGATTCTTAAACAGCGTGCAGGAAGAGCTGCTGGTAATTCACCACGCTTTCAAAACACGATGAGTGTGCTCCTTGATTGTGGTGAGCTGTGGGGCATGACCCGCCCCTTCTTGGAAGTTGACGGTTTCAAGCCAAGCCTTTCTTTTTCTCCGATCTACAAAATCGAAGTACCTCGCTCTCTTTCTATTGCCTCTTTCGTGACCACAGTCTTGTCTTATTCAAGTGCGGCATTCATATCCTTGTACGTCTCGACAGATCATCGCGTCGACTGACCGCCTGGCGTGCACGTGGTTTCAAACAAGTGTGAAAAGTGTTTCACGTCGTTTCGAGGTGAAGTCAGACGAAGACAGGGCACAGTGAGTGAGCGGAGTGAGCGGGACTTCACAGCAAAACACAGAATCAAACTCGATACTGTAGCTCGATACTGTAGCCGATGCTTGACGCTACACAGTCGAGTCGAGCGGAAAACCGAGAAGAGAGTGATAGCAGTCCCAACGGCAAAACAACTGCTCTTACGAGTGAATGAGAGGTGTATGAGTTCGTCTCGCTTATGTGTTGCTGGATGCGGTTGGAACCCTCGAAATCTAGAAAATCAAAGAATAGAATCCAGAATACAGAATACGCAAATAAATGTGGTATCGTGCAAAAAGACGGACAAAGAGCCTTCTGGAAATGTACTATCTTTTCCATGAAAGTCTCCGTTGTATTTCTCTTTTTTTTTCATTTTCTTTTTCAGTTGAAATCCGATGGCTGCGGTTGCAGAAAAGAGCCCCCGAATATGAGGGTCGCGTTTCTGGCTGAGCTGCAAGTAGTGTGACCAACCTGCACTTGAGCGGTTTTAACCGCACCATGTCTCGCGAGAAGTATTAGCGTGGATTGGGAGCTTCACATACAGTACCACAGACAAGGTTCAGCACCCAAAGTAAAGTGTAAGACAGCTGTCGGCCATCGGCTGCCCTGATTTTTGGTTGTTTTTTTATGATCCTGTTACTCTGTTGGCCTGTCTCGACTGCTGTCCTGGGTTCGCCCCACCTGTCCGCTGCACGAGGTCAAGCCGAGTGTACTGTATGTCTTGGCATTTCACCGGTAGCCATACCTACATCGATTCGCACTCATCTTTGATCGTACAATCAACCCTCTCTCATCCATCATCACCACCACCTCTGCTTCTCGCTTCCTCGCTCGCTTTCTTCGTGTTCGATTTCTTTCCATTTTGGTCCATTTTGGTCCATTTTGGTCCACCTCTCTTCCCGTCGTTATACATTACGTATTGCTGCGCCATCCACCTCCAACCTCCGCCTTTGCATTTCATAATTCCTTTTTGAACCGCCCACTAGCGCGATCAGAGTGACTCGCTTCTCAATCCTTCGACCGTCACCTCATCAATTTGTATGCCATCTTTCATCAACTATTGGCAAAGCTCGCGTTGATCCAAAACATCAGCCTTGGTCGCGATCACTTCATCTCGTTGCCCCGCACTGTTTTCTTCATCCTCTTCACTCTCACATCTCAACCTCCACGCCAAATCAACGTGAGCCACACTATCAGCCAGAGTTTCCTCGCACGCTAAGATCTCGCTCATCCATCTCTTCTTCCACCCCGCCCTGAGCACAGACAACCCGCCAACTTCACCATTTCGTGTCCATCTCGCTTTGCTCGCTATCTCTTCATTTGACGCGCATTCCGACAATAAGCTCCATTGCTCTACCCCTCCATTGGATCTTCTAGCAGTGCACATTGAAGCTGCTGTAAAATCTTGTGGGCCTACGAAAAACTCGCAGCAAAGCATCCTCTTCCTTCGCTTCCTCTGCCTTTCCCACCATCCAGCCTGCATTTGCCAGATCCTGTTTCGACGTCTTGTGTTGTGATCGAAAGTGCTGCCTTGAGCACATTTCATCTCGCTTAAGGGTCCGCGGATCTCAAAAGCGCATTGCTAACCCGACACTGTCTTCTGCTAGACGAACATCGAATCGTTCCATACATGACAGCATCCAAAACTAGGTGAACGACGTCAACGATTGGAACCAGAGACTAACTCCTGCAACGCTTGGGGAAGACGCTCTAGCTCTCTCCTTGGCCAGCGTTGATCGCAACTAGCTTTGTACACGAGGCTGGCGCTCGCCCAAAGTTGTCTTTGGTCTCACCCAACCCATCTTCGCATTGCCTATGACAGTGTTTGATCCACACGTGATGACGAGCCCAGTGGACAACGACCTCACTCCGTCTGCCCCTGCTCAGACTTTTGCTCACATGCAAGAGCGCACGCGTCCACTCGGACCTAGTCGTGGCAATCAAAACGCAACTGTTGGCGCGACACAACCAAGGATGAATGGTACAACAGCCGCCGAACTCAAACCCATGCTTGAAGGTGGGCCAGCACCAGCCTTTTCAAAATCCTCTCTTTACGAGATTGGCCTGGTCGAAGGTCTCACACCGCCCGCGCTCGCATCGCTCTCGGCTGTCGGAACATCCCCGGTCGAAGTGAGCAGCGTCGTCACAGCCGGTCTCGAGATGGGCCTGGGTGTCAGTCTGGCCTCTTCCGCCCTCATGACTCATATTCCGGGCGCTCAAGCAGCAGCACTCTCTAGTCTTGCAGAGCCACGCTACTCTCGTCCACATCAAACTGCCTTCGAGCCGAAGTTACAAGATGGCTTCGAAACTGAAGTGTCGCCGACTTCCAGAGTCGACTTTGACCTTTCAGAAACCACTTCAGCTGCGGTTAGCCTACCTTACCGCAACCGCGCGTATCAGAACCCCGACTTCGTCGAGGACGGCCCCGACGGTGACCTCCATCGAAGGCGTACAACGGGCGCTCGCCAAACGAAACAACGCATGGAGCCCATGAGGCTGGGCCGTCACCATCGTGCTGATACGCACGACCCTATCATCTCATCCGAGCCGCCACCCACCAGTGCGGCAGAGATCGCAAAGCAGCAGTACTATCAGAACAACTACATTGCTTTCCGTAACGAGGCCAACATCCTCACCCACGGTCTGCCCAGCAGCTTCAACGCCGATGCGCCGCTGTCAGCCACAACGAGTGCCGAGCCGGAGCCATCCCTAGGAGGCCGGAGCAGCACGCACGCCCATGCCTCGTTCGGCGGAAGCACACAGCTTGAAACTCCTTCAATCGGCGACAAAGCTATGCTCTCTCCAGATTCGCACCATCCCATGTCTGGCAATCCGTTTGCGACAGCCACCACTTCTTCCAGCCCGGTTCAATATGGCACGCACGCTAACGACGCGGCTGGCTGGAAGTCGATCAAACGTGACCTCGCTGCTGGAGCCCACGGACCGACGCAAGCTGCATTGCTCGGTCTAGGAGGCGGCAGTCACTTCGGTCCCGGTGTCCGCGCCAAGGTCTCTGAGGTATTGCCACACCTTGTTTCCAGCATTCCACTGTCAGGTGAGGAGGGCGAGACGATCACCATTGCAGAATACGGGAGCCTCAACACCAGATCGATCAACCTGATGCAGCCTATCATCTCATCCTTTGTTGAAAAGGCGCACGCCGATACGCCCAGAAGGGAGATGGTCAAGGGTGAGGACGCCGGGGACTACTTCCCCGGGCTCGAGGGCGCTGCATCGCTGCGATCGATTCTTGGCGTCGATGCCTCGGCCGACTACCCTTGCAAGGTCAACTTCTCAATCATCCACGAGGACTCGCCACAAGCCGACTTTCGCCCCTTGTCGCAGATGCTCGAATCGAACCCAGAATCGTATCTCCATCCGCAGTGGCAGGCAACCCACGAACCTCCGTTGCACAATGCCATCTTCCCGAGTTTTGTCTCTAGGCCGTTTGCATCACGCATCGCTCCACCCTCCACATTGCATCTGGGCATCAGCTTGATGGACTTGCACTGGTCGCACACACCAAGGAACCCAACAGTGTCGCTGTCTACATCGGCGCATGCCGAGCTCGCTGCGTTCTTTACCGCCAGGGCGCATGAGTTCCGCAAAGGCGGGGTGATCGTGATCGCATTCATTGCTCGATCCGAGGACAGCAACGTCGTCTTGCCAGATCGACCGAGGTCCACTGTTCACCCGCTTGGCTCCACGGAAACGGAGCGCTCTGCAGCGTCGCTTGCTTCCCACAGCGGCGTTGTTGACCCGCACGCGCCCGATGAACGCTCCCGCATCCCGATGCTACGCAAGGAGCGAAGGCGATCCAACTCATCACCCGACCGACCCTCCATTGCGAGCAACTGCCACTCAGCAGACACGGTTCAGCGACCCTCGGATATCTGGTCCACGCTCACCAACACACTCGCCCCATGTCTTCAGCGCCTCGTGTCGTGTGGCATGCTCAAGAGCGACGTCGCTCGCCACCTCCTCAGCCTACCCATGCACGCACGCACACCGCGCCAAACGCGCAACGTGCTCAAGTCGGTCAAGCATCTTTGGAAGGTCGAGTGGAGCTGTGGTCTTGGAGACGAGCCTGTTGCTGCCGATGCTGCGCCGGCCTTGCCCTGCGAGGCTGAGCCGCTGCGCCTCCCGCATCCCGCATGGAAGGCGCTGCAAGCGGGCACGCTCTCCCGCGTCGCCTTCGCCGAGCACATGATCCAGCTATTCAAGAACCTCTACGAGTCGCACTTCCGCGCTATCCTGCGCGAGAAGGCCAACCTCAGCAAAGGCGCTGTCGAGTTCGTGCTCGACTCGCTGTGGGACGTCCTGCAGTCGAGGATCGATGATCAGGAACCATGCCCGATCGCCGAGTGCGAGCTCGAGGTTCAGGTCGTTGCCTTACGTCGCATCTAATATCATGCTCTCAAATTGTGTCAGGTACGATCGAATCAGTCACCGGACGATTCTTCATGTGTAGCTTTCCCTGTAACTTCTCACCCACCTAACCTCCAAGTGTCACCGCTCCCCTGGGATTTTGCCTTTTTGTCACCGTCACCGTCACTGTCTCTCATCTCATGTATCCAACTCGTTTTGCATCCGCATTCTCTTATTTTTCATGAATGGTTCATTTCATCAACTCCATCTTTGAATATTGCTCACCTTCTATTAAGCTTATGATACATGATCATAGAGGTGTGGTTTGCCCCGATCTTGTGTCAGTATCGTACGGCGTTGTGCACTGATGAATTGATTGAGGTTGTGCAAAATTCGGATCTCGGTCTGATTAGACGAAATTGAGCGCGTCAGGGGACGAGCTCGGGGTGCAACCGAGTGACCGCAGAACTCCACATGGGGCTACACACACGCACACACACATGTGCATGCATCGCCTTCTCCTCTCCCTAAATTGTTCTCCACCACCAAACGACCCTTCAACTGAAGGTAGCAGATAGTGACGCTGCCACACCATTCGATCTGCCCCAACTACACCTTGCTCAGATTGCGTCTACTATCTGCACTTCGCAGTCTCTGTTGTCGATCTGAGATCTGACTTCAAGCCGAAGTTATCAGATAGAGACTCAGTTCGTTTCATCTTTTCATATTCGCTCAGCCCTTTTGGCTCATGCCTTGACTCGGACCTTTGCATGGACTGTTTCCTTGTTATACTGCGTCTTTCCATCTTTCAGCATCTCGACCTGACTCAATGACTGGATAGAACGCATTCGCTGCGCAAACGAGCGGAAAAACGCAGGTTGGAAAGTCAGAAAGCTGGCGTCGACACGAGAGCTACCCGCCAAGATGACAATCGGAGACGCAGCTGGAGCATCTTCCTCCTCACCATCATCGTCATCCAAGCGCCTCTCGTACGTGCCTTATCAACGCAAAGGTCACCAGCGAAATGCATCCGGAGCTTCTCAGATCTCAACTTTCTCTCCTGAGTCGGAGCCCAAGCTGGTCCGTCCTACATCGGAAAGTGCTTCGGCATCAACCCGTCCGAACACAGATTCGAACTCAAGCGAGAGCGGCGGATTGAAGCCGAGAATTGAAACCAGCACACGAGATCGATTGCCAACTTCTTCGACACCTTTGCGTTCCCAGTCAACGTTGTCCCGCACCGGGTCGACATTGAGTCGCCCAGCTATCGCTTCACCCTTGGCGCAGGTCGCTGGAATACTTCGACCCAATCACGATCTTGATGCGCCTCCGCCACCATTGCGAGTGGCTTCGAAGCTGGATGCGGGCAAACCTCAATCTACCAACACGGCTGCTACCAGCAATCGTGTGTCGTCTTCCATCTCCCGCGCCCAGCCATCGACCGGCTCATCAGCATCACAACAGTTCACAGCAATTTCTCATGGTCGGAGTGCAAGCACCGCGTCAACTTCCACCGTGCACGCGATCGAGCCTCCATGCTCGCCCCAGAAACAGCCAGAGACTCCGCGCACATCAAGGGGATTGCAGCACAGTCGCACCACCTCTGTGGCCGGACAGAGCTCCGCTAATGGCGCCAATGCAGGAAGCGTCAGCTGTGATGGTGGCACGAATAAGGATTTTAGTGCAGCGTCCAGTGTCCCTGGATCCAGCAGAGCTTCGTCCAACGTTGGAAGCCCACTCGGCAGCCGATCCTCGACGCCCATCGTTGGCGCTTCCGGGACATCGATTCCAGCCCATGTCAATTCATATGCAGCGCTTTTAGCAGCTCAGACCAAACTTGGACCCATCCCGGTCCCTCAAGGAGTTGCTCTGGCCCAAGCAGCAGGTTCCAACTCGTCGAGCCAGCAAATGGCCCTACCTACCTCTGACGGCCGAGCCACAGCATATCGATCCGGCTTCCAGCCCAAAGGAGTGCTGCGCTTGCGCACCCCCGAGTTCGTCGAGCTGCGGCGCAAAGGCAGAAGCGAAGGGGAGATGCAAGCCCAGCGTATGGACCGTCGCCTGGCAAAACTCAATGCGATCCACTTTGCACCCATCAATGATACCGAAAAGTCTCCCAACTCCTCCAAAAAGTCGTCTTTTATCGACTTAGATCTGGATGAGCTGAAACGAGACCCAAGCAGTATCATCAGAAAGGGCGGCAACGAGCTATGGACCTCCTTCCGAGCGCGCGGTCGAGGCGTAGATCCCGCCATTCGCCAAGCAGAACAGAGCATAGTCAATTGGCAAGATGACGCTGAAGCGAAAGCTTGTCCCATCTGCTCCACACCTTTTAGCTTCACTGTTCGCAAGCACCACTGCAGACTGTGTGGGCGAGTGGTTTGTGCTTCGCCACATCTTATTCGCTTAGCATGGGCGGACCAAGTCGGACCAGGCACAACGGGTAAGACATTGACAACGGAAGAACGAGCTGCGCTGGATGCAAAGTGCTCAGGCAACATCGTTGCCGACCCTATCTCTGGACGAATTACAGAAGTCAAAGAAGGCGTTCCCACTCCGCAGACTAAGGCTGGGTCTAGCAGTGCTCCGTCGAAAGGAGTTCGCATCTGCCTTGACTGCAAGTCGATTGTGAGGAAGAGGCAGTACATGATGAACGATGAACCCCTGCCGGTCTTCATCAAACTCTATCAAGCGCTGATGCGAGTGCAGAAAGAGATCGAACAGTCGCTGCCGGAATTCCAAGAGATGGTGCTTGGTCTACAGAAGCAAGATCAGACCGCTGCTTTGGGCTCGAGTATCCGAGCCAACATCGAGCTACAGAGGGATGCGGTGCAAGCGAGAAAGCAATTGTTGGCAAACTTTGCCACTTATGACGAGTTAGCAAAGCGTATCCGTGCGTTGCCAGTGGGTGACAAATGCAATGCGGTGGGTCATAGCGATGCAGCGCAGGAGAGGATCCAACACGCCATTTTTACACGTGCGAACCTCTTCTTGCAGCAGAACATGCTGCCTTTGCAAAGCCTGCCTAAGCCGGGAAGTCGGAAGACTAGCAAGGAAGATGGTGGATCCGATTCGACGGGATCGACACCGAGCTCGCCAGGACCGGCGAGTCCACGAATTGCACCACGACGAGGAGGAGGTGGGGGCCAACATGCGAACAAAGGATCCATAAGCTCACTCGCGAGCATCCGTTCGCTGTTTGGCGGAGGTGCTGGTAGTGTTCGCTCGAATGCCCCAGCTGGTTTGGACGAGGGGCTGGATACAGACGACGTCGACCAAGACGGCGAGACAGATAAGGCAACCCCCGAAGAGCTTAAGGAACAGCTGAAGGTGTTGCTGGAGCAAGAGAAGCTGGTGGCAGACTATGTCGAGAGTGCAGCCAAGGCGAGAAAGTTTGAGGATGCAAAGATGTTGAAGAAGAGTCATGACGAGTTGTGCAAGGAGATTCTCAGGATTCAGCGGCGTTTAGTCGTGTCTGGTAAGGGCCGATGAGTAAGTGGAATATCACAGTAGATGATTGTCTCATTGCGGTCTGTAGATGCTTGCCACAGAGGATACTTGTTCAAATGCCAGCATCGAGGACAGTTTTTTGACAGCGCTGCGCAAAATTGATTGGACAATCGCCAAGCTTGTCATTGATCAGAGTCTCTTGCATCTGTGCGGAGAGTGGTACTTGTGTTGCAGACCTTGGACCCGATCGGTGACTGTGACATCGAGCTCAGGTCTGTACGTGAGGGCTGTTTTCTGCCAATATGAAGACCGAAGGATGGGCATTGAAGTGAGCACTAGATTCTGCATTGGTGTTCTGTCGAGCCTCCATTGGGTTTGTCGTCATCTCAAAAACTGATACAAGGGGCCTTTCTTCGTCCTCCCTTGGGTGTAGTCATGATAAGGAATAGCCGAATTTGATCTGGACGCGAGAGCTTGAGTACTTGATGCGCTGTCGCTTCTTGGGTCGGTCTCACTGAAGAGTACTGTGTTTGTTCCTTTAGGTGTAATGCTCAAGAGAAAGCTGGCATCCATTACGCAGCTCACAGCTTCTTAAAACTAGACTTTTTATTTTCTCTCTTTTCTGCCCTCTTTTTCACCTTTCCCTTTGTTGAGACGACTAACGAGAAACAGTTTAATAATAACAATAATATTACGACATTACAAAATTGAATTTCCATTTTGCGCGAATATTTCCTTTTTTTCATTTTCATTTTCCTTTGCAAACCAAACAAATATCAGACAGGGCCTGACCGTAACGCAACAATCCACTCCAATAAAGTCAACTTTCTCTGTCAATACTAGCATTTCGACCTTTCAAATGACCAAGACTGATTGTGGTTTTGATCCCGAAGCTGGTTGGTGAAAGGAAAGACGTGGCTTGAGAGAGGGCATCCACAGTAGGATGAAGGAGGAGCAGAGTGCGTGCGCATCGAGCTTGATTTTACAACTTACCATACCATTTCACGCCACTTTCTTGTAAACCTTTGAATCTGGTAAAGTTGCTCTCAGCTCAAGTGCCTCGCCTGTCTGGTTGCGCGACTCAGAATCCCACAGACGAGGAATTTTGATTTGATTTGATTTGATTTGATTTGATTTGATTTGAGCCCGTAATTTTTTGTTGGCTCAGCATTTGAAAAAAAGGAAAAAGAAAAAAAAAAAAACAAAAAAGAGGCACGCCTTTTTAATTTTATGGAAATGCCCCCCCTTTTTGGTTTAGATCTTGGCCTGTCGCGCTCGCATCCATCCGTCCCCGCATACCACCAACATTTCGCACCTCTGGTCATCTATCATCATCCCTTTACTCATATCAGCATCTCGTGTGGCTCTCAAACACACGTTCTGGGTGTTCGCACACATTTTCGCACTGCTTCACTGGGACCCTTGACACTTTTACGTTGGGTCATCGCGTCACGGTAGTGCTGTTCCGACTTCCGGCACCTTCACGCGTTAGCTGTCCCTCTCTGCCCTCGCCAACATCAACACCATCACTAATAAGGTCGCCGTCGCCGTCACCATCATCACCGCCTGCACCGCCCGTGCATAAACAAGCACGATGCCGTACAGGATTATGTATAGCGACAGCAATCGCGCTGGCTGCAAGGGCCCCATTCCGTGCAAAGGCACCAAAATCCTCAAAGGCGAATTGCGTCTGGGCACTCTTGTTGAGATTCAGGGAAATCAGTCTTTTCAATGGCGCCACTGGGGATGCACAACGCCCAAGATCATCGCGAATATCCAGGACAAGGATGGCATCGTCGACCCTGCTGACCTCGACGGGTTCGAAGAGCTCCTTCCTGAAGATCAAGAGCGTGTTGCACGCGCTTTCGCCGACGGTCACGTAGCCAGTGAAGATATTCCAGAATCAGCGCGCCACAAAGTCGAAGAACCCAATCAAGCGGATGCTGCTGAAGCTGCGTCTCCATCCGCCTCGCCTGCTCACGCTGAAAAGCCAGCCAAGAAGCGAGGGTAAGTCATCGATCGCGCATTATCCCGCGAAAGCGCAACGAACGAATAACTGACAGCTCATGCTTGGTTGTGTCACTTTTTCATATTCCAATTTGGCAATATTCTTCTTTCCTTCTTTGCGGCACAGTCGTCCTTCCAAAGCATCTATTGAGGCCGCTGCCGCCCAAGCAACAGCAGCTGCTCCCATGAGACCCAATGGTGCAGGCGCCTCTGCCCCTATGCAACCATCTCCGGAGAAGAAGAAGCCAGGTCGCCCTCGCAAAGATGCCGGCGCCACGCAAGCTGCTGGAGTCCCACCTGCTGCTGCCGCGCCTTCACCCATTCCAGACAGTGTTGCCGCACCGAGCGCTCCTGTAACCAAAAAGCGTGGCCGCCCCCCTAAGATTGCCGCTGCCGCTGCTTCCCAATACAATTCCACGCCCGTGCCTGCTCCTGCTGCTCCCGTAGCCCCTTATCAAGCCGCAGACGCGTCGGCGCCGAAGAAGAGGGGTCGACCGTCCAAGGCATCGCTCGCCGCAGCCGCCGAAGCTGCTGCAGCTGAGTTTATGCAGTCATCTGCGCCGGCACCTTTTTCTCCCGCACCTGCTGATGCGACTCAAGGTTCTCCCAAAAAGCGAGGACGCCCTCCGAAGAATGTCGCCGCTGCGGCCCCCGCTGTTCATGCTCAAGCATCTGCTCTTGATGCTCCTGTTGAGGCCGGAGCTTCGTCTGCCAAGAAGAGAGGACGCCCCTCCAAGGCATCCTTAGCTGCTGCTGCTGCGTCCTGCGGCAATGCAAGCTCTTCCGTGTCACCTCCACCTGCGAGCTTGGCCACGAGCGGGTCTGATTCTTCTATGGATTTCACGGCCGACTCCTACCCGCCCGGATGGAGTCCAGTTGAGTCTCCAGGTCTACCCGCGGCAGCATCCACGCCTATGCCTAAGAAGCGTGGTCGCCCACCTAAGAACGCGGGGGCTGCTGCTCAGTCCAGCCCTAGTTCTGCACCTGTCGCTGCCCCTCACCAACCGGCTCATGCCATGCCACAAGCTCAAATGGCCCCTTGCACACCAGTCGTTGTACCCGCAAGGAAGCGTGGCCGCCCGAAGAAGAATGTCGACTCTGTTGCTGCCAATGCTGCTTACTTTAGCCAGGTCACGACCCCTCCGCTTGCACGTACGGCTGCGACGGTTCAGCCGCCGGCTCAGTCGTCATTTTCTGCGCCACCCAGCTCGGGCAAGAAGCGTGGTCGCCCGCCCAAGGAGAAAGTGGAGGGCGAGGAGGTTATCAAGCGGCCCCGTGGCCGACCGAAGAAGGTGGATGCAGCAGCGGCAGGTGCGGTTCCGACGCCGGTCGCTCTAGCACCCCCTGCGGGTGCTTCGGCTGTCCCGGCTAAGAAACCGAGAGGCCGACCGCCGAAGAACGCTTGAATCGTTAGTTGTACCCGCTCAAACGACGTGGTTTTGGCCTTGTTCTCGCAAAAGCTATGTTTATTGCCCTTGATATCCACGTTTCCCACGTTCGGCTCAAATTGGCTCTGTGTCCTCTGTACGTCTTGATTTTTTTTTGTTATTTTTTCTTTTTCTGTATGACCACTTGTAATTTGAGTTTTCTTGATCGTCAGAGAAATATGAGATGTGCTATGTAGTGATGAGTGGATTTAAGAGGATGACTTGATGGCAAATATAATTAGCTGTACCACTACGCACATTCTCGCTCGAGCTACAGTACGAGAAATTGGATTCTGTAAGGCAAAATGTCAAGTGGTTCAAGTGGTCTCTTGAGCAGTATGTCGATGAAAAACGAGAGAAAGGTCCGGCAAAAATTCGCTTTTCTTTTTGCCTTTTCTCTCGACGCATAGGAATCCCGAGAAAAAACAAAGTGAATTTTTTTTTTTCGGACTGACTTTTTCTTTCTTTCTTTCTTTGGCCTGTCTTTGAAGCTACAGAACACCATCCAGCCACAGTCAGACACTCCCCGACACAAGTCTCACTGAGAAAAAGCCGCGCTAGTAGTAATCTCAAGCGATTGTTTAAATCTTCAGAGTAACCAATTTGACTCCCGATCACACATATCAACACTTGTCTTGATATTGACCAAAATCAAATTTCTCGTGAAAAGAAGCCAAAAAAAAAAAGAAAAGGGAAAGTTGCCGGTCAATATTTGATCGTGACTAACTTATAGTAAAGAGTGTCAGAAATCGAACGCGTCACTACGCCAAACTTTGACAATGTCACACTGCCAAAACAACACTTTTTCTGCAATCACTGCATTTCGGTCAGGTTTCCGTGACGAAAGCAGATGGCTCGTTCGTAAAGAAGATACCTTAGGAGTATACACGCGAGAGGGCGATGAGCAAGAGTGAAGGATTTGACACGAGTTAGGCTTGCAACTGGCGTGACTGAGCCTTTCTTTTTTACGCCTTGTTTAAAGTTTTGGCTTAGTTTTTCTTAGCATTTATTGATAAACGCTCACATTATGCAAGTCATCTTTGCTGCTGAGAGAGCATCTTGCTTGAGATGAGATATCGTTCGCCGTCGTCAAGATACTGCAGCATCAAGGTATCACTGCGAGTTGAAATCCATTACAGCCCACAGAGTGGCGGCAAAGCGGGTATGCGTTCGTGCAAAGAGATCCAGAAAGAATGTGAAATTGATTTGCACACCTTGATGCTCGTCCTCAGCCACCTTCTTTGGGCGACGTACAGCCTTGTTCGCTCAGCAAACGTCTCTCAGCAAACGTCTGTCACAAGAGTGCGAAAGAAGAGAGAGGTAAAGACAAAGGTACAGGCAACATCAACTTAGACCCTAATTTGGTTGGTTTGACTGTTAGCGCGCGTCCTCTGAATTGCACGCAGCAACCCACCTTACGTGTACAAACCAGGCCTGTGCACCACTCTGCGTGCCACACTCAAACCGCCTTGTGCTAACTGAGCTTTGTCAAGAAGGTCAGCCACCCTGTTCACTCAGCTCCGCTCCTTCTCCACCACTTAGATCCTCATCATTACTCGACATTCTCCTCTTTGTCCAGGTTTGCCACTTCTCATTCTTAATTATTCCTCTTACACCATCTACTTGCCTCCTTCCTGGCGCGCGCTCGTTGCTCACTTCTTCACCTTCCTTTCGCCATCTATAGGACCGGCAGCCATTCTTACCTCTTCAACCGAATCACGCTCGCTAATCGTTCCGTCCGCTTTTGTCTATCCACTGTCTATCCACGACCTTACCTTTGCAGCGCTTGGTCCCTTCGGAAGCTCTGGTCACCAAATTTCTCTCACCTCAACCCGGTTCTCCCTTCTGTGTCTTTTTCAACTTCTAGCATCGTTCACCACCATTGCATCGCTCATAATATCTTAGACTCCTCGGCTCTCCGTCATTTTTCATCCTCACCTACATATACGTACACCTCTACGTCCAACCACTTTTTCTCCCACTCTTTCTCTGCTCATACTTCAGCTTTTATAGCAACTTCTTCACCTTCGCCTTACGACACCGCAATTCCATCTACCTCCAACGCCCAACTGAATATTTTCGCGGTCGCTGGTAAGTAACAAGGTGCTTGGAACTCACCACAACAGATCTTGCGCTCAGACCAGCTCATTCCCCTTTCACTTTGTTTGACGCCACGGCTGCTCTTTTCTGGAAACATTGTTGGTCCAATAGATTGATTTATAGTTACTTTCATCCACCCAGGCCGCCATGGACCGCCAAGATAATCATCGTGATCTCAACGCGGTGAGCAACCGTCTTGCCGCACAAGCCGACCATCTTCAGGCGCAGCTGCAGCAGCAGCTCAACCTCAACGGTGGCGGTCAGGCTCGCAACATGTTTGCATCCAGGCCTGCTGGCCTAGCAAGCCTCGGCGAAGATGCCGAAAGTGCTCCCACCGCAACCCAGCCCCAGTCTACCTACAACCGCCAGGGCGGACCTCGCTTCGCCGGCAACGCTGCTTTTCAGAGTGCCGTGGCTCGTCATTCCAACCAGGCCGGCACTGCACCCAATTCCTCATCTTCTGCCGATTTCCGTGCCAACCTCTCTCATCAGCGTCAGCTCAGTCTCCAGAGCCGCTTTGCCGATCTTGGATACAGCGTGGGCTCCTCTCTAGGCACCATACCTAGCGAGGCAGACGACATGACCGACGACGGCGCGAGCTCGGTTGGCTACGGTGCATCTGCCTTTGATCCAACTCGATGCCAGCACGGCCATGCTTCCGACTCCAGCTTCGGCTCTTCCGGTACCGCATCCCACCGACGCACGGGCAGCGACATGAGCGGCATGCTCTCCAGCAGGGGCGGTCACCACCCTGCAGCCAGTGTAGGTGGCAACGCCAACTCGCTGTCGGCTCAGAGCCAGATGCTCGCTGAGCAGCAGATCGCTTTGCAGCAACAGATCGAGATGCTTCAACTCCAGCAGCAGCAACTCATGCAGTCAGCTTCAGTCGGTCAAGGCAGCAATCCTCCCAACGGCGGCAACAACCATTTTGGTGGTCATCGCCGCATCCAGAGTCACGCCCCTCGCTCCGGTCCCATGGGCAGCTTCTCTACTGGCAACACCTTCAACGGCGGCCTCAACAACTTTACACCTAGTCAGGCTCCTGCGCCAGCAGCTAACCTTCCTCGAGGTCATGGCCGCAGACACTCGGTCAATGTTCTCAACAAAGCGAATCAGCAGCAACAGCACCAGCAACAACAGCAGCAACAGCAACAGCAACAGCAACAACAAATTCAACAACAGCAAATTCAACAACAGCAGCAAAGCCGTCAGACTGACACTCATCAAACAACGCAGCAGCACCAGCTTGACTCTTCCAATCCCGACTCTACGCAGTCTGGAGGACCCATCATGCAGGCAAACCCCGACTTTTCTTTCCCTAGCACTGCCAGCGCTCAACGCATCGCCGTGGCTGCTTACCAGCCCACCCACGCTATTTCGGGTCACTACAGCCGTCCCTCTGCTCAGCTCACCGATCTTTCGCCAGACTATCTCATGGCTGGAGGCGGTCTGGTCAGCTTGAACTCATTTGGAATGGGCAGATCTGCAACCGATCTTGCTGATGGGTTCGGAGGCGCCGGCGCCGGCGCCGGCACCGGCGCCGCAGGTCCCCGGGGTCACGGTCGCGGCAATAGCACTCAGTGGCGCATGAATGGTGGTGCGCAGCTGCCTCAAGTCGCAGATCTCGCTTCAGCTCAAGCTCAGCTCGCTGTGCTCCATCAGTTTCGTGATATTGCCGCTTCGACCGGTCATTACCGCACGCAGTCCCTTGGAGGCAATTTCAATCAGATGCCCGGCAGCTTCCATGGCAATCAATTTGGTGGTGGCATGGGTCCCGGAGGCGGACCTGGAGCTGTTCAGCGCAAGGCACTCTTCGGCAACTATTTGCCCCAGGGTACTCTGCCCACCTTGCTCGCCCACGGAAAGATCGTCGTCGGTTTGCTCCGCATCAACAAGCGCAACAGAAGTGATGCCTATGTCACCACAGAGGTACTCGATAGCGATATCTTTATCAGCGGATCCAAGGATCGCAACCGTGCTCTCGAGGGCGATTTGGTTGCGGTCGAGCTTCTCGACCCTCTCGAGGTCTGGAACGTTAAAAAGGAGAAAGAGGATAAGAAGAAGCGCAAGGAGGAGCAGAACGGCCAGTTTTCTCGCAAGCCTGACAAAGCCAAGGACGACGTCGAGGTGGAAGGTGCCCAGCTTCGTCTCATCGAGGACGAAGAGGAGACCGAACAGAGCCCGCCGCAGCTCGCAGGCCACGTCGTTGCTATCGTCGAACGCTCGCCTGGTCAGCTCTTTTCCGGTACCTTGGCCCTTCTCCGACCCTCGTCCGCTGCTACAAAGGAGAAGCAGCAAGCCGAGAGGGTACAGCGCGAAGGCCCTGGAGCGCTCGCCCCTGAAGTTAAGCCTCGTCCCAAAATCATTTGGTTCCGTCCCACGGATAAGCGTGTTCCTCTCATCGCTATCCCTGCTGACCAGGCGCCCGAAGACTTTTGGGCTGAGGAGGGTCAGGAGAGCTTTAACAGCCGTCTCTTTGTGGCTTGCATCAAGCGCTGGCCCATCACTTCCCTTCACCCCTTCGGTGCGCTGGTCGAAGAAATTGGTGTCATCGGCAACGTCGAGGCTGAAACCCAGGCTTTGCTCAAGGACACACTCAGCACCGCTACCGAAGCTTTTACCGAAGGAGCTCTCAAGTGTCTCCCTGCCATCCCCTGGAAGATCCCCGAGAAGGAGCTCGAGACGCGAAAAGACTTCCGCGACCACCGTGTTTTCACCATCGACCCCGAGACCGCCAAAGATCTCGACGATGCTGTTCACGTCGTTCGTCTCGACAGCGGCAACTACGAAGTTGGTGTGCATATTGCTGATGTGTCTCACTTTGTCAAGCTCGGTTCCAACCTTGACCGCGAAGCTCGTAGGCGAGGTACCTCGGTCTACCTAGTCCAACGTGCCATTCCCATGCTTCCTCCCACTCTGAGCGAAGAGCTCTGCTCGCTGGTTCCGAACGTCGAGCGACTCTGTTTCTCGGCTGTGTTCACGATGAACAAGGACGCTCAGGTGGTCAGCAGCTGGTTCGGCAAGTCGGTTATTAACTCATGCGCCAAGCTTGCTTATGCTGATGCACAGAAGGTGATCGAAGGCGGTGAGCTGCCCAAGGACAAGATCAAGGCACAACAGGCCAAGGAGGTTGCCAAGGACATTCTTGTCCTGCACCAGCTGGCTCAGAAGATGCGTGCTCGCCGCTTCGAGACTGGTGCACTCCGCATTGACAATGTCAAGCTCAGCTTCAAGCTCGACGACAACGGATTGCCTACCGATGCCAGTATCTATTCGTCCTACGATGCTCACAGGCTCATTGAAGAGTTCATGCTTCAGGCCAACATGGCTGCAGCTCAGCAGATCGCGGCCGGCCTTCCCGAGCTCGCTCTGCTTCGTCGCCATGAGAAGCCTCTCGACCGACGACTTGAAGGATTTCTCAGCCGTGCCAAGTCGATGGGATACGAGATTGACATCTCTTCCGGCGGTGCCCTCCACCGTAGTCTGCGCAAGATCGAAGATGATTCGGCACGTCAAGCCCTTCAAGCCCTCGTCACCAACGCCATGATGAAAGCCAAGTACTTTTGCACAGGAATGGTCGACATTGCCAAGTACCACCACTACGCACTCAATGTACCCCTCTACACCCACTTTACCTCACCCATCCGTCGCTACGCAGATCTCATGGTCCACCGTCAGCTCGAAGCTGTGCTTGCCAACCAGGACAAATTTGCTGTCGACCGAGAGACTTTGGCCAAGATTGCTCAGCAATGCAACGTCAAGAAGGACGCGGCTAAGCTCGCACAGGAGCAAAGTGCTCATCTGTTCCTGTGCTTGCTGATCCACGATCTCACGATGCGGTACGGCCCTGTTGTGCGACCGGCTACGGTCATGGGAGTGTTGGATGCTGCGTTTGACGTAATCGTGCCCGAGTTCGGTATCGAGAAGCGGGTGCACGTAGACCAAATGCCGATCGAGAACCACGTCTATGACAGTCAAAGGCATGCACTCAACATTTACTGGAAGGACAACGTTGACGTTATCGCTTGGCTTGCAGAGAATTCGGACGATGTTCATGTCAAGAAGTTGCAAGAGGTGGCGCAACAGCATCAGATGATGGAGATGACGTCTCAGTCCCAAACCGACGAAGCTGCCTTGTTTGCGGATGAGGATGATGAAGATGACGAGCATTCGACTGCGGCGATCATTAGGCAGCATAATGTTGAGGCGGCAAAGGAGAGTGAGCAGAGGCAAAGGAGTTTGCGCAAATCCTCGCTCAAGTTTGACGGATTGAAAGAGACGCAAAATATGCAAAGTATCAGCGAGTTGATGCAGGTACCGGTGATTGTCACCAGTGATATGTCAAAGAGTCCACCGGTGCTCAAGGTGTTTAGTGTCAATCCGTTTGCTAGTAGTTCGCATGTCGGTGGAAGGGTTCACCATTAAGTTCGGATTAGATTATTTTACTCGCTTTAGAGCAGTACAGCTTTCCTTGGGTGGTGCGTTGGGATCAAAAAGAATACTGATCGCCCGCTGTCCAAACAAAATATCATCATCTGCTCTCCTCTGTTTCCTTCAGTTAATCGCTTTTGAATATTTCAGATACTTCCAATCATATACAGTGTATAAAATCCGAACTTGATCATCCCCGTACGAAAAATTACATACAGTATACATCTCTACTATGTCTCCTCGTGCTTCGCTTTTTCTCGTCGTTATCAACATTGTTGTTGTGGATTGTTTAGTGGATGGATTTTTTCAGATGATTGAAAATGAAAGATTTGGAATTGAATGGGGAGTTTCTCTGTGTGAGGGTTTGCTTGTAAATGTGAGATGGTAAGTTAAATCTCACGGAAGAATCAATGTCACTTTACTTTGTATTCCAAATATCTCCCATCAGTCCCTCCCCCACCTCTCACACACACATCCTCCATATTTCCTTTCCCAAACATAAAAAAAGGGTCTTCATCAACAACACAACCACATCTCTCAGTTCTCAGTTCTCAACAAACCCAACCACAAAATCCAAAATTCAACCAAAAAAAAAAAAAAAAAAAAAAAAAAGGTATCAGTTTGGACGCCGACGTACAAGCCAAAACAAAAAATCATCATATCTTGATAACAGATCAAGCTTGATCCGATTTACAAAACATTGTTAAACACATAGTTTCTAACCTTTTTTGTGGTCGACTCAAGGAGCGAATAGCTTAGTACTCGAGTTCCTCCTCACCGACATCAACCGAGTCGAGACCAACCTCCTCGTAGTCCTTCTCGAGTGCAGCAAGATCCTCACGAGCCTCGGAGAATTCACCCTCCTCCATACCCTCACCGACGTACCAGTGAACGAAGGCACGCTTCGAGTAGAGCAAGTCAAACTTGTTGTCAAGACGACCCCAGGCACCCGCGATGGCGGTGGTGTTGGCAAGCATGCAGAGCGAGCGCGACACCTTGGCAAGGTCACCACCGGCCACAGTGGTAGGGGGCTCGTTGCAGATACCAATCTTGAAACCGGTAGGGCACCAGTCGACAAATTGGATGGTACGCTTGGTCTTGATGGTGGCCACAGCCGAGTTGACGTCCTTGGGGACCACGTCACCACGGTACAGAAGACAACAGGCCATGAACTTGCCATCGCGGGGGTCAGCCTTAACCATCTGGTTGCCCTTTTCGAACGAGGAGAACGTCATCTCAGCAACCGAGTTCTGCTCATGACCAGCCTTGGCAGCCGAAAGAATAGGAGCGTACGTGGCGAGGGGGAAGTGGATACGGGGGAAGGGCACAAGATTGACCTGGAACTCGTTGAGGTCGACGTTGAGCGAACCGTCGAATCGAAGCGAGGCGGTGATGGACGAGACGACCTGGGCAATCAGCCTGTTGAGGTTGGTGAAACCGGGCGAGACAATGCCGAGCTTGGTACGGCAAATGTCGTAGATGGCCTCGTTGTCGACCATGAACGAACAGTCCGAGTTCTCGAGCGTGGTGTGGGTGGTGAGAACCGAGTTGTATGGCTCAACCACGGAAGAGCTCATCTTGGGGGACGGATACACCGAGAACTCGAGCTTAGCCTTCTTGCCAAAATCCTGAGCGAGACGCTCGAGGAGGAGTGAACCGAAACCGGAACCAGTACCACCACCGAACGAGTGGAAGACGAAGAAGCCCTGGAGACCCGAGCAGGCATCGGCGAGCTTACGAACACGGTCGAGGGTCTGGTCAATGAGCTCCTTGCCGACAGTGTAGTGACCACGTGCGTAGTTGTTGGCGGCATCCTCCTTACCAGTGACGAGGGTCTCGGGATGGAAGAGGGATCGGAAGGTGCCGGTGCGGACCTCGTCAACGACGTTGGGCTCCAAGTCGACGTAAATGGAGCGGGGGACGTACTTGCCGCTTCCGGTCTCGCTGAAGAAGGTGGAGAAACCGTCATCGTTCTCAGAGGGGGAACCCTCAAGGATACGACCATCGGGGGAGAGACCGTGCTCAGCAAGGTAGAGCTCCCAACAGGCGTTACCGATCTGGATACCGGCCTGACCCACGTGAAGGGAAAGAACCTCACGCATCTTTAGTCTTGTGCAGGGGGCTGTTGGCGAAACAAAATTTGAAGAGAGGCGATGTGACAAGGATTAGACCGGATCAAATCGATTAATCGGAGCTGGTCGTCTGGTTGATTTCACTGATCAACTTCTGCCACATGTGGCTGACGAGCGGCTTGAAAGTCTCGAAGCGTTCAAATTGTGGATTGAGTGTGTGACACTTACGTTTAGGTTGATGTGGACGAAAAGGATGGGGATGGAAGGTGCGCTCAGAAGTAACGTAGAGCGAGAGGAGTCTTGATGATGGCGATGAGAGTAGGATCGTGACGACGACGTGAGCTGATATGGGTCAGCATAGGCACTGTCAGAATGTGTGTGAGAGTGTGTGCTGGACTGGCACCACGTCTCTGTTGCTCCTCTGCCTAGCTGAGTCCAGCTCTGCCCAAACGGGTGCGCTGCCCAAAGATTTCGACTGACTTAGGCACTGGCAATCGCACTGTCAGAATGTGTGTGAATTCAAAAGTGCAAGTGTGCGTGTGTGTATTTTCACCTCTGTTCCGAGGCGACCAACACTTTTCTATTGAATCTTACCCCAATTAGAAGCACGGTTCGAGAGGATTAGAAGAGAATGTATTCGAGCTGGACAAACACTTTAAATCCAAACCTGATTTGACATTTGCGCGTGGTGTGATTTTGCAGGAGGGTGTTGGTCGCGAGAAATGTGTCGCTCGATTTTGTGATTTCAGAAAGGAGCACGCGCCAAGGTAGGCACGCGTCTTTCGCACGTACCGACGTCAACTTCTTTTTTAGGCCCTAGATGCACCGTCACGTGCTGCTATTTTCATACAAAGCTAGTGTATGTCGATTCCAATAGGCGTATGGCTCTATGCAAGGATGATGAGATGAACCAGATTCGAAATGCGAGAACGCTGTCAGCCTCTCTGGTTGGAGAGGCGAAAACTCAAGAGGACCCGGCTGGACACACACGGACGACATGCTCTGCTTACTTTTCCAAGAGGTGGCAGCATGAGTCTGGCATTCTGCCGACGAGTTGTCCTCTGTGCACGTATGCGCTCTGCTCTCCAAAATGCGTTTGACGCACGTAGAAACACAAGCTAACCTACAGAAGCGTTTGGCCCAGCAGTTGCGCGGCAGTTGCCTCGCACAAGGTCCAGCTTCGTTCAAGTTAGGACAAATTGCAAACAGATGGTTCGTGCGAATCTGATTCCTGGAAAGAGAGGCCTGGCTGGCTCAATTTTCAAAAAAAACAAAAAAAAACAAAAAACCATTCAGAGAAAGAGAAAGAGAGGGAGAGAGAGAGAGAGAGCTCATTTTCAAGCCAAGGAGCTAAATTCGTAAAAGTTAAAATGTTAGCGGTTCCACGGTTCCAAGTGCACTATATTAAATCATGCCGCTTGTGTTGGCCCTTGGTCGTGGCCAGGGTGGAGAGATCCGTCTTGGTCAACTGCCAAAGGTGTGCTGCGGCCCCTCGTACCAGCTTTGCAATCCACGAATTTCCACTTTCTTGGCCTGGGTCCCATTCTTGCCTCACCAGGTCCCATCAACACGATCACAATTGTTCAACATCACCACGTTCAACCTATCTCAACGTTTACTCGATACGTTTGGATCGCTTCTGAATCGTCTGCAGCTTCCACACTCAACTATTGCTGCAACTTTCGGACTTTGGTTGGCTATAGGACAGGTTTTAGACGCCAGTACTCAGAAAGTGCACTCACAACGTCCAACTTAGCATCATGACTCTAGCCGCTGCTTCTTCTTCATCACAACCACGAGACACAAGCAGCAGCTGCGCTTCTCCTAGTGAGGCTGTACCATCAGAAACATCCGCCATGCCATCGTCCTCTTCGAAAACAACAGAATCAAGGTCTTCCACATCTACCCCTGCAGCCTCGACAGATCTTGCCGACTCTCCGTCAAATTTGGGCTCCACTTTCTGGTCATCTTGGATCTCGCCCTCCTCATCCTCAGCCGTAGCTGCATCCTCCGCAATGGAGAAGCGAACTAAACCGCGCCGGCCTAGCTTCGAAGAGTTTAGGGCAGAAGAACCTCCTCAAGCCCGTCTAATTCGTCTTCGCGGTCTCTTCGATACGCTGTTGGATGAAGATGACGAGCAAGCGCTAGCGGGAGGTAGAGCCAGGGAAGAGTGGATGAAATCCGCTCGTCGTGCTAGGTATGGTGCTGGTGGAAGCTTGGCCAGAGGTAGTCTCGCACCCAGCGATATTCGTAACTCCACCGTTGGGTTCGAGGCTTGCACAATGTCTCAGACACCTTCTCCCGACAACACTTCTTCAGCTACTACAGCGAAATCCTCCTCCTTATCATTGCAAACCGGAGCAGCATCATCCTCGTCGTCATTAACACACTCACAGCTGCCTGCCCCTCCACCGCCTCCACGTCAGTCGTACGCCAAAGAGCTCTTGAATCAATGCCGAAAGTGCCGCGAGGAGATTGAAGTACAACGCGCGAGGCTCGCTGAAGAATCCGCAAAGCGTGCATCTCAACCTGGCTGGAGTTCCTCTTTGGGCCTCCCCACTTGGCTCGGAGGCGAAAAGTCAGAAGTAAATATCGACGCTGCAGAATCGTCCAAAAGCACCCTCGCCACGGTCAAAGACAAGATCTTGTCCAGATCACTCACCAGCGCGCAACCGCCGAAAGAGGAAGCACCGTCCTCTTCAAGCTCTACCTCCCACCTCAGCACGATTGGCTCGTACCTTGGCTATCGTAGCGACGCACCTACAAACTGCGAAGCGCTTGGATACGGTCACAACCCTCCCGACATGGAACACGAAGCCGGGTGGACCGGCTCTGGTGTTTGGGGACTCTCCGCTGTGGGCCACAAGAAGCGTGCTGCCGATCGGGATCGCGACGAAAAAGTCCGCCGCGGCCACAAGGTTGACGACGACGGTGGAGCGCGTCAGCGACAAATCGAATGGGAGGGATTCCTCGCGTATGCCGAAAACAAGGAGCGAGAGTTATACAAGATCTTTGTTGAGATGGATCGCAATTGCGACATGCGCTTGGACGTACAGGAGATTCGTGCGGCATTAGATAGGTCCGGCATCGAGCTCCCGCAGATCAGCCTCGATGACTTCATCGCCAGTTTGACAAGCACTCGCGCTTCGGCACATGCAAGTGGCGAGAAAACGTACGTGACGTTCCCCGAGTTCCGTGACTACCTCTTGCTCCTGCCCCGCAAACCGTCGGTGCCAGAGATCTTCCGCTTCTACCAGGTCAGGAAAGCGTTTGGGCTATTCGGTATGGGTGGAATTTTCGCTGAGCTAGCGGTTGGATGGGGCAAGACAGAGCGTGGCGCCACAGCAGTCAATTTCGATGGCGATGTTTCGCTTGCTGGTGAGGAGAAGAAGCGAGAGTCACCAGCGGTCAAGGAAGCTAAACGCGCAGAGAAACTCGGAAAACGCCAAGAAGCGGCAGTGGCGGCTGCTACCAAGGTCGTCGAAGACACACTCGAATCCAGGGATCCCACTATCCTCACCACCGCTTCCAACTCTGGTAGCGTCGAAGAGGTGAAGCAAAAAGCTGCGGAATCTGCTGCGGCCGCGGCAACAACCGCACACGAAGCGGAGGAAGAGGAAGAGGAGGACAATGATATGATTCACGGTGCTGTAGCGTTGAAGTTCTTAGTCGCCGGCGGCATTGCTGGGGCAGTCTCACGCACGGCCACCGCCCCTTTCGATCGGTTGAAGATCTACCTCATCACCACAGCCCGAGCGCCCGAGATCGCCGAGGCTACCGCCAAAGTTGCCGCTAACGGCAGCACAGCCAAGGTCGCTGGCCAAGGCGTAGGCATTCTTCGAGAGGCTCTTTTCAACCTCTACCGAGATGGCGGAGGACTTCGAGCATTTTGGGTCGGTAACGGATTGAACTGCCTCAAAATTTTCCCCGAATCTGCCATCAAATTTCTCAGTTACGAAACGGCCAAGAGGGCTTTTGCGAAGTACGTCGACCACGTTTCCGACTCGCGAGACATCAGTGGTACTAGCAGGTTCTTGTCGGGTGGGTTCGGTGGTATCACGTCCCAACTTGCAATCTACCCGGTGGAGACGCTCAAGACGAGGTTGATGAGTAGTCAGAACGTCAAGACCAGTCTTCAAGGCAACGCACTGTTGGCAAAGACGGCCAAGGATATGTGGAACGCAGGTGGAGTGAGGACGTACTACCGAGGTTTGACGGCAGGCTTGATTGGCGTTTTCCCGTACTCTGCGATCGATATGTCGACTTTTGAAGGGATCAAACTTTTTTACATCAAGTATACGGGCAAGGAAGAACCTGGTGTACTAGCGCTCTTGTCTTTTGGATCAGTCAGTGGTAGTGTAGGTGCTTCTACGGTATACCCTTTGAATTTGATCAGAACAAGACTTCAGGCTGCGGGCACTCCAGCACATCCTGTGACCTACAATGGATTTTGGGATGCGGCGAGGAAGACGTACTACCAAGAAGGTCTGGTTGGATTTTACAGAGGTTTGGTCCCAACACTGGCCAAGGTCGTACCGGCTGTCAGTATCAGTTATGTCGTGTACGAACAGTCTAAAAAGCGCTTAGGTGTTCAGTAAATTAGCGAACAGCAAGTCCTGGTTGACATGGTACCAATAGGCGGATGGGAAAGGCACTTTTGTTTGTTTGTCTGTTTGTTTTTGTTTTTGTTTTCGTTCACAAGCCACAATACGAACTCTTTTTCCTTTTGTTTTCCCTCAATCATTAGAAACCTGCACTGCAATAGATAGTCGTTGATCCAAACCCGACCTCACGTTTGCGTGCGTGCGTGCATGCATGCATGCCTCAGAGCTGCAAACTGCGATTGCATTTCCCAAGTAGACTTGAGCAGGTATACAAGGTTGTTGCGAACGACAGAACGATTTTTTTTTTTTTTCTGACGACGGCGGTCGGGTGTCGACTCTTCCCATGACAAATGGTTTCCGACGAAAATCCAAAAGACGATGGTATCATCGGCGGAGAAGAATCCACACTCTTTCCCGCCGCATCCAAGGTTGAGTTTTGGTGTGGGAAAAAAAAAAAGTCATCTTAGTCGATCCCCAAACTCTTCCTAGCCTCATCTAACCGTGGTCGTACCCAAACGCTACCCGACATCTCAATTGCCGCCTCCACCGCCCTCCTACCAACTTTCAAAGATTCCACTTTCTGCTTCTCAAACCAATCAGCCAACAACATCCCTTCGTGCTCGGCTTCCGCCACATTTCTCTGCTCCACGCTCTCCACTACACAGCGGGTGAGCACCCATACGAGCAATTCTGGTGCTGATCTTGCGAATCTGTACAGCAGTCTGGCCGGTGTGGGAAGTGGTCGAGTTGAGATACCGTCAATGGATGAAGGAGTCTCGGTGGCGCATGCGGTTGTAGACTTGGGCGAGATGCGACCTGAGGAAGGCGCAATGGAGCTTTCCGGGGTGGCCCCGCTACTGAAGTGCGATCCGCTGGAGGAATTCGTGTCGTATAGGCTTCTCTCTGCCCAAGAACCCTGTCTTGCTTCGTGTATGGACGATTCCTCCTCACCAATCGTTTCGTTGAGAATGGGATCCATATCAACGAGGAAAGCAAACATGTCCCAGGGCATGCCCGTATCCCCCTCTTGACGATGTCCTCCGACTCCCCCATCAGCAGTATGTGTTTTTGGAGCAAAATAGTCATCACCCAATGTAACGCCACACGCTGATGCATTACTATTGCCTTTTTCTTTCCTCGAGAACAACTTGCTCATCTTATCTAGGAACTTCTTCTGCCCTTTTCCAAGAAGCGTCTCCCTGATGGCCCCATCCTCCACTCCGTCCCTGAGCGCAAAAGCTCTGATCAGGTTGCATCCAAGAGCCCACAGGTCTCCACTGGGACCCATTCTCCTCCCCATTGGTCCCGGACACGCTTCCGGTGGGATCCAGTCATAACTGACCAGCTGGACTTGTCCATCGCCCCCAGGAATGCCTCTGTAGGGATTCGCATTTTCATAGTCGATCACAACCAGTGAGCCATTCTCGTCAAACATGAGGTTTTCCAATTTGACATCTCCATGCATCCATCCACTTGCGTGGAACCGCGAAAGAATTCGGATAGCTTGTATAAAGATGTTGAGGATCACACCGTTAAGCTCGGCCTCCTCACATCCAGCAATGACAAAGAAGGCTTCCTCGGGATAATCTTCCTCCAGGCGAATATAACGCTCGTCTTCGGTCTTCAAGATCTTCGCCACCGCTCCCGTGCGTGTTGGATTGAGCGTTTGCGCTTTTTGAACTTCGTCTAGAAGATCATCAAGGTACGTTTCTTCCAGTTCGTTTGCTAATTCTCGTGTCACCCTACCCGCAGTGGGGTCGGCTGCGCGAAGTTTTGCTTCAATAGACTTGATTTCCATCGCAGCGTAAAAGTTGCCGTCACTGTCCATAGCCCAGCGGCGCAATTTCGCGGCAGAGGAGACGCGGTTGTCGGGCGTGGTGATGAGGTAGACTTGGCTGCTATCTTCTACAGCAGATTCCAATGGAATGTCGTCGTTCTCGCTAGAGGAGGAACGCGGAGACGGTCGACGCTCGTATCCGCCAGAGCTGTTGGAACGTCTACGGGTGGTGTTCATATAAACAGCATTCTCGTTGTCATCGTCGTCGTCATGGATGCTACTCGAGCCTCGTCGACCCCACGGCTTGGTGATGGGATGTTCTGAGTTGGAAAGATCGGCGTCCTCAAAGGAGCTCGTGCGGGGCTCGGGATTGGCGCTGAACAATCTGACGCTCAATCCATCCGAGACGGCACCTTCGCGGTAGGGTCCGGTCTTGTCGTAGAGAGTACCTTCGACCCTTTGCGGCACCTGGCGCTTTGCCAGCTTGAGCGGAGGGGCACGCGGAGAAGCAGTGCGGATGAGAGGAGATCGTGGTGTGACTGCTCGATGAGCAGGCAGAAGCGAGCGCAGATCTTGAGCACTCAAGGGACCTTTGCCATCGAGTGCAGCTTCCGAAAATGAAGCCTGCATGCCTACGGCCTCTTCCAGCGCATCTTCACCTTCAGCCTCTCCAATAGCTGGACTTGCCTCGGCAGATGCTGCCGCAGCTGCAGCTGCCTGCTCAAGGTTGGATCGCAAACGGCGCAACAAGGGTCTGGCGGCCTCATCGAGGTCGAGCATGCCATGTGGACCAACTTTATTCGGCACCGGTGCGTCCTTTGCCCGCGGTTTGCCTGTGTGAGACTTGCTTGGCTTCCTATCTTTCTTCTTGGACGTACGTTCGTCATTTGAGTGTTTGGGCTTCTTTTGACGTTTTTGAGGCTCGGCCGGTGCCTCGATATGGTTGAAGGCCGACTCAGGCACGTCCACAGTGCTTGGCTGACCACTTTGGGGGTGAATCTGTGCAAGAGGTCGGAGGAACGGCAGGGAATCTGAAGCTGCAGACGAACGTCTTCTTGGTGTGTGAATACCAATAACCGTCTCGTGCCGTTGGAAGGCGGCTTCAGGCCCATTAGTGGAGAAACGCCTCGGCCGAGAAGATGGATTGCTCGTGTCAAACGGCGTCATGGGGGGCGTGATGGCTTCGGACGGTCGGCGACTGCGGGATCCACCGCTGTAGCGCGAAGATCTAGATCGACTGGAACGATACGAGCCGCTGTCGCTCAGCTCATCGTCTGAGCCTGAAGAATAAGAAGAAAAAGCGCCTCGACTGCCGCGATGGCCGCTGCGGCTGCTGATAGCACTGTGAATTCTGTCCCAGCCAAAGAGGCCGGAGAAGCGCTCTCGATCGTACTGTCTCCATCGTTCGTGGTCTTTACCGAGGAAAAAAGTGGCCGCCTTTGGTGCGTTGAAGCCTGGACGACCAGATGGACGGATGACGATAGGAGCACGTGCAGCCAAACCTGACGGGACGAACAGGGATGATGGTTGTCCCTGATCTTGGTTGTGTTTGGGTGGGTAGTGATTCTGGAGCACGCGACTGCCGCCAGCTGCGGGATGCGGTTTTCGACGGGTGGGGACGGGTGCGACTGTAGATGAATGTGGGGTCGCCGTGTTGAGTGTCTCGACCGACGCAGAACTATGGGACATCGTAGGTTGGGGCGGTCGGTCGCCAGGTGTGATGGCCATGCTGGCTGATTCTGCTGCGGGTCAAATGCGGTGTTGTTGGCGTGTGATGCTGACAGAGCGAGCCAAAGCGGGCTATTGTGACAGAGGATGCTGCTGTATGCAACCAGAAGTTGTGCAGGTATGCGCGTTCTGGAAATTAGATTGCTTGCTATGGGGATGGCTTGCAGGATAATTTGTCAGATTGCCGAATGTGGTGGCGCTAATATGATGGAGGCGTGAGGAGCCAGGTGGTGGTGGAAGATGAAAGTCGGTGTGTAGGCTTAGCTGAAAAGGTAGGGTAGGGATGATTGGAAGCGTGACGTCTCGAAGATGGATGTCACGATAAGATGTTGTGCTGCTACTGTGGGACAGCTGATTCTTAAAATTGATTTCAAAGTCCGGCGCAGCGATATGCGGGATGCGCGGTAAAGTGTCAAGATTTGTGGGAGGCGCTCGGGTTGTGACCTCGTTGTGATCAGGCAGATGTGCTTCCGTGGCGAGATTCCTTGCGACCAACGAGAAGTACGGGGGGTAGTTTCAAGCGGTATCGGAAGGGAAGAGACAGGTGCAGCTGTTTGAGAAGGCTCGACTCAGCGCCGTTTGGTAAAGTAAGTGGAGCGAGTCGCAAGATCAGAAATCGGCTAAGTGAGAAAGAAATGAGAGAGCTCTAAAACCTTGAATGGTCTCGCCTGTTAGACACAGCTTTGTCGGCTCAAGCTTTGGGTCTCAAGGAAATCTTTCTTAAAACAGACAGAGAGAACCAATTGAGTGCGGTGATGAGATATCGCAGTCGACCATAAAAATCTGCCACTCTTGGCTCACATCACATTGTACAGTCATTTTTTATTTTTTATTTTTGATTTTGATTTTGATTTTTCATTGTACAGTACTTTCTCACGGTCCGCTAAAGATTGCGTACAAGATTGAGAGAGACCGCCTCAGCATGGATCAGGGCAGCTTTCAATGACGAGATTGATGGCAGCGAAGCCCTGCAAGACGCATTGATCCTTGCCCAAGTGACCAGGCTTTCAAATGTTCGATTATTTAGATCCGAAATAGCGCTTGCTCCGCGACTGGAATCGCTCAAATAAGGTAGAGTCAAATCAGCTCACACTTCAGAATCGCGGTAGGCTCTCAAAGGCGGGCTGAGTGGTTCCAAGACATTTCAGCGGATCAATACAGGAAGCAGTGCAACAGTACAAGGCAAACTAAGTAGTGCGAGGATCAACTGCTCTTTCTGGGCAGCGCGAGTCGATTGACCGACGTAATGCCTAGTAGCTGTGCGATGAGCTCGTGATGACTACAGCATCAATCACCATGAATAAGGATCGACAAGAGGATGACCGCGTACTGTGGAAGCGCAGATCTGTTTGCAATGCCTCACGACAAGGTCGATTGGCACCTGCACCTGATCGCATGCACAGAATCACTTTCACTGACCCGTGTCATGCGAACATGGCCTGTTCAAACCATACTCGGATTCGGACAGAAGAGACTTTGCGAGATCGCAAAGAAAAGATCGCTCACTGGATCACGAGTGAGGGATCACGACTGGTCAATACATGTTGCTAGAGACCGCATCGCGTAGAGCTTTTGAATACATTACAGTTCAGTATGTCGCGCGCTGGCGTGGAGAGCATAAAGGAGATGCAGTCGGTGCAGTCGGTGCAGTTGGTGCAGTTGGTGCAGTGGCAATGCAACACGCCACGCTCGGCCTTGTACCTCCGCAAAACCGCTGTAGCCTGAATTTAGGGTCCGAGATGCATCCTCAAAAGTGTGTTCCAACATATCGTTTGCTCAACTTGACGTGGTCTGTGTTGGTCAAGAACGCTTGAGCTAGTTCACGACTGCTCGGGCTATGCATGCACAGCTCTTTCAGCCTTCTTGCCAACAACGAGCTAAAATTCAAAATAAATTTCAGGCTACCCTTTCAAATTCCAACCTTTCGAATCGAATACAAGCCAGACCCTACCTTAGACATTCAACCTGCTGCACCTCTAAATTCCTCGAATTCTTATTCAAGTATGGCCGTTTCAAATATCCGGCTTTAAGTTCGGAATATGATCACTGCGTCTTGCATGGGTTTCAATACAAAATCACTGAATATAAAAGCAATAGCAGCTCAAAAGCGCCCTCTCTTGGCTGCGTCACAGGAAAAGGCGCGTTCAAGGCGCTGCTGTATAGGTCTGAATCAACACACTGGTTGGAGAGCTCAATATCACTCTCCGATCTGTGTTGACGCCTCTGCCACAAAATCCAAACTCGACACACCCGCACAGCACAACACAGCACAGCACAACACAACACAACACAACAAACCACAGACAGCAGCGCGCGGTCAGTCGCTGGCCAAAGAGTCAAAAGTGCAATATTGGCCGCCGTATTTACCGGTCAGTCGCGCTGAACCAGTGAGTGGTTCACAACATACTCTCTTTCTGCTGTAAGCCCACCCTGTTTGAAAGCTGCATTGAGTTGTTGAGCAGAACTGAGGCTAAACATTGAAACATGGAGCCAGCAAATTGGCTTCCTCGTTTGCACACGGCTTCAACCTTTCTCCGGCTTCGTGTTGTCCCGCCACAGTACTGTAATAGCTTATAATACTTTCTTTCTCTCTTCATAAGCTAGTCCTTCTTTACCAACAGGCTCCGTCGACACCATTACTACAAACGCTTTCACTAGATACTATAATCTTACTTGAATCATCGATCTTTACTACTCTAGACGAAACCATCTTCACAACATTCTCAGCTCATTCGACTAACATCCCAATATCCTCTTTAAACCACACGAACCGCGCTATTTACTAGTGTCACAACTCCCAACACAGCCTTGCGCAATGTCCAGCCTGTCAGCAGGCGTAATCGGCATCCGTCAAGCCACCTCTGCATCCGACTCGCCTGTCTACGATGTTCCCTTTGGCACTGTCCAACTCGCCTCCTCTTCCAAGGACGGCAGCTTTGACCTAGCAGCCGGTTTCGCTGCAGCTTCTGCCGAACTCGAAAACCAGGAAGAGGAAGATGCATCCGAAGCTGACGACGATGACGGCGATTCCGAAGATGGCAAGGGCAAAGGAAAGAAGGGAAAGCGCGCGCGTTCCGAAGCAAAGGGCGAGCGGGATCAAAAGACAGGTCGTCGCAAAATCAAGATCGAGTTTATCGACGACGATGCTAGGAGACATATCACCTTTAGCAAGCGCAAGGCTGGTATCATGAAGAAGGCTTACGAACTTGCCACCCTTACCGGCACCCAAGTGTTGCTGCTGGTGGTGTCCCAGACGGGCCTCGTTTACACCTTCACAACACCCAAACTTCAAGCCTTAGTAACTCAAGCAGAAGGGCGGAATCTCATACAAGCTTGTTTGAACGCACCCGATCCACCCAACGGTGCTGGCGAGTCTGGCGTCGAAGACCACTCCGTAGAAGAAGCAAGCGACAATGACAACCGGTCGTCCCCCTCAGAATCCCAAATGAGCTCCAACAAGAGGCCTGCCCAAAACCGCAAGCGACCCCGCACAAATTCGGCTAGCAAATCAAGCAGTGCGTCCACTTCCGCCGCGATCAACGACGATGATGCAACTGCGTCTGGGTCGCAGATGGCTACTGCCAAACGTGGTCGCGGTAGACCACGAAAGAATACTGCGGGAGCGAACGCTGCCTGTGCTGAAGCGTCCTCTTCTGCGCCATCCACATCGAAAGGCGCCAACAGAGATGCAAGCCACCCAATGCCTCCCCCTCTAGCGATGCACCAGAGCTACAGCGATGACGCCGTGCATCATCACAACCAGCATCAGCAATCTCATCATCAGCAACCGCAGTATACTCATGTGCCCACTGCTGACTTTGCAAACTACAACACCAACGGCTTCTACGGCGCCGACGCGGCTGGTTTCACTGCACAGCAGAGCATGGGCAACGTTGACGCCAATCAATGGTCTCAAACCCTAAGTCCCCCAAATGGTGCCCAGAACTTGTTTGGAACCGACCCGAATCAACATGCACACCATCAACAACAGCAGCAGCAGCATCAGCAGCAAGGTGCCCCAGCGCAACAATTCAACTACAACGCTGCACAGCATTTCGGTCATTTCAACCCTCAGCAACTAGCGGGGATCCAGCAATCACAGGAAATGCAAGCTCCTCGACCTGCCTGGTGAGACATTTTAACGTGTATTAACAATGCCTACAAAGTAGACCTGAACGGATTCTTTTCATATCATACATATCAAATTAGATCATATACCCGAGGAAATTGTTGGCCCTCTCTATGTACTTTCTCCATCCTCTTCTCGACATCTGCTTTTCGTGCGCTCTCGTACGGGATCTACATGCATCTTTTGGCGCAAACATCCCATCTAGGTGGACACAAAATGCAATTTCCCACACTCCACGTCCAACGAGTTAGAAAGTGTTGCATTGCGTCTTGAATTGTAAAAGAGGGTTGGCAAGATTCAACTACGTTTTTTTTCGCAAGGTTTGAATTTGTTTAACCGATGAAAGCGCCTTGATCAAGTTCGACACCGAACTCTTCCCTCGCCATTTGACGCATGCTTTTTTCTAGATCGTCTTCGAAGCCCTTTGGATCGGAATCGAATCTACCCAAAAGAGCACGTTTTGGATTTCTAAACAAGTACCTAATCCAATGAGTCATGGTAGAACCCAAAAAAGCGAAATCGAGCAAAAAAAGCGTACTACGAAACTTGACAAAGTCCAACCTATCTTTCATCCAACTCGAAAAACGTTGTCCCACAGTACGCTTACCACCATACGACGATCCAATACTACCACCCGTTGAAGTCGGTAAAACCGGTGAAATTTTGGGCTTAAACACACGATAAAGTGAACAAGTCTCGGTATTGGTGATCAACGCATCAGCAGCATGCTTCGCAAGGATGTTGAGTCGATTCACTGGCGATCCTAAAACTTGATTGTTAGCCTGAATAATACGCATACTTCTACCAACAAAGAGCAATTCCTTGGGTAATAGCTCGGTGTGAACCAAGAACGATTTCAACTTTTCCTTCATCTCTCGCTGCAACTCCAAATCACTCTTGCGTGCATGTGCACCTTCTCTTTTTCCTTCACCTTTCGCCTTTGGCTTACTCCACGGTCGCAAAAGGGTAGCTGAAGCAAAGAGCTCAGAGGATCCCTCGCCCATACCCCAACCAACGGTGATCTCATCCAATGTCTTGAGGTCCAAGGTGAAGATAGCTTTCCATAACTGAGCATACTTGCGTCTGAAATCTTCACTCAACTCTACGTACAACCCATGATCGATCAACACCACCTGATGTAAACCCTTCTTGCCGTTCGGATGCTTTCTGACCAACACATTACTCGGGTGACCGTCTGCCTGAACAAATCCATGTTGGAAAATCTGACTCGCAAATGCCTCACATACACTCCGGCTGACACCCTTGGCACTCAAGCCCCACTCTTCCAACTTGTCTCGGTCTGTCATACGACACGTGCCTCCGATCCACTCCATCACCAACACTCTCTCCGTACATAGATCCTGATAGAATTGGGGAATGTAGCACGTCTTGCGCACGAGCGCATCAGCATCCATCTCGATAGCCGCTTTGGCTCGTAGAGAATTGGACAATTCATGGGTGAAGAATGTTTCTTGTTCGATCTGGTCCGAGATGTACTGGCCCGAGAAGGCTAGAGGTAGTTCAAAGATCCTCTCGTACAGCTTGAGGAGGATTCGGAAACTCCACAGATCCCACTTTGCGTACTTTCGAATGTTTGGTCTCTGGACCTTGACAGCCACCTCTGGCCCTAGTGTACCCGGCGGTGAATTGGGTGGAGGATGAAGCCTCGCCTTGTGTACCTGGGCCACACTCGCTGCGGCTACTGGAATTTCTTCAAACTGGGCGAAAACCTGCTTTGGATCCGCGCCGAGCTCCTTGACCAGCACCTTGCGCACCTCATCATAAGGGAGTCGTTCTGCATTATCGAAAAGTTTTGTGAGCTGATGGTAAGGTTTGGGAAGGATGGCAGCTTGGCAACCGATGGCTTGACCTAATTTGACGTAGAGACCTTGGTTCTTCTCGCAGACAAACATGAGTTTATCGGCGCAGCGTTCGTGAAGCGCATTGATGGATTCGAGCGAATTACGGTCAAAATTGAGTTTGTAGTCGAGGGCGATCTGAAGGCCGGTGTATGCGGTCAGGAGGTTTCTCTGTGCTGTTCGGGCGTTAAAGTACTCGTCAATGAGGTAGGAGAGACCGAGAACACCAAGCAGGACGCCTGATCGGCGAATCCAACGAGAGGGTTTCTTGGGCGAACCATGAGCAGTGCGTTTCGATGAGCTACCGGGAAAAGTTGAGATAGCGGGGGAGCGGGATGATGAGCGGAACCAGGAGCGACGAGCAGGTGGTTCAGAATGAACGACGCGAGCTAGAGAATTGGGCAGTGGTGCTCGAAGATCTTGTGCAGCGGCAGCGTTGGAGAGGATGTCTGAAATGGCAACTTGAGGTTGAGTGGTTGAGCTTCCGATACGAAGAGTCCGAATAGGACCGATAGTCGAGCATCCAACTGATCTTGCGTGTAAGAGGGATCGAGGCAGCGGCCGCATACCAGCGTAAAGCATGGTGGCGATATAGGACGTAGATGAGGAGGTGTGGTAGTTCGAGATGAAGTTCTCGATCTATCCTTTCTTTCGATGTGATAGCTGCGACTATGACATTGAAAGGGTAAGAGGATGAATAAAGATTGTATTGCTGGAGAGGGTAATTTCATCATGTTGAAAGAAGGCTTAGCTGATTATGCACGTCAGATAGTGTGTAGGACGTTACAGTATACCTCCACATGGGCGATCCTCTTTAGCTAGGTGACGCATTCGATTTTGGTCCAATTTCAAGTTTGTTAGGCCGCAATTAGTAAACTCGAAATTGTGAGGCGAGGCGCGATGGCTGAAATCCGGGTTTAGCAATCTTTTTTTTTTTTTCTTTCTTTTTTTTCTTTCTTTTTTTTTTTTTCTTTTTTTTCTTTCTTGTTTTTTTGGGTGCATGAGATAGTCGATGAAGAGAAGCTCTTCTAATGGATGTTGTCGTTGACTAAGTGCCTTTCACATCTCTCACATGGATTGGCAGCTTGAAAAAAAGAAAGAACGCAAGAAAGAAAGAAAGGAAGAAAGGAGATAAAATTGAAAACAAGACCCAGAGACGCGTCTAACCCGTCGACTTGGGCCAAGCTGCTCGACCTTGAAATCATGTCAAGGTACGCACGCTAACGGTACTACAGTAAATGGCATTCCTTTACATTAAATTTATTTTACATTAGAAAGAGCAAGTCAAGAGTGACCCAGGATCATCAATATACACACTCTTGGTGTTTCCCCACATCGACCGCTCTCTATACCATCTTGAATCGACAATCTTTCTTGATTCGTCAATCTCTTCTTCCTCGTCTTTGGATCATTTCTCAACGCAACTCTGCTCGAATCTTTCTGTATCACTACTCTGCTACTCTATCTCTCAGCTTCGGAACGCTCCCAAGCTTCTCGCCCAGTACGAATGTCAACTCCAGCTTTCGTTCTACTCAACTTCACCGCCAAAATCTCTCGAAAAGCATCACCGCCCTTTCACCGCCCTTTCTCCGCTTCTTTAACCGCTATCAGAACACACGACACGCCTGTATCGTTCCTTCCACGTCACCGCGACCCTCTCGGTCAGTCTTGCGATTCTTTCGTCCAATCCTAGCATCCCTTCGCGATCATCTTGCTTTCGTAGGCCATCAGAAGTGGTTGGCGGCTATCTTTTAGCGTTGGACGATTCGACACGTTGCGAACCTGCTCTCAACAGCTCCGAGTGCCGTCTCACCGCTCTCTCTTCATCGGGTTGCGAATTGCTCTACCTCGCTGGTTTGTTGGTCTAAAATCAGCCACAACTCCTCTTTCTCCAGCAGCAGTCGACGCCTACATAGATTCACATCGCCACCATGTCGCGCCTTTCAAGGCAAGACTACCATGGCTACACGCAGCAAACACATCCTCGCTGGTCACCTTCGCCGCCACTCAACCGCCTCTCAGCAGCCGTCGACCCCCGCATCGCGCCTCGCTTGAGCACCGCAGCCCAGCAAGAATTGCAGCCGCAATCACAATTACCCCAACTCCCCTCATCGCAGCTTGCACAGCAGCCGTCTCCTTTGCCCTCCAATATCGAAGTGGTCCAAGCCATAAACGCTATGAGTGCTCAAGTCACCAATCAGCTCTCGCTCATGGGAACGCAGTTAACATCCCTCGTCTCGCTCATTTCCCGCATGATCGAGATCTCGCAGGTGCCACTTGCCGCTTCTGAAAGCACATCACGCACCGGCAGCAACACCAACACCGCTTTCGGTTCCGGATTGACAGCTTCGTCCCTTGGCGCCCAAAATGCAAGAGCAGAGGCAAGCCCTACTAGCACCAGCGTCGATCTTAGCCGCACACGTGCTAACGGCACACACAACTCGTCCTCGCTTGCGTCTGACAACATCACAGCAGGTCAAGGAAACATCACCGCGCGTCCTGAAAATCGCCAAGCCCAAGGTCCATTCTACCAGAACACTTCTTCGAATAGCTTCAGAACCACGCTCGACCCTGCAAGCTCGACTCTCGATAGAACGTTTGGAAGCACGCTCAGGACCATTTCCCCAACACCTAACTCCGCCATCAACAGCAGCCTCTCAGCCGCCACAGGCCGGGGGTCGATGACACAGCACGCTTCGTCGCAACAACAGCAGATGCAACAACCTCAGCATACACATCACCAGCAGCAGCAGCACCAGCATCACCTGCAATCACAGAATCAGAGTCTACAACCGCAGCAACAGCACAGCCAGCAGCCCAATACCACTCAAGATGCCAACGACCTTCTGCGTAGTCGCTTACCCAGCCCAGTGTTTCCAGACGATCCCTTGGACATGTCGGCCGACGTATCGACATCTGGCCATCAGACTCCCTCCAATCTCAAACGTCTATCGACAGCAGGGCAAGGCGCCACCGACGGCGCGCGCAAATCCAGCGCGGAAGCCTCCCTGGGCGACTGGAAAGCATGGCTCAACCGCACATGGCATCCATCCCCTGCCCACCAATCTCGGTCAATAAAGTATCGTACCATGCAGGCGGCTCGACGTGCGCACAAGGATCAGACCAAAAGATCCATGGCCACTCTCGGTCGCCTGCCGCTGAAGGAGTTCTTGGAGATCCGACCGGAGCAGTACTTGAGTGTGCGCAAAATTGGCCGAAAGCTCTACCAAGAGTGGCTGCTGCAGGAGGTGCGGTTGGCGAAGCAGCCCGAGGATCGTGTCAAGGCAGCTGTAAATCGACTTGAGAACGATCATCCAGAGCTAGGCGACTGTGAGGACCACTGGAAGGCGAGACAATTGCTGCAACAGATTATCGACAACGCCATTGACGAAGCGAATCTGCATCGGAAGAAAGAGGCACGTGCTAGTAACGCGCACCAGGAGCTTGGCGAAAGCACACCGCGCACAATTGAAGGGGCGAGAAGTACCGGTATGCTCGGATTGAGCGCAAGCGGCTCCTCGTCGGCCCTGGCGGAGGCGGATCGAAGTTTGCGAGGAGACGTGAGTATCTCCTCCGCTCGGAAAGGGCCCATCGGTGCTGGTGCCAATGGGATTGGTGGTAAGCAACACAATAAAGGTGTTCAACGGCGCAAGGCAGACCAGGCAGAGCTGGACGACACCCCCACACGATTTCGCCAACCGCCCAACCAGCGCAACTCGATGCTCGGACCGGGCGGAAACGACGACCCGACAACGTCCACGTTGCAAGCGCAGCAAGCCTCGCTTTCGGGTCTCGAAGCAGCACACAGCGGACGCTCAAGTACGCTCGCCGATTATTCGAACGGTGGTTACAACAACGATTCGTCTACTATCGCTTCGGCGACTTCTGACGCGTTGCAAGCCTCTCGACAGCACGCTACGCACAGCCATCTTCAACACCAGCAACATACGCAGACCCAACAGCAGCAACATAATCAGCATTCCACCCATAACCAGCACCATCAGCCCACGCACGATCAGCAGCAAACCCACAATGCTTGGGCCTCACAAACCGCGGCTCCAGGCCCCTCTTTATTCGGCCAGAGCGGCTACACCCAGACAGCAACACAAGCCTTATCGCACCATCAGCAGTATGGACATCACAATCACCATCATGGTGGAAGCAACTACCTGAGCTCGGATCCAAGCAATTCTGCGGGGGGATTAAGCGCAGGAGGATCAGGGTTGTTGGATGATCAAAGGCATCAGTCGCACTTGAGTCCCTTGGTGAATGGGGGAAGTGTGAGGATGCACCAACCTCATCAGCAGTATCATCAGCAACAACAACAGCAGCAACAGCAGCAGCAGCAGCAACAGCATCAACAGCAACATGCGCAAGGTGGATTCTTCGATTCTCGAGGATACCAGTAATCATACCTTGAAGAGCCAAAAAAAAACCGTCGTACCATGTAAGGAAGCCGGTGCAGACTCGTTTAATTGCTCCATTGGGAACTTGCCTTCCTCTCCTCAGATACTTGCTGCACAGGAGTGATAAGCGTATGGTATGAAAACGGTCTTCGTTGTAGGTTACACATCTTGACTTGGAAGTGAGTGAACTTTGTGTGAACAGAGAAAGACCGATGCAGGGTTTGGAACAGAAAGGGTTTCCGGACGAGACAGTTCAGGCTTGGGTTTGAATACAAGTGTTTAAAATAGACATTAAAGCTTTCTAAACTTGGTCTCGTAGTCGCGAAGCTGATGCTTTCAGAGTGCTAATCAGCCTTACTTCTCAAGCATGGATTTGGAATTGAAAATTTCTAAATGGTTCCTTTGTGCTTTATGTTGAAGCTTGAAAAATGTTTCACGACAGGCTTCACAAGAGAGTCGCGAAGAAAAGAGGAAAATGCAAAAAAAAAGAAGCAAAGATACCTTTCAAAGGGAGCTGAGTGCGCGACTTATTCTGTGATTGTATTGTGCTGTACTGCAGCCACATTCTTCGTCCTCTCTCTTCTTCTTCCTGTTGAGCAAGACCGACTTGGTGGCTTTTTGACGTGTGCAGAATTCGTACGGGCTTACCCTTTTGAGCATTCATCGCGATCACCAATCATCTCGCATACCACCACTTTCTTCGCCTAGCAAGCTTCTTTTTGATCCCCAAAGAAGCTCTGCACATCCTCACCACATTTCAATACAACATGGTAGCCGACCCAACTAACCACGGCCAGACCGCTGGCTCTGCTTTCATTCCTCAGCAGCAACAGCAACAGCAGCGCCAATTCTTCGGAGGCAGCGAAGAGCTTGGTGATGATGAAGATGAGCTTGGTGACGACGTAGACCTTGTTGTCGGAGACTACTCCTCCACCCCTTTCGCCGGCGAAGGCGAAGCTGAAGTGGACGAGGCCCAAGCAGCAGCGCTTTCCGCTGCTCACGCACAAGCGCAGCAGCAAGCAGCTGCTGCCGCTCTCGCCGCTGTTCCCGAACAGATCCGAAAGTACATTGTGCTCTTCAACCAGGCTGTTCAGAACAACAACATTCAGGACATCAGCAACGCTTACGAAGGCACCTGGAACCGTCTCACCGACAAGTTCTACGCTCGCTCCGAATGGCCTGAAGCAGAAACCATCGCTCCCTTGGTTGGTGACGATCAGAAGTTCTTGACCCTCTACAGAGAACTCTGGTACCGACACGTTTACTCTAGATTGAGCCCAGATGGAGAGGACAGGTTCCACAGCTACGACAACTATTGCGACTTTTTCAATTTTGTTCTCAACTCTGATGGTCCTGTCGCACTCGAGCTTCCCGCTCAGTGGCTCTGGGACATCATCGACGAGTTCATTTACCAGTTCCAGAGCTTCAGCCAGTGGAGGAACAAGGTCAACAACAAGACCGACGATGAAATTGCTTTGCTCCAGGATGGCGGTGTTTGGTCCCCCTACTCTGTTCTCAACGTTCTTTACTCGTTAATCCAGAAATCCCGCATTACCGAACAGCTAGTAGCTGCGTCAAAGGGTGAGGACCCCGATGAGGTCGCTGGCGAGTTTGGTTCCAAACCTCTCTACCGCATGCTTGGATACTTTTCCATCATTGGCCTTCTCCGAGTCCACGTCCTTCTCGGCGATTACACTCTTGCGCTCAAGATGCTCGACCACATTGAGCTCAACAAGAAGTCTGGGCTGATCAACCGTGTCACCGCCTGCCACGTTACCGCGTACTACTATGTTGGTTTTGCATACCTCATGCTTCGCCGTTACCCGGACTGCATCAAATCGTTCACGCACATTCTGGTGTTCATCATGCGCTTGCGTCAGTACCACACAAGATCGTACCAGTACGACCAGATCAACAAGACTGCAGATCGAATGTACGCGCTTCTCTCCATGGCATGTGCTCTTTGCCCTACCAGGTTGGATGAAAACATTCAGACCCAGATGAGGGAAAAGTACGGCGAGCAATTCACCAAGATGACCAAACCTGGCTCGGAAGGCGTTGGCGCATTCCAAGAACTTTTCCTTTACGCATGTCCTAAATTTATCACTGGCAACTCTCCCGCTTATCATGATCAAGACGCATTGGAAGAGTACAAGCAAAAAATTTCGTTCCCTGATCCGACTCAACATCAACTTGGCGTTTTCTTGTCGGATGTTAAGACGCAACTTTCCAATTCCAACGTACGTTCGTTCTTGCGTTTGTATACTACTTTGGGTACGGATAAGCTTGCTTCTTTCTTGGATATTGATGAGGAGGAGTTGGTGGAGATGATGATGGTTATGAAGAATTCGACGAGGTCGCTTAAGTGGAGTTCGGGTTGTTTGCTTCAGGGTCAGGTGGTGAATACTTCGGATCTTGATTTTGTTATTGATACTAATATGGTTCATATTGCAGAGTCGAGGGTGGGTAGGAGGTATGGTGATTGGTTTTTGCGTAATGGTACACGTATGCATGAGGTTTTGAATACTATTCAGTCCAAACCTTTGCCGATTGTGACTAAGGAGGTTCAGGATGAGGCGGCGGCTGCAGCGGCGGCAAAGGAAGGTGACAAGGATGGTAAGAAGAAGAGTGTATGGTCTGGTTCGACTGGTAAGGGAGGTTCTTTTAGCAAGGGTGGCAATAGGACACAGGGTGGTGGTGTTGGTAATGCTCAAAAGTCGGCTGGCGCTTGGGGTTCTTCTAATACTAAACCTTCGCTTGTTGCTTGAAAAAAATGGTTTCGCATTTACAAAGGGCACATTGTCGTGGGTTTTGGCTTCCCTGAAACAAAGGAAAGCATCTTATGTTTCCCCAACCCCCTTGTGTCATCCTTTATTGTCGTCTAGAATCAATTCTTTTCGCCTCAAGCCCTCGTTTAGTGAGGATCTTCCAGTCTCTCACAGAGTTGCATCTCATCCCTTAATGCATCTCCAACGTTACAATTTTCCCCCTTTTTCCCTTTGTCCCCTTTCAAAAAAAAAAAGAAAAAGTAAATACAGCCTTGTCGAATCGAAACCATAAAAAAAAAAAGAAAAAAAAACGATTTCCTAACCATTAGATTTGCCTAAATCACTTCCCAAGTATTTAATGTCTAATATCAACACAAATCGCGTTGGAAGCATAACAGACCTTGAGCGCGAAATCAGCACCAAACCAACATCACATACGGGTTGAGAAAAAGGGAAAAAAAAAAACAAAAAAAAAACAAAAAGGTGTAATAGGAATGAATCCATAAAATACTTCATCAGATGCCAATAGCACCAACAAAAATCACTGGCCTATGATCTGACCTCCCTTCTAAAATTCTCATCTCTCGATCATCCAGCGACTTGTACAACAGACACTCAATTCTGCCCTTCTTCGGACCAATAACCACTTGCTCTTCTTCTTCACCGCCCGTCTTTTCCTCATCCCCTAACAATCCCTTTTGATTCGCGTCGATGCCCTGTGAGCCGTGTCTGTGCGATCGTAACGCAGAAATGGCAGGTGCGAAGAATGCGGGAAGGTGCGACGAAAGGCTATCCATCCAGCCACCCTTGATATCGCCGTGACCGCTGAGCGACGGAGTACGGCGTGGAGTTGGAGGTGGTACGCTGCGCGTGGGCATGGCCGGTGTTCCCAAAGGGACGTCGAATGGTGTGGTACGTGGCAACGCTGCCGATGTAGAGCGTGTCGGTGAGCATGTCGGTGCCTTTCTTGGTGGCAGCGAGGTTGGACAGGAGGGTGCTAGCGTGGGTGAGCCGGTAAGGTGCCGGGCAGCTACTGGCGAATTTGATGCAGATGATTGTCGTGGTGGGATCTCGACTTGTACTTGTGTCTCGCCTATTGGGAGCACTGGCGAAGCCACCCACTTTGCTGCGCCCTCGAACCTGTTGTCCCTCTCTTCAACTTGACTGGGCAAGTCAACCGTGCTGATGGCTCTGGTCTCCAACCCGGCCAGTCCAAGGCCCGAGCCTAGCCCTAGTCCGAAGCTAGGCCAAGTGGGTAGCATGTCCAAACTTCCGTTCTTCATTGCCCAGCTTGTGTCCTGATTTGGCTGATGAGTTAGATCAGAAAATGTCAAGCTGGGGCTCAATGCTTTGATCTGTTGACGACGACGGCCAGGCTGCAGGAAGCGCTGGAGCAGCTGAGGAGGTCGCGTTCGCTCGACGCCTGCCAACGTCCTCGTCTCTGCTTTAGGACTTGACACTGCTGTTGCTGAGGGGAGCATGGGAGCCGTGTATAATTTCTCCTTGCGAGCTGCATCGGCTCTGCGAGACATCGGATCCACTAGGCTGACTTCGGCAGGAGGCGCCTGATCGTGCGAAAAAGCAATGCTGGAACTGCCAGCAACCGCGGCAATGAGGCCACTGGAAGTACTTCGCGGAGCACGCATACGGTGATGGCGGCGCTCCGCTGCGTGGCGCAGTGGCATGACGAGTGCGTTTGAAAGTGCACTACCCACTCTCGAACCAAGTCCGGGCTCGTGGGTGCCTGCCGTCGAGTTGTTGGCGTCGTCTGCCTCATCTGAATCTTCGGGATCGACCGGGACCGTTGATCGGAAAAGCACTCGGTCGCACCATGAAGGCACTCGCTGCTTGGCACTCGTATCATAGGGCTGAGCTTCGAGGAAGTCGATCTGCTCAGCAGTAGCACCTGTCAAATGTGGGTATTTGGCATCGCGCTGTGCCTTTGCCACTGCAAGCGCATTTGCTCTTGCCATTTGCAATGATGAGCGGCGAGGACCGGCCAACCTAGGGGCAGGTGCTCTGCTAACACTTTCGTGATCAGTCGACGAGGCCTGGCCGTCATTGCTCCATACATTGCGGAACGATGACTCCTCGCCGTGAACCCCGCTAATTGAATGGCCCTCAAACGACAAGAAGCTCCCTCTTCGTCCGCCCTCGAAAGAGCACTCGTACGTGTCAGGGCCAGATGTGGCCAGCTCTACTGCAGGCGTCGAGGGCGTTGAGCCGATGGAGTCAACAATCGAGTTGCTGTCGCTTGACGCAGACACTGGCATGGTCGCATTCCTCGGGGAAGCCGTCAAGACATTCAGCCACTTCTTCCTGCCACCTTCACCACCGCCGATTTTTTCTTTCAGATTTGAGTTGGCAGCACTGCGCATCATGTCAATGAGCTTGAACTTGGCCTTGATCGCAGCCCCCTGCGAAAAAAAGCGCGGACCTTGGGCTGCGCTCGTATTCTCCGCTAATTGACGCTGTCTTTGGACTTCTAGCTCGCGCTCGCGCACCATGGCTGGATCGTCACCTGGCGACATGCGTGCTTCTTGTTGTTGTAAAGTTTGCGTGAAGCCGGACGAAGACGTAACCGAGCCGAAGGCTGATGAAGAAGAGATCGAGTATCGATCTTCGTCTGAGCGGTCGGGATCATCGACCTTCCCATCGGCGGCGTTCGAAAGAATGCCGCGAGCGGGCGAGGCGCACCCTAGCTCGGCATCACGGGTCGACAAGGTATCAGAGTCTGGCTCACCAGTTGCAATGTATGATAGGCTGCCATCGCCGCCTGCAAATTCCTTGGTGACGTCCATACCGAAGCTGCCCTCCTCGGGTATGACACTTTCTCCGAGAGGGGTGGAGGTCAAGTCAGAAGTATTCTTACCCGCTGCAGCACCAGAAGCTCCAGGGATATCGACGGCATTCCTGATCGACGCCAATGTCTTGTTCCTCTTGATCTTGAGCGTCTTGAGAACGTCGTACTTGTAGGTGGGTGGGAAGTTGATCGGCGCCTCTTTGAAGCCCTTGAACGCTTGTCCATCTCTGAGCACCTTGCCGAGTTGGTCAAAGGCCAGAGCCTGGTCGTATTTCTTGTTCATCATGAGCCAGTCAGCGTGCTGACGCGAAATGTCAATGCGGAAGTTGAGATCACCGAACCAAAAGGTGTGATCGAATTGCTCTGTGATGTCCTCCAGCCGAGAGCGCGGATCATCTGCTGGTAGAAAGGAGTCAACCTTGAGTGCGGCTTTAATCTTGGCTACGTTAGCCAGGCGGAGAGCGACCTTATCTTCGTGTGCTGCCAAGTGCGCGTTGACGAATAGCAGCCTGGTGGTGCCTAACTTGACTGAGATACCCACACCACCTTTGTTACCGACGCGGCCGGCAAGGAGACCAGACTTGACGTGCGACCTCGACGCGCCACGAACTCGATCCTTGCACCCGCGCCATACGTAGACCGCCATATAGCAGCCCATCATGCGCTCCTTGATGACAAGCTCATATGGACCCAGGACTCTTGGGATTGCGTCAGCGAAAGCTCTCTCCGCGCCGTTCTGGCAAGCCTCGTAGGCGCTAGCTGCTACGGCAGAGGGAGCAGGAGAGGCAGTATCACGCTGCGAAATTTGGTCACCATTGGTTGCGATGGGAGGCGCATTGGGACAAGGCGAGGGAGAGCGAGACAGTGTTGGCGGTTCGACATGAAAGTCGGTTGCAGCAGGCGAAACGGAACGAGAAGTAGAATCTGTGACAGCTGCCAATTTGGAAAGGCTATGGGATGAGCTCATGCGACTCATGGACGGGGTGGTGGGGACAGCAAGCATGCCTCGAAAGCTCGTTGAAGCGGGCATTGGTTCCGGCTCTAGAGGCAGGGCGTGTTCGGGGGTAGGGGTAAGCAGCTGATGAGCACCTTGAGGTACAACAGCGGCGGGCGACATCAGCACGGGAGAAGCGACACATTCAGAGTCGGTAAAGGTGGCTGGACTGTTGCGACCCGAAGCGGTGGTCCTCCTGACGAGCTCTACAGGATTGAGGTTGAGCTTAGGTACCATGCGTTTGCGCTTTTCGGCACTGGCAGCGCTAGAAGAAGCTTGGACAGGCGGCTGGGCTGATGGCTCGAGGAGAGCGTTGAAACCCTCAAAGATGCTCTGATTTGGCGTGCCCGGCACACTAGCGCTCACGGGTATGCCGACAGGACTGGCTGCGCGGGAAAGCTCTGGGGTTACGGCAGCGGATAAAGAGTGGGTAGGCATGGTGTGCTGCTGGTCGGCGAGCGACTCACGCGAAAGGACGAAATCTTTTCTGGTGGTCTGCGACAAAGCGCGAGCGAGACGGGCACCACTAATGAAAGGCTTGTCCTTGTTGTCCTTGTCCTTCTTAGCGGTTTGGTTGCGAACGAGCCAATCCTCGCAAAGATCACTCCATCCCTTGCCGCCGATGTTGGGCCAATGGACAAGCTTGTCATCATTGTTGGGTTCAGAAGCTGTGCTGAGACCAGGCATGGAGCTGCCACCGAACATGGGCGAGGCAAGTGGATACCCAGGCAGCGCGGAAGATGATGAGGTCGACATAAAGGGAAAGCTTTGGTCGTCCGATGGAGCTGGCAGGCCGCTCGAGGAGTGTTTCTCGTCTGCAGTCGGAATAGCGTTCTTGGAGCCATCGGCGGTACTGGGAAGACCATCGCTGTCAGCTGATTTTTGCTTTTCCTTGGTCTTGGATTGCTTGGCCTTGTGCCTCTGGATATCCTTCTCTTTGCGTTTCTTTTGCTTGCCCAGATCGCCGAGTTCATTGGCTATGCCTACACCGGCTGCCAAGCGGCGCCCGTCGCCCCACGGACACTCCTGCCCTGCGATGACCAGAAGATGGTAGGGGTGGGCGTCGTCATGCGGGAGAGGCGGGATGCGATCAGCTCTTGGTACGTGCTCTTGCCCGACAGCATGAGCACCCCTGCGTTGTTTGTGCTGTGCATCGAGGTCATCGTTGTCCTCTGCACTGTCATAGCTGATATCCCAATCAGGATCGGGAGCTACATATGGACCGGCCTTGCCCAGCAATACTTGGAGGTCGCCCTTGGGAACGCTGTCGTGCATATTCCAAGTGATGATGCGTACCTTGATTGAGGGACGCTGCTGCGTTTGCTTGTCGGTGGAGCCATACTTGTGGTGTCGCTCTGCTGGTGTTGAATGCAAGTTGGCATCTGCCGACAGATGAGAAGGGTCGAGACTGGAAGCTCTGGAAGGGCGGGAAGAACGCGAGTCGGAGCGCGGAGTGCGATTGCCAGCTTGTTTGAGATTCGAAGTGGTAAGTGAGCGAGGTAATGCAGCTAGATTGGGCGGGGGTGAAGAGGCGAGTGATGGCGATGAGTACGAGGTGGAAGCAAGGTTTGGCTTTGACACTACACTGAGGGCGCCTTTTCGTGGTTTGCGTTTGATTGGCGAGCGAATTGGGTTGGATGAAGAAGATGCATCGGCATCGCTTTCAAGAGAGGTGGCACTCGACAGAGGATCTACGGTTGTGTAGTATTGACTTGGCGTATCATCAGAGGAAGGCGAGAGAGCAGGACTGGAGGCGTTGTGAGAGTCGGCATGCTGAAGAAGAGCGTGAAGTCGTGCGCGCAACGGAGGTTGGTGATGGTGAAGAGGTGACTGTTGAACATGAGAGCTGATGGCGATCGGAGGTGAAGAAGGAGCCGAGCTTGACTTGTTGGGCGCGAGAGGTGTTGGTGATGATGAAGAAGTCATTCTAGCTTTGTAGCCATGCTTTGGCTGCGCGCGCGAGCAAGCATGCGGTATGCTTGATACGGCGTAGCGGTATTGAAAGATGGTCGAACTGTGAACGTTAATGATGATATTAATAATACGGCTAGCGCATCTTTAAGTCCGGTTGTGATGATAACGGTGATACATGTGGCCGACTAAGAGGAAGTGTAAGAGTTGGCCCAGTCGAGTGGATCAAGTGAGAGTGTGTGTTAGCCGTAGAGGTAAAAGCAACGGCAGTAATCGTGGGGAAGCAATTCGAAACAAATCATCTCAAACGACTCCTGAGCCACGCCTTCTTACACGGTAATAACGCACACCAGAAAAAGGGGGCACAAATTAAGAAAAATAGATAGATACGTAAATAAATCCAAGACGTGGTCGGTTCATCTGCCTGTGCAGCATGTGCTGTCGTAGCGTCTCGCATCAATTTCACGCGTGGTTAGAGCTCTTTCGAACCAAACTTCTGGCAACCTCACAGTAGAACTGCACAGTCACAGCCGGCGCAAGTCGACCAAGTAGTAAGAGACCACGAGAGCATGGTATCAATTTCGCTTTCACTTTGCGAGATCTACGCGTCACTGCTGCCTTTCAAGCTTTCGATTTAACATCCTAACTTAAAAGAATCTTTCCCCTTTGCCTTGCCTCCGCTCCTCCGCGCTGTTGGCCGAACGAGATACTTTACCCCGCAATATGGTGGTTAATAGAACAAGGTCTGAAAGCCTTGGATCCCTCCTGTCCATCTTGACGTTGATATCTTCTGCTCCGGACATTTTCGATAGTCAGTTCAACCACTGAGGTTGGCAGCTCGACTATTCACGACCACCGATGGATCTGTAAAATGATTTGCGTCAACTGCCACCTTGGCGTTGTCAAAACCATGCACAGAAAGTTCTCTCATATATATATCGTCTTTCTGATTGTTTGCATATCCGTGTGTGTTGTACGCGGCCGATCATCAGAGCTCAGAGCAGCCTGCAAGCACAAGCATCTGTACTATTAATACTGTAAATTTACTGACTGTACTTTAACTGAACTTTCAGGGCTTGTTGACGTGCCGAACAAATTTATCCACTCCAACCTTGAAACAACGAAGCGTTTCTGCAGGCTGCTGCTGTGAAAGCGGAGTAAATACCACACAAATGTCGAGAAAAAAAAATAAAAATACAATTAATAATAATAATAATAATGATAATAATCAACAGGCGAACACAGTGTGAGTCGCTCGGACCAAGTTCGTCTGCTCTCTTCTGTGATTCAAGAGCTGGTACACCCTGAACTCACACTCTTTTGCGAGTGCTTGTTCAGCTAAGTTAGACCGTTCGTTGATCCTAGCTCACCTACCACATCTATCCCTCTTCTACTGCTCCTGCATACGACATTGCCGTATCACTGACAAAGTCGACCTCATGTCGCAGGTCCCAGTGGCCTCACAAGCCTCATGGTCGTCCATTAGCTTGGCCGCATTCTCGTCGGCTGCAGACGCTTCCATCACTTTGGCTTCTGCTGCTCAGTCGGTAGCGACACAAGCATCTCAACCAGCAGCCAGCACAGCAGTAGCAGCTGCTACTGCCACAGCATACGACGATGACCGCAATCCTCTCATCGCGCTGTTCGACGGTCTATTGAGAGTTGTTCTCGCTTCGCTCAATCTCATCCGTATTCTGGCTACATTCTCCACCATCACTGTCCCAAGTTTGGTCTACACAATTCTACACTACAGTCTCACACTTCAGCTCAACTTTCCGTCTCTCGCTTTACTCTTTCTCACTTCCTTGGTATTGGCTTTCATTTGGCTTCGCTACCGACATCTCAACAAGTACGAACGTCTTCGCGAGGTACCTCTCACCAAGGACGAAGGCTTCAATCTCAACCCCGATGTCGCTTCAGCCGGCGGTGACCATGATCGTGGCAGCTTCCACAATTATCTCGACGACTTTCTTCAGGCCATTCGTATCTTTGGCTTCCTCGAAAAGCCCGTCTTTCACGAGCTCGCAAGGCATCTGCAAACACGTAGGCTTGTAGCTGGCGACAGCCTCTCATTGGACACCGACTTTTCTTTTTACATTGTCATCGACGGTCATGTGCAGGTCTTCGCTCCTTTGCCGTCTGCCATGGCTAGTGCGATCGGACAGGACTCTATACAAGATGAAGACGACAATGGCTACCAGCTGCTCAACGAAGTCGAAAGTGGAGGTACATTAAGCAGTCTCTTCACCATTCTCAGCCTCTTCACAGAGGACGTCAAACTCTCCTTCGGCGACGAAGATCCGCATTTGGCCCCATCTCCTTTCGCTCCTTCCGCCATCGACCGTCACTATCACTATAGCGCAGGTCAGTATACAGCTCGTGGCAATAGAAGCACTCCGGGCGCTGATGGCTCCACGGCACCCACATCACCCTACGCCTCAGCATTCAACCCTCCATCGCAGACCACTGCGCAGCTCCACCTGAATGCTGCTGCTCTTCGCAATGTGCCAGCCGCCATGTCCACCGAAGGTGCTGTCGAACGACTGGGACGGTCGGCTCTCCGTTCCGGTCCCAGATCGAATCACTCACGCACCGCTTCCTCTGGCACCAACTCCATGACGATACAAGATGCAGATACGAGCACCATCATGGATCCGCACGAGAATCACGATGAGGGCGGAACTCACTCGCTCGGCCATGCGCCTGATCTCCAGATGCCGCCGGCTCAGGCTTCTGCCCCCTTTTCTCACTTTGCACCGGGCTACAATGCCTCTCCTGCAGGTATAACAATGTCAAGCCTACCAGGCTCATCACAATCCCCTTACTTTCGTGCACATGCATCTTCAATTCAGGCTCTGCATGAAGCCAACCCTGGCGGCCCGAACACCCCTGGCTCCATTCTCAGCGCCAAAAGCAACAGCGCTCATGGTCACTTTGCTCACCCTGTCGATCCGCTTCATAGACAGGGTGCTGGCACAGTAGCTCGTGCTACCGTCGACACCACATTGGCCGTCATCCCGGCAGAGGCCTTCAAGCGTCTCACCAAGAAGTTCCCCAACGCAGCTGCCCACATCGTTCAAGTCATTCTCGCCCGTCTCTCGCGCGTCACCTTTCACACTGCGCACAAGTATCTCGGTCTGACCAAGGAGGTCATGCGCACCGAGAAGTCGATCAATGATCTCGCTTGCTTCCCTCTGCCTTCAGAGTTCTACGAAAAGGGCGGCATGGACAAGCTCCGCCACCGCTTTCATCCCAACCCCTCCTCGAATCGCGAATCGTCATCCATTTACGGCGATGACGATTACTTTCGCAACTTCCAGGATTGGACCTCTACCACTCAACGCAGCAGTACTCCCATGCCAACTGGGCGTGATACTCAAGATGGCAGTCCATCCAAGGTTCGCATCGCGGTAGACTCTGCGCTTACAGCCAGTCCGAAGCAGACTTCTAAGAAAGCTCCTCTTCGTAATCTCAACGGCAAGACCCCGTGGGGCCATCCTGATCCCCCTCTCAAGACGCCAGCCGCGCGTACGATGGTGGGTCCAGGTGATTTGCTCAGTATGGCCAGTCTCAGCGAAGATGGTTGGCACACCAGTGGCTTCGACAACCACTCGGCTCAGCCAACACCACGGGCAAAGCCACGCTCGGTGTCTAGGCTCGAGCCCTTCCACGGTCCCCTCTCGCATCCAATCGATGACTCTACCAGCAGCGCCAGCCCACGCTCCGGCGTCTTGCCAATCCCCCAACACAACGGCAGCAACGGCGGAGACGACCACGACGACCCCAAGGGTGAGCATTCTTTCTCTAACATTGGCCTCTCGCACTTTGATATCAGGAACGAGGTTATGGATTGCATTGCCAAGAGTATCGGCCTTGCACAGGCCGTAGCTTCGCCTATCGCCACGAGCTACCAAGCCAGTCCTCACATCAGTGCTCAAGACTCTTTGCTGCAGCGGTCCGTCTTCAAATCTGCCTTCAGCTCGCTCAGCATGCTCGATGCTGCCATGGAGGAAGAGTCCAGCATCACCGGCACCAACAGTTCCATGGCCGGTCACGTCCCCTCCGGCTTCCACCTTTCTGACTTTGAGAACGAGGTCGAGATCAAATTTTTCCCAGCAGGGAGCACGCTCGTCAAAGCTGGAGAGAGTCGTGCTGGGCTGTTCTATGTCATCGACGGCTTTTTGGACATTTTGCTGCCTGCTGATACCAACGAGCTAGAAGAAGAAGATCGCACGCCCGGCAACAAATTTGCAGGCAAAAGTCGCGGTGCTAGCACTACAAATGCGAGTTCAAGCCAGGAAAACTCCGGCTCGCATCGCCAGAATGGCTCGACTGCTTCTCTCCGCATTAGCCGCAATGAAGCGGACGCCGACCGAACGAATGAAGGCACGACGCCATCTCTGCATCGTCCTCCCAATCGCGAAGCCTCATCCTCTTCTACTTCTTACGGCGATCGAGGTGGATTGCGAAAACGCCCGACTGAATCGGCCAAGGTGGGCAACGCGCTGGATGGTACGGGCGGTGGTAGCGGCGACTCGCGTAAGCCGAGCGTCTCAAGCGGGACCGGCAAAACTGCATCCTATCGAAACTCGGATGCGACTGCCAGCAAGACACCGGCTGCCGCCAAGCCACCTTCTCGGCCCCCTCTGCAGCAGCCCCCTCGCAACAAGCCTGCACCGAACAAGAATGGCTACCGCACCAAGGATGGTAAACGTTCCATCTTTACTGTCAGCCGTGGCGGCATTGCTGGCTATCTCTCGAGTCTTCTCGGCACTGCAAGCTACGTCGACATTTCCGCCAAGACAGACGTCTACGTGGGTTTCTTGCCGGCACATGCACTCGAGCGCATCATGGAGCGTCGGCCTATTGTGCTGCTGACGCTCTGCAAGCGCCTGTTGAGTTTGCTCCCTCCTCTCATTCTTCACATCGACTCTTCGCTCGACTGGCAGCAAGTCAATGCTGGGCAGGTCATCTATCGAGAAGACGATCCCTCGGATAGCTTCTTCATTGTCATCAACGGACGTCTGCGTGCCATCACGGAGAAGAGTAACGGCATCGAAGTGCACAACGAATACGGTCAAGGCGATAGCGTGGGCGAGCTGGACGTCATTACCAACTCGCGCAGACGTACGACACTGCATGCGATTCGGGACTCGGAGTTGGCCAAGATGCCGTCGACGCTGTTCAATGCAATCTCTGTGCGTCACCCGGCCATCACGATTCAAATTTCTCGTATCATCGCCCGCCGCGTGCGTGCAGAGCTCGTTAGGAGCAAGCAAGAAGGTGCTGCGCTCGGCGCACCTATCCCTGGTCTGCCTGATTTGGGCAGGAACAACCTCAACCTCAAGACGGTGGCGATCGTACCTGTGACACGCCAAGTGCCAGTAATCGACTTTGCAGCCAAACTCCAGGCTGCATTCGATGACACCATCGGTGGTCGCGCCATCTTCTTGGACCAGAGCAGCGTCATGGGCGTTCTCGGTCGTCACGCGTTCAGCCGCATGGGCAAACTCAAGCTAGCTGGATGGCTTGCGGATCTAGAGCAAAAGTATCGCATGGTGGTGTACGTCGTCGACACGCCAGTCTCATCGGCTTGGTCGCAGACATCGATCAGGCAAGCAGACTGCGTGCTCATGGTCGGGTTCGGTGATGAGCCAGCGATGGGCGAGTATGAGCGGCTGCTGCTGAGTGTCAAGACGACCGCACGCAAGGAGCTGGTTCTGTTGCATCCCGATCGAAGCGTGCCTCCCAGCTCAACTCGTGAATGGCTAAAGAACCGACCTTGGGTCCACACGCATCACCACGTCGAGATGGCTGGGTTGGCTGGATCGCATGCGGCTGCTGCCATTTCGACAGGAGGCGATCCAAAGGCTGTGAAAGCGCTGCGTAACCTCAAACAGAAGCTAGAGACTTCGCTGCAGCGATATCGCAAGACCAAAGCTCCACTGTCTCCGTCGGGTCGACCGCACCACGCGTCCGATTTTGCGAGGTTGGCACGTCGATTGTGCGGCATGAGCATCGGCCTCGTGCTTGGAGGCGGTGGAGCGCGTGGATGCGCGCATTTGGGTGTGATTCGTGCGCTTGAAGAGCGAGGTATTCCGATCGACATGGTAGGCGGTACATCGATTGGCTCGCTTGTGGGTGGACTGTATGCGCGAGAAGCCGAGATGGTGTCCACCTTTGGTCGAGCGAAACGTTTCGCTGGCCGGATGGCATCCCTGTGGCGTTTCGCTTCCGATCTCACCTACCCCGTGGTCTCCTACACCACTGGCCACGAGTTCAACCGGGGAGTTTTCAAAGCGATTCAAGAAACGCACATTGAAGACATGTGGATTCCCTTCTTTTGCAATACGACCAACATCACTTGGAGTCGCATGGAGGTCCACACGAGTGGCTACGCTTGGAGGTACATCCGTGGTTCCATGACACTTGCCGGTCTCATCCCACCTCTTGTCGATGACGGAAACATGCTGGTCGATGGAGGTTATGTGGATAATCTGCCCGTCACCGTGATGCTGGCAATGGGTGCACGATCCGTGTTTGCTGTAGATGTGGGCGCGATCGATGATACGAGTCCGCGAGCGTATGGAGATACCCTGTCGGGCTGGTGGGTGTTGCTCAACCGCTGGAATCCTTGGTCGGACGCAGGCAAGATCCCGTCGATCCCCGACATCCAAGGAAGATTGACATACGTCAGTTCGGTGAAAACGCTGGAAGAGGCGAAGAAGGTGAAAGGATGCTTCTATATGAGGATGCCAGTGGAAGAGTTTGGTACGCTGGCCTTTGGAAAATTTGACATGATTTACGAAAAGGGATACAAAGCTGCAGTCGATTTGCTCGATGGCTGGGATGCCGAAGGGAAGCTGCCAAGTGGTACAGAGCGGGAAGAGTCTGAGGGTGATGATGAGGAGAGTGAGTACGAGCAATACTTGGATGAAGTCGGAAGTGTTAGGCGAAAGAGAAGGAGACGAGCCAGGAGAAGGGCAGGGATTAGCGCCAGACGCAATTCTATCTAGATTTCAGACTGTTGTTGTTTGCCATCAAACATGCACTTTTCAATTAAAGCTCAATATACAGTCATGGTATTTGTTGTGTTTTGCTGATACAGTTCATTATCTTGTCTGCATGATAGCCAAGCTCATGTTGAGCGGCATGTTTGGAATGGTGCTAACTAACCTCATTTACTGTATTCCGGGTCACTACTTTATTCAAGGATTTTTGTTTTCCGTTTCATCTTTCTGAGAAAGCAAATTCCAGACCATCGGGGATCTGGTCAGTAGTCTTGCAGATTTAGAGGTGCAGCTTCAGAATCTGACACGTCGATGCGGCGGAACACAGCCCAACCCTTCAAAGGTCATCAAAGAGATTGTGAGCGTTCCAGTGCCGAATTTTCAAGTCAGACAAAGCAAGGGTCTAAGCGAAACAGAGAGTCTGTCGACAGGTAAGGCACACGGTGATCCGTGCCATGAGCGTTGGTTGGTCTGTGTGCCAAGCTTAGGCTTTCTCGTTGGCTCGTACAGTAAATTACAGTACACTTGCACTCTCCAACAAGAGGTCGTTTACACAGATCTGCACAGCTTCTCCTTCTCATGCTTTACTTCTCCCCACAATTCCAAGAAGCATATAGTTGACGACTGGTCACTGCTTTCCCTCAACCATCTTTTCCCGGCCCGCTCAAACAGCGTTGGCTTTCCGACGAGCAACGAAAATCGAAACGGCGCGCAATAGAATGAAGGTTGCAAGACCATCGACGTCGTACTAGCACTGCACTTGCGTACACCTTGTCACATCGTCAACAGAAGGCAGGCCGAGCAAGTTAGAAGACAGTAGCACCGCTTCCCATCACACTCGATCGTCACTCAAGATGGGCGCCGCATGCTGCGCAGGAGCAGCGATGGTAGGCTCGGCTCCACCCACGACTCTCCTCGATGGTACAATATACTCGTTTCTTTCCGCGATACCTATTGCTCTATATCACTATTACCCGCAGATCACAATCGTTCTGGCTACATTGTTGGTGCTGGGCGCATCGAGCTTCTACCTCGTCCTAATCCTGCTCACTCCCGAGCAAAAGCAGAGCTCGCCCTCGGAGCTGACATTCCTGTCTACGGAGTCGAAAGAGCCCCAGATGCTGCCAAAATTGCTGGATGAAGAGGACAAGGAGGGATTGAATGGGGCAGTGCAGCTCAGTGTTGTTGTGCCGGCGTATAACGAAAAGGAGAGGCTACCGGTAATGCTTAAAGAGACGATTGAGTTTCTCGAGTCGCTCAAAAAGCAGAAGCGAAGTCTGGTGCAGGGTTTGGAGCGTGGCTCTAGCCCGAACGGCAAAGCCAATGGCGTCCTCAATGGATCCACTGCACGGCCCAACTCGATTACCACCTCGGTCCACAGCGCCCTTCATCAGCCTCTCACATCCTACGAAATCTTGATTGTCGACGATGGCTCCCGCGACAACACCCACCAAATCGCGCTTGATTTTGCCGAGGAACATGATACACCTTCAGTGCGGGTGATCCGGCTTGTCAAGAATCGCGGCAAGGGAGGTGCAGTACGACATGGAGTGTTGCACTCCCGCGGATCCCTCATTCTCTTTGCCGATGCTGATGGAGCCACTTGCTTCGCAGATCTTACTCAGCTCTGCGAAACGCTCTCGGCCGTTGTCACCGCCAAAGGTCACGGTGTTGCCGTCGGCAGTCGCGCACATATGGTCAAGAGTGATGCCGTGGTCAAAAGAAGCTTCATCCGAAACTTGCTCATGCATGGATTCCACCTTTTCCTCACCCTGCTACTCCGCCCACCCACTCTTGGAGGACTGTTGAGGAAGCTAACCGGGCGAAATGGCAAGCAGAAGGGGCCAAGTGGGGCCAAATGTGGTTTCAAGAGGGTAGCATTACCAATCCAGCCAGAGATCAAAGACACTCAGTGTGGGTTTAAGCTCTTCACCCGACCAACTGCACGTTTGGTATTCCCTACCAGCCATATCGACGGATGGATCTTTGATGTTGAACTTCTCATGCTCGCTCAAACTTCTTCCCAACTCGCACTTGAATCCATTCTACCCGCTTCTGCTCCTTCTACACCTTGCCTTGCATCCACCTCTGATTTGGGGAATGACAATTACAATCAATCACAACTACCGGAAAAATCATTGGAGAGGTTGAAAGGTTTACCTATCCCAATAGCCGAAGTGGCAGTGCACTGGCAAGAGATTGGGGGAAGCAAGATCGATTTGGTCAAAGATAGCATTCGTATGGCATTGGATTTGATCGTTATTAGGGCCAACTATGGTTTGACAAGGTGGGAAAAACCTCCTCCGGCTCTCTAGTTGAAAAAAATATATATGTAAGTTGTCGTTTCTCTTGATGATCAGAACAAACATTCAAACTTGCCGCAGAGCAGAATGGTGAAATTTTGTAAAGCTTGTGAATCGCATGTCGATCAAAAGTCTTGCACGAATTCGCTTGAATCGATGACACGAATAAAATTCGAGGCAATTATCACGTGCATACACCTTTCTCAAACCCATGCAGAAACCATCTCAATATATATATTGTAGATTGCAAACCGTAGCACGAAAAAAAAAAAAATAACAAAAAAGGAAACAGATTCAACGAAGAAGTAACTATGATCTAGGCAAGGGCACCAAGCGGATCGTAAGGAGGCAATCTGATCGTGTCCTGATCAATACCGTTCTCAAAAAGTGCCCACAAATGCTTAGGAATAAATTTTTGATCAACCACGATCTGATAGTTGAACTCTTCAAACCATTTATCGCTCATAACCATGAATCCTTTGTCATTTCCAACACCATCTGTACCCCACGAATTCTCCACTCTGTACCTCTTAACTTTGCCTGTCTTTTCATCAATGTGAACAGCGGTAATAACCATGGCATGCGTCATGGAACTTTCACCCAATTCGATACGTTGAGCCTTAGTGAGACCAAGCGAGATGTTGAACGCTTCCTCGTATCCAAACAAGTCTGGATCCATAATTCCGCTGGTTTTATCGGTGAATTCCGAGACATCAGAGCCAAAGAAGACTGGGAAACCCGCTTTGATCGAGTTCACGACGGCAGTCCTCATGATAGCCACGGTTGTGTTAACATAGCTAATGGGTGTGCCTTCCCAAACATTGCCGAGGCGTTCAACGGTGATCAATCGGTCGGCTGGGTGACGAGGATCGTGGATGAGCGAGCAGCGAGTCTTGTGGTCAAAACTGCCACAGTAGCCGCTAAGGAACTTGCGAGGTGTCGACTTGATTGATACAAACTTGCCGTCCCTGTTACGATAGTTGTATGTAAACTCGTCATCAGGTTGAGGAGGGGTGCCAAGAGAGATGACGAGCATGCGGTACACTTCCTCCATCTGCTCATCTTTGCGTACGCGCTGTGCGTGTCGGACAGCGTGGGTCATCTCTGCGGAGCTAATGGATCTGTGTTCCTGGTGGGCAAGCAAGCCAAGCTTTCGTTCCACGTCCTTTTTGATCTGCCTGAGCTCGAGCGTGTACTCGCGCAACTTGACGGTGACGAGCCAGTTGATCTGGTTCGAGTAGCTCGAGTTGTAGCTCTCGGGGAAGACGGATTTGGGCACAACACCGTACTTTTCGAGTAGGTTGGCCACCATGTCCCACTGACCACCATCGTTGGTGGGTGCAGTCTTAAGAAAGCCCACCACACGCTGGTCGAGAGCCTCGTCAGCAAGCTCGATCATATTTTCAAGGAAGTAGTTGGACTTTTCTAGCTTGTCCCAGAAGCTTAGATAGCTTTGGGAAAGCTCAAACTCATTCAGCTCGAGCACCTTGGCTGCTTGGTGACGGATGACGTTGCAGGTAGCAAAGAGCCAGCAGCGACCCGAGTTCTTCTGGTTAACGACGGGCTTCACCTTGTATGGAATTGCGTGCGAAAAGATGTGTTCACAAGACACCTCTACCTCGCGCTTGTGAAGGCTTGCGGCGATTGCGGCGTTGTGCAAAGTCATCTGCGCCAGGCGAGCAGATTGAGTGGAAAGGGCGGATGCTTGCCAGTCGGGGATGGACTTGAGCGAGATACCGGGCGAACGCTCGGTAGTCTTGGTAGACGAGGATGCAGAGGCGCCGAATCGCTGGAGCGTCTCGGCCTGAATCCGGGCGAGGCGGTCGGCGGCATGATGGTTGATGATACTGGAGCTTTGGGCAGTTGCACGAGAGGAGTCGACGCCGACGGTGTACTTGGCCTTCTCGCTCATCGACTCGGTGGATGACGAGGACGAGTAGGTGCCGGCGACGGGCTTGGACGCAGAGGATCCCATGATAGCGTGTTGTGAGTGCGTGTGTTTGAGGAAAGGATGATGTGTTCTAGGGTAGGCAGAGTCGACTAGAGAAGAAGACCAAGGGGTTCGAGCTGTGGGCGCGCAGTCGGCGGTCAAGATAGTTTACAGAGGCTATTTATTATATGTACTCAAGGTAGAAAGTTTGCTCACTTTCACGAAATGGCTCAGCTTACTGTATCGCCCCTTGGATGCCCAGCTACGGAGCGAACGGTTCACATCTCATGAGACAAGCCAGCTGATGCGGTTGGGCGCAGCACAATACTCAGTTATTTGGACTTGAAACTGTTGACCAAAGCGGAGGGGTAAAGGAGCGTGTGATATGCAAGCTACATGGACAACGCGACCGCCAAAGCGACGGCAACCTGTCGGTCAAATCCTCACCGAAGTGCACTTTAGCACCAGGGCTCACTTAGCACCAGGGCTCACGGCTGTATCACTTGCTTAAGGAGCTTGACTAGGCTGCCTTCGGAAGGGCGCGCGCCGAGACACAGAGAATGGCAGAAGCAGGCACAGCAACACTCCATCTACCTTTACAGTCGCCCGCGCATATTTGCCCCCAACATTGCCCTGTAACGTTATCAAGCTGATAAGAGCTTCACAATCCACTCACTCTCACACGAGCAAAGCACAAAAGCAGCTGCTACATTTTCAACATCCGCGCGGCCTCCACTCACACTGCTTTTGCTTTCACCGCTTCTGCATGTTAACAAAATCACGCTTGCAGATCCTGTCCCTCTCAGCAGCCATCTTCCCACTTGGACCCTGAAATGTCCCTTCCCTATCACTGTTCACCTTAACAAAGCAAACCATACGCCGCCAACACCCCCGATCTCCTCTTAATTTTAATTTCTTATTATCCCGACAAGATGTTGAATCTAACAAAACCCGTCAAATTACTACGGCTTGCACGTTCGAAACAGTCGCCATGTGTGAAAGTGATGCACTGAACACACACTAGCTGGTGTATCAACCTTCTTCATTTTGAACATCATCGAGACAGCATTCGAATGTGAATAGTGTACTCATCATCAAATTACACTCTCTTCACACTCTATGCAAATCGTCTCTCCATTTGTCTGATTCATTTAGCCGGTCTTATTTTCATCATGAGTCTTCATATCGCTTCCACCTTCCACACTGTTCTGAACAAATTTCATGAACTCTTGATGAGTCTGTAGAACTTCCTTTAAGTCCCTGATGACACATTGATCTCAGGCAGCAGCACATTACAAGTGCACAACTTGAATTGTGCAGCTGACTGTCATAACAACCTGTGTTTGATATTGTAAGGCACACCCAGGTGACTGAGCTAACACTCACTTACCAGATCGCCTTGACCGCACAAATTTCCTTGTGGACTTTTATTAAAGCGCTATTGATGTAATCCAGGGCGATTGAGATTAATCAGATCCAAGCCGCATTGACTTTACTCTGTGTTAGGCCTCAATGCGGCAATTGAAAAAGATCCATCACATACTCTGCTGCGGAAGTCATCTCGTCTTTTAGCAACTCTTGTTTCGGTTCTAAGCAAAGCTCCTTCCAAACTTTTGAGAGTGACGATCGCTCAGTCGGAGTGAAAAGCATGGTCGCAGTCGTGATCGTCCATAAATCCACTCAAGACTGAACATCACATCAAAGTTTTGCGATCGCCGACCTGGTCGTTTCCACAGCCCTCACGGTGACAATCAATCGACAAAGGAATTGGCATGGAACCAGGGTAAATTTTGTGCACTCCTTCAGACTGTATCATCGGGTGAGTAGGTCTGATAGCTGTCGTGTTGAATCTTTCGAAGCGAGTCTTCTAGCAAGTGGTGGTCAGTCTGACGTTGGTGCAATCACGCCAGCAAACGAGTCAAGATGTTCGCTTTCGTCTTACTGATACGATCATAGATGTCGCGCGTGTCTTGTTCACTGGCTGAGACGTCTGAAATCAAATATGCAGTATCTTTTCGGGAATCCGAATGTTGCTTGACGACATTGAAGGAACCGAGGATCTCGTTGACGGCACGAAGCGAACCGGGCTGGTTCTGGTGGACATAGCAAATTCGAATGACACGCGTGTCGGCCTCGGTGATGGCACGAAGGTCGACTTCGGGGAAGTTGACAGCGCCGATCGAGGAACCAAAGTTCATGTAGCGGATCAAAGCGTCGGAGACCTCGATTCCGATCATTCGTTGTGCCTCCTCGGTGCTGCCTCCAATATGTGGTGTGAGCATGACGTTCGGCATCTGGCAGAGCTCCGAGGCCCAGCTGTTGAGCTCGTTGGAGAAGGTGCCGGGACCGGAAGCAGCGGGCTCCTTAGGGAACACGTCGACGGCGGCACCGGCGAGGTGACCAGATCTGAGACCCTCGACAAGAGCGGGGATGTCAACAACACTGCCTCGCGCGTTGTTGATGAGGTACGAGCCCTTCTTCATGGCCTTGATCTGCGCGTCACGGATCATGTTCTTGGTTTCGGCAAGTTCGGGGACGTGGAGTGAGACAAAGTCGGCGGTGCCGAGGAGCTCTTCGAGAGTAGAAACCTGCTTGGCAGATCCGAGGGGCATGAGGGGCACGACGTCGTAGTAGATGACGTGCATGCCCATGGACTCGGCGAGAACGGAAAGCTGCGAGCCAATGTGTCCATAGCCGACGATTCCGAGGATCTTGCCTCGAACTTCGTAGCATCCCTTGGACACCTTGTTCCAGGTTCCAGACCTCATCTCATTGACACGGTCGCCGAGCTGACGCGAAAGGCTGATCATCTCACCGATGACGAGCTCAGCGACCGAGCGGGAGTTGGCAAAGGGAGAGTTGAAGACGGCGACACCAGCTTTGGCAGCGGCATCAAGATCGACCTGGTTGGTACCGATGCAGAAGCATCCTACGACGAGCAGCTTGTGAGCAGCACGGAAGACCTTGGCAGTAAGCTTGGTCTTACTTCGGATACCGACGGCGTGGTACTGGCCGATGTTCTGGATTAGCTCTTCCTCGCTCCAAGCCCTGGTCTGGAAATCGACCTGGTAACCTTGCTCCTTGAGCATCTTGATGGCACCCTGAGAGACGTTCTCGAGCAAGAGAATCTTGATGTCTCCGGTATCAAAGGGCGTCAGGAGACGCGGTGCTGAGAGAGGTACTGACTGTGAGGTGGAACGAGCGCGAGGTGGCGAGAATGAAGCGGGAGGCGAAGTGGAAGGGTGGATCGAGTTGCCGTTGGCGAGACGTTGAGCGCCGGCCTGTGCGGCCATCATCGCAGAGAAGGAGCCGGCGTGGGCGGGCGGCGAGAAGCCGGCGCGGTGGAATGCTTGTCCGTGAGTCTCAGACATTGTGACGAAAAGTGTCTGTGATGATCAAGATATCCTGGTATGTGAAGATGGTGGTGACGAGAGAAGCGTCTGGTGTTACTCGAAGGACAACCTTTGCGCATGGCTAAGCAAGAATGCACGATTTCGCAAAAGGTGTACAGTACATTTACTGCACGCTCGAGCCTGTCTCCTTGAGGGCTCAACAACGCTAAGTGTGGTTGGGTCAGCTCAGCCACCGAGCCCACACAAAACCACGCCCTTACAACCGCACAGATGTGACACCGTTAAGATCTTTTATCGCAATCTCTCTCACGGCTAAGAAAGCAGGATGTGACTCTGCCAAATCGATTCTTCCAATTTCATCAAAAAATTCTGATTTTGCTTGGCTGTTATGCCCTTCTCTTAGATTTTTTTTTCTCGTTTGGGATGCATGACAAGCTGAAGGCTCGGAGATTGATCACCGTCTGCCTTGGCATTTGCTACACATAGAGAAGCTATAAAGTGAGAGGTCCGAGGATGTACATACTACGCTTCTCTCACAATTTTCACGCACTAGCGTATCTACCCATCATGTTGGATTGGAGCAGGTTCTGCTAGATGATCCAGACATAGTCGTCGAAGTTGCAAGTACAAGAACGAGCTACTGACAGATGACTCGAGGCATCCTTCAATTTCACACCTTCATGCACGTTGTCTGCAATTCTGCAGAAGTTGCGCAATCACGTCTTTTTCATAAATTTGATCATCGGCATCGGGCCAAAATGTGGTCGGCAATCTCGATTCACAACAGGACTTGACGTGTCAGCTTGACAAAGTAAAAAAAAAACATGCTGCAAGTTGTCAGGTTGCGCGGATCCAATACGACTAGTCTTGCTCATCTTTGTCCTCGATGATGGACTAAAGGAGAGACTTTGGATCTGGGCCTACGATGGTCGTTAGAAAGCATTCTACCCGAACGGAGAAGCCACCGATGGAGTTTGTGACAGCATGTTCCGACATAGTGGGAAGTGGCATACTTCAATCATACGCAATCCTTGCGCCTCTAGGAGATCCGAGCGTGTGCAGGCGAGCTAACGAAGTCGCACCTATCTCCAAGTTTACGTGGGCACTATGGACCGCAAAATTTCCTATGAAGCTAAGAATGGCGACTGATGAGATCTATGACATACCTCCAGCCTTCTCCTCTGCACCGACTTCTACTGCCTCCCTCAACACTGTTCAACAAACCGCACCACATTGTCAATTCTTACAGCAACCTTCTTCCTCTTCATCACTTCCATTCCACCTACTCGCCCCGTTTTCCATCTCGATCGCACACCATGAGCAATCTTGCTCGTCTTCTGCGATGGGCGCCCTGTCTCTGGGCCGTATCAAAGCTAGCCAACAACTCTGGCCCGGCTCAACGCTCGCAGATTCTCAACGTTCAATCTGGTTCTCAGCACACGTCCAGCACCTCCGACGTGCTCCATACTTTGAGCTTCACCACTCGTTCTGTTGTCAGATATTCGCAGAATTTTCGGGCCACCTCGGCAGCTCGATCACCGAGATCCATGGCGGACACTAGTCCTCGCGATGGAAATGTTGGGGGTCTTTGGCGCTTGCGCAGCCGCAACCCTGAAGTGCATCACGGCTGGCAGTGGGACCATCCTCCCTTGCTGCCCGTGCGATGGGCGCAAAGGGCTGTTTCATTCTCAAGCAAGATTCTGAGACAAGTTCACGGCCTTTCCTTTGTAACTTCTTTCCCTATGGAGCTAACAGAAGTCGTTCTGCACACAGTCAGGCATCCTGTCGAGACACGAGCGGGACTAGGAGAAGTTGACCTTCGTTTGGTTTGCAAGCAATGGAATGGCCTACTGCGAAGATCTTACTGGCGAAAACGCTGGCTCAACATTCGACCTGAAATAGCTCGGTGGCGCTTCATTGGTGAGCGGATCAATACTTTGGCCAAAAACGCCGACGTCATCAAGAAAGTCAAATTCGACGGCATACTCTCCGATATTCCCCCCATCTCTCTCGAAAGTGCTTTGCAGGAATGTCCAGAACTAGCAGAAGTTGCTCTTTGCAGAGTAAAGCAGATCAAAGTTGGCAAGCTCGACTCCGTCAACGAAGTCCTCCTCAAGCAATTCTTGCTGTATCATCAAAATGAAATACGTCACTTTGCTTTCCGGCTCGAGGATACTGTCCTCTTCCTCGGCAGGCGCTCCTTGTTTGCCTACTCAATTCTCATACTACCTAGAGTGCGAAGGATCACCGTTGACATTAGCAACAGTGAAGTAGCGCTGTACCTGGAAGACCTGTCCAACAACAGTGCCCGCGCAGTATCCCGCTTTGTCGCCGAGCTTATCGGTAGGGATGACACATACGAAGACAGGACAGTCGAGGTCCGTCTTTTCTGTATGCCCAGCGCGGGCACTGCTGCTCTACCTCAGATTTCGGAGGACTACGTCTCTCTAGCTTCGCAGATCTTCCAACATACCCGAATTCTAGTGGAGAACATGCCAGGTATTCGATTGGCTACTTCCTTCCAGGGTCCGCTGTCCTCTCAGACAGCTCGCGACCTACGAGCTCTTCGCGCGTGGGCCTCAGGTGAGGGTATCTCGCTTATCGATGCTGGACCGCAACTGCTCGAGAACAGCAACGGGCGGACAAGATGATCCTCACAAATGGAGAAGCGAGATGTGATCATCGGAACAGACCTGTAGCTACACAAGATCTTTTCTCTGATGCAATGCCTGGGTATACGCCTCATACTTCATGCGCCATGTCGAAAAAGCCATGCCGTCAATGAGCTTTTCATCGAACTCGTCAATTAAAAGCCGGCCTCTCACAGATTATGTTCTGGAGGCTCTCATGTCCGTGCAATCAATAGTAATTTCGAGCCGAATGTCGTACAAATCGTGCAAAAATGATTTTGTCTATCCTTGTGCTCTTTGGACAAGCCTTCAGCACGGAACTTGGCTTCTTAGTTCAGTAGTCAAGTACCATATATGAAGCGCTTATTAAGTCTTACATAAAGGCTCCAGCCAGGTTGAATTCGACCCATGACATAGACAGGAGGAAGTCATGCTCACTCAGAACGCAAAGGTACGAAGGATATGTATGCCCAAGACAGATGCACTGCTAAAGTCACGAAAAGTTGATAAGGCAGAGGTGTACCTTATGGAGAGCCCAAATCAATATGGGGGAAAGAACGCCAAGCTGAGACCTGTGATTGTCTCTGGCATCAGCCTGTTCCACATGGTTTCCTGCAGATGATAAAATCCGACAGCTTTGAGGAGCCTTCTGTCATCCTCTATCGGCCCAATCGTCCAGACTGAGACTACTCCGGTGCCATCTGGACCTATCCAATTCAATTGCTGATGAAAGGCAAGCATGAGTTCCTCTCCATCAAGACGGACAATTAGCTTGACCGCTCTCTGTGACCTGAATAAGCGGCTGATTTGCATGCTGAACTCCTCCTTCTGTTCCTTAGTTAATCTGATAGGCTGAAATGATTTTTCGTTCAGGCCTGCTTCACTCTTCCATTCCTGTGTAAGCTGATCCACATAGGCAGACTCTTCATAGACGTAAAGGTTTATGATATTCAGCTCTCCGGTCTTTGTATTTTTCAGACGGCGTCCACGGGGGAAAGCGGACCTTCGGGTCTGGTAAGGTTGCTCCGAGCTGGAGCTCTTCACTTTCTGGAAGCTGACCTTCAGTGATCTTTCAGATTCGCCCCGTTGTAGTGTCTTGTGTATAATGACCCAGTACTGGGTTTGAATCGCCTCTGGAGTGTTTGGCAGAGATTGGAACTCTATAGGGCTAAGAGGGTAGAAGCCACGTAGATACAGATGTGGTACATTGTCTGTCTGTGCCTGCCCGAACTCAAACACCCCTGTCACACTTTGCGGGTACGCTACAGCATCTAGTCTCCTCGGAGAGGTGAAAAGAAGATGTCTTGGACCGTAATGATCTGGAACAGTCATTTCTTTTGTTAGTACCCGTGTGCGGAAGAGTCGTTCTGCTATGCTGTCCGGTTACCTGTTGAAGTCCGACATCAGCTTGACAGGTTCCTGCGGGAGCTCGGGAGCTACCTGCTCACCCGATCTTTCTTCCATCCGCATCCAAAAACGGAGCTTACTGACCAGAGCGTCGACGTCAGGGTCTGATTCCACAATCAGCTTGTATCTCCCTTTAATTTGAGCAAAACCTTCCGTGACTCCTCGTACTCTGGCGACGGGAATACTCTCAAGACTTAGCGAGATAGACCTCATCCTACTGGACGACGGTACTCCTCCGTGAAGCTGCGAAAAGGAGGGAGTAGGTAGGTGACTCGGCGAAGCAAATGTATTGTGCGGCGGTTGACCATCTCGCGAATTCCACAGACCTTGCTCCAACAGAACATCAGGGCGTAGTTCGTGTATGTTGCTGCCAGAATTGAATGGTGTTTGGAAGAAGACTGATTCGAGGAGCGGGGAAGCTTGACTAGAAGATTGTCCCTGATCATTCCCGTAAATATTGTGACCGCTTTGTCCCTTCTCGTAAATGGTGTGAAAGCTTTGTTCCAGCGCTGGTGTCACTTCCTGCACAGGTCCAGCGTCAGCTGCAAATGACGGAAAATTATGAGGGTAGTCGCTGTGATGAGAGGGCCAAGCTGGAGCGGAATCCGAGGAGCTCCACTGACCACTAAGACCAAAGGGATCGCTATTGGCATGCGGAACATTTGCGAAAGGCCCATTTGCCCGAAAATTTGTGTGGTCTTCTTGACGCTGTAGACTACTATGGTCTTCGTTTTCCTCGAAAAGAAGACGGGCTAATTCTTCGGGAAGCTCTTCGATAAATCCGGTGGGAGGAGTTGGTCCCGTTTCGGCTGCTTGCAGCAAGAAGAGCATCAAAGCGAGGAGGACCCCGCCCGCTTGAATCAGTTTTGAAGAATTCATATTCACTCTGACTCTTGTTCCGCAGCTGTATAAAAACTGCAATGGACTCGAGGTTGATTTGTTCTCCGGAAGAGCGGATTGAGTATGGGTGCATTCTCAACAGAGCAACGTTGGCATGGGCAGCTTAAGTACATGTCGACCTGATCACCGAGCGACTAGAAAGGCGTACTTTGATCGAGCAACGACGTTGGATGGTTTGTTGGATGAAGGCTGAGTTGAGCCATAAACTTTTTCTTCGAATGATCACATCCTCGTTGACCAGTAATGCAAATGAAGAACCGCTTTCCTCACTGTACGTACAGACCTTCATCTCAATTTAGATACATCAACGTGGCTGAGAGTATCACAGCAACGTGAGAAAGAGTGGATGCAAGCTCGAAGGCTGGCCAGACACACGCAAGAGGAAGGCAAGCGGAGTCCATCACACAAGAGGCTTTGAACAGCAAAGGGCGGGCTCATCTACCCCCAATTCTGTAGCAGGATCGAGGTAAAGTTTTCAACACCAAATCTGTCATTATTATGGTCAGAATGCATGGTGATGTGCGGATGAACAAATATCCGATAGTCTTGAAATCGTGTAGTACTCGGATATATTGGTCTAGTGGCAGGTTTTAAAGGTATACCGGTCATCTTGCACTGAAAACACAAATCTCTTAGTCCTGCATCAATGCGATGCTCGGTTCTCTTCATAGCATGATACCAATGAATCACAAGTCTTGCTTTGGATATTTCATTCCAATGCGAATATATCACAAGAATCACGAGACCCACCAATGAAGCCCAAGACGGACTTGATTCAGCCTCGAATTTCATTGAGAGAGGGAGAGCAAGAAGGGGAAGCATACCCGTGCTGCTCATTCTCGGGCAAGACTTCATCTGCTGCCACATCAAGTCCGGCGGTTCCAGCGCGCGCCAGGAGAGGTTGAGACTGTTGTCACAAATCAGTGAAGTGCAACTCAGGCGACGCAAAGTGTTCCTCAGTCTGACCGAACCGACATCTCATTTGATGGTTTGCGCAACGGCCTAGTCTCTTCTTTCTCGGGATTTTCCCTCGGCCGATGTGTTGATCCGTAAGAAAGACATCATAGTGACGCCGAGAGGAGAAGGCTTCCATGCTCTGATGCATAGAGATTCCTTTTGTTTTGGGCCTGGTCGAAACTTTTAAAAGAGGTGCTGAGTGACGACTGCGGGAGGTTTGGTGAGGTAGTGACTGGAACAGGTTTATACATCAGCCAGAGAGCGCTGCGCGACGCTTGCCAATCTAGAGTTTCCTGGGCAGGTGAAAGGCAAGCCTATCGAAGATTTGCCTCCTTTGTGAGGCATCAAGCCAATTTTAGTCTAATATACTCCCTTTGCATTTGAATACAAAGCATCTCGAAGACCCGGAATCCTGGTGGAATCCATCTTCTCGTAAGCACGCTCGTCAATCCTGTAAAAACCCCTCACTATCATCAGTCGTTTTCCTGCAATTGTAGGTCCAAACTCGAAAACCGATACGACGTTTTTAAGCTTTTGCCCGAGCCCCTTCAGGTTCTTCATGAAGTTCAGCATAATCTCCTGACCACTGTCCTCCGTGAGGATCTTGACGTATTTCGATTGCTGAAAGAGCTGCCAGAGTCTGTCGGGCAAAGCTTTGATCTGTTTTGACGTCAGCTCTATCGGACTAAACGAGACTCCGGTAAGTTCAGCTATGACTATCCATCTTTCAATCCGATCTTCCACAGTTTTGTCTGACTCTTGATAGACATAAACAGCGCTTCCAGCCTGGTCAACACTCTTGGAAAGTGCTTGCTTGATTTCGACGTTTTGGACAAGATCTTCTTGAAAGTCGGGTTGTCTTGCAAATTCTGGCTCGGTAACCGTAGAAGCAAGTGCTTCGCTTGGTCGGACTTCTCCGATGATCAGACTCAAGGGTGTTCTATCGCTCTTTTTATTCGTGGCAACCCAGTACGTCTTACCCCCCACCTGCTGATTCTGCTCAATAGCTTGGTAATCAGCATGTGAAAAAGGGAAGAAACCACGAAAGTAGAGACTTAGTTTGCCATACTCTTCGGAAGCTCCAATTTCCCACACGGCAACCTTCTCAACACTACTTTTTGGCTCAAAGTAGCCTAATTTGGAGAAAGTAGTGAGGAAGAGGCTCCTTGATCCACTTGGTCTTTTGAGCACCACCTGCTTCGCCATCCGCTCCTGAAAAAAGTATAGCCTGGCGAACTCTTCCATGTCAAGGAGAACGAGCTCTGATAGCTGCATAGGACCGTGGTCTAGAAAAAGACCCCCTAAGCGTAAAGTATTGATAATAACGTCAATCTCAGGGTCCGGCTTATTGAACACGCCTAATGGAGCTTTTGAGAAGGAGGCAGGATTCTCAGTCGCTAGATTTCTGATGAAAGCCTCGGGTTTATCGAGCAAGCTTGGACGAAAGCGCAGACCACTGCTGTACTTTAGGGATAAGTAGCGGCTACGCTTCTTCGCCTCGGCCTCCTGAGCCAAAAGAGGTTCCTGCAAAGTTGGTCGTGACAGTGACGATTCTCGCAAACCCTCACTTTGAGAAATCCCGTCAGCTCCTTGCCAGGACCAGCTCGAAGAGCTGCCTCCTTGACCGGTATCTGCAGTGTCAAGCATGAACGGTGGCTGTCTCTTGGGCTTCATCCGTCTCTGACCGGGTGCCTGCTGCACATGCGTGGAGCTTAGTTGAGAATTGGCGTTAGCGGAAGCAGATTGGTCCAATTGAAGAGGCATTGACTCATGCTGCTCTCTCGCGTCGAGTGTCCCCATCTGGCTGGTTTGCACAAGCGGCTGGTGTACATATGGATCAGCTCTGCCAGAGATTCCTTCTGCGAAATGTGGGTAAGCCAGGTGATGTGTCGAGTATGAGGAAATCTGATGCCAAGTGGACTCGATGGGAATAGCTTGATGAGCGACGATTGACGGATTTTCTGCATGGCCAAAAGCTGGTATTGGGCTAGTGTAGGCAGACATGTGTCCATGGGAACTTCCAGCGAAATTGGATGGGCTAGGAGCTGTTCTGGGGGAGGCGACCGGAATTGCTTGGGTCCATGCAGGCGCAGTCCTATGAAAGTCATCCCCTTGTGAATGTTCGGCGAGCTTATTCAAGTCAAAGGCAAAACCTCGCTCGAGACTTGATGGCGAAACAAAGTCATCTTCTTGTGAGTGTTCTGCGAGCTCATTCAAGTCAAAGGCGAAAACTCGCTCGAGACTTGTTGGCGACACTGGGGGGCAATGCACAACAGAGATTGAAAGGATAGTCAAAAGAAAGCAGACGCTACCCGCAGTCTGCAGTGCCTTCGAAGTTGCAACCAACATCGCTAAAATCAGTCTTGTAGGAGGTATAGAATGTGGTATCGTAGAGGGCTGGCGAACAGCTTGCGTTGCGGGTTCGATCCGATAAAGTCGGGATCGTATAGATTTTGCCTGAAGATGGTAAGGAACTGTGGCGGAAGTCACGGGGTCTTAAACCTTTGCCTAAGCAGCATGTCCTGAAGCCTTCTGCTCGGACTTCCTCATGATCAAACTCTGATTGGCTCGGGTGCCTCTTAGGTTTGTCTTCATTAGAACGCTGACTTAGGTGGGTACTGTAGCAGAGTGTTGGTGTGTAGCAGTGGGACGGTTACTGTGTCGATGTATTGCAATGGGGCGAATTGCAGTGGGACGGCAACTTTGATATGATATAGAGAGCCATATGAAAAGGTTTCGGTGGATGTTGTACCGTGATTTTGAGAAATGCCAGGAGTGGGGGAAATTTCGACGTCCTCGTTGCGCGGTGAAGCGATATGAGATCCCGCACCTCAAAACTGAATGAGCGAAGCTGCCGAGAGCATTGACGATCGCGGTGGCATCACTACCGGCAAGAGGGCGAGAAGCCTCTCTGAAATTTTTGCTTCACCGAGCCAGGAGCATTACGGTAGTACTGTATGATACAAAAGATCGTAAGATGACTTTTGCCACGAGCTCTTTGCTGAAGGTGCAAGAATGGAGTAACCAACGCTGGTCAAGCGCTCACATTTGCTCTTCAAACTACCTGCACACGATTGTGAGGACGCCGGATTGACATTGACTCAGTCTGCAACAATATACGGTCATATACTGACGTTCGAGGAAGCCATTTTCGTCATAAGGAATATAGCGGGTTCTCTAACGCATGCTTTGATATTGAAGAAAAGTGTTCAATGACTACGGCTGGTGCGACGGGCAGGTTCGATGACATGAATGATTGTGGCACTGAAAATCAAGGGCAGTTGATATGCCAAGTGGCTGGATCAAACAAGCACTTCTTCTCATGTTCACCGAAAGCGTAGGCCATATGATCAACGTCCATCTTTTTCCTCGCAGGGATCAGTGTCTGGTTGGGCGCAAAAAGGTAGAAACAATCAAAGCTGTGGTGCAAGCCGAATTTTGGGACATGTCAGAACCTTGCGATGCCATCATGTGGTCGATTCGGTATGAATACTTACAATCGCACCTTCTTGGAGAAACTGCTCCAAAAGCCCCCTCGGGTGAAGTATGCGGATCTCATGGCGGGGCTGACTTTGTCGTAGTTCGTGACACTCCATTCACCTTGAAGACATGCCGTAGCAGAGGCATTCGCAGGGCGATTCTGCCACATGATACGAACATTTTGTTCTGCAAATTCCTGCATGGACATGGGGGTATCCTTCCAATCATGGTCACTGAAATGGTAGGCCCAAAACCAGTAGTCGTCTCCGATACCTGATAAAGAGCTCCTTGGTTTTCCTGTCCCGGTTCCGGGCCTGATCGCGGACTCAGACCCTCGAGACTTGGCTTCGACCTCGATGACGAACAAGGTCGAGACGAGGAGAAAAACGATAGCTTTGATGGAACACATGGTAAGCGCTTGTCCAGACTAGGGAAGCCACAAGAAATCATAAAGATGGGGTGCTTGTAGAAAGAACGAGTGTTTTAAATATGTCCGTGTCCAGTGCTCATAAGAGGAGGAAGGAGGACGGATAAAAGTCGAGGGAACAGGCGTCCAACCCCTTGTTTGCCACGAGAGTGACTCTCTTCACGACGTCACTGTCGCTTACGGTCCCAGTTTCATTCATAGAGTGATTCACCGACCCGCTTTCCATGCACCCTATGCGATACATGCACATGCTGCCGTTCATAAACCTGCTGACGATATTAAATTGTACAGTACAGTTAATTTTATTGTACGCCTAATCTGTGCGGACCGATGTGGGAGCGATAGGTCGCCATCTCGAGCTCCCAGGACTCTTTGATCCACGGTACCAGCACACCTGTACCAACCGAAGCGCAACAGCAAACGAAATGAGGTCCCACGGTGACTCACACAGATAGACTTGGAAGAACCGACAATTTCCAATACCCTACAATCATACAGATAGACTTGTAAGAGAAGCGAGCATCGCACTGAGCTCAATTTTTGAGCAGGGCATTGACAACGTGATGAACACGAAGCTGTCGAAGGTCGGTGTAGGTCTGACCTGTGCCGAGGAAGTAGATAGGCAAACCAGTGGCCGAAGTCGTTGTGAGTGCTGTGCCCACCTTATCGTCCACCGCGTCCCATTTGGTAAGCAGACTTCCATCGAGCCCACGCGGGTGACTGACACCGCTAAAATCCTTCATTGCGCCGTCGAACTTGGTGATTTGGTCAACAGCCTCGTTACCCACCAAGGCTTCACCCACAAAGATGATCTTGTCCGGTCGATTGACCGAGACGAGCTTGGCAAGCGCCCTCATGAGCGGCTCGTTGTCCTGCATCCGTCCGGCCGTATCGATAAGCACGACATCGAAGCCTTCGGACTTGGCATAGGTCAGTGCGTCTTTGGCGATACCTGCAGCATCTTTGCCGTAGCCACGCTCGTACAGCTCAATGCGGCCCTTTTGCTCGTCAAGCGCAATGCCATCTACGCGGAGCTGGCCCAGGTTGCGGACGTGAACACGAAGCTGTTCTACAGCACCAGCTCGGAAAGTGTCGCAAGCGGCGATGAGTACGCGCATTCGATTCTGCAACAGCCAGAAGCAGACCTTGGCGAGATTGGTAGATTTACCGACACCATTGACACCGACAAAGCAGATCGAATAAGGGTCCGGCTTGCTGGCGAGTTCCTTATCCTTGGCAGTAGTTGCAAGGGCGAGGGAGGATGCAGCAGCAGAACGTTGTCGCTTGGTGGCAATCTCGAGCAGAATATCAGTGCTGGACTTTGGCGTGAGAATACGTGTGATCGCCTCTTCGAGTGCTTTCCTGACTTCGGCCTTGACTGATCCGAAATTACCAAGGTTCTTGCCGACCAAGTTGCGCTCCACACTGTTGCAGAGGCGCTGAGCAACGTCCGCAGCGACATTCTTGCTTTGAAGGTGCGATGCCATGGCGGCCAGCGCTGGGACGAGATCCTCCTCGGTGAGCGTCTTGGCGCCAGTCAGCCGGGAGAAGAACGATGCACCGGATGACGAAGCTGAACGGATGCGTGAAAGGAAGCCGGGCGACTTGCCAGTACCGTTGAGTGCCGCTGCGCTGCCATCTTCACAATCTTGGTCCTCTTCGTTGTCATCGTCCTCGAAGACATCGGCGATTTCATATACACCATCAGATCGCTTCTTGCCCATGCTCTTCTCGTCGATCCAGCTGTCAAGGTCGGCCCCTTCTCCAATTCCCTTGTCGGTACCTCCGCTGAAATCCAATGCGGCGACCTGCTGTGCGCTGACGCTGCGACTACCGTCCCACTTTCGCATCTCTTTCGCGGCTTTGGCCTTCTTGCCGCCGGGCGATTCGGTTCCGCTGACGTGTCCAGGAGTGCCTGGAGCGCTGCCACCGTTCGAAGCAGAGAGACCCGGAGTGCTCTTCTTGCCGCGGACCACACGTCTGCCACCATGGCTGGCTTCGAGCTTGAGACGGCTCTTTAGGGCTTCAACACTCTTGGCAATGTCTGCAGCATCCTTGACCTCTTTTGTCGAGTTGGGAGTGTTCTGACCAATGTCCTTGTAAGAGCCTGTTGCGAGTTCTGCTTGATTGTTGACGCCCTTCTTTTCGCTGAGAACGCCCTTGCGTCTGGACTGTGCTGCTGCCTTTTCCAGGCTTCGAAGTGTCTTTGTGAAGATCTCGTCCCATTCCTTTAAAGCTGTGCTGAATTCCAGACACATGCTCTCTGAGAGCGTAGCAGCTTTGGATGTTCCCGATGCGATTGCGCTCTTGGAGGACTGAGCGAGTTTTCGAACGAAGGGAGCAAAGAGGTCGGTGAAAAGCGAGCGAACGGTTTCGAGAAGCTCATCAATGTAGGAGAGCTGCAGAATGCGTTGGTACACTACAACAAAAGTCAGGTCGAGCTCGTTGGCGAACGTCCATCGAAGTGTGTATCCATCCTTGTCGAACTTTTGATCGGCCGTGCGTTGCTCGAGAAATGCTTGCTTGATGAGTGAGTTTACTGGGTTTCCGCATGCATCATTGCTGTTGAGGGCGGCACTGAAGGTCTTGGACCAGAGTACAAGGCCGTCTGTGGATTGTTGCAAAGAGATCAAGTGAAAGTCTGGCTGTGAGTGAGCGCGTCTGACCCCTTGCGAAAGGACTCGCGCCACCAAATGGGTGGTCAATGTGGTACAACTTACTCTTTGTGAAGATAGTGAAGTGATCCAGCATGATGAGCTTATAGCGAGCAGCAGTGTCGTTGTGATGTGTTGACCTGAGGCGGATGGTGGCTGCAATGACAAGGCAAGCAGGGCGTGGGAACTGGCGTGGGCGGTGTACCTGTGGGGGAGTGAGAGTGGAGTCTTGAAGATGCAGACCGAAGTGTAGCCGTGATGCGAGATCGGGAACCAATCTAATGGATTCGCCGATCCGCAGAAATGGGAATTTTAGACTACTGAACTCCACTTTTTGAATGACTTTTAGGCTGGAATTTTCTCGGATCAAGGCCACAGCTTCATGCACGATGGTAAATTTTGTTCGCCTTCACCGTGCTACATACTTCTTTCTTCTGAATCGATCAATCACAATCTCTATCAAGTGCCCATAACTTGGTAAGGTCCGCTCTGTAGAGCTGAAGTTCAATACAGCAGCTCCGCTCCGATTCATATCCATGGGTAGATATGCTGTCCTGGTCTCCGGACCCGCAGGATCCGGCAAATCGACGTTCTGCTCGGCATTGATAGCGCACGCGCAGTCGTTGGGCCGCAACGTGCACCTTTTCAACTTGGACCCTGCTGCTGAGAGATTCGAATATCAGCCAAGCATTGACATCAAGGAGCTTATCTCGCTAGAAGATGTGATGGAGGAGATGAACCTCGGTCCCAATGGTGGCCTCATCTACTGTTTCGAGTAAGTTTCCAAGCAGGCTTCCACTCGTAACCTTGCACGAATGCAGGCAATCAATGTTTGGTGCGATGTATGCAAGCGACGAACTCTCATGCTGACGTCTTTGTCGTGTCCCGATAATCCTTTCCTACCATCACAGATATCTTCTGGACAACCTGGATTGGCTAGACGACGAGCTGGGCCAATACAACGACGACTACATCATCATCGACTGCCCAGGCCAGATCGAGCTCTACACACACTTCCCTATCATGTCGCGGCTGGTCAACATCCTTTCAGGACAATACAACTTCCATATCTGTGCGACGTATCTGCTCGAGTCGCAGTTCATGGACGACAAGACCAAGTACTTTGCAGGTGTACTCAGCGCCATGAGTGCTATGATCAACTTGGAGGTGCCACATATCAATTTGCTAAGCAAGATGGATCTTGTAGAGAAAGGCGAGATCGGATCGGAAGCGAAAAAGGGGCGACGAAGAGAGATGGAACGATATCTTGACCCTGATCCGTTGCTGCTGATGGATGAAGTCACCTCGAGGACGAATCCCAAATTTCACTCGTTGAATCAGGCGCTAGTGCAGCTGGTGAGTACTTTCAACGTCGAAGAGTCTACCGAGAATAAAACAACAGATTGCTGATCTATAATGTGCTTGCCTTGCGTTGCCACTCGTAGATTGACGACTTTAGCATGGTCTCTTTCATGCCACTAGATAGCACTGACGAAGACTCTGTCGGCGCTATTCTGTCTCACATCGACAACGCGGTCCAGTACGGTGAAGACGAAGAGCCGAAAGAGCCGAAAGACATGGAGGAAGGCGACTTTGCTGGCTAGTCGCATACGCTATTAGCTACATTCTTATTCTGGCTTCCCTCGTCATTTTTTCCCACCAGCGGTGACCTCGCATTTGTATTTGTATCATCTATAGATGACGTCTTCAACTTCCACGACTCGCATCACAATCCTGCATGCGGACTGTGATTTGGTGGTTGTTCCGCATCATCATCAGTATAAAGTCAATAGCATGTGTATGTCGTGAAAATATACACAATTGTTAGACCTCCTTAAGTACGACAATTTGAAGGAAATTGTCGACGGTCGTGTGAGCACAAAGGCTGAGTTTTTTGGCAAGGGGCAGTGAATCGGTGCGCGCGCACCGTGCTGCGAAGCTCAAAGAAATGCACATGCAGACGCAGGGTTGCCCGGCTCGAGTGCGTCTGATTCCAGGCTGTCGGGTTTTGCTAACCCTTCTCCACACACCACCCTCAAAATTAGCCACCGCTATCGTCCTCTTGCTCTCCTGCTCATTCACCATCCTCCGTCCCCTCTTCGCCTCACTACCCCTTCAACTCTCTTGGAGCGGCTCTATCGCCCTTGTTTGATTCGTTCCACTGGGTCGTCCACAAGGAACGAGGAACCTTTTGCGGCTCAATAGCCTAGATCTCTTTCGACGAGGCAATCAAAGTCGAGAAAGCTCGGAACGTCGACAACTTGACCGCGAATTTACCTTTTTGCATTACTACAGGTACAAACCAGGAGCCACCAATCGTGAAATCTCGAACAGTCTCCATTCCCATCATGGTGTGCAGGAACAGGCAAAACCGCCGCCCTGCCGTCCCTCTCAGTCGCATTGCCACCCTCTCCCTATTAGCATTTGCTGCAACACTTCCCATCGTCCGCGCCAGCAAAGAAGTGCAGCAATCTCCCCTTACGCGTATTCCTTCTGCAGCTCCACTTCAACCAAGCCTGAATCCGACCTCCTCCATCGCTCAAGCGGTCCAGCGAACACGCAGGCCATGGTTGACTGTGGCCAAAAATCACCTTTTCGGCAGCGTTTCACGCTTCCTTTCTCACGCTCTGCCTGACCCGCGTTTTTCCTCTTACGATCTCGATCAGTTTGACGATGATTACGCATCAGCCATTGACGAATCACCTCTCGAATCAGGAGGACTACTCGACGGTCCTGGTCTCAATTGGGGAGGTAGCACCCTTGAAGTTGTTCGTTCTCAAGCCATCTTCCTCACCCGCTCTGCCGCTTTCGGCCCACGCGTCACGGACGAGGAGGGTCTCAAGGGCTTTCTTCTGCCCATCTCGGACTTCTACGAGGTGCCTAGGGATGCAGATTTCTTCACTTCCGACGCCAGTGGCAATCCGGTTCACGCTTGTCCGTACAAGGGCGGTCCTGGCTCGAGGCGCGGTTCTTTTTTCGACAAGTATGAAAATGAAGATGATCGCAGGCTCTATTCCGCATCCAATACCCACAAGCCTTCGCAAGCGTCTTTCACTTGGACTCATGAACCCGACACTAACAACGAAGACTCTTCGAAGCCTGTACACAATTGGATTGCCCTTGTAGAGAGGGGGGGTGGTTGTGGGTTCGCCGACAAGGTCCGCGTCGCGCAGGAACTTGGTGCTGTTGCCGTCGTCGTCGGAGACGCCCCAAGCCCCAATTGGCATGGTGGCTCGGGCGACCCGAACGAAGAAGGTGATCCGGGTCTCAGTGGCAAACGCCTTATCACCATGTTCGCGCCCGGCGACACTAGTGATGTTCGCATTCCCTCCACTTTTGTCACTCGTCCCAGCTATCTTGACCTCGAGCGTCTCATTCAGGAGACCGAAAGAGATCAAGACGAATGGCAAAAGCAGCACCCGTCGGAGCATGATGATGAAAGACCACCAAGGACACGAGGTCTTGAGATCGTTATTGGCAAAGACGACCTGGTTTGGGAGTGGCCGTTGATCGACTTTGGCATTCTACTCCTGCTTCTCCCGAGTTTCATGACGGTGATCACAATCATTGTGCACCGCATCCGCATGGTACGTCAGCGTCGCAAAGAGCGAGCACCAGAAGTCGTCGTTCTTGGCCTTCCCTGTCTGATTTGGAGAGGCAATGGTCAGCCATGGGAAAAGGTGGAAGGACCCGATGTCGACCCTGGGCCGGGGAACGGTAACAACACTCCTGACGCCACCGTATTGGCCCGTCCGTTTCCATCGGATGAACTTGAAACTGGCCGCGCAGCTGAAACTATCCCCCTTCTTGCCGAGGATGAAAACGGCGCTGGACCCTCGCAACGCTCTCACATCTCGGTCAAGATGCCTATCGGAGACGGCATAATGACCACCCCACCCGTGATACCAGCTTCCTTCCTTCCTCCGGGCCGAATCTATTTCAGCACGGACGAATGCGCGATTTGCTTGTGCGACTTTATGGATGGTGATAGAATCCGGGTGCTGCCGTGTGGGCACATTTTTCATCGTCAAGAGGTGGATGATTGGCTGGTGAGGGTGAAGAAGCTTTGCCCGATCTGCAAGAGGGATATCACGGTACCTATTCCTCCCGCGCCACCGGTTGGTTCTGCGAATGCGAATGGTTCAAATTCCCTCGCCATGGCTTCGTCCACGGCGGTGGTGAGTGGGGAGAATGTAGCCGGGTTTGAAGCGGAATGTGTTGACACAGCGGCGGTGGCAACGAACGTGCCTGACGACGAGCAGCAGGGAGATCAAAGTCAGGATCTGGTTCAACATTTGTTCCGAGACGACTCGAGCATCATTTCGGAACGTTCGGCCGGTCGACAGGTGTGATTGTATGTTTTCATGTTTTTCACGCTCCGTAACCACCATCACTTTCTCTTCACTGTATTCTAGTTCGTGATCGCGCACCGTTACTGCAAATCGTCTATGTTTCACATGTCGGATTTGGATCACGCTTTTGCTTGAGTTGTCACATTTGATGAGAGGTACACGGACTGCTGTTAAGGTGTAGGGGAGAATGGAGTGATGCAAGAATTGAATTGGCTATTTTTTGGGCAAGGGGAGGAGATTTTAGGGACGAAAATTGAATCAGGGCAAGAGCAAAAGGGGTGCTTTGGACTCTGACAACAATTGTTGTGCGTTGCAATTAGAGCAGAGATTGGAGCACAGCGACGACCTGATCACCTACATCCTTGCTACCATGTTTACCTCCGAGATCTGCTGTCCTGAGTTCCAAACCACCAATGTGCTTTGCGTCGAGAACCTTTCTGACTGCGGCCTCTACTTTGTCTGCCAACTCGGGTTGGTTGAGCGAGTACCTAAGCAGCATAGCTGCGGAAAGGATTGTACCAACCGGATTTGCGATTCCTTTACCAGCAATGTCAGGAGCTGAACCGTGAATTGGTTCGTACAAACCATTGCATCTACCCTTTCCATCCGGAAGACCACTAAGCGACGCTGAAGGCAACAAACCCAAAGCACCAGGAATCACACTGGATTCGTCCGAGAGGATATCACCAAACATGTTCTCAGTCAAGACGATACCGTTGAGTTTCCTAGGGTTGCTCACCATCACCATTGATGCGGAATCGACAAGCTGGTGATCAACAGTGATTCCCTTGTCTGCAAATTGGTTGTCGACTGTACTCTGAACAACTTTCCTCCAAAGTCTTGATGTGGCAAGCACATTGGCCTTATCGATCGAGTGGAGTGGTGCGGGTGGGTTAGACTGAAGAGCGAGATAAGAGGCGAGTTTGGTGATTCGTTCCACGTCAAATTTGTTGTAAACCATGGTGTCAAAGGCAGCACCGTCGGAAGAAGGGTCGTCCAGGTTGGCTTCTTGACGATCACCAAAGTAGAGGCCTTTGACAAGTTCTCGAACGACGATGAACGAGACTCCCTTGGCAACTTCGGGTTTGAGAGGCGAGTGCGAGAGAAGGGATTCGGAGGGGAATAAGCACGGACGAATGTTGGCGTACAGGTCGAGCTCTTTGCGCAGAGCGAGAAGGCCTTGCTCGGGTCGAACTTTTCCTACTCCCCATTTGGGGCCACCAACAGAGCCTATACCAATCAAACACAGAGTCAAATGATGGATGTTAAGAGAGAAAGAGAGTAGGTGGACATGGTCAGCGAGATACACACCAACGGCAGGAAAAGGAGGCAAGTTTTTGCGTCTAGCCATGAAAGCAACGCTTACCCATTAGAATAGCATCGGCGTTCTTGCAAGCCTCGAGCGTGTCATCAGGCAAAGGCTTTCCGGTCGAGTCGATGGCACATCCTCCAAAATCGTAGCTCTTGAGGTTGATCGAAAAGTGGTTGCTCTTGTCCGAGATGAGATTGAGCACTCGAGTGGCCTGTTCGACGACTTCGGGGCCGATACCGTCGCCTGGGAGGACGACTACGTTGTACGTTTGCTTGCTCATCGTGATCGCGTAGCGGATTGTTGTGTCTGAATGGGAGTCGGTGGAAGGAGGGCAGGATAGAGCGCAGGTAAAGGTAAAAGTGCTTTTTGTGTCAGGTGCTGGCAGGAGGGGCTTTGTGACTCTCTCTGGCTGTGTGTGTGGAGCTTTCAGAAGATTGGTGGGGAAGTGGGAGGTGCGTGACTCAGAGCTTTAGACAGCGCTTTTGGCGGAAGCATGCCGAGCACCGCTTCTGATAGGCTGTTCCGGTGGGAATCTGGTGTGGGTCCCCGATCTAGTCACTCACACCGACTTGCTTCTTAATCTGGCAAACAGGCTCCCCAACTTCCTAACTTAGACTGTCCGGCACCGGTGGGTTAAGTTCTTCGATTCGTACGCGGATTTCACTCAAGATCGGGCAAGATATCCAAGTCGGGCACGATCCATTTGGCTAAAAGACCGAGACAAACAAACAAACAAAAAAAAAAAAGTGGAGAACACGCACGGAAAGCTGAGATCTGAGATTCGAGATTTGGGTTGCCTGTCAAGACGTGTGAGCGGCTATTCACACCATCATTCGACGAAAACTGTATCTTCCAACTCGTCGCCCCCTATTTCACTATTCCGATCGCTCAGCGTGACACAGGGAAAAGAGTATTTCGACGCAGACCTCTCTTAACTCATCTTTGTCGACCTCATTCAAGCTGATCGGTCGAGCAGCTTCCAAACGACCCGTTCAACATGTCTTCGTCGGCCAAGAAAGAGGCTGTCCTCCGCCAGTTTCGTCAACTCACCAACGCAACTCCTCAAGACGCCCATCGTATACTCAAAGCACACGGCTACCGTATTGAACCAGCGACAGATGCCTTTTTTAACGACAGCCAAGCCCAATTGAATGCCTCTGCCTCTACCTCGTCTCTCGACAAAAACCGCGAGCGCGAGGTCAAGGAACGCCTCAATTCGCTCTTTGACCGTTTCCGTGACGCAGCCAATGCCGACCAAGACTCTGATGACGAAGATGGTCCAGTCGCCTCCGAAGATCCGGACACAATCTCTATCGGGGGAGCATTGAAGATGTGTGAAGCGCTGGACGTCAGTCCCGAGGATGTGGTATTCCTACCTCTTTCGTACTACTTGAAGAGCCCAAGCATCGGTACATTCACTAGAAAAGAGTATGTTGCGGGCTGGATCATGCTCGACCTATCCGATACTTTGGAAAAGCAGAAAACGGCACTGGAAAAGCTTCGGGACGAGTTGGTCAAAAATAAGCCGTTAAGGCTCGAAAGGTTTGCAGAGGAAAAGAACAATTCAGCCACCGCATCGAGTGCAAACAGGGGCTTGTATGAGAAAGTGTACGATTACACATATGGTTTCGCAAGAAGGGAAGGTCAAAAGAGTCTGGCACTAGAAAACGCGCTGGCGTTTTGGGACTTGATCCTTCCAGCAAGCCCGACGTTTCAAAGAGAGGGAAGTGAGGGCACTTTTACTCAAATGCAGTTAGAGTTGTGGAAGAAATTCTTGCAGGAACAGACGGGAGGTAGGGCAATTAGCAAGGACACTTGGACCCAGTTCTTGGACTTTACAAAGGAGATTAATTCAGATTTCAGCAATCATGACCTTGATGGTAAGTGGACCCCAAAACAGAAAAAGAAAGATACTACAGAGACGGTGGAGACATTTGCTGACTTTTTTAATTGATGCATCCATCAACCTTGGAGCTTTTAGCTGCCTGGCCGTCAGTGATTGACGATTTTGTCATATGGGCCAAGGAAAATTTGCCTTCCGATGGTATGGATACGAGTTGAAGAATCGGCCTTGCGCTGTTTTCATTTTGTCTCGGTCGTCGTAGAGGAGCGAACTGTTCTGGGACTTTTTGCGTCCTTTTCTGCTTTTTTGCCAAAGTGAGCCCCGATACCAGCGATGAAGGGCTGTCTGACTGTTTGCATGCCATTCACAACCAGAGTCTGCAAGAAAGCTCATGCTTGGGATCGAAATGGCAATCGCACTCGCCAAAGGACACAATCATCGTGTCCTTGTTTTCGAGAACAATTGCACGAGACGGTAGCGGTGTTGGTTGTCGTTGCAGATAGATTGTGGGAGCGGTTCTAAAAATTGTGCTTATTACAGCAATGTTTGTTTTTATTTACTTTATTTTTACATGTCACCTCTGCGAACAAACGGAACGCCAAACCCGCTCAAAAGGGCTCTTGCCTTTTCTGTAGCTTTTCTACCTCTCTGGTTTGTGATGCAATCGATTTGGAAACCCAAAGGTTTGTTCGGATATTGATCCAAATTGATTTCGATTTGTGGGAAAAGTGGGATGGCTTCTGGATGCATACCCAAGCTTACCACACCCGACATTGCAGCGGGGGAAGCCGCAGGTTGACTTGCAGGAGGTAAAGCGAATCCTCCAAACGATCTCAACCTTGGCAACACAAAAGTAGTGAGAATTTCCAAGAATTCGTGTGCAATAGGGCCGGGTAAGATTGCCTTGACACCTACTGGCATTCCGGGACGAAGTTTGAACGATGCCACACCGGATTTGGCACGAATGATTTCGATGTGACCTCGATTAGCGTTGGCCGACGAGGAGGAGGAGATGCTGGAAGAAGTGGATGCAAGGAGGGAAGGGTCGCTAAGAGAACCTTGAACAGAGAGACCGGTGATGGCACGCATTTGAGCAATCAAAGGTACCAAGTTTTGCTTGTTGGCAATCGCATCTTTACTGAAGCACGTAAGAATGATTTTCTCGAGTTTGGGGATCTCGTTCATAGTGTTATGGGGTGAGAGAGGCTTAGTCAGAGGTGACAAACGTCGATTACCACGTGCGGGCCGTTGAGGTCGGTTGGCAGTGTATGGATCAGCAGCATCCCAGCTCCTCTGTCGGTCCATAAGGTCGCCGATGGAGGAGGGAGAAGTAGGGTTGATGGGGGAGGTGGAGGAAGAAGGCGGAAGAGGAGTTTCGAGATTGACGGCAGGATCATAAGTCATGTAGAGCAAGTCGGTAGAGAGAGTATTACGGTAGTGCTCTTGATACCGGTTAAGTTGTGTGGGACCGAGAACGACTGGGTGTGGACGAAGCGTTGTTCGTGGACTCTTTGGTGCTGTTGCTGCTGATGCTGCTGCTGCGGTGGAGAGGGTTCGAGTGCTGGTAGAGGCACGTGTGGAACGAGTGACAGCTGCACGCATCATGTTGACCGTAGTGGTCACGGTTGTGGATGAGTTCATCTTGATTATCGAGATGATCTTTAGGATGACGAATCAAGATGTTGGTAGAGATGATGGTGTCAAACCTCTAGTTCTCTTGTTTCATGTCAAATTTCGGATCTTCTCGTCTCGCGAAAGAGAAAGAAGAAAAGTCACAGTCAGAAAAGCATCAACAAGAAAAGTGCGAATTGCTCCTTTCAGTGGTAATTTTCTGTCTTTCCCGATTTGCCCGATCAGACGACATTGACCTCGTAAAATTATTAATACTGTAAAGTAAATTTTACATTATCAAATTACAGAGGCAAAGCACCGTTTCTTCTCATTTTGCTCAAGCGAGATATCTCATCCAACACGTACGAAAAAAAGGGCAACTGAGCTCTCTGTATGTTGACTTTAGCCGCGTTTGGACCGCATCTAGACTCACACCGACACCGACACCAACCCAATCCTCTCGATTTTCATCAACGATTTCGACGACACATCCCACATCTTACACGATCGCTACGCTGTAAGACACTAGGACTACAATCCTCCGCATTACATTCGAAGGCCGAAACGACTCTATATCCCAACCGAGTGTTTACCAACATCATTTCTCTCTCTCTCTCACACAATGACCGACGTCGAACGAAATCCATCAGCGTCTGCTACCTCTGCCGTTGCTGGTGCTACAGGCCCCACACCAGTAGGATCCGTTACAGAACCTTTTGATCTTATCCGTTTATCCATCTCTGAACGTGTCTATGTCAAGTTAAGGGGAGACCGAGAGTTGCGAGGAACTTTGCACGTAAGTTTGATCCATCCCAATTTCACTTTTTTCTTCTTCAACCATGTATGCTGACAAGCTCTCTGCAATCGAATCCACGTCTCGATGCTGGATATGGCTATCGGACAACATCTATCTTTCTGGTGGTGATTTTTGTGGGGTATGGATGGAAATTTAGGCCTATGATGGTCACATGAACCTCATCTTGGGCGATGTGGAGGAGACCATCTACGTGGTTGATATCAACGAAGAGAGCGGGGCAGAAACTGTTCGGGTAAGTCTAGACGCAGAATCGAAAATAGCGACTTATTTCTTCATGGTCGACTGCACTCGCTGTACTGTTTCTGTTTCTTTGCGACAACTCCCGTCCCTCAACTAGTTCCGCTGACCACTATGAATGGGGCCAATTGCCTATGCACAGGAACCCACGCCAATTTTTTTCAGTTGATTGTGCTCATCATCTTGGAACGGCCAACACTGACCATCTCTCTCTCTCTCTCTCTCTCTCTCTCTCTCTCTCTCTCTCTCTCTCTCTCTCTCTCTCTCTCTCTCTCTCTCTCTCTCTCTCTCTCTCTCTCTCTCTCTCTCTCTCTCTCTCTCTCTCTCTTTCTCTCTCTCTCTATTTCACAACCCTCTCTTCCTCTCTTTTGAACTAAAACCACAAATAACTACGACTCACGGACTGAAACTCGGACTCTATTGTTGGATGACCCCATGACTACTTGTGCAAACAGGTCGTCAAACGTCAAAGTGAGATGCTCTTTGTTCGAGGCGATAGTGTCATTCTCGTTTCTCCTCCATCTAGCACTTAATTACCATCCTGTTTCCATTGCCTCGAATAATGTACCCGCAAACTTCCATTTTTATTTATTTTTTGATATTACACTCTGCTTCTTCTGTATCAACCTACTCAAAAAATGCTCTCCACTCTCCCTATGCCTCCCTGCCTCTCTCTCTCTCTGTGTTTTTCTGTATTACTATCAATCTCCAACGAAACAATGAAAAAAAGGGGTGTTTATTGGTTCAATTGACGGTGGGTATGTACACTTTGTTCGGGATGGTAAGTTAGTTAAAATCTGTCAAGATCCCCTGTGTGTGTGTGTGTGTGTTTCTCACTCGTTGGAAAGCAGGAAATCTCGTTTATCTTACAACATTCGATATTCAATTCAGAATAGTTACAACTAACATTAAGCGTAACTTCAATACGTCCAAGACTCAAATTCACTAATTTCAATCATCACAAAAAAAAAAAAAACCCCCCAAATGTACTCAAGTCGTCTTCAACTCACAACTTTCACCACCAACCCCCAAATTCATTCCAAACCACACCACACCTCTGCGCTACTTTTTTTTTATAACCATAGATTTGACTAAGAACATCTTGCGTGTCTGTGTAAAGTACAAATAAAAAAGGTGCGAGGAGTGTTAAAGGCGCCTCGCCGCGCAACATCAAATCCAGGTATATATATATCTCGGTAACAGACCGCTAAAAAGAGACAAAAAAAAAAACCATAATCAGAAGTGGAAAGAGAGAAACAGAAAGAGAGGGCTGTGTTAAGTGCGGCCCTCCGCGCTAATACAAGTGTAGCAAATATGCAAAAGTGAGTGCGAGAGGGTTGGATATATATGATCACAAGGGCTGTGTTAAGTGCGGCCCCTACGCGCAGATAAGAATGCATTTTAGTACAAGAGACGTAAGACCAAGAAAAATGCGATCAAGATGCAAATGCAAAAAGAGAGGGAGAGACAGAGACAGAGGGAAAATCGCGAAAAAAGGGGAAGCGAGGTGCCGAATGGGGCAAGAGAGCAGGAGCAGAAAGAGAGAGGGGAAGAGAGAGGAGGGTAAAACGGAAGGGAAAACAATCTCATCGTTGAAAGTCCCAACCGCGGGTATATACATTGGTCTGGACTTGAAAAGAATCCAGAATGATGACGGTGATCAGTCGCCTACCACCACTTCCTCCGATTGCCTGCCCATACTTAATTCCCCCAAACGACACTTCTTTAAGTTTTTACGACATGGTTGAAAGAATTTTACTCGAGGTTCGAGGGGTAGATATGGGTGGCAGGGTCGATGGTGGTCTCCTTGATGGTACGAGCCGAAACGAATCGGTAAAAGATCGAGATAGAACCGGCCTTGTCATTGGTACCCGAAGCCCTGGCACCACCAAAAGGCTGCTGACCCACGACGGCACCGGTGCACTTGTCGTTAAAGTACATCATACCGCTGGCGTTGCGCAGCAAGTTGCTGGCTGTGATCAAAGCGTATCGGTCAGCCGAGAAGATGGAACCGGTCAAGGCGTACTCGGTGGTGGTGTCGATGAGGTGGCACGTCTGCTCAAATTCGTCATCGGGGTAGGCGTAGACGGTGATGACGGGTCCAAAGATCTCGTTGACCATGGTGACCGACTTGGGATCCTTGGTCTCGATGACGGTAGGCTGAATGTACCATCCCTTGGAGTCGTCGCCCACACCACCGCAAAGAACCTCACCACCTTCTTTCTTGGCTGACTCGATGAGACCCATGATCTTCTCAAAAGAGTGCTTGGCAATGACGGGGCCCATAAAGTGCTTGAACTGCTCGACTGGACCAACCGAGATCTGAGCAATCTGATTGAGCAACTTTTGCTTGAACTCACCCTGCCACATCGACTTGGGCACGTAAAGTCGGGAAAGCGCAGAGCACTTTTGACCCTGGTACTCGAAAGCGGCTCGAATGGACTGGGTGACAGCAGCGTCGACATTGGCAGACTTGTGAACCATGTGGAAGTTCTTACCACCGGTCTCACCGACGATGCGCGGGTAGCCACGGTACTTGTCGAGGTTGTTTCCGATCTGCTTCCAGAGCTGACGGAAGACGTGGGTGGAACCGGTAAAGTGAAGACCGGCGAATTCGCGGTGGTTAATGGCAGCACGCACGATCTCTTCGGCAGGACCGGGGACAAACTGAATGACGCCGTCAGGAAGACCAGCCTCGCGAAGGATGTCGTACGCGACGTAGTTGGAGTAGATGGACATGGGCGAAGGCTTCCAGACGACAACGTTACCGGTCATGGCGGGCGCGCAGATGAGGTTACCAGCCGCGATGGCGAGAAAGTTGAAGGGGGAGACGGCGAGAACAAATCCCTCGAGAGGACGATACTCGGTACGGTTCCAAGTGTTCGGGGAGCACTCAGGGGGTTGGGAGGAGTAGAGCTCCTGAATGTACTTTGCACTGAAACGGTAGAAGTCACAGAGCTCAGCGGCAGCGTCGATCTCGGCTTGCCAGACGTTCTTACCCTGGCCGAGCATGGTAGCAGCGAGGACCTTGTATCGGTACTTGGAAGCGACGAGGTCGGCTGCCTTGAGGAAAATGGCAGCACGATCGTTCCAAGGCATGTTCTCCCAAGCGATCTTGGCCTTGAGAGAGCCCTCGATAGCCTTCTGAACGAGAGCCTCATCGGCCTCGTGGTAGTTGCAGAGGATGTGCGAGTGGTTGGAAGGGTTAGGCTGCTTGTTGAGCTTTCCCGTCTTGATTTTTTCGCCGTTGATGACGACGGGAACCTCGACAGGCCCGGCGGCGATCATTTCGTCGACGGCGTGCTGAAGCTTGATGCGATCTTCTGATTTGGGTTCATAGTTACGCATAGGCTCGTTTTTGATAGGAGGCAACGAGAAGAGGCCCATCTGAGGCGCCTGAGGTACGGAAGCCATTTTTGAATAATGTGGGTTATATGAGGTAGTTTGAGAGGGGAGCGAAAAGGGGCGATAAGCTGTGAGAGCAGCAAATGGATAGATAACGATGTTAAGGGACGGACGAGAACAAGAATAAAAATAGGACAAACAGGAAAGCAGGAAAGCAGAAAAGCAGGAAAGCAGAAAAGCAGGAAAGCAGTAAATGGGAAAGGTAAGGGAAGGATGATGGTTGAAGAAAAGGGAAAAGAAGTCGTGGTTAGCGATGAGAATTTAAGGACTCCGAGAAGAGGACGATAGGATGATTCTGTATTTGTGTCTGTATACTGTCAGATGGCAGAGTCATCAGACCCTTCCAAGTAGAGTCACAAAAAGGTCGGCCTTCACGCGGCTCAACTCTCGAAAGCGCTCTCACAATATTTTGACTTTAACGATTGGGTTCGGTTCGAGTCAGAACTACGGAAAGCAAGAACCAAAAAAAAAAAAAAGGCGATACAGAGTAAGTTGCTGGCTGATTCACAACCCAAACGCGCTTCTTCGGACAGGCTCATTTGCGCCGTACCGAAATTCCTGTATCTCCTCTCTGCTCTTTTGGGCACACGCGTGACAATTTTCGAGATGCCGGTCAAGTTGCCAGAACCTAAATTCCCTCCTTTCCCTTTGCAGCCGGTCTTTGCCGATTGCATTGCCACCATTTCTGTTGCCCGTGTCCGTGGCGTGGAGACAGACCACAAACAGCTGTTCAATTTCGTAGAATCAAGCTCGCACATAGGCCTCTAGGTTATCGTGTTTCAAGCTTTGATTGCTGATGTCAGAGATGTAATCTTGCAAGGAATGCGTCAGAACATCTCAACGGTTCAAAAACATGCTCTGCGTCCTGTACTGACGTGCTATTCGCTGTGAGTCCGTCATCAAGCTCACACCGTTCCTAGTCTGCTCGTCTTGCTCGGATACCGTGGCAGCTTCACCCCGGCTGAACATGGACGAGAACCTCTTTCGCCCTCCCATCGTGCGAGGTGCTGCGTTGATAGTGTTGGCATTCATGATCCGCATGTGTGTGCTTGGCTGCGGCGGCGGTATCACATTAGGAGAGCGCCAGGACGGCTCAACGCGTCTGACGCTTCCTGCATCTTCGTCTGTCGTATCCGACAGAATTGAATCCTTATCCCTCGCAAAGCCAGGACGAGGTAATGCCAGCATCACTTCTTCCCTATCCGGTGCGTCTTGCCTTTCTTGTTCGAGCCTCTGACAAAGTGGGTCGGACGAGGGCTCGAAAGCTGCAGTTACGTTCTGGTGGCCTCCTCTCGCCTTGAAAACGGCCATTAGACTCGACAATGCAAAGCTTGCGTCAAAGATGGCGCCAGCCTGCTCGCCCAATGTCCTTCCTTCGAACTTCAACGAGCCGATGCGCTTCTCCATATCCGGCGCGTTGCCCTCACCTCCATATCCTAGCTTGAGCGTCGTAGACGACGAAGGCATTGCTTTGCGAAATTCAGCCACTTTGACTTCACCTTCTTCGCGATATAGCGCAAGCGCATGCTTGTCCATTGCCCACATGTACCTTGAACCATCTTTGACGATCACGTGCCAATCGTGCTTGAACAATCTATGACCCGCATGCATGGTTGCCAAGATACCGGACCCGCGCCGAAAGTCGTAACTGTTTTTGAGCGCTTCCTGTCTCACTTCCCAACCTTGCCTGCCCGTCACCTTGCTCGCACGTCGAGCCTGCTTCGAGGTCTCTGGAGTGCCCAACATGCTGTCGCCGAACCCGCCTGCATCCATCAATACCGCCTTCCAACCCACCATCTGGCGTGGGATACGCACGACCATCGCACTGGCGCTCGACCATCCGCGTCTCCACACTTGATAGCCAGGCAGCTTGTCATCTTCAAACATGTCCAACACCTCGCTGTCTGCCGGTAAGTCTACCATTGAGGTCCGAGCCATTTTGTGGCGAGCAGATGATCCTGGCTGGATGGAGCTGCCATGCTCGTACAAAGGTGAGGCTCCCGGTAAGCCAGACGATTGGCGCAGTGATTGTGCTGGTGAGCCAAGCGTTTCAGCAGGTGTGAGAGAGTGGCTCTGCTCAGCAAGACCTGCCGTGATTTGTTCTTGGCTAAAGCTGGAGCCGCCAGGACGTCGGAGCTCAGCCGAAGGGAGCTTGATGCCCTCTTGTTCACCATAGCTCATCTTTGACCCATGTTCAGCGGCAGTGTAGAAGTCGGCACTCGAACTCGACACCTTGCCCATCAGCAGATCTGGTCGTGCGCTGCTCAATGATAGCGGTAGACCCTCCACAGCTCTTGGACCCTGGCCGAGTGTGATCACTTGCATTTGGTGAGCGTCCTCAAAGAGGCCCAATGGGTGAGTCCTTGTCTCGCTCTCAGGGACACTTGGCAGCTGGAGCGTTTGCTTCGGTAGGTACGCGGCGTCTCGCTGTTGAAAAGCGGCAATAGACGCAGCTTCAGGTGTGTGAGTGCTTGTCAATTCCTTTGCTGCTGATGGGCTGTCTACAATCTGAGACTCGTTTAGCTTGGCCTCGTCTTGCTTGATCCACGGAAAGAAGTCGCAGAACCCTGCAGCGTCTGAGATGGCGACTGGATCGAAGTTGAGTTGAACTTGGGGTGGTGTCCTGGGTGCTCCTCTTCTCAGACTCTCGACTGAACTCGATCCGCTATTGCTTCGTCCACTTTCGATTCGTTGATGTGGAAGTTGTGGCGACATTGTGTCGGAGGAGCTCTTAAGAAATGCGCTTTCGGAGGATATATGCGCGCCGTCAGGAAGTGAGGCAGCTCTTGCGAGCAACGGTGTCGAAGATGAGTTTGAGTGGTCAGGAAGGAAGGTACTACGGAAGGCGAAGACGGACAAAAAGCCTTTAGCATACACCTGTGCACATACAAGCTCGAGCTTTTCATAGGCGAGCTTTCATCGGCGTGGGCTGGCTTCATTTGACATGCGTGTGAGGCGTAGACCTAGACCACTACAGCACAGTAGACCCTTGCCCAAGCTTGGTGCCAAACTCCAAGTAGTACAAGTTTCAGGCGAGACAGCTGTTCTGCAAGGTTGCCTTTCACTTTGACCCACATGGAAGGATGACGCTGGAGGTCTTTGGGCTGGTCGCCGACGCCGGCAAAGTTGAGGTCGACAGTGCATGCTGTTGAGCTGCTGCATGTGCTCCAACAATGCAATAGACCTGTGTTTGGACCCTACTTGCTACCAGACCGACCTTGCCTCTCGTTCGGAATTGCCAAGCTCCGATAATAGCAACAGAACAAGCATTCGTGACCAGCAGGAGCACTGAGAGAATGCTGTAGAAAAAGTCGGAGCTGGAAAGAGAAACTCTACGGTGATACAGATAACCGCGTGGTGATGGTGCTCAGCACTGCAGTGCACCAATCAAAAGTCGGCAGTCTCGGCATAATACTTTGACAGCATCTACAATCGGCAGTGCAGTCAAGCCCAGGATCTTTCGGCGCGTTAGCTTGATGTGTCAAAGTAACGCGTGCTATAAAAGCCCACGCCGCCTGCTGTGTACTGTGTAGCAGTGAGCGTCAGGTCCGAAAAGGCTCTGTTTCCGAAAAGGCTCTGTTTCCGAAAAGGCTCTGTTTCCGAAAAGGCTCTGTTTTTTGTCGAGCAGCCGACTTATTTAAATAATAAACGCAGCACAGCTTGCCCATCTTGAGCCAAACCTCGCGTCACACTAACAGTCACGCTTCCACCAAGACCTTCCACAGCCAACGTTGCAATATCACAACGAATCGCCCGATTGGACCAATTTAAGCGCCGCCATCTTCTTGCAGGACGCTGAAACAAGATTCTATACCAGCAGACATCTATCCTTGCATCTTTTATATCAATGCAAGAAGCCAGCACGAATACGTCGCCCCCCTAACCATGCTCCCTTCTCATGACTTGTAATCACATCCAAGCGCACAGCAAACATCAAATCGAGTCGGATCGGATGCGTTTTGAAACGGAATATGTGAGACTCCTGAAAAGACAGCAAACTGAAAATGTGACATGCAAACAAATGACCCATGTGTAGGCGGAGGATTAACAGTTGGAATGAAAGAAAGGAATGTAGAGAAGGGCCTGCAACATGAAAGAGTGACGAGGAGGAGGATATTCTTAACGCGACCTGGAGGTGCCCTTGCCACGCTTACCGGCAAAAAGCCATTTGGGCTTCTTCTCCTTGATGGCACGATCCGACTCTCCTGCCTTTGCGTGCCAGTTGCCGGGACGCAAAGCCAATTCTCTGAGCTTCCTCGCCTTCTCAAGCTGTTCCGAGTTCTTGAGACCGGCCAGCTGTCGGTCCGATGCAGAGACACGCGCAGGGCCAGCACGAGCGCTGACGTGACCACCAGTCTTGTTGACAGGTACCGTTGTGGACGAGAGCAAGCGACTGCCGACGTTGCTCTTGCGCACTTTTCTCGAGACGCTCGTGTCGGCCTCTTCAGTGTCCATGTTCTCGTCAGACTCCCATGCAGCCTCTTCATCGTCCTCATCCTCGTCCATCTCCTCGTCATCGTCGCCGTCGTCATCACCACCAGAGCGCTTGCGCTTACCACCAGTGATACCTTTGGCCTTGGCGAGCATCTCGGCGCGAGCAGTGACGCTGCTTGGGTCAACACCAATCTCTCGCATCCTCTCGGCCATCTGAGACAATGTGCGTTCCTGAAATTTGCGTGGTACGCGAGCCTGATTCTTGATCATGCTACGGTCCTGTGCGGCAAGCTTGGCCTTCATCTGACGTTCGCGGATAGCAGCGGCAGCATCGCGGATCGCCTCCTCCTCTTCATCGAGCACATCCTCATCATCGCTGTCGCCGTAGAATCCTTCGGCTTCGAGCTTCTCCTCCTCGCGCTCAAGGGCATCGAGCTTGTCGAGAATGTCGGGGTCGACAAAGTCGGCAATGTTCTTGCCCTCGTGAATCTCGGGGATGTGGTCGTACTTCCAGTCATCGTTGGCGAGCATGTAGTCGCGCTTGATGTCAATGTTGAACACACCAGCACCACCGTTCTCCTCCTGCTCGTCACGAAGCGTCTTGCGACGCTCAGGGTCCTTGGAGTCGTACTTCTTGACCGAGCCATTGGCGACAGCTTCGGGGATATATGCGGAACGCTGAACGTCGTCTCGCGATTTGGGTTGAGCGACGTGGAGTCGGTTGAGGACGGCGTTAATCTTGCTTCCCTTCATCTTGGTTTCGACACGCGAAGCGAGCAATACGTCACAGGCAAGGTTTCGTGCCTCCATCACACCCTCGTCGGTGTACGTGGAGAGCTCGGCAAGCTTGACCTTGCCTTCGGACTCGTCGATGATGCTCTGAACCAAAGCGGCACGCTCTGGCTCGAGATCCGAGAGTCGCTTGGCATCAACCTTGTTGATGGCGAGGATGCAGGGCTTGTTGGCGAAAAGGGGCTTGATGCTGTTGAAAAGCTGAACTTGAGCCTCGACAGTGTAACCACACTGCTCAGAGAGATCCATAAAGTAGAGAACAGCAGCGCGAAGATGGGCTAGAGCAGTGATGGACTGCATCTCGATGGTGTTCATCTCCTCGAGAGGGTGGTCGAGGATACCTGGAGTGTCAATGACCTGCCATCGGAGGTACTTGTAATCCATATGACCGACAAAGAGCGACTTGGTTGTGAAAGCATAAGGCTTGACATCGACATCGGATCGAGTAACCTTGTTGATGAAACTCGACTTGCCCACGTTGGGGTATCCGCAAATGAGAAGGGTTCGCGTGCTAGGATCAATAGGAGGGAGACGCGACATGTGCTGACGAACCTGCTCGAGGTAGGCGAGAGGATCCTTCTGACGCTTCATGATGGTGGCCATACGACCAAGAGCGGCACGCTTGAGCTGCTTGCATCGGTAGAGCGAGTCACCAAACTTGATGAGACGGATGTAGTCCTTAGAGACCTGCTCGATCAAGTGCTTTGCAGTGTTGAGCTGACCGAGAGCAAGCTTGTAGTGGTTCTTGTCGTAGAGAACGTTGAGAAGGGAGGAGACGAACGGGTGGAGGTTGTCCATGATGGGGAACTCCTTGAGGATGGCATCGAGCTTCTCAGCAAAGGCATCCTTGGTGAACATGACCTTGCGCATGTAGAATGAGCGGATACGAGTAATTTTCCATCCTGGGTGAACAACTGTTGGGGTCTTTCTTTGTGTCTTTGACAAGACGATATCCAAGAAGTCGTTTGCGGTCGGAACCGGAGCGATGGCGGTTTTGAGGGTAGCCATGTTTGGTATGCTATCAGAAGATATGAGCTACCTGGTATGCTTTGCGTGCGTTGCTTTGCAATGCGGACTGATGGTCGTGGGAAGTCAGCAGTGGCGAGGCAGTGGCGCGGTGACTTGATTGAATCTAGAAACCGGGCCTATTCTCCTCTCGCTGTTTTCAGCTTGCGATTGAACTGCTGTGCTCTGGAATGAGCCGATTGAGGTATGATCGGAAGGGACGGATAGTGTGGGAAAGACGGTGATAGCTCGTCGTCGGATTCAGTCCGATCTCCAAGCTTCAAAGATGCGGTGATGATCAAGGTCGGAAAGAAGTAAAGATGATGCCTCCTTCGCCTTGTCAAAGGGCAAGCTTGAGCCGCTCGTAGTCAGAAAATCTTGCGGCATTTCTCTGACCCGTTCGATACCACTGTTTTTGATTTTTTCTTTTCTTTTTTTCTTCCTTTCTTGACATTTTTTGTGGTTCCGCTGTTGAGCTGCAAAGTGCCTGTGTGGTGGAATTCTGCCTTAAAAATTTGGAAATTTCCAAGAAAGAGCTGCTCAAGAAAGTCGGACCCTTTTTGAAAAAGCTGCATCTTCGCAAAGCTGAAGGTCCAGCAGAAAAAAATTCTCAACCTTGGACTTTCATGTCGGGAATCGGACAAAAAGGCCTAACATGTAGGCAATTTATTAACGTTGACCTTTAGGAGCAGACAGTAAAGATACAGGCTGGGTGAGTCTCGTGCGAATGTGACCCTCCTATCAAAGTTTGGCAAAGGCGAAGTCTTCTTGTTGCTCGAGGGGTTTGCCACTTGGTTTGGATTCGTTTTTTAAACGTTTTCTCTTCTTTACCCTATGTGCTACTCGCCGGCTTGTTGAAATGTAAATCCGAACCATGTGACAGTACTGTGCTGTTGAATTCCTTTTTTTTGAAACTAAGGATTTCAACCATCACACTGGCAAAATCTTTGTACTTGGTATCTTGATGGCTAAAGGCAAGCGCCATTGCGAGCGCTCTCCTGTTCTCCTCTTGGACACAAGGCAGGTAGGCGGGTCTCTCAGTCGAGAAGGCAGGATACACTCTTACGCAGGGGTCAAACACACACACATTACCACCCTGTAACCTGACAGGCGTGGCGTCAGGCTATTGGTTTGCATTCGCAGTGATTAACAGGAATGGAAACTGCGGCGCAGCAGCATCGTGACGAAGCTGTGGATGCGGAGTAAAGGGGACGACTTTCGAGCGAAGATCCCTCGAGCTTGAGCTTGCTTTATTATGAATTAACTGACAGTATGACCCGTGTAACTGTGTCACTGTGTCACTGTGTGGGTGTTTTTTGTTCCCGTCGCATGGAACCCTTTCCCTCTCCCATTTGTTATTATTATTATTATTATTATTTTTATTTTTATCTCTAAAAAACCGTCATCTAGCTGAACTTTGTTTGAGAATCTTTGGAGGAGTGTTGGAGGAGTGATGTGATGCCTGCAACTTTTTCCAGCAGCACTTGATACAGAAGCCGACCGGCATAGAAAAATGAAAAAAAAAGTCTTCCAGAGAAACAGCACACCACACTCTCGACAAACACTGAGCCAAAGGCGCAATTTCATCAAACACTTTTCTTTTTGAGATCGTTCAACACCATCTCCGACCTTCCGTCTCATCAACCTTTCATCAACCTTACCCCTCATACCCTCGTTCTTTTCCTTCAACTCGATCATCACATTTTCAATTCGCCACTTGAGCTTAACCAATGCCATCGTGTCGATAGCAATCTCACCTTTTCTTAACAACAAAGCACAATCTTTGCAGTAATATCCAGCTTGCTATTCACTTCGAGGTATCGCTTCATTCTTTGGTCCTCAGAATCTTAACTAAACCAGCCTTCTAGCTCTTACATTATCGAGCTCAACCGAAATCCTCCTCGTAATTCAGGACTGGCAGCAGTTATCTCAATCGACTTCAGCAGCCATCGTTACAGACCAATCCTCAATCGCCGCTTGACTTTATCAAACGTCAAGCAAGCGCTAGAGAGTGGATCATTCCATCTTATCATTCACCCCATCAGAATATGTTCAGTGTTGCCCACCGCTCCCTTCCACTCCTACCAAACTCTTCCCATACATTCGGTTTCTTCTATCACAATAACAAGCTCCTGCCTTATCATCAGCGCCCTGCTGATGCACCGTAGTCGGCGCTTCTAGCTTTCACTTTCAACAACGCCCTGCGCTTAAGCGCAGTCTCGATTGACTCTCAACGAGTCCCTTGGTCACAGTTGGTGACCCCGAGTCCGCCTCAACAGGACTGTCGCCGTCTCAATCCTAGCCGACATAATTCGTACGGGCATCCCGACGCTCGTTCAACATTCACTTCATGTCTCGAAAACTCAGTGCAGACCTATGTAAGTCATCTGGTAGCGACTTTGACACGAGCTCTCGCTAGACCTTCGCATCTTCCATTGGCCTTGACGGCGCATCGGCCAAATGCTATTGCTCTCATCTTGGCGGCCTGTCGACACCGTCCTTGTCTCTGAGCTTTGACTGATCGCTTTTTCTCGTTCCCTTCTTGGCGGCCCCGCCTTTCTGTTCAACTTGCAATGATGCTATACGCAATCACCTCCAATACTGGCATTGCTTCGTATGGCTTCCTGACACTACAGCCCGATCCGCCAGAAGAGCAGACACTGCCCATCCACTCAACCATCGCAAGAGCCTTCAGGCCAAACTTCAGACTACACCTTTCCGCTCTAGCCCCCTCCATCGGACCGGGTCCTTCAAGTCCGGTCCGCCTTCTGCACGCTCAGCTTCGAGCGTAGGAGGCTCCCCTCGTCCTTTTTTCAATTCGGACGACGATCTCTCCAGCTCAGGCGAAGAGAACGACGATCTAGGCTCACAGCACATTCCTGGCATCAAACTGCCCGTACCCACCCTTGCCATGACATCCAGAAAACCGTCACGAACGCAAAACGGCAAGAAGCCAACCAAGATCTACTCTAACAGCAAGAAAGACCGCCTCCGCGCCGAGCGAAAAGCGAGTGTTCGCAAGGAACGTTTCGAAGAGCTCGACACTGATTCTGATCTCACGGACATGCCCTCGGATGATGAGGTAGACGAGACTGCTTCCACGGCTGGCCCCTCCTACTCCGGACTCGAAAAGGGGAAAGCGAGAAGCCTCGACAGCAATGACTTGCAGGAAGACTCCGACTCCGACTCTGAAATGGAACGGAAGCTTGCTGAAGCAGGTGACGGTGAGTCTCTGCTCGGCAGTGGCGCTTCCGGTGACGATACCGAGGAGGAGGAAGAGCGCTTCATTATTCAAGATGCTCTCGACCGACAATCGAAAGCAAAAGCTCGCCTTCAACACCGCGACCCTTCTGACCGCCGTCGCCATGGAAGCGAGCGCGATTCGGCAAGCAGAAGTGATCTCCAGTATCGCGCTCGTTCCATTGCGATACGCCGCGGCTCCACTCAAGATGGCCAAGGCGCGACCGGAGAGGAGGCAGAAGCCGACGTCGAAGATGACGACGACGATGATGAAGTCGACGAGGCTGACCTCCTCTCCATGTCTCCCGACACACTTCGCATGTATGGCTTGCCCGTCATCGAGGACGAGCTCTTCGAGGAGCAGGAAGCATTCAACTCTTCCTCCGAGCCTTCTTTCACCGACTTCTTCGAGACGTCCTCCGACAGCGAAGCCGGTGAAGCCAGCGCACTCAACCAGAACGGAGATGACGATGACGAATTTACAACCGACTCGGACGAGGACAGAGACATCAGCGATCTCGAGGGCGGACTGCTCGACGCTCCATTGATCGCACACATTGGTACAGCAGCAGATGGAGAGCAGGGCGAAGCAGTCGGTGATGTCGCCGCAGATGGTACCGTTCAACCCAGACCCGAGATGCCATTGCTCGTCATTGAAGACCTTGACGGCCGTCTCATTTATGCCCGAGCTGGCGACGGTGAGGCTGTCTTTGGCTCTGACGGAGAGTTCGAGTTTGTCGATGATAGCGACGACGACAGCGCCGATTGGGAGTTTGACCAAGGCGGAAACAGGCTCTTGTCAGGTGCCAGCGGTTTGCTCGGCGCTCCTGGAGACGACGGTGACACCACTGATGAGCTCCCTGATGAGGATATGCCTTACCCGCGACTCCTCGTCGGCTCTGTCGCTCCCCGCGGTGGTCGCAATGCAAGACGAGCGAGAGCCATGGCTACCAACTCTCGTCGATTGTCGCCCGCAGCTCCCAGTTCCCTTCCTTCGCCCTCCTTGCCCCTCTCTGCGCAAGCCGTTCCAGCGTCCGACTCTAGCGTCAACGGCAAGCTGTCCGGTAGCGTCTCAGGCGCCTCGCCAGTGTCTTCGGATGAGCAGGCCTCCAATGATGTCGGCATCACCATCTCGACCGAAGAGCTTGCTCGCGACCCCGAAGGCACTTTAAGAGCAGCAGCTGCCGCTCTCGGTGTTACAATGGAGGAGGCTGCCACCTTGCTGGCTGGAGTTCAGCTGCCTGCCATCACTGGTGGGCCTACTAGTGGCAGCATCAGCAGCTACGGCAGCGGCATCAGCTCCGTTGACAGCTCCATGGCTGCACCCAAGACACCAGAGCAACACCGTGTCTCCAATGTCGCCAAGCCTCAGATGGGTAGCTTCATGCCTACTTCTGCCAAGTCTGTTCATCGCGCTGTCATTGATGGATCGCGCAAAGCGCCCTCGCCTTTCTCGGGAAAACGAAGCCTGGAAAGGAAAGGTCTCGCCAAGAAGCGCAGTGCGGCTCGCAGGAGCTCGCTTATGGACGAAGGTCTTTCCGCCAAGCGTCTGCGTCGCTTCTCCTCGGCCAATGACGCTGCTTCTGCTCTCGATGAATACAGCGAGTTGGCTCCGTCGTCGCCCGAGCCCATAGAAGAGGTCGACCCCATGGAGCTCGATGATGTTGTGGATTCCAGCATGATCTGGCGTGGGACTGGCTCCAAGTCACCTTCTCCCGAGGCTGAAGGTGCTGATGGCCAAGGCGAAGGTCGACGACCTTCCGCTCGTTTGGGCCGCAAGGTTTCTTCTGCCCCAGGCCTCAACCTCAATGCCTTCGCCCGATGGAACAAAATTCCCATGGGCTCGTTCCGCGATTCGCAGGCGGCTATCGCCCCATCCCAGAACGCCTTCCAGCAACAGCATCAGCACCAACAACCGTTGGGCACCTTCTTGCTCACCCGCTCGCAAGGTCAGTCCGGCAACCGAGCTGGACGGACCAGCTCGCCCTTTCGATCCAGCTCTAACGCCGTGCGCCACCCAGAAATGTTTTCGATCAGCCCCCTCCGTCAGCCACATGAGAACACCAGCAACGAAGCAGGTCGCTCCAACGATAGCACTTTGGGGCGAAGACGATCCTTCATCATCTCGCCCGTCCTCTTCCCTACTCGAGGAGGCGAAATTCCACCGCCGTCCTCCAACTTCTTCGCCACTCCCAACGCTCCCACATACAGCCAGATTGCTGGCTTGCATCTGGGCGGCGGCAATGCTGCCGGCGATGCTGCAAGTATAGCCTCTGGTAACAGCGCCGGCCCTGGACGTATAACGCGAAGAGAGAAGAGGGAGAAGCGTGCTAAGCGTGCCGCCATGCTTGCTGCTCTCGGTGATGAGGGTGCCGCTGGCACTCCACCGGCAGCGGAGGAAGGCAGACCGGCTTCGGCTTCTCCGATGCCCACGACACCCCTGTTACAGCTGAGCAGCTTGCCAGAAGGCTCAGTTGGCTGCGAAGAGGGCGATTCACCAGCAACAGCCTTCCCCAGAATGCGCATCACGGATGCTACACCCACGCCTCGCGGCTCTCCTGTTCCCAACTGTGCCCCTGTTGTCGGCAAGGATCTCCTTCAACCTGGGTCGAACCTCAACCCACACATACACGTTAGCAAAGAGGAGGCTGCCCAGAGTCACAATGTGCCGAGCGAGTCGATGCAGAGCTGCGACTCACCCCGAGGCATGCAGGTCAAAGATCAAGATGCTTCGATCTCAACGTCCATGTCGGGCGCTCTGCCAAGTTCGGCCTGCAAGACACCCCTCCATTCGCCTCTGTTTGGCGGCATCCTCGGCGGTGCCTTGCAGTACGATTTGGAAAAGGAAGAGGCCGAGCATCTTCGCATTTGAAGCAATCAAGCAGCTTCCAATTTTTCGCTCTTTCTTCTCTTCCCCGTCACAAAAAGACAGACATATGTTCATACCCATAAGCTTGCGATCGGTATTGGTGTCTCTTTTGTATATAAGTCTCCTATTTACAAAAAAAAAACAAGTTGGCCAAACCAAGCTCTCTGCCACAATCGGGGTAGTCGCGTGGATGTCAGGCTGGACTAATGAGTGCATGAATGGCTCAATCGCTTCTCGGACTTTGCCAGACGTGTTCAATAAATCTGTCTTTCCGCCAGTCATTCTTGTATCTATTCTCTCTCGTCCATGCATGATCATGGTCCTCTCGTTTGCGCTATCACCTGCGCTTGGCATTTGGTGACGTGACTTGAAATTTTTGGTCTAGTTTATCTCTGCTCGTCAAACGAGAGCGGAGGGACGGTGAAATGCTAGGAGAAGCGAGGTGTGATCGATATTTTTCTAGTGCATTAGATCTGCACGTGGGGAGCGGGAGGGTGTGGACTGGCTTTCGCGAGATGAAGGCTGAAGCCTTAAATGATATGCAACAGATGCTGCAGGGTCTCAGCCATCAGGTCCCGTGCACCCTTTCTTGTTCTGTTTGCCTTTTTTTTTTTGTCCCTCATCTGAGAATATCTTTGTAGAGCTGGAGCGCACAGCATGCTGTGTAGTATGGGTAGCTCGATAGATCGGATGTATGCATGCCTCGCTTCGCTTGTGGCGCTATGAGGGGTTTTTGATAATGGTCAGATGATGTTCTGTGTAGGGAAGATATTCAAGTGGATCGGCAGGAGTTACATGTGTGGTTTGGCTTGAGAAGAACTTTGGATAGTGCATCAAAAATCAGGGTCGGCTAACAGGTAGTGGTTGTCAAGGCACTCTCGGCTCAAAATGTGAATTGGTGGTTGCCCGATCGTGGTTCGCGTCCTTGTGGGGCGATCGTCGCACTGCATGGATTTGACCCAATCCGCTGTAGTGGCATGATGTCGTCTCGGATTTTGCTATAGTATCGAAAGAAATTTTTGTGGATCGAGATGGCGTCTTGTGGGTTCTAACTGGCCGATTCAGCTTCGTTTTGCACACACCGGAAGCGCTTGCACCCGAGAGGAATGCTGGCGAGTACTGAGTGTAACACCAAAAGGATAGTGAGATGCTGAGCCTTTGGAATATCAGACACATGCGAGCGAGTACCCAGCACGGCATCTTAACAGCGCTGGCCCGAGATAAGGTCTTCTCACGCCCCTCCTGTTTCTTGTTCAGCACAAGCCCTCTTTCGCTGTCACTCAATTGCGTAGGTTCAACCTTGGAAGAAGCTCGAGAAAAAGACTTGAAAGGATGAATCGAGACCACCCCGGCGGCAGACCAACCATCACGAGGTTGCAATCGGGCATTTCAACCGGTTCCAATCTCGTCATGGATCGATTGGACTTTCAAATCAACCTAAAGCAGGTATGTGAGCAAAACTATGCTACTACTTGTATGCTTTGTTTCGAACTGCTCAGACGATCGCTACGGACCCTGTTGCCAGTATGATATGCCCATTTTTCGAAGCTTGGGACAGGCAACCAAGAAGGCATAAGGATCGATTTCGACACGATCGCTACGGAAAGTTTCCCATTGAAGCCATCCAGACGATTCATGATATGATGCTCTCCAACCTTTTGTATGTTTTTCCACACACATCGAAGCTACACAATGTATAGAGTTTGTCCAATCTTGAGCTCGCTTCCGTCGAGTCTTTCTCTACCATGTTCTCGACACACATGTTTGTCTCTCTTCCTTGTCAGATTCTCTCAAAATGTGGCTGATAAGTAGAGCATAATGTATACAGACTCTAGGTGTGTGCGGAATGTCAAACATGATACATGCGACCAAGGCTTCAAATTCAGGGTCCTGGCTGACGGGAAAGCTCTCCTTTTCGGCTCCGTCGATTTGGGAGCACCAAGGAAGCCTGTGTGTCTCTTTTGATGCTGCTTCCGATCTCGAGGCGAAAACCCGCGACGATCGACAAGCTAAATTTTCTGGACCCTTCTTCCCCTTCTCGCCTCCTCTTATGCGCATGCCATGAGGGAAGCATGCGTCGAAACGCAGACATTTGAACTTGGCCATCGACAACACCCATGTATCTTTTTTTTGTGCGTACCCTAGTCTGACCTGCTAATCATGCTGTTCTTCCTCTACGCTTAAATAGTGAAAAAGTGAGATTCTTTCTCGCATTCGGGCATCTAGATGAGAGTGGTTGTAAGTTTTCCCGTCATAAGCTTGCATCGAAAAGCAAAACGTATATTAGGCTAGAGTTCAGGTGCAGGTACAGGTACAGGCTCGAGGTGTAGTCAAAGTTGTTGCTTTCAGAATGAGATTGCACAAGACCACCGCCGTGCATCCTTTACCCTGGGGTCGCCGAATGCTCAAACCCCGTCAGTACCAGCAGCAGCTCTGTGTGTAAAACGCCGCAGGATGGATACTGAGCGCTCACGTCTCGGTGCAATTGCAGTGCGACATGGTGGTCTCGATGTTCACCTCTTGTCCGCTTCATCAATGTTCAGGCTGGTAGCGGACGCATGTCTCGACGAAGGTGCGCTTGCATTGGCGGAAGCCTCTCATCAACCCGCCACATCATGGATGAGGTGAGATGTGAAGCGAACAGTCTTTCGAAAAGGACCACGGGCTTCGTCGACTTTCGGACTACTGGTCCTTTTGGTTTGCTGCCACAACCTTTGATCATTCCCACCATGTAGCAAGGGGTGCTTTCACACCCTCTTTGATTTGAAGCTTACTCTGACACAGTGAACGGGTGTTCACGGTGCTGCCGAACTTGGCGTGAGATGATGTCAAAATCTTTGTAGAAATGCCAGATTTTGGACGGAAGACACGGGTCAAAATAAGGATCCTGACCACCTCTCGATCCTCTCCTTCGTCAACTTGCCTCGACTCACTTGGTTGGTCGTTGGTAATGTCGGCTGCTGAGCTTTTTCGGCTTGCTAGCTTTGAGCTTTGGGCTCTTGCCAAGCTGAAGACCGAGTCTCCTTCGGAAGCGAGATTGGAAGGGACTTGGCAGAGCGTTGCCATGCGACATCAACAGCATCAGGAGATCCGGTGCAGTTTGGCTTGGGCCTACCCGATGCCAATTCCTTTTCGTTTCTTACAGAAACATCTTTCGAATAAATTGTTCCAATTCCTTAGAATGTCCTGGCACTTCTCGGTTTTGTGGCCTGAGGGATAGTGGCACACTGCAGCAGAGGAAAAAGGCAAGCAAATCTCAATTTTCCCAACGTGTGCTGTAAAACGAAAAGCGATTTCAAAAGCCGTTTAATTTTTTTCTTTTTTCAGATGGGCAACCTACAGTAACTCAGAGCCAGAAAAGGGTCCAGCTCAGGGTTCCACAAACAAGACTTTTCGAGGATCGCCGGGCCCCCTGAATGCCGGCACTTCATAAACGCATAGCAGACACACACCTTTTTAAGCTTCTTCAAGGGGTGCTCTCAAATGGCCAACAAAATCAAGACCTAGTCTCTGATGCCACGGCGAGGCGTGGTGAACGAAGGATCAAGAAGCCATTAACTTAAAAACACGAAAGACCGGACCAGATAAGGCTCGCTTTTCTATCATGGTCTCGTTCGCAGAGCCAATCAAAGGTCGGATGAGGGTGGGAAACCTGGAGCGATGGCGTGTGGTGGCTGTCAATCGCAAGTTTGAGTTGGGTCTCGCCTCTCGCTCTATGTCAAAAGCGAGGTGCTCGGTTGCTTGCAACACCAGTAATTCTTCTATCGGCTTCCACCCGTTTCCCTCTCTTGCATCCACTCCCAAAGCTTTGCGAAACGATGCGCATTTTGGTGGCTGTCGTTCGGCTCGTTCATTCCAGCCACTTGTTCAACAACTCAAAGTCACACCCATGATCCAGGTAATGAGGGCTGCTGCGGCCGTAATTCCGACTGAGAACGCCTGCGGAGGCCGAACATCACCCCTTCGTCGCTTGCTTGGGAATGCTTCGGGTCGGGCCACAAAGCCCAACGATTTGAATTCGAACCATCCATCATGATGGACATGAATTCGCACTCTCCGAGTCTTCTTTGGGCCTTTCTCTACAGCGTGCGATCCAAATTTAGCGATCGGGATTCAAAATGGCTGCGAGACCTTGCATCTGCCGAAAGCGTTTGAGCTGTAGGGTCACAATCACATCACAAAATTAAGAGTGCTTACAATCCGTTGCTGGTTTGTCTGCACTGTCACTTAAGAGCAACTGCGGCGCGAGCCACATGTGCAGCCACACTCCTTGACCGGGTCGCCGACGTGCTGGGGTGTAATCATTCAGAAGGACCAAATACAGGTTTCGCCGTGAGCTCGAGCTACAGAGGGATCTGATTGGATCCGGTCTGGACCGGATTTCTCTCAATACTCGGTTGACTCTCGCTCCCGTGCAGCACACAGAAGACAGAGAAAGGCGGGATAGAGTGACTGGACTGCACAGTACTGTATATAGGAGCAACTGTAGATGCAAAAATTCGATTTCGGTTGGGTTTCAGATTGCAGCTGTCCCCCATGCGCTCCAGCTGGACCCTGTCTCATGGCTGACTCTCCCCGCGCCAGGCTTAGCGCTGCATCGTGTGCGCTGAACAAAGAGAGGAGGGAGAACGCCCAGACAAGGCAAATTCAGGCAGGTAACCTATTCAATCAGACACGCGATTCCTCTGTCCCACGGATAGACCAGCAGAAGAGCGTCGCCAAAAACCTGAAAACCTCTTTGCTCACTCGCTCGTCCAAAGCGACTGCAAATCCCTGCCTTGAACCCCGTCGAGAGCAGGTACCCTGGACGGGAAATGTTCCCACACTTTATACAGTAATTTACTGTAGAGCACATCAGCTAGACCCTGCTGATTTTTCACTGTCAACGTCGACCCCCTTCTGCCGCTAAGCCATTCTAGCGCCTTTCCTCCTTTGAGTTCGGCCGTCCCGAACTGAAAGAGACTCGGCGGAACTTGCGACTGATCCAAAGATTGATCAACAGGAGAGGGTGCTAAGTTAGTGTACATTTCGCCGAGTGTAACGTTTTTGGCCAGAAGGGAACAAACCCTTGCGAGTCGATCCACGTCTGCCTTGGCACAACTTTCTCCGCCTAAGTTGGCTCGATGGCCACGAAGAAGCAATCGCTCTGGATGGGCAGAATGCTGGGATTTGCACGCATCGACGAAATGCGCTTTTCGATGCAAATTTGAAAATATTTGCAATTTCGTCCAGCCATCGAGGAACGGAGACGAGCAGGGATTTTGTTGATGAGAAAAGAGCTTGCTGTGCCTCTGAGCCTGGGTATCTCAACCGTGTTTCTTTATTTATTTTTTCTCGTCAAGACCTTTCTTAACTCAAGGCCTCTTCCGATCGCCCTGTCAATCAGAGCTTTTCAAGATGACAACGTCAACCGACCTCGACCCTGACTTTTTCTTTATCCCTTCTTAGCTGCCAAAGACACTGTTCAAGTGCCTAATCGCGTGTTCTATCGGTCGGAATTTTTTCTCCTTCTTCTGCTTTCGAATTGTTGTCCCTGCAGTGACCAGTCGGGATGAGTGACCCTGAAGCCGCTTAACGACCCTAACCGCGATTTGGAGCCCTGACGGCTCCTCTCGTTCGTTTGCGTCCTCTGCCGAACTGCCCAAAGCAGAGACCCCTCTTCAGCCAGCATCATCATCATCATCCACGAGCGACATCAGTAACATCATCATCATCTTTTTCACCCCTCCGTGCACGCTTTGCGCCCATTCTCTCTCTCTCTCTCCCCCTTCCCTTCCCTTCCCTTCCCTTCATCGGGCCTCTTTCTTGTTTTCTTTCTTACTCTTTCTTCCCACATTCTCCTGCCAATTAAGCTTCAAGTGTGTTTGAATGGCTGCATCATAGCAGCATCATTCCACTCCCTCCCTTCTTCGTAGGCTCGGATTTCCCCCCCTTCTCTTCCTCTTTCCTCCCACTATACTTTGCTCTTCATTGGCTCCTGGGTCCATTTGACGACCTTTCCTTCACCGTAGGGTCCCCCTTTGGCTGCCTCTGCCTAGCCCTCACCCGTTTTTGTTTCTCTTTCGACTCGCCAACAAGCGCCTTTCCTTCGGATGCCATCATCACCAGCCGTCATATTTGGCCTCTCCTCTTCTACCTCTTCCTCTTACTCTTTGCTCATCATCTTTGACCCAAGGGTCGTCACTGTTGCAACATCTAGCTAGAGCTCTCTCCTTGCTCCTCTCGCCAAAAACAAGGCGTTAGTCGTGGCTGAGCAGACCTGCTCTATCCCAAAGTCACGCTAGAACCCTTCCCTTCCCTCTTCTCTACAATCCCACTTTTGGCGCTCTGCTCGAGAAAATTATTCTCTTTCGTCATCGCCCCGTTCCCACCCGTCAGCAGTCTCTTCTTTCCTTCACCTCAGCGCTGTACCTTGACCGCATCGTAGCCTGTTAGTGCTGCTCCTTACCCACGACTGATACACAGTCGTGATCTCATCTCGTCTGCCACTCTCCCCCTCCGACTTCTCGACACACGCAGAGCTCGACCTTTCGACCAAGGGATTATCAGCACTTGTCCGACCCTGACGGCACACTCGACGCCATTTTATCTAACTTGTCTCGCTTCTTGGTCTCTGCGGCATTCATACCCTCGCGCAGAAACGCCGTCCTTGCATCCTTTGATTGTTCTCTTGTGTTAAACAAGCTGGACACCGTAGTTGTTGCATAGACGCCGTACAATCAGCTGCATCCGTGGCTGTCTTTGTCGTCACACCACGCCTTCCGACTCCGCTCCAACCCACGCTGCTAACTTTAGAGCAACGTTTCGGTTCCACCACCCAAAACCCAGTTTTGCTTTCCATCCGTGCTCGTGTGCGTGACGTTCCTCTTTCTCGTTGCTCGCCCTGTCGGTCCATTGGTTCATCTTGCCGTCCCTCCCTCCCCTTGCTGCTCCTGCCCTTCCGCTACAGCTCTGAGATTGTCTCGACGCTTGATACGCATCCTCCTCCTCCCCCTCCACCACCATCATCATCATACTCGACGATACTGAGTCTCTATACAGTTTCACCGCTACCAGTACAAAGACGACCATAACGCTCTACACACGCGGATCAGCTCCCAGCAACATCACATCCAACACCACTGTCGCCATCTTCTTCGACGTAGACCTTCTCGCCAGCACGTCAATTTCTCTCGCCAACGCGTCTTCTTCCAATCCATACACATGTCGAAGTAGACGTTTACATCCTCGACACCATTATCAAGAGATCCCTACATCCTAGACGATCTTGATTCCACAAGTTTCCAACGTGACTCAGACTCCTCTACGGATCGGTTTCTTCAAAGGACCTAGTCTAAACAGCAATCGAGCGAATCTTGTCAAATACACGATCTCTCATTGCTTTTTTGAGAGGACGGATTCTGTATCTGTGCGTTCTTCCCTAATTGTCTAGGAATAAAAGCTTGTCGCATTCGACTTCCGCAAACTCTCCCTTCAAACAGCCCATCGTTTGCTTTATGGCATCATTCTCCCTACCATCTGCCGGAGGCGTCGTTTCTTTGCTCAACGACCGTGCTCCACTTCCACCGCAGTACAAATCCGAGCACACCCCCGCGCCATACTCGGATCAACCGTACTACCGCTCTCGACCTTCCCCTCAGTCAAGCATGTCCAATTCGACATTGGATCCTTCAACCTCATCATCAACAGAATCGCTTTTACGTAGTGGCGACCGTTCCACTGCTTCCACCTCACCACCTACATCTCTAGACTATTCTTACGAAAACCGATCTTCGCAGAAGCCACACAAGAGCTTTGGCGAAAACACCCGGTTGCCGCGCATCGAAGTGCCAGGTGAACTCTCTCCTTCCCGTCACCACCATCATCGTCAGGGTCTGCAGGGACACAAGGTGCTACACGGCAATCACATCTCAGCTTCACCCCAGAGCTTAGGTATGCGACCAGGAGAAGCACTGCCTCCCTCCGCTACCGGTATATTCCCACCAGGCCAGTGGGACAGATCGGGCGCCTATCTCGATCCAAACGACTACAGTCGTCGTTCCTCTTCCAGCAGCAGTGATAGTTTGCACCCATACGACGGAAGCATGGCTCCTTACGGTGATATTCCCGGTGCCAAACGAACCAGCAAAGACGGCGGGTCTGGTGCAATCACGGTAGGAGGCAAGAAGAGGTATCCCTGCCAGCATCCTGGCTGTGACAAGACCTTCTCTACAAGTGGTCACGCCGCCAGGCACAACCGAATCCACACTGGACAAAAGCCATACAGGTGTACTTTCCCCGGTTGCAAAGCTCGTTTCTCGAGGCAGGACAACAGTCTGCAGCATTACCGAACGCACATCTTGCACCCCAAAGGCAGAGCTAGCCAGTCCGCACAGGCAAGGGATGCTGCAGCTCAACTGGAGCTCGACCATCTCGATCTCGATGCAGCGGATGCCGAAGCTGAGGCTAAGGCCGAACTTGGCAGACGTGCTTTGGAAGGTGGTACCGCCATCGCTGTTGTCCACGAAGTCAAGGACCAGCATGGAAGGAAGAAAGGCGAGACGATCGAAAGGATGGTCGGCATGCCGCGCTCCCGTCGCGAGTCTCTGCGTGGCGGACTTGATGACGATCGCTCCACATCGCCTTCGAGCATCGATGACCCGAGGATGAAGAGGGAAGCTAGTCTCCCCGGGTCTGGAATCGATCCTCAGTATGAGGCACCTGCAGACTACTGGTCAACTCAAATGAAGCAGGGTCGCTTGTCGCTGCCTCATGGAGGCATGCCTCATGATCCTCGTTTTCGTGACCCGGCTCCACCCGCGCCATACGCCCGGGATGCGGGTATGAATGGCGGCTACCCTGCCAGTGCTCCTCCTGGAACGTGGAATCAAGGCGCTCAGGCGGCTTATATCGACCCGAGGTTTGCTCCCTCAGGCTACCCTCGTTCCGCAGTTTCGGTGAGTCCGCACAGGAGGGACGTGTATGACCCATCTTCTCGCATGGCTTCCGCTTCTTTGGACCCCGAACTCGCCGGATCCGCGCCTCCTTCCCAAGAGCGAAGGGATTTCGATTCTACTGCAGAGTATCACCGCCGCTCGACCTCCGCCAGTAGCTCGACTCGGGACCGGATTGGTCCTCCGTCCATTGCCTCGCTTCCTCCCCCTCTCGCCCCTGCTACTCGCCTCCCGCTCACTTCCCATGCCGCTTCAGCACCGGGATCCGTGGTCCCCTCTGCCCGCTCGTCCCAAAGCCCCAAGTCCAGCCCTACTTCGTCGGCCTACTCGGTACCAGAAGGCATTGCCGCAAGCGCATTGGACAAGCTCTCGAGCGCCGCGGCAGCTCAGTCTCAGTCGAGCTCCTCTTCTGCTCTTTCTGCAAGGGGCAGGCTCGGAGCTGGCGCAGCAGGTCCAGGTTATCAACACCCGTACAGCTCTGATCGAAGCACCAACTATGCAAGTTCTCTTCCTCCGATCAGCTCTGCCAGGAGCAGCGGCGACGATGGGGTAGAGCTGGACAGAAAGACGAGCAGCTTGAGGAGCGGACTGAGCGTGGATCCCAGAATCACACTTCCTCCTCTTAATCCTCCTGCAAGAAGGTGGTGAACTTCTCTCCGCCCTCAGCCTCGCCCCTTCAACAAATTCGAGAAACAGATTCGAAGTTTGGATCCTTGGCACCATCCCATATGTCAAACCCGTCCGCCACCTGAACGCCCGTGTACCTCCATCCCCCTTCCCCAATATGTACTCAGTATCTTGCAACTTGTTGTAATGGTTTCATTTTCTCGACCTCTAAATCTCTCTCTCACGAACCTCTTTCGACATGCCTTCAGCTATACTACTTTCACCTCGTGTACGCAGATCAGCCCTTGTACCTCTCCTATGACCTAAAAAGAAGGATTGGTTTGTACCGATCGAGCTCAGGTATGTGACAGTGGATGTATATTTGCGTATATATGCCTACACAGCTATGCTAGGGCGTAATTGTACAGTATGTGAGATGGAATTGAGTAAAGTGAAAAATTAGAAAGGGAAAGTGAAAAAGAGGCATGAAAATTAAGCAGTCAATTCTCTAATTGTGGTGTGTCGGAAGATACGCATGTTGGACCCTGTTTGCTCTCTTTTGCTTTCACCATTTGTCCTGTGCGTGTGTGTGTTACTTTGACCGTGCATCAACTTTTTGTCGTCCTTCTCATCTATCTCTTTTGTTCGTTCGTTCGGTCGGTCGTTTGTACACCCTCGAAAGGGACATACATACAGTAAAGTTCAGTATTATACATACACAATGGTAAGCAAGTGAGATGTGTTACGAGCGAATCTTTGGTTTAAAACCGATTTCGCTTTTCGCCAAGAATGTCTTTTTCCCAACGCCATCAATTCATATCTCTTCGCTCACATTCACAAATCCATCTTTTTCTCCTTGATTCAAAACTCGGTCCATGGATTACGTCAATATTGACAGGTTCGAGGGCATGCAAAGCAAGCAGCTCAAGAAGCGGCCAAGAAGAAAGCGGCGGGTCAAAGTGGTGGTAAATCCCAACTTGGAGAAGCGAGACAAAAGGGACTCAAGTTCACCTGTCCCACTTGCAAAGGTCAGAATCCTGTAAGTGTATTTCCAAAACCTCATCGAACCAATTACGATCACTTTGTTTTACTGCTGCCGTAGGAGAAGATGTGCTTGCTGGCTATTTGGAAGGAGAGTTCTCATTGATCGGTCTCATGCGAGTTATTGTGAGATTGCAACAGCACAAGAAGGCGGTACAGTAAGATCGAGTAGAGAATGAAAAGGAACGGCAACCCTCGATGCATCCTTATACAATCTCAAATTGCTCAGCAGAAGAATCCACAATAGAAAGATGTTGAATTTATCAACCAACCATTCATCCTCCTTCCTTTCAGAGATACTCGAAGACCATAGATGGATCAGATAGATGTGATGTACCGACTTCAGACAACAGCAAGTGATAGGGCTGACGAATCAACTTTATTTCATCATTCTTCTTCTCCTTCTTTTTTTTTGGGTTTGATTTTGAACGCTAGAACTACAAAGTGTTGAAAGAACATTTTGAGAACAAGCATCCGAAAGAGACTTGTCCGCCGGAGAGCTCTTTCACAGCATGAGTTCCACATGCAAACTTTAAACATTGCAGCAGTAAAGCCTCATTGCCAAACTTGCTTTCGCGATTAAAAAAGTAACCTTCGTATTTGCTGTCATGCAATCAAGTCTGTTGGATGTGTCCGCCCATACGTTCCCTTATTTTCAGCATCCATATTATGTCATAGTAAGAGTACAGTACAGTACTGCATTAAAAAAATTCATTTCATTTCGTGCCACCAATCGAGCTCGCCTTGTCCCGCTGTGATAAAGCACGGCGATATTCCCGCGATCAACTTTCAGAATCATGCATGCATTTCCTACCATTTGCTGGTTTCGGATGAAGATCGCAAATTTCTTTAAGGCGCTGACGTCTTGCTGTACACGGTGCACTGAGCGATGCATCTAAGAGGGGCAAAGGTGATGGTTGAGATTGTGGCGGATGGAAGAGGTGAAGGAGGAGGAGGAGGAGGAGGAGAAGAAGAAGAAGGGGGTAAGGATCCTGTTGGTTTGACAGCGCAGGCAGACGAAGAGGGAGAGGGTTAGGAAAGTGACCTGTCGAAGGCTTTGATGACTGCATCCCACTGCAGTGCACTGGACTGGACTAGACTGCACAAGACTGGAGTGCTACATGAGAGGCATCCAGGCTGTCTGTAGCACAGAACGATTCAAATAGAACCATGTGTCACGACTGAAATTGAATTGCAATGCCTTCACTCGAGCCAGAACAATCCATCTCCTCCCCTCTTTTAACTTGATCTATCTTTGATTTTCAGCCAAGAATACCTCACAGAATAACCTCGTCCAAAACCTTGCCTAGCAACTCGACCGTCCTTTGAACCTCTTCGACAGTATTATAGTGAACGAAGCTCAGCCTAACCACTCCATCCTGTAGATCGAGGTTGAGACTCTGAACCAACTTGTGGGCGTACATGTGACCCTGCTGAGCGCCAACTTTGCCACCTTGTACCAATAATTGATGAATCCTCTTTGACGTGCCTACTTGATGCTTTCCCGTAACTGGATCGACGATTGCAAATGCCACCGTGGGGGCTCTAGTGTGCGCATCAAACTGTTCAGGTCCAACGATTCGTACTGCCCCCTTGTTTCCTCGTTCGTACTGGAGCAAAAATGGGATGAAGATCAACATGAGTTTGGCTTCGTGCTGTGCGATTTTGGTGAAGGCCACATCGAGGGCTTGGTCGACTTGTTCTTTCGTCATTCTGACCAATCCCTCTGCTTCTACTTGCACAGAAGAACCTGATGTAGTACGAGTAAAGACATTGTTCCAATCCACCGTAGTTTGCTTGCCCTCCCCAACCTTGCCAGTGCCTAGAGAAATGAGATAATCAGCTACAGCAGCGATACTGTAATTGAGCTCATACTGAACGCTGCTTGATTGGAAAGGATACAATCCCGGAATATGTGTCGTAGGTTTTTGGAGGAAGAAATGGTTCAATGGTGAAAGCAATGTGTGTCTTAGGCGAGGGTTGATGTACATTGCTCCAACGTGAGCACCGTAAGTTTTGTAGAGTGAAAAGAAGGCTAGATCCGCATCCCATTTAAGAGGTAAAATTCGACGGTGGGGTGCAAAAGCGACGCAATCCACTGCAACAATGGCTTGTGGTGCAATGGATCGAATCACCGAAACTGCACTAGATATGTCGGTAAAATGACCTAGGAGGTTAGAGCATGCAGTGAAGGCGACAAGTTTCGTCTTTGGACCCACAACCTCTTTTAAAGTGGAAGGATTGAGAGCCACGGCGTAAGAGCTGTTGCCATCGTCACTCGAAGAAGCGTTTTGGGTACGGGTGACAGTCCAAGGTTTGATAACCAACCCCAGACGTTGAGCAAGCCTGGTCCAAGCTCCTCTGTTGGTCTCGTGATCAGCATCACTAATCACAATCTCGTCCCCCTCCTTCCAACCACCATCGTTCGTTCCTTCATCACGATCCTTGAGCACTTTGGCTTCCAACATAAAAGCCACTGATGCAACTAGCGAAGTAGCACTTTGTCCTATCATGACATTATCCGGCGAATCACTTCCCAACAATGTTGCAGCAGCACTTGTACCCAGAGAGACACGCGCTTCGGCAGATTGCGCTAAAGGATAGTTTGCCATTTGCACATTCGTGTTGAGTAGGTATGATGAAATCGAACTGGCCACTGATCCTAGCACTTGACTTCCTCCCGCATTTTCGGCGTAGACTGCGCACAACGTAAACGTGCCAAGTGAAGAGTTAGCTCAAAAATTAAAGGGAGCCACAAGGAGCGCAAGGGATTGCGGAAGGATGATCATCACTTACTATAACCGCTATTGGGCGAATCGTCAGTAGCATCAGCAGTAACCAGTGCGGGAAACTGTGCCCGCACTGCCTTAAGTTCTTCATTCGATAGAAATGCCGTCGACATTTTCCCTCCAACGTTAAAGATCCGATGCCTCTCGGAAAATGTTTCAAAAAGAAGAAGAAAAAAGATGGTATGATAAATGCAGGATGGTAGTAGGATACACACACACACACACACACACACACACACACATGAGAGGCAAACTGACTTTGCGTGAGGTCCGTGCAGTGTCGAAAGCGGAAAGGATTCTTCCGACCTGTGTTGGGAGTGGCTTGGAAGACGACAAAACAAAAAAGTGGATTGCCGGGTTACTCAAGTGTTGAAGGAAATTCGCCGAACACAACACCATCTTGCCTTTCCCGACACACCCTTCTCAACGTGTCCCCCTCTTTCTCTCTCTCTGTGGATGTCGAAGAATCACACGCAATTGGAAAGGAAAGATAGCAGAGTTGATGCTATTGCTTGCCAACTTGCCTTCTTTCGTCTTCTACTAGTACAAATGGTTGATAATTCACGAGAAGGAAGGATGTGATACCAACATCCCAATGCAAATCTTGTCCAAATTTCTTCTTGTCCTCTTCTAACCCGAACCCTTGGTCGTGACAGCGGCACTAGTACCCGTAGTCCTCGCCAACGTATCTCTCAACAAGGTGACCAAATTCAACGCAGCATTGGCCGACACTTGCAAGCTCCAAAGACTCACATTCTTGAGCCTCTTACTACTGGCATTCTGACTAGCCACATGATTCGCCAGCGCTTCATAGATCTTTTCCGACACCACAGGTAGCAATCCTGTCTGGGCCAAGTCTAGACTTCCGTCGAATTCGGAGAGATCCATGACAATTCGACAGCGGATAGGGATGAGCGTCTTGTTAGCGTTCATGAACGCAACAATGGGACGTACGAACGCGTTTGTGCTGTACGAAATGTCGCTTGTGAACAAGGGAACTGCAGCCTTGATGTCTTTGAATCGCACGTCCATGTCGATCACTACCGTGGGTGGAGGAAGCGACGGCTTAGCAGCAGGATGTGATCCTTCATCATACGTCGATTCGCGAGCTGCATTTGCACCAGAGCCTTGCTTTTCTTGGGCGGCAGCACCGGCGCGGGACGCAGGCGGATCACGACCCTGCCTCCTGGCTTCTTCACTCTCCTTTCTTACCCTCTCCGCCGTAGCCCCCACCGCACTGACCGGGGCTTCAATAGCCGGTCCACTCAACCGATGTTGCCCTGGAATCGGATCATCCTCTCCGCCTCGGTTCGAATCTCCACTCAAAGCAGCTGTCAAATTATCCAACACTTCGTTGATGATCGTATTGATATCTGCTTCGTCATCCAGGTCCCTGGGGAACTTGATATCTGCCACCACGTCAAATTTGCCACTGAGGATCCAACTGATCGGGCCGGTGAGGTCCGACTGATTCTGAATGTGGTCAAAATTGACGCCGTCCACACGCATGCGGGACATGGTTTTCCACTTGGAGTGGATCATCTCACGGTCTTGTTCTACGGTGCGGCTGATGCTCTGCGGCTTGTGCAGGCTGAGGAGACAGCCGTCGACCTGACCAGTGATCGAATCTGCAGAGAGGAGGTCGTAAAAGAGCCACTGTTTGCGCAGCTTGGGAATATGGGCGGAGAAGATGGAAAAGTTGAACGGGCGGAAGTCGTTGGGTTGATAGACGGTTACGAGGAAGTCTTCTATCTTCAGAGATTCCAATTCAAAGTCGCCGTGGCGAGATCCTCTACGTGCCGCACGGGGGTCGTAGGGCTTGTCGGGGTCCCAGAAGACGTTGCGTCGATCGACGATGCCTCGCACTCCGCGGATCTCGGCGTCTTCGATCAAACCCTTGCCATCGAACCAGCGCTGGAGGCTGAGCGTCACATCAATCGTATCGACCTGAAGGTCGAACATGGTATAGTTGGTGTTGACGGTGTCATCTTCAGTCAGATCCTCTCCACGAGCCTCGTCGCTCATGGGAGGTGCTACTTCTTCCACCTCTTCATAATGGGTTCCTTCCCACGCCATGCCATCGCCTGCAGTGACGGCGGTGCGGCGTTTGACCTTGTTGGGGCGATCAGCGCCGCCGTTCTGCGCTTTTTGCCTTCTTTCCTTTAACAGCGAGTCGACATCACCGTGGGCTCGGCGAGAGATGAAGACGTTCTTGAAGCTAATCTTGCTCTCCTTCCACTTTGGTACAATCGCACTTTCGAACACAACTGTGACGCCCGTCTCGGCCGTCAGGTGATCTGCAATCTTCCTCGCGATCCATTCTTGAAGATTGAGCACGTTCAGGGCAGCAAAGATGAGCGAAAAGAATGTGGTGGTACCAACGATGATAAAGACAGCGGTGGTGAAACCTCCTAGGGTGAAAAAGGCGCTGATATCGTCTGCGTTGAAGCGACGGAAACCACGGATGGTGAACCATTTGAAGCGAATGCGGAGACGAGTCCAGAAGCCCTGCGCTATTCGCAGCAAATCTTCTTTTGAGGGACGAAGTCGATGATGCTCGTGCGTCTGCACTTCGTTGCTTGAGGCTGGGCGGTTTTGGGATTGTTCTGCCGATGCAGGTACAGCGCGCATGGCTAAGCGTCGCAGCGATCGAGGGTAGTTGGCAAAGTGGTGGTATGCTTTCTCCGTGGTTGTGAGCTCTGTGCTTGTGGAGTCTGGCTTCCCCAGCCGAGATTTGTTCTCAGGTCGTAGGTTTTTGGTTGATTCAGCATCCGTTTGTGTACTTTGCTGTGATGCAGGAGGTTGAGATGCACTCAGTGTCTTGTCCTTGTTTGGGTTTGAACGATCATGCTCGTCAGCTCGAGCAGCTCGACTAACATGAAATGCCCTCGCCTGATGTGCTATGGTGCCCAAAGTCGGTGTCATATGTGCGAGTGAGTATGATGACCAATTTGGTGCCGCAGCACGGGACTGGACGAGACCGGAGGCATTTTGTCCGATTGATGACTTGACTGGTCTAGTGAAGTAAGACTGCAATGCAATATAGCTCAAGCGAGCATCGAATGCCGTTTCGAGCGACTGCTGGCGTCGTCTCGAGGATGATACTTGCGCATCTCGCAACGTGGGTTGTGATGAAGGGAGAGCTATTCCGGGAAATTTGGCCTGAACAGTGTCAAGGGCGGCCAGAAATGATGATCGCCGCGGAAGGGATGGCTTCAGGCTGGTGCATGACATCGAAGTTGATGCTACTGTGGATGATTTTGAGGGTATTGCGATAGACCTTAGCGCTGTGCTGAGCTTCGAGTGTCTCCGTGACATGGTGTGAAATAGATGTCCAACCTCGAGAGGAACCGAGTACTATCGATCTGAACGTTAACAGCGTCTTGCTTGGCGTGAGGTCGTGTCCGGACCAGCTGACCTCTTCAGCTGGTCATTGTTGCAACAGGCAGATGTATGAGGAGCTAATATCAGGCAAAGCGATGAGCTCTACCGATGAGATAGCAAGGCTGAAAGCAAGAGGAGGACGCACATGGCTCGCCAGCTGACTGCGGACTTTTACCTTGAAATTATTCAGCAAACGAGCAGCAGATGGCTTTGTCGCAAAAAAAGGACAGGCTCCACATTCCCGCGGCTAAAAACAGCGCACGCAAAAGGGCACAAAGTGGGCAGGCAATCCCCTGTGAACTCGATATCGAGATCGCGGTTGGGCCAGCCAACATCGTCTAGTGATGGCATGGTATTCACTCAATATAAGACTCTTGTGAGCAACCTCTCTTCTGATCGTGAGATTCTCCGGACAGTCCAAGCAGAGTTGTCACGCGTCAAAGGCGAGTCAAACCTGAAACAAATCCTATTGATCTAGAGAAAAGTACATGCGGTGTCGAGTGTGAAAAGTCATAATGGAAAGGGACAAGGCGAGAAGACGTTCAAGTAGGACAAAGAAGGCCCAATGTGCTTCGAGGTAAACTACAGCGGCTGCGATGCCAGGCCAAGGAGCAGGACACTATTATAGGTCGAAGAAACACAGATAGTGTGCGCTCAGACAGAAATCGACTTGTTTCCAACCTTGAGAATCTGTCTGGTCCAGACCTGGAAGTAGTCCCTAAAGTAGAACAGCAACGCCTGAGCAAGCACCGCCTTGGTGATCTGGGCCTGCATACCTTGATACCAGCCGCTGAGACCCTTCTGCGAGTAGATCTGCTTGAGGCAGTCGATGGCGCCCTTGTACTGAGTGTTTTTGGCTTGCAGACGAATCTTGCTCAGGATGTATGGGAAGGTAACCACTGTAGCGAGGGTCTTGGAGAGCGCTCCAACGAGGAACGACTTGCCGGGCGTCATCTTACCATCCACCGAAGTGGCAAGGATGATGGTCTTGACACGCTCGAACACACCGTATGTGATGGCTGGGTTGACGGTGAGCACGAGCGAAGGCTTGAGACCGCGCCAAAGGCCGGTGACACCATCTTCTTTGAGAATGTCGCTGGCAACACCCAAGAAGCTCTCGTCGACGGGCTTGCCATCTTTGGCAGTTTCAGACGTGCCGAGTTGCTGACGAGTGGCAATGACACTAACAGGAATGGTGAAGATCTGCGCCATGGCACCGGCGATGGCCCCAAGAACGAGCTCAGCGGCAGTGGTCATAACGGCTACTCCAGAAGCACTCCGCTTTGCCAAACGGTTCTGGTAGAGAGTGCGGACGACAGAGTACCAGTAGAAATAGGCGAACCCAGTAAAGAAGTTGTTGGCCATGCTTGCACCGAAACCTTTGTACAGACCTGCGGGGCCCTCTTTGCTGCGGATGATGTGGAGGATGCCCCTGATCATGCCAACATTCTTGGGCACAGTCACGATGGTCTTGGTGGGGTCCTTGGGATCGCGTGCCTCCTTGCCTGGGACAACTGCAGAACTCTGTCCTGCTTGAATACGTGTCTTGACCGTGTCAAGTGGGTAGATGACTGCGTTTGAAAACACACCTCCGAGCGCACCGGCAAGCGCCTGGCCGAATGGTGTGAGAGGCTCCTCTGCCATTATATGTATATATGCTCGAGACCTGTGAGTCGCGGAGGGTTTCTGAAAGATTGATGTTGGAACGTGAAAAGATCTTGACCCTCGTGTAAGGATGCAATGTAGCGTGTGAACAGCCGAGGCGTCCGTCTATCGAGTTCAAACGAGGTCTGAGTGGCTTCGATGCTACAGCTTGATCAAAAAGTTGCCTATAGGAGAGATTCAGTCGAGATGCTTATCTGAAGCTGGTTGACCGAATTTGTCAAAGTTGTTGCGAATCCGACTAGTGATCGCCAGATGCTTGCAAGATACGAAGGATCGTCCGAGATTTAGCAATGCGAAGATGTAGGAGGAAGACCGAAGGTGCTCAAAAGCAGTGAAAGTACAATACTGCTGAGTCTATGAAGAGCAAAGAATGATGTGCGTGAAGTTTGGTGATGGGCGAAGGCGAGGAGGATTGTCAAGGACAGATTCTAGGCGGGAAATGATGGCACACAGACGGGCAGACCGGCAGGTAGGACCCGGCAAAGGCGGAGGCAGAATCATGGACTGCAGCAATTCCGCTCGCGTCCGTCACGACAGAACTCTTCCCAAAGGGACTCATAGTGTGGGATGATTCCGCGGGCGCTTTGGGAATCCACTAGAGTCCGGGGCCAAGCAATAGCAGCACACACACATACACACACACTTGTGACTGGGCAAGGCCGGCTCGTAAAAGGCGGTCACTATTTGCGATAGCCGGGCCGCACTCTGAATCACAACATCTCGTCTATGTCTCTGTCCGACTTTCTTTCTGACCGTGCCTCTCTGTCTCTGTGTCTACGTGGCTTTGTCGCAGCTTGGTATCTATCTCAAAAAAGGGACGGCTCTAGCGCATCCATGCATCAATTTCCCCAAGCTGCTTTTTCTTCTCAACCTTTCCGCCTTTCCCGGGTAATGTGAAAAGGCCGTTTACCGGATCTCGTCTCATAAAATCACCACTCTACAGTGTCTGGCTTGGTCTTGGACCCAATCACCAATTCAAGCCCTATCGATCACTGCGGCAATAAGGGCAACGGGATTGGCGATGGACGCTGTGGTGGTAGCTGACACCACGTTCCTTCTGGCTACAGATCAACAGCTTCGGCAGACGAGCAGGGAGCCACCATGAATATGGAACGTTTATTTAAAAAGCACCCGTCAAACGCACTGGTAAAAATTTAGAAAAAAGACCGAGATAAGTTACCGTCCGAACATCGTGTTATTGGGACCTTTTTATCGGCCGAATCGAACGTGCTTTTGGGTCTCTACCCGCCCGTTGCTGAACATCTCTGATCAGACACACCAACAAGGGTGCGACAAAGCTATGCGGAGGAACATTTCAATGGAATGCAATTGCAACGAGACAAAATGCTGGTATGTTCTTCTAGAATAAAGGAGGTTCGCAAACTCTATGAAACAAGTTGGAGGTCAAGAAAAGGTCAGATCAGACGGGCTCAACGATACATATCATGATGTCCGTATTGATCGGCATGTCGTGTAGACTCGTGATGCTGCTGTGGCCATGACCCTTCGTAGCCATTCGGGGCGTGAGCCTGCTCGTCGTAGCGGTGATCATGGTACTGATCAAAACCACCGTTCTCGCCATTGTGATACTGCTGAGCGTAATGAGAGTCGCCTGCACCGCAATCGGGAGGATAGTCGCTCATCATGTAGCTGTGACGCTCTTCGCTTGTGATGACAGGCGAATGAGACTGAGAGTTGAGGTAAGCATCGTAAACATCGTCCAACCCATTCACGCTCGCGCTTGGGCTGTGAGCCGACGAACCATTGCCAGAGCTGGCGCCGTTGCTGTTGCTGTATTGGTTGGGATGCAGCTCACTGCCAAATCCATCGGTGCCATAGCCTACGGCGAGGTGGTTGTTGCTCGTGCCGTGAGCTTGGCTCGACGCTGGCAGAGAGACCTCGACTGCGGGTGGGTATGGCTCATGTCCAACCTGACCGCCGCATGGCACATAAGACGACATGTCAGGTGTTGCTGGTGGTGGGTATTCGAAGCCCTCCACGCTGTGTGTGTTCTGAGGCGGCGGGTAGTCGAGGCCTCTTGCACCGTATGTCGATTCTTTGTCCATTTGCGGATGAGGACTTTGTCTGCCGAAGCCGGCGTTCATCTCGTATGATTCGCCGCGCCCAACGGGATGCTGCGGCATGCCTCCATTGCTAGCGTCGAGAAGTGTCCGCTGTCCTGGTCCTGGCGTGTTGTACGGATCCGCTGGATGCATCGGTGGTGCGGGCGATGCTCTACCCGGTCCACCGCCGGCGCGCTGTGCAAAGAGTATCGGGCTCGTGCCGATGGGACCCATGCGATCTGCCATTGCATCAAAATCGTGTGGCATGCCTCCGTACTCTCCTCCTGCGGGTCCAGCATTGGCGACCAAGTTAGCTGAGCTTGCGTAATCCATCTTGTCGTTGTAACCAAGACTATGTGTTGACGGTGCGTTGACACCATAGAAATGCGATGGCCCAAAGCCGGGCGACTGGTGCCCTGCAATACCGTTGCCGTAGAAGCCGGGACCATTGCCGTGCACAGTCGAGCTTCCTATACTGTTGTTGCGTTGTGTGCGACTTGCCTTTCCTAGCTTTTCGTCGCTGAGCAAATCCACGTCGACAGTCGGCAAAGTTGGCTGAGGAATGGCGTGGCCGATCATTTCGCCCTTCTTGTTCATGAGATGCGAAAAGTCACCGGCAGCTTCTTTGCGAGCGATCTCGGCCACTTTAGCTAGACGCTGCTTCTTCTTGAGATGAACAAGCTCGGTGACACGCTTGTCGACCTTGTGGCAGCAGTACTCCTTGAGGTTGCCCTTGATGTAGCAGAGAAGAGGGACGTAAGCGATTCCTGCAAGCATGAGCAAGATGAGCGAGCCTGCGAAAACGGCGACGGTGAAGAGCATCGAGAGAATCATGATGCCGGTGAAAATGTTGCCCTCGTAGTAGTCGTAAGGGTTGGTGCTCCATTTGGCGAAGGAGCCTAATCCGTAAAGGGTGAAAAAATTGATGACCTGACGTGGACCATCGGCGACTAGCAGGCGCTTCCAGCCTTTGAAGGTGAAGAAAATGAAAAAGGCGAGCTCGTCCTTCTTCTTTTTGCTGTCATTAATGTGGTCGAAGAAGCAGAAGTGATCATAGCTGCGGAGAGAGTAGTAGTTGTTGGCCATGACATTGGTGTAGGCATAGCTGATATCGCGGCTTTTGATGATAGCCCTCGACTTGTACGCCTCGTAGGCGAGCAGGAGAAATGAGAAAATGATACAACCGGTGAAGATCCAACGACCATACGAGATAGGAACGCGAAAATTATTCTCAGGATCGTTCTGCACCTTTTCGTAGAGACTACCACTGAAATGACCGTAGGCTAACAGCGTGATCGCAGTATAGATGTCGGCAACGTAGACCGCGAATGATTTGACAACCATGATGAACAGGAAAGCGTACTTTAACTGTTGAAAGCAGCCATTGTTGCGAAAGTCGCGTACATCGATGAAGTCGAACTTGTGATCAGGGACCTCTTCGCGCTTCCAGCTGGCATTTCCGCAGCACATGTTGGGCCAAAGCAGTGTTGCGAGTGGGAACGCAGATGAAGTTAAAGGAGAGAATGATCAGAGGGAGGTGCCGAATGCACTTGCCATATGGCGTCAATGAGGCGAGTGACGCAGAAAAAGGAGGAAAATTGGATACGATTATGGATGCCGAGAAGTTGCGATGCGACGACTTGTCGTTTTCACGCAGAGTTGAGCCAGCAACTGCGCGCTTGGGTGGGGATTGCGCAGAAAACAATAAGAGCAAATTGAGAGCGTAACACGACGAGCCAGCCGCCGGTGATACAAGATGAGATGTGGGTGTTCTGAATCTAGAAGGTTGACGAGTGGGATCAAGTCTGCATAGCTAGTTGCTGAAGAAAAGGCGACGTGAGTGTTTTGGTGGTATGACGCGTGCAGATCAATGCGCGAGCGGAAGCGTTTGAAAGTAGAGTCGGAGCAGTTGAGGAAGAGTAGAATGCAGAGAGCAATCGCGATTGATGATAAGATATGTCTGTCGAGCTCGATGGTTCTGATCGAAAAGTAAGATGAAGGTAGGACAGAGGCTATTGAGGCTTGAGATGTGCAGCAAAGGTAAAGTCGCTGCCCCTTTGTGTCGCCGAGATTGACGCCAAAGAGGAACGAAACAAAGAGGGCTATGAGGAGAGACCGGCACGGTGTTGTGTGGAAGGGTTAGATGTGGATAAAGGGGAGTGAGAGCGAAAGATAAAGAGTGTCGAAAGATAAAGAGTGTTAAATGGACAGCACTGTGTAACTGTATTGTACAGCACAGCCTTGCCAAGGTTGCGGTGATGATTTGGTGTTGGGTGGTGCGGTTGTTGATATTTTTGTTAGAGGCAAGCAGTCTCAGTGTGGTTCGCTGTGGTTCGATGATTCGAGCTCACACACACCCTGCAGTAATCACGAATCGTGAATCGCAATGCACTCACTCTCTCACAAGAGAGCACACACGTCCTCGGTGTCGATCTTTTCTTTTTGACGTGACTGACCCGAGACTTGTTTTGTTGCAAATTTGGCCTTCGCTTGTGTTGGTGTCTGGTTTATCAGAAGCATTCTGGATTCACATGGCTTTGGCTTCAGTCTGTTCTTTTGCCACCTGCTGTGCTGTATTAATATAATTTACTGTATTCATTTACTGTATTTACACTCCAATCTATTTACACTCCAATCTATTTCCACTCGAATCTATAACAACGCGTCAAAGACGTCAAGCAGCAATAACATTCTAGTTGCTATTGACTGTAATTAAACTCTTACCAACACGCCAATCTTTTCCCGGCCGCTATCCTTGCTACGCTCCGTGCTGTTCTTCTTGTGCACTTGTCTGAATGAATGCATACTCTTCAGTGTTTGTTGTGCATGTCGTCGATAGTGCAGCTTTGTTATACAGAACCACCAGAAGGCACTTTTGGCGCTAAAGAGAACAATCCCAAACCCATGATCCACCCCGGTGGTGGCAAGCTGATCTGGAAATCGCATCGATCAGAGTGTACTGTGAGTCACGAATGCTAAATCCAGGACAAGATATCACAAATAGCATATAGCCTTCCGATCCGATCTGGAGGAATGTCTTACATTGCAGGATGCGGATGGGCTTAGGAAGGAGCGGTGATTGCATCAGCCACGTTGGCTGGCTGGCATCTGTCACTTCGACGCAGGACGTCATGGCTTGGATATCGAACTGCAATCGCTCGTCCCGATGCAAGTCCTGGTTCCAAGAAGGGTATGTAATAGTGAGTGCATATCTCCACCGTTCTTGGGAGGCGTTGAAAAGCAGGAACACGGTCAACCCAATCGAGATACGCTAAATGATGATGATGTGATTTGCAAATTGGGATGTGAGAAGGAAAGAGCCAGAGAACGTGCTCGCCGACGGCGAATCGGAGTTCTCGCTTTTTGGCAAATTGATGGCATTTTATGACGCCAAACGATTTGGCTTTCAACGTTGCCATGTCTTGGTGCGACCGACTTTCACTTCAAGTATTGACGATTCCTTTTCTCGTCTATTCTCTTGGAGCTACGCACGTTGACGCTCTGAAGAGCGATCAGCCTCTCTGTGACAGCCCACGAGGCGCGCTTTCGATTCTCGAACAGCACTCCACTTGTACATGCTGCTACTACTAAAGTACCTCTGATGTCGAACGTTAAAAGCTTCTCTCGTTGTTTGTGCTCATTGTTTGATTGCCTTATGACATGGTGCTTCCAGTTTAAACTAATGTATCCATTGAGTATAATAAGATTTGTTCGACGGGCATAACAAATGAAAAGAAGCTTTGTTTGACATTTTTTTGGCTTCATAAGGCAGCAAACAGCTGTTTGACCCACGTTTTAGCTGTTCAATCGAAAAAAATAGATTTTTTTTCTTGAATCCGAAACCAAGAAGAGCAGTGTTTAGGCAGTGTGTCAGTGTGTCAGTGTTATCAATTAGCCGAAGTGGCCTGTCAAAGAGGGTTTTGAATGCGCCAGACTCGTGCTCAAGTGCAGCTTTGAGAACAGCTGCATTCAAAATAGTGGTCCCGTCTGTAATTAAGCTCCCTCTTTGGCTCCCTTAGGACTGCATAATCGAGATGCTATGACGTCTTAAAATTCTCGACCTGCAGGTGGCTATCCGCTTAGTCACACACTTTGTTCCTTCTACGATTACCAGTACCGGAGTATCGGCTTTGTTTGTCTTACCTTGTCTAGCCTTGTCTCGCCATGTCTTGCCGGGTCTGGCTATTGAGCAGAATGAATCTTTTTCAGACATGGCCGGCTTTCTTTGTCGCTGAATGATCAGCCCGGAAGAGGCCGTCGAACCACCTCTCTTATATACCATCAGCCTCTTCTAGAGGCGTCTCGTGCCCCCCCCCCTCCCTCTTGATGGCATACGACGCTGCTTCGAATCAAGGCTGTTTGATCACGCTCTTCACCATCACCATCACAACCTTACCTTTCAATTACATCCCCAGTGCAAACAATGAAGGAGCGAAACTCGAGCTTATTCGCCAAGCTCTCTTTGCGCTCAAAACGTCTGGCCGCAACTTCGTCTTCATCATCTTCTCATCGATCTGTCAACAGCCCAACCACCACTCCAGAGACAGAAACACCTACCTCCTTTTCAGGCCCGTCCGAATACGGTCTCGGCTATTCTAGCATCAATCATGAGTGCGCTCCATCCTACGATGACAGGCGCACTAGCCGCGCTCTCCTATCCCGACCAATAGAGCTTGATCCATATACAGAGTCATGTATTACTGAAAGGGCAGAGCGACCCACGATTAGCATGAGTCGGCGCAACACGCGCAATACCCTTACGTACGAGCATCAAGATGCGCTCTTTGTTTCAATACTTCCTGAAACAGCACCCAACAGAGCCGTGCAGTCCACCGTACGAGCGCGATCCGGCACATCATCACCCGAACCGGCCACCCTTGCTGCATCGCGCCCGCAGTCTCCTTTCGCAATGTCTAGCACGGTATCCAAGTCTCTCATCGGCAGCCCGCCTATGATCATTTCAGCAAGAAAATGCCAATCCGTCCATGATTTTGAGGTGATGCACCCACCTTCATTTGCTGCAGTCGACCAGACCATTGTGACCGCCAGCCCGAATGGTCCATACTATGCCGTCGGGCGTGGGTGGAAGAAAGGAATCTATGCAACAAAGGAAGAGGCCGAGTGTCAGACTCGAAATGTAGGTAGACGCCCGCCAGACTGCTTTGCGCTCTGCCAAACATGACTCGGTTTCGCTGACATAGCCCATATCCCTTTTCATATACGGTATGCGCAGTTCCCAGGCCCACGGCTCCAGATCTTCGAAGACCGAGCCGCAGCCAAAAACTTCATCGCCAATAGCCGACGCTTCGTGCCACAGGCGTCCCATCAGGACCAGTCACATAACGACGAGTTTGTTGAACGAACACGCATCTTCAAAGGTCTCGATCCTAATAGTGAGCTTGCCAAGCGCAGGGCTGTCACCATGTCCGCTGAGCGAAAAGAAGCGCAGCGTAAGTCTCGCGTTCACACTGCCATGCAATCGCCTGCGTTACGTCAGGATGCCAATAACTTGAACTCCCCTCCGCTTTCGTTGAGGAGCTTCATCTCAGATGTTGTCTCTGTCTCACCCATGGAGGAAATCAAAGGCTTCGGCAGCTTCCGGACTCCAATACCCTTGCTGAGCATGTCGCTGCTCCCAGTCAAGCATCTGGCTAGCTCGATTGCCTTCTACACCAAGGTGCTGGGATTCACTTGTGTCTCGCAAACTGTAAACATACAGGCGATTCTGAGTTCTTCGTCGGCATCAATCTGCCTGCGCACAGTCGATCAAGCTCCTCCGTCGTCCACCGGAGCCAATGTTTCGCGCCTCAGTATGATCCGAACCAGCTCAGGGGATAGGCTCAACCCCCACGTCCTTGGGTGTCCAGCCCTTCCGACCATATGCGTGGGACATGCTGACGATGCAGAAGCAGTCTCCTTGCCACCCACTCCCGAATCAATCAGCCTTTCTTGCATGGAACCAGAACCCCTCGACCTGCCTTCGACCACTCTACCGCTACGCTCAGCAGCTTCTACGCTTTCAGGCGCAACCGTACTCATTGAATACAGCGGCGCACTTGAATCAATGCATTCACTTCTCTCAGCCCGCTTCAACGAATGGAGGCTCGAGCGCAGCAAGGCTGCGCAACGTACCACCGACAGCGCACGCGTTCTTACCGGCGTCCAGCAAACCCTCTGGGACGCACAGGAGCTTCACCTATGTGACCTCGATGGACACCGCATTATTTATACCACTCCCTTCCCCCGAGCCAGCCCCTGTGCGAGCTTAATTTAGATAAATATAGCAACATTGCGCGGCTCTGCTCGTCGAATATACCCACACAGAGCATTCTATGCGCACCTTGCTACTTATTCCTCTGATTCCCGATCCTGACCCTGTCCTCTTTAGCAATTTAGAGCGAGAATTCTTGGAAAGATACAACTGTATAAGGACATCTTGAAGTCTGTCCGCGATCTGCCTTCCGTTTTGTATCGATTGCCATTCCTTCCGCCACAAATTTCTCCATTTCTTTGTATCGGAGACAATTGGCTCACCAGACGACATGAGCTGCATGAGCCAAGGTGATCGCTCCGATGATTTGCAAACCACTGTATCTGACAGGGACCTTGTTCGCGATGTCAAACATGTGCGTTGCACGCAATTCAAAGTGTTCGGTGTTTGATTGAGTGTGAAATGGTGTACAAGGTACGAGAATATAGTGTGAAAGCTCCTTCTCCAATCTTGATAAAGGTCCCTTACCCAGTACTATGGATCAATCTCTCCCAGCACCAATGTCATATCCGTACTGCAACTCACCACTATAGGTTCCTTTGGATGGAAAACAGCCGCCGTACACGTTCCCTTATGCCCTGGAAGCTTATACAAGATACTCGCACTCTCGACATCCCAAATAGTACACGTTCTATCCGCACCGCCTGCCACGACCTTTTCGCCATCCGCACTCCAACCTGCTTTGATCAAAAGGTTCTCAAATCCACCAAAGGTCGTGCCTCGAAAAGTTCTATAAAGTCTAGGATTGTTTGCGTCTGCTTTGGGATCTGCTGGATTTGGTTCGGGTGCAAACGGTCGAATGTCCCATATCCTTAGCGTGTCATCGAATGATGTGCTCAAGATATGCGATCCGGAAGGTGAGAGCGAGATGGAGGTGATTGTGTCCATGTGACCTTTTAGGCTCAAGGCGATGGATCTGCGCGCAAGATCGTAAATGTGAATCTGATTGTCTATCCCACCCACATAGATTTGGCTGGAGTCTTCGGAAAAGGCGATGGCGGTTACCGGATACCCCATTTCCAAGACATCCACAGGCTCTTTACATTGCGGATCCCAGATCATTATACGCCCATCATCGGATCCACTAGCTACCAACTCCACTCCACCGCTTCTTGCCGCACTCACGCAGTTGACTACCGCCCTGTGGCCCCTCAGCCTCCTTTCTTTTTCCCCCGTGGCTAAGTTCCATACGATGATGGTTCCGTCCGCTGACCCGCTATAGAGTGCGTCTGGAATGTTGTTGGAGAAAGAAAGAGTGGTGACGGCCTTGCTGTGACCCTTGAGCTGGCCTATGTTGGAGTTTTGACCATAGACGGACCAGATGGAGATGGTTCGATCCGCCGAAGCGGCTGCTATGCGAGAGCCATCGCGGGAAAACTTGCAATCGAGAATCTCCGAGGTGTGTGCTCCAGTGAACCCAAGAATTGGGTGGGAAAGGGAGGATGTGCGCTTGATCGAGCGGATGAGACCTTTGTCCTTGCCATCGGCAGAGGACGCTATTGTGACTTGTTGGGTGTTGTCCGATTCAAAATCTTGTCGTTGGCGTTTGACGAGCGACGCCTCGCGGTATGAAATGGGTGGGGAGGTTTTGCGTTTCTCCGCCATGCTGACATATGATAATCAGGGGTAAAGCTAAGATCAAGGTATGCAAACGCGAAGAAGCCAAAGGAGAGCTGCAACATAGAATGTTGACAACCGAGAGTATCACACAAAAAAAGCGTGAAGGTGGAGAATCCCGAATCCCGCATCCGTTTCTTGCACATCAATTAACTTATTCTACGTCTCCCGATAGCGCGCATCAACAAGGGATCGGGGGGCACCTCCACCCGAAAGAGCTTTGCTTCTATGTAGGAATTTTACGGTCTTTTGGTTGTGATGCAACTCAGCTTTTTCTCAAAGAAGTTCATGGACTCAGCACTCTGACACCATATCATGAACTTGCCAAATCTCTCGCTTGGAACCTTCTAAAGCGGTGGTGCAAGGTTCAGGCTGTCTCAAAAGTATCTCGCCCATCATTACACAGCCTCCAAAGATGGCCGACTCGAAACGTTTCAGTCAGCGCAACGTGCGCTGCTGCACTCTTATTGGCCACGTTGACCATGGCAAATCTTCATTCGCCGACTCCCTCCTAGCTGCCAATAACATTATCTCTGCCCGTATGGCTGGTCAAATTCGATACCTCGACTCTAGAGAAGACGAACAGGAACGTGGAATCACCATGGAGGCGTCTGCCGTCTCCCTTTCCGTCAAGATGCGCGTGCACGACCCTACCAAAGGCTGGGACCCAGACAACCTTCCCCCCATCCAGGACTTTATGATCAACCTCATCGACACTCCTGGTCACGTAGACTTTTCAAGTGAGGTTTCTACAGCGTCAAGACTGTGCGACGGTGCGCTGCTCATCGTCGACGTTGTTGAAGGTGTTTGTGCTCAGACTGTCACTGTACTAAGGCAAGCGTGGCAGGATGGGTTGGAGCCGATTCTTGTGTTGAACAAGGTAGACAGGCTCATCACAGAGTTGAAGCTCTCGCCAAATGAGGCGTATCATCACCTGATTCAGGTCATCGAACAGGTCAACGCTGTGGTGGGTTCCTTCTTCGCCTCGGCGAGGATGGACGACGACGAGCGATGGCACGAAGAACGAGAAAAACGTATCGCTGCTCGTAAGCAGGCCAAGAACGACTCGCTCGCCGCTTCCACCGCTGATGATGCCGATGACTTGCCCGAAGAAGACCGAGAAGAGCGTGATGATGAGGACATCTACTTCGATCCTTCCAAGGGCAACGTGATTTTCGCCTCCGCCATTGACAACTGGGCTTTTCGTCTCGAACGATTCGCCATGCTTTACGCAAAGAAGATGGGAATCCAGGAATCTAAGCTTCGAAAGGTGCTTTGGGGCGACTTCTACTTTGACCCGAAAACGAAACGAGTACTGAGCCAGAAGCAGAAGGAGAAGGAAAAACGCCCTCTCAAACCCATGTTTGTCCAGTTTGTTCTCGAAAACATCTGGTCCGTCTACGATGCCGTGGTGAACAACAGGGATCAGGACAAAATCGAAAAGATCGTCACCTCCCTCAACCTCAAGGTACACCCCCGTGACCTCAAGTCCAAAGACGCACAAACGCTCGTCAAAGCCATCTTCGGCCAGTGGCTACCCCTAGCTTCCTGTGCGTTCGCCGCCATCATCCACGTCATCCCACCCACCAGCAAAGCACAGGCAAAGAGGATCCCGATGATGCTCAATCCAGACATGAGCTACTTTGACAGGGGCAACTACAAGGCCCAGACAGCGCTAGAAGAGCATTTGATGAAGGCAGAAATCGGGCCAAAGAGTAACAGAGTGGCATATGTCAGTAAGATGTTTGCGGTCAAGAAAGACGATTTGCCAGAAGCCAAGAAAGCCCCGCTCACCGCGGAGCAGATGAGGGAGAGGGCCAAGGAAAGCAGGGAGCGTCAACAAGCGGTCAGGGCCGCACTTGCTGCTACCGGTGCCACGATGGAAGGGGCTGACGGCGAGGTAAAGGTAGAAAGCAACGGAACCAGTCTCGAGGAGGCTGAGGCTCAGCGCGCCGCCAAGGCACAGCGTGATGCCGAAGCTCAGGCGGAAGAGGAAAAAGAAACGGAAAGGGAAGAGGAAGAAGAGGATGGTTCCGATGAGGTCGTCCTCGGCTTTGCCCGTCTCTACTCAGGAACACTAAAAGCGGGGCAATGGATGTACGCTCTTCTGCCTAAGTACAACGTCGCACTCGCCCCTTCCCATCCCTCCAACGTGAAACACATCAAAGCAATCCAGCTCGAAGCGCTCTACATGATCATGGGACGCGACCTGATTGCCGTTACCGAAGTACCCGCCGGTAACGTCTTCGCTGTACGAGGCATGGAAGGCAAAGTCCTCCGCAACGCGACTCTCTGCTCACCCTCCCTCGTCCAATCTTATCCCATTGATCGCTATCAGGACGCCACGTCCATCGATTCGACCATGGCGAACAACTCCTTTGTGAACCTTGCGGGTATCAACATGCTCAGCGCTCCAATCGTTCGAGTCGCTCTGGAACCTAGGAACCCACAAGATATGCCAAAATTGGTAGAAGGGTTGAAGCTCTTGAATCAGGCCGACCCTTGCGTGGAAAGTTTGATTCAGGATACAGGTGAACACGTTATTCTTACAGCTGGAGAATTGCACCTGGAACGATGCCTCAAGGATCTGAGGGAACGCTTTGCAAAGTGCGAGATTCAGGTTTCGCCCCCGCTCGTGCCGTTCAGGGAGACATGCATTCGGGCTCCAAAGATGCCCCCGCCGAAGATCGAAAGTGCCGCACGTGGAACTGTGGATGGAAGCGTTGCCAGCGGCGTGGTCTCGTATCGAGTTCGAGCGGTACCACTTCCCAAGTCAGTGGTCGAATTTCTGCTGGCAAACACTCAAACACTTCGCCGACTTCAAAACCGTAACGCAACCGGTGTTGTGGAGGAAGACGACAGTGGATCTGTTGATGCAGTCGGCTCGCAAGCGTCCAAGACGGTTCGCGCCGATAAGTTTTGGACAGTCCTTTCCGCCGTGCTGGATAAATGTGGGCAGGATAGAACTGGCGAAGATTGGAGAGAGGTAGTGGAACGCATCGTGTCGTTTGGTCCACGACGAGTTGGTGCGAACATTCTGGTTGATAGGACGGGCAGTGGTAGGGCTGGATTGAGGAATAGGACCGACCCAAGCAGAGCTGGTACTAGGCAAGGCTCCGGTATTGCAACCCCTGCCGCTGCCGCACAGGAAGCGGATGGCGAAGGCTCGGAGATGCTCACTGAGGCATTGCACAAGATGTCGATAGGAGACGAAGACACATGGTCAAAGTCGACGGGGGTGAATCTGGGAGCGTTGAACGAGAGTATTGATTCGGGATTTCAAATGGCCACTTCTGCCGGACCACTTTGTGCTGAACCTATGCAGGGGCTTGCGTTCTTCTTGGACACCATCAGTCTCAATCCGATTTCTAATTCCGCATCTCTTTCTTCGGTGACGGGACCTCTTATGTCGACGTTCAGGGAGAGCTGTAAGCAGGGATTGTTAGATTGGTCACCTCGACTCATGTTGGCCATGTATTCGTGCGATATTCAAGCATCGACGGATGTACTTGGAAAAGTTCATGCGGTACTTGCTAAGCGAAGGGGAAAGATCATTAGTGAAGAGATGAAGGAAGGTACATCTTTCTTTACGGTAGGTAGTCTTTTGCCGGTAGTGGAATCGTTTGGTTTTGCCGATGAGATTAGAAAGAGAACTTCAGGTGCAGCAAGTCCACAGTTGATCTTTAAAGGTTTTGAACTTTTTGATCTGGATCCTTTTTGGGTTCCTAGGACAGAAGAAGAGTTGGAGGATTTGGGTGAAAAGGGAGATAGGGAAAATGTTGCTAAGAAGTATATGGATTCGGTTAGGAAACGAAAGGGTATGTTTATTACCAAGAGGATTGTGGAAAATGCTGAGAAGCAAAGGACTCTTAAATCCAATTGATTTTTGTATAACAGCTCAAATCGGAAAAAAAAAAGGGTCTCATACTGTACTGTACACTAACAATCCACCAATTTTAACTCATCAAATTATTATAACGGAAGCATTCGCAGTAGCGACTCACTCGAAAGTCGGAAAGGAATCATATTGACCAAGTGACCAACGTTGGATAAACCAAGATTTGAGTGCTCTTTTCAAGGCAAGATTGGATGATACTGATCAACTGTCTTGTCTCAAATTCTGAAGTCATTGAAGTGAGATATGGAACCTTAAGATTTTCAAGGACGGAGAATGTTGAGCTTCTTGGTAAAGACACTGAACGATCTCTCCTCTGAATTGAGGTATGAAACTTTGAGAAATTCAAACATCTCTCTCTCTCATCTTGTGCATCAATCAAATTGTTTATCCAAGCAAACCCGTTCTGGTTAATGCGTACTCAATTTAAAGTCCAAACTTTTGCTTTTGCTTTGGCACTCAGGTGCACCATGAGATCGGTATCACCAGTCTTTGCGAGTGTGTTTAGAAAGCGCGGCGCGTATATGGAACAAAGTTGAGATCGATTCGGCAGGCTTTGGCCCTAGCATAGGGAAGACGGATAATTCCTTTGACTGCGATAGGTTCTTGGGAGAGGGTATCAATGAGGAGATCACGGTGGAGGAGTTCGTCGATAATGGACTCCATTAGGTACTTTGCTTTAGGTTGTGCGTGCCGTTTCTCAGGATTGCCGGGAAGCGGAATACGCACTTCAACTACTTCTGGATGGTAGAGGACCCAATCGAGGTCCGAGGAAAAGTAATCGCCTCGACGGAAACTACCGACTAGCTCAGCACCGAGTTGGAGATCGACAGTTGAAAAAACCATCGAGCAGTATCTCTCTCCACTCTTCGGACTCGTTTCCAGGAATAAGGCATTCAATATCATGGATGTGCTCGAGTCCGATACGCTGAGCCCTCTCGAGACATGCTTCGCGCAGCTGTTCCAGTGTCAAGAACCCAGCATTGACAAAGCGTTGCGCCTTGGTCTGACCCACACCGTATACTCGGCTGAACATCATTCGCGCACGATCTTGTTTCGAAAGATTGTCAATGGCATCGAAACGGTTTTCCAGTAGTCTTTGACGGATAGTGGTCCACCCAACTCTGTCATCAGGCTGCAACAACTGAGTCACCTGCCGCACTGTCAACGGTCCTCCCTCGCCGATTTCGGACTCGTGCTGGACGCGGAAGAGTCTTCGTTCGGCGACCTTGTACTCGCGACCGCTGGTTGATCCTCGAAGCGCTTGAAGGTTACGCAGGTCGTCGAGAACCGCGGCCATAGGAAATGGTGTGTCGAGCAACTCTGGATGATTGTCGACCAAGTCGCGGTAGGCGGTCTCTTTTCCTGGACTCTGCTTTGTGCGAGATTTTGTCAAATGGCGACGTTGACCTCCGCTGAAGAAGCCTCCAAACATATTGCTGCTCTTCATACAACGAATAACACCCTTCATGCCTTGAGGCGTGGCGAAGATCAGTGGCAAGGCCAATGTGTGGATAAAGAATCCCAGCAACTGCTGAGCACTCGGAGCAGTATCTAATATACTGAGAGCTATGAGCGCTTCTCGAACTAAAGGGCCAAATGAGTGCATGTACCCGAAATAGCAAGCAGCGCAGAAGATGGCAGCGCGCATTTCCCACTTCGAGGGCTTGTATTGCTCGCCAACTGGTCCACTGTCCTTGGGGAACGCGTCGTTCAGACTTGATACTTTCCTACAAATATTACTAGCCACTCGTTTGACGCTCTGAATTGCGACCGACATCAAAGATTTCGGCTTCCTCTTGAGCCCAGATGAGGAAAGTTCAAGCTTGCAGTGGATTTCCTCTTGGCGACTGACAAGATCTTGCAGGGATTTTATTACCTTTTCGGTGTCGTTGGGGCGGTTGATTTCTTTGAGTTTCTTTTCAAGGGACTCTATCTGTGCCTGTATTAGTCGCACAAGGTGGCTTTCCCTGATTCGGCTTGGCTTTCGTCGTCGGGACCCGGCTCGGTGTCTAGTATGGAAGTCACTAACGCTGAAGTCGCGTTCGTCATGCCGAAAAATCCTGAGCGCATCCTCCATCGCGCAATCCTCCTCCAGCAGCCCGGTGTGCTCGTTTTGCTCGATCAAGCGCATCTTATGCATGAACGCCTGCTTACGAGACGCTGTCTCGATGTCTATCCATTCTTGCTCTGGATCGCTGAGCTGCTCGTACCATTTAGATGCTCTGTGTTGTCTGCGATTGAACAGGCGCCTCTCTGGTTGTCTAGGGAGCGGCTGAAAGAAACGGGAAGAGGACTCGGATAACGAGGGAAAAGATTGTGCTTTTGTGACCAACTTGGTTTTTGTAAGCTTTGAACTGTTGTTGAAGCGGAGCGGGATCACGGCTACCGCTCGCTTCCCGGCGTGGATTGTGTACTGACGTGGCCTTGTGACGGTGGTGATTACGTAGTAACACTGCCGAGGCAGATTTGTCCTGTTCTTGGGAAGATGGTGCAAGCTGGTGGAAGACATGATGCGAATAATGGAGAGGAGAAACGAATGTTAGAGGAGATTGGGATAAAAAAGAAAAAAGAGAGGAGAGAGATGGTGGTAGAATCAGGAGGCTGTCCTGTTTACAGGTCTAGCGTCCTTATGAGACATCTTTGAGTTGAAACGGCGGATCTGAGCATTCCTGAGACATGTTGCAGAGTACAACGGGGCAGAGTGGTCGAAGAACAAAGAGGCTGGCTGATAGCAGTCAAGGCGATGAGGAGATTGGCACAGATGAGGAGATTGGCACAGATGAGGAGATTGGCACAGATGAGGAGATTTTTGGCAGAGGCCCGAGCTGGATGAGAATGGTGGGTGAAGATACGTGGCGACATTTTCTTGGACTGTGTCCTTCTCCTCAAACCTGTGACAGACGCGCCGTGGCGAGTGAGGGCAAGAGAGGGAATCCTTTTGTTCTCACCACACTCTGCAGTCACTCGGAGAGTTGTATTGCACAAAGTGGCCTAAGGAAACCACCCTGGTCACGGATATCTTGAGCCACAACTGGCTCGTGCAAGCAAGTCTAGTGTTGCTCAGTTAGTGATTTCACCGCTGTTGATGTCGTTTGTGGCCTCGGTTGCTCGATTGCTCCAATGAAAATGAAATGGTCAATGTTAGGCAGGGGAAACTCATCAAACAACTTTTCGTGTGCCGAGAACAAGGGTGCAGGAACAGCTTTGAGCTGCTTTTTGTTCATCCTGCGTTGATGCTTTTCTACACGTCTGCGCTTTTGCTGTCTTTGTTTTTCTTTCGTGCTTTATCTTTGTCGAACTTTAATCTCTCAGCAAATTTGCGGCTATCCACTTGACTTTCGAAGTGTAAAAGCAAAATTGGGCCACCAACTTGTGGAAGCCCAGTACAATGTGAACAATGTGATGCGTAGAAGTGATCACAATCCCTTGGAACAATTTTCGTAAAAGGAACCAATGTGGGACAGCACGGTTGAGAGGTTGAGAAGCTGCACGGTCATGTCGGAATGATTCTCGCAGTGCCCGCATGTCGAGACTGAGCCAAAAGAGATCAGCCTTTGGGTCACGCCAGTCAGGGCTCTGTGTGTGGGCAACGAAAATAAAATTTTGAAAGGGCACAGTTCTGACGGCCAAATTTGAATTTGGGTTGGGATGCAGCACCCGAGAGAGAGGAAAAAAAAAAAAGAAAAGAAGGAAAAGTCGCCAGCTTGACATCCGACCGAAAAGTTGATGCGGAATGAGCGCATCGTAAATGTATTGTATAGATCTGCTAGCCATTTGCGCTCAGCTCAAATTCGCACCCGGTACAAAAAGCCTTGGACTTATGAATTTCTTCTGAAATTGGATCTTGAATAATTTCACATGCCACACGGAGGCGAATAGAGTAGAGTCGAGTTAAAGAGTCTGCAGAGTTGCGAGGGCAAAGCGCTACAAAATAGCACAAACGAGGCAAACAAATGTTGGCGGCGGTTCGGCTCTGCCTAGGAATCGAGCGTACCTTAGTGCGTTCGATCGATCTCCAAAATGCAATCGTGTAGCAGATTTGCGGAACGCGTAAATTGATTGCTCTTGCGGGTAAAGAAGTTGGGCTTCCTTGTTCATGGCATGATGATACGATAAAGAGGCAGGTGTATCAACCGCATCTTCTGCCTTGCAACCATTCGTAGCTTGCAAACAGGAGGAGAGGTATGGACAGCAACTTCACACCGTACTATTTGTGCCGCTGTACTCTACCACCCAACTGCATAGACATGCATCACTCGTTACCAAGGAACTTTGATGGATGATCACAGTGAAACGCGACGATGGCTTGTCAGGGTCGAGTCAAGCGACAAAGGTTCAAGATCGAGGGTCTTTGGACTGGGTCCCAGCTAGGGGGTCCCAGCTAGGGCCTCGCTTAGTCAAGTGAAGACAGACAAACACTCGAAAAATAAACGACACCCCACGCAGCCGAGGCAGCCATCCCTTGGTTGGCATCGCAACCCGCGTCCTGTTTTGCTCGACTGGACGACACCAACTTACGGAACAAGGTCAAAGAAAGCAGAACATTGCCCCGTTTTCATGGTGAGCGGAAGCAAAATTTTGTTCTCATATTGATCAAGTTGAGCTGATGCAAGTGCCACACATTCATGTTGCATGTTGCTTGGATTCGACACAAAACAGGTGCTCTGCAACAGCGGAGCTCGTTGAGAAATGACGAAAACCAACACGACGCAAACATCAGAGAGCAAGAGAGTAATCTCAGTGTGATGGCTTTCAATCATTGAATTGGAGAGGACAGACCGTCGGACCATCAATTTCTGTCTTATCAAAGATATACAGTGAATTACTGTTCACACCAACTCAACAAGACAAGCCGGGCCGATCATCTTGGCGCATCGGTTTGATCGCAAAGGCATATAAATTAAGTATATACTGTATTGTACACAAATTGCATCAGTCTGGCTGGGTGAAAGAGTGCGATACGAAATGTGATTCTTCTAATTGCAGCCCTGTTTGAGCAAGCTACTTTAACTGAGTGTCAAGTCTGCAAGGCGAATGAATGACATCTACATGATACATCCAAGCTGTAATTTACTATGCAGTAGCTTTGGCTGGGTTGGAAACGAGCAGCTCAACACCAAGCTTTCTTTGCTTTCACTTGAGTCATCGGAGGCCTCATCTTTTGTATGCAGAGCACTTTGCTTACTGTATTACATTTTTGATTTGATTTGATTTTTGGAGCTGCCTTCCTCTTGATTTGATTTGTCTCTTGTCTGCCTCTCTCCTTTCGCCACCTCAGAATGGATCGCCGTGACGTGGGAATTATTTATTATTTATTTTTTTCTTTCGCTTCGACTGCAGATCTATGCTGCAGTCACCGTCGACCGTTGAACACTGCTCCCAAACCTCTGCTGCGTCTGTGCTTGCGGTTCAGGCTTTGAATCGTTCTCTTACCCTCTCCGCAAGCACCATTCCGGAAGTGCTTACTTGCTTTGCTCGTTTGGTTTGCTTTGATGGTGTTGCATCGATGCCTTTGAGTGGAACAATACGAATTTCGACTACGTGAGTGATGTTGGGCCTTCATCAGAGTGGAGTAACCACGCAGATCAGCTCGATCCGCTCAACCTGTCCTTTCTCTCTCACCAAAGGCCAAACCATTCAACTTGCTCACCCGTATTCTCTCCGCCCTCTTCTGATCGTCCGCACTTGAGAAACTTTCAACTGCCTCCATCTCTCAATCTCAACCGCTTACCCGCTCAGTCATTCTGTACCACTCACCCCTCACCACTCACCACTCACCCTCCCTCCTCACCTCCCTTACCGCTTTCCCTTCCTCGCTTCGTCCTGCTTTCGCTCTCATCCTTCACCACTCATACCCCATTCAACTCACCATCGAGCTATCATCCTCACCATCTTGCACCAATTACTCTCCTCACTTCAGCAACCGCACCTACTACATTCATCTTTCCGCCCTCGATCGTGGACATTTTGTACATCTAGGCCAATATCAACATTCGGTCCCACACGCTCTTCTTAACGGCGGCTAATCTCCACACTTATCCAACCCATCCTCGCAATTTTGCAACGCTGCCAAGCACATCGGAATTTGTTGCTTCTCCATCGTCCTTTCCACAGTCGGCTACAACAAATCTCTTGTCAGTCTTCAAAATCATCATTTACACCACCTGTCTGTCCCATCAAACTCGAGCATCAGAGCCAACATCAATGTCCTGCTTCTTATAACCTCAATTATCCTGCGTATCAATTTTGGTTAAAAAGCCTCTTGTCTTGGCTTTGCACCGACCGCGGTCGACTTTCACATTCTTCTCTAGTGGCTGGCCGCCGTAAAAGCGCTCCAAACTTCCGATCATGACGAGAACCACTTTCATGGACTCAATCCTGAACCGGCCCTCGCAAAGATATACCGAGCCGGTTTCTACCAAACCATCCAGGAATGCGCGCTACCAACCACCTTCCGACCTCCCAAATGCGCCCAATAGGCCCGATTCAATCTTGGCAGGCAGCATGTTCAAAGGCACTGGACCTGGCTCGCTCGCTCACGGCGCTGGAGTCTACAGCCAAGCACCCTCAGTCATGTCAGCAAAGAGCAACACAAGTCGTTTCAGCATCTTCCGCAAGAAGGGCCGCAAACCTTCCATCTCTGCAGGTAGCGTCTACCACGACGGTGCCAGCAGCATCGCCCCTACCGACGTTAGCGCCAGCCCAAGGAAGGGCCGCTGGTGGGAAGCTGGCAGTCTTACTCGTAAAGAGTACTCCAGACCTCCAAGCATCGCTGGTAGCGTCTTCTCCGAGCCAGAGGTCGCACGTCCACCGGGCTTTCCACGCATCTCTGACTCACTCAAAGGCTCAGCTCCACCTCGTGCCGCAAGGAGTGACTACGGCGGCCCAACCTCTAGCAGAACACGTCATCCTTCCCATCCTGCACCCCCTCCTGTACCTTCGCTTGCGAACAGGAGCTCCATGTCTGCCCTGCGACGGCATTCTGGCGTGGCACCGCTGGGCCAGCAGCAACCCAACCTCATGCGACAAGCTTCCGCCACTTCCATCTCAGGAAGCAATGATGCAAGTAATCCCGCACGCCCTGTCAGTCCAGCTGCTTCCATGGGTCGTGCCCGAAGCCCCAACCGTGCTGCTCCAAAAGGCTCCTCCGACTGGAACTCGTTCGTCAAGTCCATGTCCGGCACGGAAGTCGCAAAGATGTGGGAAACTATGCCTACCTTGGCCCCCAAACCCGCTCGGACTGGCGAAAAACGCAGCAGTATGGTCGCCAGCCGCGTCAAAAAGGAGCTCGAGCAGGACGCACAGTTTCAGCAGGTTCAGCGAGACCCTGCTGTCGTCCAACAAGATCTTCTCGCGCGCGCTGCGTCTCAAGTGATTGGAGAGATGCCTCCAACGCCCGTCTCGCTGCTCTCCGAACAGCAACCCGTGGCCGTTCACTTGCAACCAGGCCAAATTGTGACACCTGTCTCTCCAATCTACTCTCCTGTCGGGTCAAGCTCATCCATCAACATTGCGCACTATCCCACCTCAATGTCTTTGCAAGCATCCGCGGTCATGTATGATGCAAGTGCACCGGCGCCTGTCAACGTACCGCAGTCGGCAGCGCCCGTTCCGATCATCCTTGCCCCATTACAGCATCAGCAAAAACAAGAACAGCAATATGCCCAGCCTCAGGCGACCTCATACCAGGAAGCCGAAGCGGTCCCTGCTGTCGCCTCGCATCAGGTCGTTCCGGCACCAGTGACCAAGGTTTCGCTTGCTCCGCCTGCGGTGACCCCTCCAATCGTGCCAGCGCAGACCTACGCTCCAGTAGCAGTGCCAGCGCCGCATGCGGTCGTCGAGCCGCCTGTTCAGACGCAGCACGTCCCGCCTTCGCCATCTTTGCCGACCCCTGTTGCGCCCCAAGAAATTGCACCTCGGGTTGTCGCGCCACAAGAGATTACGCAGCCACATGTAGAGAGCTCGACTGGTGCAGCTCCACCTCCCACCACAGCGCAATACCTTGCCGACCGCATTGAAGAGGAGGAGTCTGCAGATGAGCAACAACCACCACCAGAAGAGACCACGCCTGAGGTATCGGAAGAATCCGAGACATCTTCAGACGAGGGACTCGCTGGCGACAGACACCCTACTTTGGATGTCGTAACCGAGGAGGACGAGGAAGGATCCAGTATTGGTCACGACTACCATCAAGAAATGCGAATGCACAAGTCCATCAAGGGAAAGGGTCCTGGCCGCAACTATGACGATTTCGAGGCCCGATTGCACCTTCGACAGACTTCTGCGCAAAGTCAGATGGACAGTAGCCAGGATGAAGTGACCGCAATAACTCCATCTGGTGTGCGCATCCATGTGACAGAGCCTACTGAAGCAACAGTATCGACACTCCTGGCCCCCGCCCCCGAGGCGATGGCGCAAACTGCCGTCTCAGGCGACGATGTTGAGCCTGCAACGAGTGAAGCATCGCAGGTCAAACCTTTGATATCCGCTGCTGAACCTGCTCTTGCACAAACCCAGGTTAGCACTCAGCTTGTTGAGTCGTTGGATCGACCACAGCTCGTGTCTCGCGCATCCGAGGCGAGCGACTATCAGTCCGCTACCAGTGGCCGAAGTACGCCAACCACGAGACGCAGAGACGAGGTCGAAGATGACGATGCATCAGCAGCAGCATCGATCGCTCAAGTGCGAATCAGCACGAAGACATCGGACGAAAGCATTGCCGAGACTGCCTCCATCGCGCCATCGCAACGCCTAAGCATGCGAACCGGTCGATCATCAAGATCGGGCACCCTGCAGCGCCGTCTCAGCGACATCAGTCTTGGAACTTCGTTTGCTGTCAGTGGCATCATGCGTCGATCCACCTCTTCCATGCGCCGCATCGGCGACAGCGATTCCGATTCAGGTGCCGAGCTTTCGGATGACGATGCCGAGCTCAGAGCCAAGGCACTTGCAGAACAGGACCGTCTTCGAAGGATGAATGTTGGTGAAGACTTCTTCGGTCCTTCACTGTCAGGCCTCTTCGACAAGTTCGAGCGTTTTGGTCACTCGGATACTACGGTCAACAGACTGACCCGCGATTCGGAACCGCTGTCCGCCTCATTTGCTCAGGTATCAAACGACACACCTCTTTCTGCTGCCGCCGATTCTGCCCCTGTCCTCGCCACAGAGAGCAGCAACATCAACGCTGAGGCGCAAAAGGCCATCAATGAGGTGCGACAGAAGCGCGCGGAAGCCTCTGCGAACGGTATGGGTAACAAGAGGCGCAATAGTGCTGAAACTGGTCTCGCTGCCAGCTTCGCTGCTGTCTGGTTGCTCAACCAGGCTCAGAGCAACGAGAGTCCTTCCGCCGAGCGCAACTCGACCGAGGATGCAGGTGATGAGACCATCACTGATCCCATCCTGCAAACTTCCGCCTCCAGGGAAAGTGGTCTCTCCACCAGCGCAGAGAAGCCCAGGGAGTCCGTTCTCAACCGACCGCGGCCCAAGTCTCAGCGACCCCACGAGATGGGCGGTGTGGCCATCTCTCAGGGCAGGCTCGAGGCAGAGAAGCCGCAGAGCCCTGTCGAGGTCGAGGATACCCGCAGCACCTTGCCAATGTCTCTCTCCCGGTCGAGTGTCAAGAGCGCAACTTCGCCTGTGGCTGCCGCTCAAGATAGCAAAGTTTCGCTGAGCGCTGCCTCGCCGATGGTAGCCTCCAAGGACAAGCCTGCACCTGCAAAGTCTGCCATGAAGCCCAAGCCTACACGATCCCTTGCTGACACGCTCTTCGGCATCAACTTCCGCTCCCCCGGAAAGGACAAGAAGGACAAGAAGGAAAAGAAGGAAAAGAAGGAAAAGAAGGAAAAGAAGGAAAAGAAGGGCAAACATAGCCGCAAGGTGTCGGCCGACTCGGTCGGCTCCACTTCTGTCAAGAGCGAGCACTCTTCCATCGTTGACTCGATCAAGCGTAGCTCATCAAGCAGCGACTCCACGTCGATCTCAGCAGCTGTCACTTCCAGTCATGGTGTGCCAGCTTCGCCTTCCGCCAAGGCTGTGGGCAAGCAGCGGGCTCTGGACGATGTCAGCGCTGCCGCACCAGAGGAACCAACTGCTTCGTCTGCAATGGTGCCCTCTGAAACGGCCAACCAGTTTACTACTCCCTCTCAGAGCATGGCCAGCCTTCAGAGCCCTGCAGTCTCTCCGGAGAAGTACCACACTGCTCATGACCTCAAAGCTCTGGCGGACTCGGCCATTCCTGCTTACCCTACCGAGCTGCAGAAGGCGTCGGTCATACGGGAGAACATGGTTCCTTCTGTCACTGCAGATGTGCGACCAGAACACCAGCGGAAATTGTCCGAGCAAATGAAGTCCATGGGAGGCTTTGGCTCGTTCAAGCTCCCTCAATTGGAGGGCCACCAGGTCTCTGCACAAATTGCCGAGTCTTCAGATCTGCCTGCCGTCGAGGAAGCTGCCCAGGTCCACGAGACGACTTCAGCTGCAGAGGATATCCAAGCAGAAAGTGACGTCGCTGCTGCCGCCATCAGCACCTCGTTGACGGCTCCTGTGCGAGAAAGCGTTGTAGAAGACGCTGTGAGCATCCCCACGTCGTCCGAAGCCAGTGTAGTCAGCACTGCGCTCACCTCACCGGAAGTCGAGGCCGCATCCAAGCAGCTCCAGTCGGACAACAAGGCCGTTGTAACCGAGGTCACATCCTCCGAGCTCGCTCCTACCATCCCAGTAGCGATGAACGTTGCTGAGATGAACGTTGCTGAGATGAACGTTGCTGAGAAGAAGCTGCCATTGCCACCTCCTCCCGCGATGGAGGATGTCATGACCGTCGCTCAGGACGATCGCACGCCCATTGGGAAGCCTCAGACAATGCCTGGTGTTGGAATTAACCTCATTCCCCCCACGCCTCCTGCACTCGAGTCTCGTAACTCGTTCACTTCATCACAGGTGCCTGCCATACCGAATATCGCCGAGCATAACGACTACGTTGCTCCTCAACGTCCACCTCTCATGTCGAGGTCGTCGAGCCAGCGCACAGCAGTACGAGGGGACTCCAAGCCCAATGCTTCCAGTGAGACCCTAGCTCGCTCCAAGTCGATGGCGTTCTCTAAGAAGGGCATCTGGCAAGAATACAAGGGCAAGGGTCTCAGCCTCCCGCCTGGACTCGTTGCGACCACAATCGATTCCTCGACTCTGCGCCGCATGAGCAGCCAGGATAAGAAGCACCAGGCTGCACTTGCTCCTGCACCCACGCCTGCCGCGCCAGCTCAAGCAACGCCTGTTGCCCCTGTGGTCGGTCAAGTAGTCGCACTTGCGCCCGGATCGGTTTTGGAATCTCCGCCTCGAGCAGTGCGTTCCACCTCGTCTCGCAGCCCCAAGTCCACACGCGCTGGCGTCTCTCCAGCACCTTTCACACAGTCGCCATCGATGACCAGGAAAATGGCAGAAGCACCTCCTGTGCCTCCTATTCCTGTCGGCTACCAGGGAGCTGGCTCGGTCTCAAGTTCCTCTTCTCGGCTGTATGCGTACAGTGTAGGCTCATCGGAGCAGGGTTGGGACAGCCGTTCCGTCTCGCCTGCTCCCAGCGCGGTGCCTAGCCAGTCGGCTCGATCCGTCGGCTCCCACGTCTCGTCGAGCATCCACTCGAACTCGTACCGGAGCAGCCCTCGACCCGAGTACACCTACGTCAACCACCACGAGCTCTCGCCGTATGCCAAGAAGTTGCGCTCCTTATCCCCTAGCCCAGCCGTTCCGACTCTTACTCAGACGGGCAACCGACACTCGCTCATGTCTGCCATCAACGAATGGGAGAGTCAAGTTCCCGAGACTGAGTCCGTCACTGGTCTTTCGCCCTACCCATCCCGCCCCGTTTCGCCACAGCCATATCCGACTCTGCCGGCATCCACCGTCTCTCGTAGCAGCTCAGTCATCAGCGTAGTCAGCTCGCCAGCGTTGGTCCGGAACGCACCTTTGGGAGCATCCACCAACCAATACCTTCACCCGCCCATTGCTCGATCTCGCATGTCTGCCGACGAACTCCCTTCGGTCAGTGAGTCTGTCGATGAATCGATTAGTCCTTCCTCCGTCGTCGGCAGAGCCGATTCGGTCTGCAGCTCTTCTCCCTCCGCGTCTCAATCGGCGTTGAGCCTTTCCAGCACCATCCCTACCTCTATGCCTACCATTCCGACCAGTTACCGCCCGAACAAGGATCCCAATAGGTTCAGCACCAACGTTGAAAACCTGCTCAACAACCGCACGACTATGCAAACCGTTGCCGTCACATCTGGTGCTTTCGGGAACAAGAGCAGAACTTCTGTCGTCAAGCGTAAGAAGAGCGTTGATCTGAACAATGGCGATCGCAGATTGTCTTCAGATCTCCCGGAGCATCTTCAGGATGAACTTTCGCTCACCACACTCTCTATTACGGCACACACTCCGCCTCCGCGAAAAATCGGATCTCACCAGGTGCTTGTTCAAGTCATTGCTGTGGCGATCGACGAGACTGATAAGCTTTTGCTCCGGGATAAGGTGAAAGCTGACAATGCGTTTGGATTTGTACCTGGACGCAGCTTCTGCGGGAGAATTGTTGAGTGTGGGTACGAGGTGAAGAAGATGCGAAAGGGCGATGTTGTGTTTGGTCTTCAGGACAGTAGGAAGTCAGGAGCACTAGCCGAATTTATGGTTGTTGAGTACCACCGAATCTGCCATGCTCCTAGCGACTGTTTGACGACGGAACAGATTGCAGCATTGCCGTCTGCAGGAGTCATGGCCCATCAGCTGGTGCAGAACCACTGTCGACAGCTCTCGCGCGGCGCTCGAGTGCTCATTCTTAATGCACACGATGGCGTTGGTCTGCTTACTATGCAGGAATCGGTTGGGTTGGGTCTTGTCATTGTTGCGCAATGCCCACCGAGCGTCAGTGACGGTGTGGCAGTGTGTCAAGCAAATGGAGCTCACGAAGTTGTCATTGGCGAACCGCTGTGGGCCATCAACTCGCTGCATGAATCGTCGTTTGACTTGATCGTTGACACAGTCGGTGGTCGCAAGATCTACGACGCATCTCGTCGCATCCTTGCCTCGGAGGGTCAGTTTTGCACGTGCTTCGGTGACGAACATGGTACCGCCAATCCGAACCTCAAGTCTCACTTCAGGAGTTTGAGAAGAGCCTTCTTCAAGAAGGACAAGAAGAACATTGGGTACGAATGGGTTGGAGTCGACAATGGAGAGGATTGCAAGGAGGCATTGGAAGCGGTCAAGAGGGCTGCGGAGAGTGGTGCCATTTGTCCTAGGTTGAGGAGCGTTTTGCCCTTTGGAGATGCACCTAGGGCATTCGATCCGACTTCGAGGAATGTCACGGATGAACCAGGTGCGATCGTCGTCAGAGTCTCGTGAAGAAGGAAAAAAAAAAAAAAAAAAAAAAAAAAAAAAAAAAAGGAGCTTTCTTTGTCTTAATCTTTTTGCGCCATGGTAGACAAAGGTCTTGTTAATCTCATCGAAACATTCGTTTGTAAAATCTGTCTCTTTCGGGGGTTTTTTTTTCTGTTTTTTTTTGCGCTGGCTTGTGTCCGGCTTGGTTCTGAGCTGAATGTGTCTCATTGCGATCAGTGAGCAGAGGTATGATTGATGCTCAGATCAGTTTTGGCGATAGGTAACCTTGACAAGTGAATTGATAAGATCGCGTGACTATTTTCCATAAGAGCTGCCCCCAACCCGGCGTAATCCCTTCCCCACAGCTCCACCCATCTTCTGCTTGTAATTCTTCCTATCCTCTTTGGCACTGATAGCCAGCATCCTATCCTTCCTCGCCCCAATCTCGACTGGATTTACTACGTCTGCAGCCTTCTTCAACCTGCAAGGTCTACTCCCAATGTATTTGCCATTCATCTCTTTCCACGCCTTCAAAAAATCTTCTGGATCGGCAAACGCTACAAACCCATACCCTTTACCTTTTCCATCCTTTTTGGTCACAACACGAGCTTTTGAGAATGAAGGATACTTGTCGAAAGCGGCGATGAGCGTTTCGTCAGTGACGTCGTTTCCAAGATCACCCACAAACAGGCGTTTGTGGGAAGGATCCCATTCCAGAAGCGTTTGGTCTTCCCATAGTTTGCCTGCGGCTCGACGCAGAACGGTGGGCCGTGTCTCGCCTTTTCGAAGTTTACCAGGAATGATGCGCCCTTCGGAATCGTATCGAACGTCTTCTTTGCCGATATTATTGGCAGAGGATGGTGTGGCATTGGTAAATGGATCAACGATGGGTGTGTCGTACGTTGAGACAGCAGCGGCTTGTGCCGGATTCTGAGTGTCAAAATAGTAAGGATTTGCGGCAGCACTCGGATCTCCATAAGCAGCAGCGACAGAGGAGGAGGCACTATCGGTACTTGCATAGTAGTCGGCAGGATACCCATACGTGGCGTAGTATGAGTTGTAGTCAAAGCCCCAGTTATTGGCGGATGCATCCCAGTAGTAGAACGGTGCATAGGGATCGTCTGACGTCGATGCGGCCACCTTTGAAGATGACGTCGCAAGATAGGCGCTCATATTTCTGATCAATCGTCTTCATACGATGTGCCTAGATGAAGCAAGTATGGATGAAGGGACGAGGAGAAGTTAGCAAAGACATTGAATGTGTTTCAAAATGTAGCTGAAGAGGACTCGGATTTCGGAAATTGCTCAGCTCCACTTTTTCTAGTTGATAATTTTGTGTGCGTGCACATGATTGCTTTGATCTTTCTCTCCTTCGCACAACCATAACTTTCGCATCTCCGACAACTTATCAACACATCTCTCTTCTCTGGCCCCACCGCCAGAAAGCAAAACTGAAAAATGGATGTGGACAAACTTTTCAAGCTGCCCAGCCTCCCCTCAGCAGCCCTCAACAAGCGCAAATGGTCAGCTCCTAACCCTTCTGACGCCTCCTCGTCATCCTCTGTCACTGTTTCGGAGCCTTCTGCTGGGCCCTCAGCCGAATCATCCACTTCTCGGCCTGCGAAGGCTGCGCGAGTTGATGATGAAGATGATCACGACTCCCCTGCTGCTCAGGAAGACGAGACCTACTTTTTGAGCGATGATGATCAAGAAGACGGCCGCTTCTTTTCCGGTGGACTCACCTCTGAACAGCAACATATTCTCGACATCATGGATTCCGGAGACAATCAAAACTCCTCTTCTACCGATCCATCATCTGTGACCGACATCGCCTCGTTACGGAAGCAGCTGTTACGATTCGAAAAAGCAATAACCCGCAACGCAGAAATGCGAGTCAAACATGCCGACGATCCTTCCCGATTCATCGACTCGGAAGCAGACCTTCACACCGAAATTAAATCTCTCCTCATCCTCACGACCAGTCCCACCCTCTTCTACCCCGAATTCGTCAAATTGGGCGGTGCAGGCAGTTTGGCTGGATTGTTGACCCACGAGAATGCGGATATTTCCGCGGCGGCCATCGAGGTTATTGAAGAGGTTACTGATGATGATGTACTCGACACTGCTCAGGACGCTGAGGGAGGAAACGAAGAAGAAATGTTACAAGAAAGGCAAAAAGCGGCCGAGGCGATGAATCAGTTGGTGGAAGCGTTCTTGGAACAGGGCGTGCTGGATTTACTCGTATCCAACCTAGGTCGGTTCAATGATACGATGGATGAAAAGCTGCATGACGAGGAAAAGGCGAGGATGGTGCTTGAGATCGATGGGGATTTTCAGGCAATATATCATACGCTTGGAGCACTGGAAAATCTTGTCACTTCTCGACCGAGTTTATCGGAGCAACTCGTTTCCACAACCTCATGTCTCGATTGGGTGCTAACCAGGCTCTCGGCCAAACGAACAGAACCGGTGGACCAGAATACGGCATACTCGGCAGAACTCCTTGCGATCTTGCTGCAAAGTTCTGAATCCAATCGCGCGCTTGTTGGGACTACTCGTATCGGAGTAGAAAACGAGTCTGGTATCGACATGCTTCTCACCATTATCGCTCGATACCGCCGTGCGTCTCCATCAGGGGCCGAAGAGGAGGAGTTTGCTGAGAACATCTTTGATAGCCTCTGTCTTTGCCTTTCCATACCAACCAACAAGAAGCGATTTCTTGATGGAGAAGGAGTGGAGCTGATGGTGTTGCTCATGAAAGAGAAAAAGACTTTTGGCAGAAGACGAGGTGTCAAAGTGCTAGATCATGCGAGTGGTGGACCGTACGGTGGAGAAGTGTGTAAGAGATTAGTCGAGGTGGGTGGATTGAGTCCACTATTCAGTGTGTTGATGGATTGCGGTGAAGATGGAGATGGTAAGAAGAAGAAAAGGAAGGGGAGGCATGTAAGTATGCAAGATGCAGAGCATGTTTTAGGTATACTTTCCAGTCTCTTGACGCATTTGGAATCCGACTCGATGGAAAGGATTAGGGTCTTGTCAAAATTTGTGATTGATAACTATCAACGTTTGGATCATTTACTGGATTTGAGAGACACGCTGATATCCAGGTTGGATTCGGTCTTTGTTTCTCCTCGTCAAAAACATGATGAACGAGACCAAGAGCAAGAGGAAGAGGTGTACTTGACAAAATTGGAAATGGGACTTTTCAGTCTACAACTGTTGGATACAGTTATAGCATGGATTGTCATGGAAGATGATGCAGCCAAGGATCACATCAGAGTCCTCTTGAAGAGGAAAGGTTTCAACTTCAAAGATGTCACCAACACTTTGAAAGAGTATAGAGACAATATCGCAGATCAGGTCTCGGTTCAACGTCTAGATGAACAAGACGAGGGTTTGAAAACCAAACACATTCTCACTGCACTCATCGCCTATGTCGAAGCATTGTAGAATCACATCAGCTAAATGCAACGAACCTATTCCCAGAAACACTCGGCACTGCGACATCTTTCGGGATGCGGAAGAGTGTGTGGAGGAAGAAAAAAAAAAAAAAAAAAAAAAAAAAAAAAAAAAAAAAAAAACCAAGCAAGCTCTTGAGGGTATATATTCCACAAGTTGTGAAACCAATTTGATATCATGGGAATACAGAGATATCTTTTTGAACAAACGAACCTACGACGACTAAACCGAGTGGTTTTTAGCCTCCTTCTTCAACCATTCCAACTCCTCATCGCCATCCCTCAAGCCTCGCTCCTCGTCCAAACCTCGCCTACTCTCCTCGCTCTCATGTTGCGCCTTAACCTGGTCCCCATATCGAGCCTCGTTATCCAAACAAACAGCGATCAATCCACTGGTCTTCAATCCGAGATCAAAGTACGTCGGATTGTTCTTGGCACTAAACATGCTTATATGTGCGTCCACCTCGTCGGTCGCTTTGCTATTGTCCATGGCGGTGAAACTACCCGCGCATCTTGCTGTTCGAGGCGGTAAGATGATAAAAGTCCGATCTCTCGGCTGTGCTTGACTGAGATTCGAATTTGCTGCACGAGATGATGCAGGCAACCGTGTGAAGTAGCAATGGAACAGGATTTTCGGCTGATCGACGAGCCTATCCAACCGAGCATGCAGGGCGTTATCATCCCACAGATTGGAAACAAAAGCGAGATGGTCGGTCACCCAGCCATATGCACCGTTGATTTTGTCTTTGTTGAAATAGGCTGCCGAGGCAGCAGCGCCCGAGGCGAGCGCAACTGCGCCGGTGGCCATCAGAGCCGTGCGCCAATTGCTGGTTGAACTATTCGAGGTTGCTGGGTCAGAGCGAGATACTCCTCCGTGTCTGATATTATTGTTGTTGCCAGAGGAGGATGTGTCATTGCGGGATTGACGCTCGGAATTCCATCTAGTAGCCAAGCCTACACCCATGGGAGCAAAGAATGTGCCGAGAGTTTGTGCTGTTTGCAGATAGCCTGCATACTTGTTGATTCCATTCTTGAACACTCCTGGATGTACGCCATAGTACGGAGTGTCGTACGCAAGGACGCCAACCACTCGAGGCCAGAGTTTGAGATGCGGCTGCTTGTGTTTGGGAGTTTTTGCGTGCTGTTCGGCGCTATCTTGGGCAATGTTGAGTGCGGCATCCACGGCAACGAGCCCACCCATTGAATGGCCTGCGAGGATGATCTTCACACTGCCCATTCCACCGCCTTTACCTGAGTTTGGCACGATCTCACCTGTGATGGGATCGATTTCGGGCTTTGACTCGAGGATGACGACTTGGTGAGTGAGCCATTCGGTAAAGGACTCTACGGCGGCAGCGAGACTGCCGCGAGTATCGTAAGTGGGGTAAACGAGGGATTTGACGTGCAAGCCAGGGTAGGTTTGTTGAAGATTGTAGGTGAGACGGGAGGGGAAGTCTTCAAAGGTGGTTTCTGAAGAGCCTTTGAAGCCATGGACAAATACTAGGAGGAGGAGGTGGTGGTTACTCGCCTCGAGACCAGTGATGTGAATATGGGTGGTGGGAGTTTTGGATGGTGTGTGAGAGAAGCCTTTCTGAGCAAGATGGGCGGCTTCTGGTGGAGGGTCATATTGTAATGGATCTTCTAATACGATAGGATTGTTGAGAGAAGAGCCTTGTTGTGGTTTTGGAGCGGTGGTGGAAGCAAAGGATGATTGTAAGGTATCGGTGGCCCAGTGATTGAGCTCTTGTGGATGGGTAAAGTTGGACATTTCGAATGTGTGCTCTAAGAGCGCCGTTTACGAGATGGTATGAGCATGTGTAGCTGAATAGTTGAGCGAGCTTGTTGAATATGGCGAAAACAGGAAAGAAGAAATGTGTGGTTGTTGTGAGGTGAGCACGGAACAAGGTTGGGCAAAGAATGGAAACGTTGTGCTGAGTTGGAAGGATTTCACGTTTCAAGTTATTATTGTGATTTCACACGCAGGGTCCAATAACAATACATATTAACCGTCTCTCTCATCTGGTTTAGCAGCAAGTTTTAATTGTGTCCACACCTCCACAATCAGTCTGAGGATGACTGAGCAGCACAACAATAATAATAATACGGTATCTCGTGGTTATCGCACGAGTCGGTGGTTTAAAGTGTGCTCTCTCACTCTGTCGAGCAAATAACGCGAGCCAAAACCGCATTGGAAGAAAAGTCAGCAGCAACCAACAGGCACAAAAGCACAGTTAATCAGTTCAGCACCCAGCTGCAACTCGGACTAATTTACGCATGCTCAGCCCATTATTCATACACTGATAGCCTTGCAGCACGATATCACAATACGAATACTGTAAATCTACACAACCAGCAGTACCAAGGTTGTATCGGTTGATGCTAATATTATATAAATTACAGTACATTGACTACTCACAACTGTAGCTTCAACAGCGCTGCTTCTTTTGCATTTCTAGGTTTCGTACCGGGATCGCCTTAACAGCGCATTGCCGATCCCCCCTCTTTTCTGCATTGAACAGTATTAACAAAGTCAAGTACAATTACTATTACTATACCACTTGACTCGTCTTTTCATTCTTGGACCCAATCAATCGTCGTCCTGCAGCTCTTTTTTAGTCTGGTGCGTATCTGCTTCGTGTAGTAGTATCGCATTTATCGTCCTGTCCTTTCAAGTCCCATTCCCTCCTTCCATCCTGCCTTGTCCTCCTTCATACACCAGCAACAACATCCTTTCTTTCACACTCCTATCAATTCGGAAGCCCTTGCTCGCACGCATGCACGCAAAAACACCCAAGCTCACAGCTATGTTTTAAAATCACCTCCCGGTCAGAGCTTCATCCTCTGCTCTATCTTAGCTGCGCCTTGGTTCGGCCGTTCCCTTGATCATTCTGGCTTTGCTTTGCCATCATCATCATCATCATCATCATCATCATCATCATCATCATCATCATCATCATCATCATCTCCATAATTGCATATCTTCATCAACACCGCACAATCAATCTCTCCCTGGAACATTCAACTCTCCTTGTGTATCACGCTACACTCTAGACTCATGCTTTGAATTCCTTCTCGACTGCATCAGCAGCACAAGCATGACCTCGCTCACAACACTTTTTGTTGTAGGTCCAAATCAATACGTAGAATTCAACGAGTCTTGGGGTGCCAAAGCCTTTCTCCACCACATTTGGGATCAATCACAGACGCCCCTAGACGCAAAAGACGTGGCAGAAGGTCATCTCCATTCAGCCGGTGCACGCATATCTAGATCAAAACCTCCACGCATCGAATTTCCCATCATCCTTCGAGTCAAGGGCAAAGGCAGCACATATAAACCCACTGGAAACTGGATCACTTGGGACGAGCTTGCCCAACGAAACCCATTAGCTGTCAAACCTCCTCCGAGTCTCGATCAGTTCGTTGCGGCCGGATCCACCGTAGGAACCGGTCCTAAACTCAAAACTGCACATTTCATCTCCAAACCAGATTCGATCAACCGCATCAAGCTCATCAAAACAACAAGAGCTCCAATCGTGACCAAGGTCCAAACCCCCGCCATGAACCTCGAACAGGATCGAGATGGCTGGATTGGTGGTTCCAGTCAGAGCATCTATGCTCGAAAGTCTGCGCCCGCAACCCACGCTTCACCCCCTCCGGCAGCCAAATCAGCCAACAAGCCATCACCCGTCACGCCGGGCCGCGACAAGTCTCAGTCCACTGATTGCAAGTCTCGCTCGCTGCTAGAGCGTATGGAGATGGCTCAGAATCTCCACACTCCACCATCAAAAGGACGGAACGGCCAAGTTGACACCAACTACAGCGCTGGCGCTTCTTCTACACCCTCTCCCTCCTCCAATCCTACAACTTCACCCTTCCGAACAACACCCTCCCAAGGCATCCGCAGACCAGGTGCAAAGATCCCTTCGCCGCTTCCACTCACTAGCCCAGCTCGCAACAATGGTCCAGCTTCGCCCCTCAACACCCGCACGCCTCTTAGCGCATCTCATCCCATTCCGGAAACCCCCCTCAAACTATCACAGCGTGGTGGACCTCAAACACCCGCCACACCCCATTATCCAGCCTATTCGCACTCCTCGCAGACGCACAACCAGGATGGAGACGCAGCACGTGCAAGTGGTCTCGGTCTGGGCCTGACGCCATTGAAGACACCCATCCCACTCGCGCCCAGCCCGGACGCCATGAGAAGCCCCCTGAACGATCCGTTGCATTTGCGAGGTCGAGCTGCATCCAATGCTTCCATTGGCTCTCCTCTCAAATCGGGCCGTGGGGACCTTCACGGCGAGCCTTTGACCCTCGGCTCATCAAGCAGTGGCAGTAAAGGCGGCAATGGTCAGATTGATGCCATGCTGGACCGTCTTCGCAAGACCCGATCAGGCCTCGGCACCGGCGCTAGCATGTGGGCTCCCAAGCCAACTTCCGACAACAGCTCTTCGTCCGCCTCCACTACTTCGCATGCTATTGGAAACGGCTTCTCTTCCAGCAACCTACTCGGAGTTCAGACTGGTCTCGACCGGAAGAGGCCCAGTCATCGTCCCAATGGCCTTCAATTGAGCCTAGGTCAGGAGATCAGCGTCATGCAGGAGCTCGAGGAGAAAGCTGAAGAGGACTGTCCTCCCTCAACTATCTCCTCCGCCAATGTGGGAGAGACCTTCCGGATCGATCCACCAGACAACCAGCCTGAGAATGGAGACGCAGATGGATGGCACGGGACGATCGTCCCACCAACTCCGTCGCTCGGCTGCGATTCTCCCTCGTCGGACGAAGACACAGGCGCCACCAAGGCCCCCTCGCGCAGCCTCGACGCTTTCGGCTGGGGCTCTCACGGCAACAGCGAACCGCGAAAGTCTTCCCTCTTCTCAAAATTGCCTACATCCTCTACTCTCGAAGCCAATTGGAGCGGTGACGACGACGACGTACGCAAGAACGACGAAGAGATCTTCGAGGACATGCAGTCTCGGGCGAAAGCATCCAGCAAAGAAAAGCGAAATCATGCAATCACCAACAATGGCAGCAACAGCAACAGCAATTTTGAGCCCCTGCCACCTCCTCCAATCAATTATGCCAAATCGAGAACCCCTTCGCCTACTACGCATCGCATGTTGGCCAAGTCGCCAAGATTGGACGGAGACGAGGGCGCTGCAGGTCGAGGTTTTGACGAGCTAATGTTTGTATCGTCAAACGTTGCTACGTCTCCCTCGAAGACGGAGGCAGGGCTCAAGGCGAGCACCAAGCATCTCTCGCCGGTCTCGACAAGATCGCAGCAGCTACACTCGGACGATTCTGACGGTGATGATGCGGATGTTGAGACTGAAAGGTCTGCACAGCAGCGCAAGGCGAGAAAGAAGCTCGAACCGAAATCCAGTCCGGTGGACGAGGATAAGACGCAACACCGGCAGGTCGAAGGGCGCTCTGGTTTGGAAAAGAAACGTTCGTTCAAAAGGGATAAATCCGAACGTATCCGGGGCAGACGAGCAAGCCAGAGCAAAGAAAAGGACGTTGATCGGGTCAAGATGTCGGCCCAGGCTCCTGCTACTGCGACTGTTTCGCTTCCAAGCTTCACGTTTGCCAACAAGGAAATAGGTACTGAAGAACTTGCGAGCGCCGTTGAAAAAGTCAAACTCGATAGGGACTCAGCGGCGAGTCGGAACGGAGATGCCGGCAATTTATCTCAGACCTCTCCAGACACCAAGGCAACCGTGGCACCCAAAGCAGCTGAGACGCCGGTGGCGCAAAGAGTTCAAACCATCCCTGCGATGAAGGACGATCTCTTCTCCTCCCCAGCTGTACCCAAGGTTGAATTGCCGGATGCGGGTGTATCTGTCGTCGAATCTACGACTGTCGAGAATGCATCAAAGGAAGACAACTCAACTCGCACGCCACTCGTTGAAAAGGAAAAAGCTGCTGAGCCGTCGCATGCCAAAACGATGTCGTTCGACTGGGCAGCCGATGATGATGAGCTTGACGACGAGTTGCCGGATCTGGACGATTGGGGAGTGACGCTAACTCGTGCCAAGCCTACGCCTGTTGAGCCATGCAAGGAGACGAACAAGCCTCTGCAGAATGGCAAAAGTATCAAAGCTGAAGACGGGCCCTGGCGCCGAGGCGGGATGCTCGATGCAGTGGGTAACAAATCAAAATCATCCAAGCGTTCCTTGTTGGAAGGGAAAGATAGATCTTCTTCTCCTGTATTTTCTTCTTCTGTCAAAGACAAAGCAGTGAATGGTGGAGGCGGTGTTGAGTTTGGGATCAGGATCGCTGGCAGAGCTAGTCTTTCTCCCGAAACTGAGACCAAATCTGCTCCTCCGAGCACTCCCTATGGTCGATGGAAGAACCCGTCGCAACCGCAAGCGCAGCAAGAAGAATTTTCGATCAAAGGTGCAGCCCGATCCGCCGAAACAACATCAACATTGACAACAGCGAAGAAGGATGAAGGGTCGAAAATAAGACCTCGTATCGCGGCGGATGTGGGTGCGTCAGCTAAGCTCCTAAGTCCTGCGGATGACGCACCGGCTGGACCAGGAGGGTTAAAGCACACAGCAGTCTGTGGAGACGCGTCTAGCAGGTCGAGGAAAGGTTCGCCTAGTGTAGATAAAGGGGGGAATGAATGGACGATTGCGGGTAAGAAAAAGACACCCAGGACGACGAATACAGCAATGGGGAAATCAGGTGCGGGGGAGAGTATGCATACTCTATCACCGAGTGTGAATGATAGTGTTCATGCGCCAAAGAATCGAACCTCAGTAAATCCAACACCAACTGCAGGTGCAGGTGTAGGTTTTGCGGGTAGTGCAAGTAGTGTGTCTTGTAGCTCACGAGGAAGTGGTAAGAGGGGGAGTCGTGTAGGAAAAAAAGTAACATGAAAAAAAAAACAAAAACAAAAATAAAAATAAAAAAACGGAGTTCTGTATCTTGAACTCTAAATGAAAGAAAGACATATAGACCATCACAAACTATCTTATGGTCTTTCTCTCCCTCTCCCTCTCCCTCTCTCTCTCTCTCTCTCTCTCTCTCTTTTGTGTCTTTCTATCAACGCTTCGTCAAAATGTATCCTACACTGTTCCAATTCACGTTATCACAGTCTTCGTTTTTGACACAAATGCGTTTGATAGGACGGATTTTTTTTTTGACTTCAAAGCATACTTTTTCTGAATATATTTGTTGCTTGGCAAGTGTAATAACAACACACCATTCTAGAGAGATTTTTAAAATGATTTATTTATTTATTTAATTTAATTTATTTTGTTCAAAATTTGGAAATTTGGCCTTTTTTTTTGGATTTTGGAGGTGGTTTAGGCACCTAGACGTTGATCCAAAGATTTTGATGAGATTTCACCTTCTCGTACATCGATAATTTTAGCAATGTCGGTTTGGACACAAAAATTGGAAAGAGCTGAAGCGTAAAGTGTGCTTTGTTCTAGAGATGCTGTTTGAGGTGCCCAGTATAATAGGAACAATGGCTATAGAGGGATTTAGTTTCCCCCCGCGTGATGAAAAAATAAAAAAATAGAAATAAAAAATAAAAAATGTTTATATTCTTTGCTTTTTGTCAGTAAGTAACTACGTAAAACTCCCCCAAAAAAAAAGAAAAGAGAGAGAGAGAGAGAGAAAATATCCCAAACTGAATTGAGCCAAGCTCAGCGATATCGTTACAACAAAAAGATAGCTTGTATCAACTTGTTCGATGAGCATAGGTGTGGGATCGAAGGCAAGGGGGGAAAAGGAATGCTTACATATGAAACCCTTCCATCACGATGTTGGAGTTTGTAATTCACAATCAAGAACCTAGGCGAATTTTCGGGCAATTCTTCCACCACATCTTCAATACTCATCAAACCCGTGATCAATTCTTGATCCAGTTGGAGCGTTAGGGATTTTCTATCAATCTTGAATACTTGAGCTGTAATGGGAGCTTTAGATGGGGTAAGTCGAAATTTCTTGACTTTGGAAAGAAGTTGCGATGGGATATCAATGGTGCTACTACTGCTCGCCATCATGTTTTCGTGTTTTTGGATAGAGGAAAGAAGAGAGGGAAAGAGAGAGAGAGAGAGAGAGAGAGAGAGAGAGAGAGAGAGAGAGAGAGAGAGAGAGAGAGAGAGAGAGAGAGAGAGATAGACGAATGTATGCAGTCGATGGAAAAACGGATAGGGTCCAGAGTTAAAAGTGGATTTGCAATATTTCGTCAGAAGTGTGCTGCTGTCAAAGAAGATTTGAAGCGAAGATGTTGAAGTGAAAGAAAACAAGTGGCAACAGAGACGAATATAACAATGCCGGTGATGATGATAAATATTGTGGTGATAGTGATGCAAGATGCGTCAGATTCAAAGGGTTTGTGAATGACATAGAGTAAGTATGTGCTCCAGACCTTTGAGGTTAGAGTTGAACGAGACTTTGGAATAATAACTTACAGTAGATTACAATAAAATATGCGATTTCTAGGAAGGGTCCGTGCATTTTTCGTGTTTTGGTCATTCACAGATCGTCAAACCTCTTCTTAGTGTGATGCCACTTTCAACCAAGGCAGAACACAACATGATCTACCGCTTCAGTTCAACTCTCAGCACCCTTTCCCAGGCCATCCACACACGCTTCCATTCGGACTGTCACCACAGTGAACTACCTGAGAATCAACATGACTGCACTGTCTAACACTTTATTTTTACCATTCGAGGTCAAAGATCAATCCAAGTAAGAAAAAATAAAAGATTTGGAAATAAAGAGGCAATTCTTTCTTTTCGCCCAACTCTACAGCGTATGTGTACATCTTCCTAAATTTCAAGTCTAGTTCGAGGCAGGTTTCTTGGCCGACTTCTCTGAAGCCTCCCTGATGGCCCAAGTAAGAGCATAGGTCTTGACCGCATCCTCATAGCTCGACAAGATGGGAGCCGACCCTTTGCCCTTCTCAATGTTGTCGATCAGGTTGCTAACTTCAGAGAAGAAAGGGTCGTCGTTCTGATACCTAACCACCTCCTCGTGATCGTCGCCTGGCCTGCGGAAGTACAATGCCGGAGCATTGTAAGGGTCCACCAACCTCAACGAGTAGCCGTCAGCGAGAACATCGATTTCGGTCGAGTAGTTAAATCCTTGCAACGCGACGGCGTGGGTCAAAGAACCAACTGCACCCGACTCGTATTTCCATGTAGCACACGTGATACGAGGAATCCTGTTATCCGGCTTAACCTTGTTCTCATCTACCGGGATCTTGCTCAGTTGACCAGCTGGCTCGAACCATTCCAAAGAGTGGGCTGCCACTGTATTCAGATCCACCTCACCACCAAAGTACCTCGAAAGATCGCAAAAGTGGGTGGCCTGTTCTACAATCGGACCACAGGACTGACTCTTGTCCCACCAGTCAAGCTTGGCAGTGTGCTCATAAGCCATAATGTATCTGGCATTGGTGGCCATGACTTTGAGGTTGTTCTCTTCAAGAATCTGCTTCATCTTTTGCACCACCTTGAGGTATCGGAGCATGTATCCGACCGAAACCGTGTTGGGAGAGTTTTCGAGCAACTCAGCAATCTTAAGGGCATCGTTGACCGGACCCGTAGCTACGGGCTTTTCGATGAAGATGCCGACGTCCGGAAAAGCTTCGACGAGCTTCTTTTCGAGATCGCGGCCGGGCTGCTCGCTACCACGGAAAGCGGGAGGAGATCCGACCCAGATTGCGTGAGGCTTTTTGTCAGGCGTCACGTTAGCCACGTAATCTGCAAAGGTTGGGTAGACGACGGTGTCCTTGTATGCAGAGAGCACGAACGAGTTGCGCTTGACGTTTAGAACGGCTTGAGCACGAGCAGCCGAAGGGTCGATCAGAGCAGTGACCTTGAGACGCGGACCAAGTTTGTGCTCGAGGCGGAAAGAGTGGTTCCAAGGACCTTCATCCGAACCAAAGTTGATGTTACCAGCACCAATGATGACGACGTTGAAATCGGCACCGGGAGCAGGGGGTTCCATCTTGTCCATCGATGTGGGAGCGTGTGGGTCAAAGTCGGCCGCGACGCCCGCGTCACTGGCAATGCCACGAACGCCCATGGGGATGCGAGCACCACCATTCTGCTTTTTGAAGCCAGAGGCAAGCGAGTTGATGCGAGGAATGGCAGCCATTCGCGGGGCGGCGAGGGCTGAAGAGCGCGAGGCCGAGATGGCCACTTGGCGAAGGGCAAAGGTAGAACGCATTATGGATCTGTCTTTGCGGGGTCTAGGGGAGACAAGATCCGTACAGAGGGAAAGAGAAAAGCAAAGGGGGGGGATATGAAGGAGCCAAGTTGGTGGTGGATAAGGAATATGGCTCACGAAGAGATTTGGAAGAAAACTTGTCCTTGATGTTGAACCGTTAGACAGGAAGGAACGAAATGAACAGAGGGACAACGCGCAGAGAGAGAGAGAGAGAGATTGTGTGGGTGCGCACTGACAACGTATTTGGTGCGATTTTGCCTTTTGCCTTTATCTTTCCAGCGGAAACTTTTGTTCATCATCGCAAAGTACGACGTGTGAAGGGGCGGTTCGCATCCACTTGAATGCGACGCCTTGCTCAATCTGTGTGTAGGTATGTTTGTTCAAAAGCTCAAAGTGTGCACAGTAAGCAAAGAGCGAGAGGCGAGATGAGGAGGGACAAAAGCGTATTTTTTGTGCATCATCTGCATATCGGTGACGCAGAGCACGAGTCCGTGCGTGGCTGTTGAGACCGCAGCAATCTCGCCGTGCGCGTCAGCATCCATGCACCTCACCTGCGTCGTCTCGCTTGCCTTTTGCCGTGCTTGTCAAGCCAAAAAGAACAGTATGAAAAATTCAAAAATCAAAAAAAAAAAAAAAAAAAAAAAAAAAAAAAAAAAACTTCTTGATTGAGAGGCCGCGACAAAGCGTTGCCTTTTCTGGCACTAAGTTGGTTGGAAAAAATATACTGCAGTATGCTTCCCACCATGCTGTAAGCCAAAAATAAATCGACAATATTGATTCGTTTTCGCCGTGAGATTGGCAAAGTTTCGCCGCCGCCACCGCTGACATCTTCTTTCAATCAATCCATCAGAGAAACACACGCCCAAGCAGGACAAGTTTTAGTTGTCCTGCAGTGAACCGTTACTATACTGTGTTCTACCTGAGCAACAAGATCAAGAAGGGTGTAACCGCTTTTTGGGCTCAATGCCTGCACCCTGCTCTGCACCCCACGGCGCGGAATGACGCTAAATTAAAACAATCATGTGTTCTTTCTTAGCCACAGCTGCGAGGTTTGGTCATGATCGTCATCGTCATTTCTTCACGTGTCAATCTTCATCTTTGGTTCACTTTAAGCTAGCTTTGCTATTTGAAAAGATTCATATCCACACTTGGGTTGAAAACCTTTGTCTTAATGAATAGTTGGACAACATACTGAGTTGGATAGATGGGGTGCAAGTGACTGATTGTGCCAAGTTTGTCGGCACGGTCAATTTTAGCGCCGTTTAAACGCCGACTGGAGTCACCGGGGAATTTTCTCGCTGTCAATCCCCCTATCCTACCCCACCTCACCCATCTTCAACCGTTCACCTGTCACCATACCCCAGCTTTGAGTTTTCAGTATGCATGTTTGTCGGCAAGACTCCAATCCGAGACGACCCTTTTTTGCCCGTTCTTGCATCCCACTTTTAATACATAGTGCTTCCTGTAAAATCCGTTGCGGGAACCATATCGAACAACGCTTATCAAGCATGAAACACTCCCCACAAACGCAAGCTGTCGCCTAGAATGGAATATTTGATCACTGCTCTTAACTAGATTCTACACAATGGAATCGCGGCCCCCAGCCAAGCGGCGATTTACTGCCTTCGCAACCACCGAACGGCACGCTTGTCATCCTTGATCAGAGGCAACAACTTCTTCCTCACTTGCGCATTGTGCTCTTTCAACCAGCGCACTTCCGAGTAGCCGAGAAGAGAAAAGTCGACCAAGTTAGTGGCAATGGGCACCTGCGTGATTCGCTCAAACCCATGCCAAGCCACTCCGCCAAAGTTGCGGTGGGTGTCAACACGCTTCACAGCAAGAAGCGATTCGGTTCGAATACCAAAATGGCCTTCTTCGTAGAATCCTGGTTCGTTGGTCAAAACCATGTTCTCCTGCAACGCGATCGGCTTCTTCGATCCACCACTCATGGTCGAAAATCCTTGCGGCCCCTCATGAACGTCTAGGAAAGATCCAATACCATGTCCCGTGCCATGGCGATAGTCATAGCCATCGGTCCACAATGCTGAACGAGCAATGGTGTCAAGTTGCACACCCGTCGTGCCAGCTGGGAATGTGGCTTGGCTGAGCCTGATGTGACCCTGCAACACTCTCGTGTAGGCTCGCTTATGTTCATCACTTGGCCTACCAAAGTGCACTGTCCTCGTGCAATCAATCGTGCCATCGTGATACTGTCCTCCAGAGTCGTTCAAATACGGCGTTTCTCTGTCAATCACCCTGCTTGCTTTCTCTGGAGTCTCGTAATGCGGCAAGGCAGCGTTGGGTCCAGCGGCAGAAATCGCATCGTAGCTGTCCCCGGCGTAAAGATCCACCTGTTGGCGGTATTTCTGCAACTTCTCCGCAGCGGTCCATTCGTCGATCTTGGCGTGCTTGATCTTGACCTGCTCTTCGAGCCAGGCAGCCCATTTGACCCACGCAGCACCATCTCGAATGTGACTTTGACGGAATCCTTCGAGTTCGACATCGTTCTTGATGGCCTTGCGGAGAGCAACAGGGGAGGGATCTATAAGGCTGAGATTCTCGTCACCAACTGCATTAGCGACGGCATAGGAGAGTTTCTCACCAGAAACAAGCTTGCGGGAGTCGGACCCTTGAGCGATCCATCGGCGGAGATAATCCCAAACCGAGCTATAGGGTTGAACGTCCATCTTGAGTGTTTCCTTGACGTATTTTTCTGCATCTCCTCGCTCGGGCAGTAGCTCTTTTCGGATGAACAGCACCGACTTTTGCTTGTCGATAAGAACATATGCAGGGAAGACGGGACGACAAGGAATGGAAGCACCCCTCAGATTGAGCAGCCACGCTACCTCATCCAAGGCAGAGACAAAATATGCGCTTCCATCTGACTTGCCGTCTAGATCCTTCCTGACATCTTGGATCTTTGCCTGCGCCGGTTTACCCGCATATTTCAAATCGTGTTCGTATACGGTAAAGTCGATGGGAGCTGGCCTGTCTTTGCCCCAAGCCACATCGACCAGATTACGAGAAGGCAAGATAGCACTAGCTCTCTTCTGTTCGAGTTGCTTGACGAGAATTTTGCCCTGAGTGTAGCTGATCAGAGTAGGGTCCATGCCAAGTTTTGTGCCCTCGTTGGCGTGTTGGACGAGCCAGGCGGGCCAATCAAGCACGCCCGAGACACCTACCTTGTGAAGGGTCCAATTATTGTCGAGCTGTTCTGCTGCTTGAATGTGGTAGCGACCATCTGCGAAAAGGTGGGCGGAGGAGATGGTGATGATGGCTGTGCCGGCGGATCCGGTGAAGCCAGAGATCCAAACTCGGCGCTGATCGGAGGGTGCGGTGTATTCGGTGGCGTGAGCGTCATCAGTGGGGACAAGGTAGAAGTCAATGTCTTCCTCTTGCATAAGCTTGCGTAGTGCAGCCAAGCGGGGACCGGTGAGATCAGGTTTGGTTACCTGTTTGCGAGCCTTTGCAGAATCGAAAGCGATTGGCTCGGCGACGAGAGTGGAGTCGGTCTTGACAGACGCGACATCGCTGTTCTTGTTTCTGGATAGAAAAGCGAAGCAACCCATGTTGATAAGTGGGTGCTGGAGTATGATTGTTACTGAAAAAAAAAAGGTCGTTGATGGTGATAGTTGATATAGGGGCAAGGGAGGTGGGAATGGGTGCCCAACAAATGCGGTGTGAAAGGCAGGATCCGTGCGAGGTCGCACTGATGTCGGAACGTCAGGGTCCGACTGGTTGACCTCTCACAGCTGTCAGATGGCTTGATGCATGCCGATCCGACGAACCAGCCGGTGTGCGTGGTGCTTTTCCCAATTGTGTTTAATACAATGGCCTAACAAATACAACAGCTAAAAATGTATTCTTAGACCCGATTACCCGTTGCGCATGAAGATGGCTCCTCTCGTGCCGTTTTGCTGTTTGTATTGCACTGATGTGCGCTTGGACGGCGAGTGTTTGTACCACGCTGCAAGTCATGTCAGGAACCGTGGGAGCCACTCTAGCTCTAGATGTGGTGATCACAATCAACTTTTTATCTGCCTCTGCAACGCTGAAGTCGCACGGACGATATCGTCTGGCACTCAAGTAGTGTATGATCAGCTCCACACCGTCGGTCCATGCTACGTTGCAAGGTCGGAATGAGCAATAAGAATCTACAGTTTTCTGGTGTCTGGTGCCTGCCCTGGCCATTGTTCTGTCACCTACCACATGCCAGCTGCGGCTTGGCTGTCCGTCTGGGAGAAAATTTTTTAAACTATACTGTAATTTAGCGCTGAAAATGATTTGAATTGAGCGCCACTCCGAGAAGAACCGAATTTGTAATTCTGCAAAGCTGAAATCGTATCTGGAAATGCATTTTGAAATGTCAGTGGGACTGGGACCTATTCAATTTACGGGACGCGCCGCCAGATGGAGCAAAATTTAGAGCTTGCGAGAGCGAGTTACAGCGAGTTACGGTAGCTATTGTGGGCACATGCGCAGTCTCTGTCCCAGCAAACTCGTATTTACAACGCGCTATTGCTGGTTGGCGAGGCTCAGCTTTGTTTTCATAAATTCTCAGCTTACTGTGCTGCAGCCATTTTAGAACGAAGAAAATGAAGAGAGACAGGGAAAAAAAAAAATCAAAAAATCAAAAAGGAAAAGAGCGTGTCGAAGCAAGATGAAGATGATGGAGCTCTCAACTTCTGATGATGGCTACCTCGCATCGTGCAGCACAACTCCATCATCAATCGCTATCACCAGCCCTTTCCCTTACCTCGATATTGTCAGAAGCTGGTTTTCTGCTAGCATTCCCTTCTAGACATCGTACCATCCTTGATTTGTCGACATCGTAACTCCTTCGACACTGTATCGCACTCACAACCGACTCTCTTCGTTCCACCTTCGACTCTAAATCCTCCTCATCCTCTCCGCTTCGACTAGATTTTCGTTTCAGAGCACTACAACTTAGCATATCTTTTATACCATCCGTTTCTAACCATTAGGTCAGCGCATCCGTTTGTTCGGTGTACAACACAAAAGGTTCTGGTTTCCAAGCCATCGCACGCACTTCTCGGTACTATACCTGTTTCGTTTTCTTATAGGCCCTACGAATCACCCTCAATCCATCTTTCAAGCTTTGCTACAATTGTCAAGCTATCCGATATTCCATACCTTCCGGACTAGTACCTCAGCCTCCCTCTCCAGCTTTCGCACGCTCTGTACAAATACCGGCGCTCTCTTCGGCTATTCGCAACAAGGTTCTCACGCTGTACTTCATTTCGTCCGCACCTTCAGCTCCACCCCGATCTTCCCTGGCCATCCTCATCGTCGGTCCTTCATTCTAACTCACGTCGCCAAAACGCACGCAGTACTAGATTGGTTTTGTTTCCTCATGGCACGACTTCATACCCTTGACAATCGACCTTATCGAGTTTGTTTGCCTACCACCAATAACTATCGCACAAACATTTCAGTTTCCACTGCAATTCTCAATTCGGAATTCGGGTGCTGGACTGCCGCACCCCTTCCCTTCTTCTCTGCCACTGAAAACCAATTGTTTCTACTTGGACGGCAGCCGTTTCTGTCACGCTTACAAACAACCATCATGTCGACAGGAGGACCATCTCAGAGCATGCCTCCCTTCAATCTCTCCCAGTACCTCTCACACGATTCCGATCGTTCAACCGGTGCCCGAAATTCTTCACAGTCCCGCAACATGTCGTCGGACGATGGTCATGCCACTGTCAACCTTCCACAGAGCAGTGCCAACTCAACGGGTCATGTCGGCTACGATTCGATGCTCTTCGATGGATCTACCAATGCCGGCAATAATCGCGGCTTGGGTGACACCATGAGCAATAGCATGTCGAATTTCCACACCCACGGCCCGCAACCACAGACTGGAGGCAACGGCGGAATGGGTAGAGCCGGCTTTGACCAGGTAAGCCGTTTGCGACACAATTTGAACAACGCGAGAAGCTCGTCGCCTTTATCGCGTCCACCTCTCTTCAGCCCCAACCTGCTGCATGAAGTAGAAAGATCTTCGAATCAGGTCAGGTCGCCGTCCGGCTCTCATTCGGCTTCTTCTCCTCCGCCAAGAAGCAACGTCACTTCGCCCCGCTACTTCACCGAGCCCCATCACACGGCCAACCTTGCTCAACAATTTCAGCACAACCAACAGCATTCGCACCCTTACCCACACCCACACCTATACTCGCATTCGCACTCGCAACAACAACAATACCCACCCCAGCAGCAGCCTCACTTGCACCAGCACCAGCATCAGCAAAACCATCAACAACCCTCGCAACAGCACTCATTCCACCCCACCAATAGCAACAACAACAACAACAACAACAACCAATATCCTCCAGCCCATGCGCAGCAGTCAAACGGCCATGCGCAGCAGTCTTGGCAGGTCCGTAATGGTGGCATGGGCCCGCTCGACTTCCCCCCCTCCGTTCTCAATCCTGCTGACCGCCCGCACTCGTCCATGTCCGAACGTGCAGCACGAGGCATGGGTCCAGGCACTGCTCAAAGCCCTGTAGGCAGTCTCAATAAGGAACCTGAATTCAGCATCTTCGTCGGTGATCTCAGTCCCGACCTGCGCGAAGAGGACCTTGTAGCGCAGTTCCTGCAGCCACCTTCGTGGCCACACAACCATCCATTTGCTTCGGCGCTCATTCATGCTCAGCAGGCTCAAGGCGTCTTTCAGCCGGGCGCACACATTGGCCCAGCTCCTTTCCATTCGACAAAGTCTGCCAAGATCATGACCGATCCTGTCACCGGTGTGTCCAAAGGGTATGGATTCGTACGATTCGTATTGGAAGCCGACTGTAACCGAGCTTTGGTAGAAATGCAGGGTGTCATCGTTTCCCCAGCCAACGGTCTCTCGCCAGGACGTCCCCTCCGCGTCAGCACGGCCACTCCTAAGAACCGTAGCGTGGCACCTCCGCTCGGTCCTAACATGCCTAGCGATCCCAACCAGCAACACCTACAGATGCCCCGTCCGCACAATCCCGCCCAGACCGCAGGTGCGTCGTTCCTGTATGGTGGTGCGCCTGGTCCACTGGGCGCTCCATCCGAGGTGGTCTCTCCCCAGCCTCATGCCCGACATGAGTCAAGCCCTACCAACCCTTCTTCGCTCGTCTCTCCTGTCTCGCCCGTGACGCCGTACGATGGACCTGGCAGTGCTATTCCTGCTTCTTTCGGTCCTCTCTACGGCGCATTCCCAGGCGGCAATGCTGTCGACAGAACGCGGGACTCGTCTCCAGCAAATATGCTTCGCTCCCGCACACCTTCGTCAGCTCCGCCCATCCTTCAACAGCAACCTGTTCAGCCAGCGAACGGTGCTTCGAATCCTGGCGACAGCGCCGCCGACCCAAACAATACCACTGTCTTTGTTGGCGGACTTTCCTCGCTCATCTCGGAATCCACTTTGCGTCGATATTTCGAACATTTTGGTGAAATCACCTATGTCAAGATTCCACCTGGCAAAGGCTGCGGTTTTGTGCAGTTTGTCCGAAAACAAGATGCGGAGAACGCGATTCAGCGAATGAATGGCTTTCCAATCCTCAACAGCAAGATCCGACTCAGCTGGGGCAGGAGTCAGGGCGATAAAGCCGCTGCTGCGGCCGCTCAGACCATGGCTCAATATGCTCAGCTTGGTCAGCTTGCAGGATTGGCGGGGTTGAGCACCTTGAGTCCCTCGCAGCTGGCGCAGTTGGCCGGGCTGGGAACTGCCTTGAGTGCTGCTCAAGCGCAGGCACAAGCTCAGGCGCACGGACCAAGAGGAGGTGCCCCACCTGGTCCGTTTGGCGGTATAGGCGGAGGTGCAGGTTTGGCAAATGACCCTTTGAGCAATCTGGCAAGGCAGCTGGCTGCAGCGAGCCTCGGTGAATTGGCGGGAGGAGTCAATCAAGGCTCGGGTGGCATGGTTCAAGGTTTGGGTCAGCGTGCTCCGTTTCCATCATTCCTGCAGCAGCCACGCCAAAGCCATCAGCAGCAGCAGCAGCAGCAGCAGCAGCAGCAGCAGCATCAGGGTGCGACGATGCACCTTCACCACCAACAGCAGCAACAGCATCAGCAGCAACAGCATCAGCAGCATGAGCAGCATGAGCAACACCAGCAACAGTTGAATCAGTTCCGCAGCGGTCTTGGCGGTGGTATGCCAGGCACGGGCCCTAATGGAGCCCACGGAGGAGGAGGCGGTAACAAGGGCTCCTCGCACTCGAATCATGCTTTCGACTTTGATCAGCGCTCGATGGAACTCGCTCGAGACTTGTCCCGCTCGCATCCATCCTTCCAGCCATCGCTACCACACGAAGATCTGCAGCCTCTATCCGAGTCGGAATTGATGGATGCGTTCTCCCATCTCGACTTTGATGAATCCACGAGGGTAGCTCTGGCGCAGAGGCTTGAGGTGATGCAGCAGCATGAAACAAATAGTGCTGCTTCTGTGTTTGGTTCAGGTGCCGGTTTGGATGTCTCTGATGCATCTATTACTGACGGAGGAGGAGGAGGAGGTGCGAAGAGGACGGATCCGTTCGCAAGTAGCGGATACAATAGGGATCCAAACGCGTTCATGTTTAGTCCATTCAGTCCGACGGATAGCCCAATTGTGGGTGGAAAGAGCGATCTGCCAACTAGTAGATCCAGTTCGAGCTCTTTGCATCTTGCTACAGCTAGGTTGGATGACGAGGCAAAAGGAGGGTCTATGGAGACGAACACTGTTGGCAAAGCTGAACGCTAAGTTATACCACCTTTGGCTTTAGAAAGGTTTTTCTCTTCTCTCTCTTCTTGTGTCTCTCTGTGATTCTGTGTTTCTCTCTAATGCAAGTTTTTTTAAAGGAACTGTTTTTTTTTTTTGCGATATATATTTCTGTGAAATCACTTTCGTTTTTTTTGGATCGATTGTAACGTTTGATTCATCCAATGCTGTTGTAAGTTTGCGCCCTTAAAAAGACATGCTCTTTCTTTCTCAAACACACATCCGTCCGTCTCCCACTTTTTTTTTTTTTTTTTTTTTTCCCTGTTCAAATATAAAACCTTAATTATCATACTTATTTTTACTGACCCTTTACTTTAGGTTTTGAATTTTGTTTCTAACATATCCCGTATACTGACCCAAACTTCATCCAACAAAAAGGGAAAATGAACCAATTCTCATCTCGTGTCAAAACTTCACTATTATTTATTGTTCAAAAAAAGAGTTTTAGTTTAATTTTTTTTTAATCAGTTGTTCTTAAAGAATGATTCTGAATTCCAAACAGACTCGATAGAGGTGTTTGAATTTGATCTTGAACTTGGACAAGTACCTCTTTTGCAGTAATAAACTCTGAAGTGGTGTTGATCTGTGATTCGATTTGCAAACCCTCCTTTTTTTTTTTTTTTTTTTTTTTAGAAAATAAAAATGATAAAGTGGTTTGACAAACACAAATGTCAGTAATCATAAAGAACACTTCAGAACAAAGGAGGCAAAAGCAAGGGAAAAAAAAAAAAAAAAAAGACATACCAAGAAATTCAATAGTTCATCAGTAGCTAGTTCGAGACGTTTCCTACAATCTGGTATCATTTTAAGTGTGTCTTGTAGAACCGATCTCTGTTTTTTTTTTTTGAAAGAGTGATAATGTAATTAATTGTTTTTATTAGCGTATTATGCCCTTTTTTCGAATTAGGCTTCAATCTATCACTCCCGACGATTCGAGAACATGTTTAGATACAAGGTAGTCCAAAACATCCTGTGCAATGTCAAACGATATGTAGAGCCCTTCCAATGAAAAGAATAAGATAGGGGATTATATGAGACATACCTGTTGCTTAAGATCGTATTCATCTCTTCCGTCATCGATAAACTTTGCAATTCGCTCTTCTTGATCTTGTGCTTCAGTCACATATGAACTTTCTTCTTTTGCCAATCTAAAGCGTGGTTATTCCAGTAGTCCAAAAAAAAATAAAAAATTACAAACACCATCAGTGGCTCTGAAGTACTCATCGTGGACAGATCCATATGGGCTTGAGGGTTGGGAGGAGAGGCGAAGGGAGGGAAAAGCGTACCGTTTTACAACGCCAGTTTTGATGGTAAGCTGACGTTTGGTGGTTGAAACATCGCCGAATGCTGCCATCTTGAAAGGATAAAAAGTGTTGGTTGTAAGGTAGGCAAAGAGAGGGCAAGAAAGAGTGGACTGTAAGAGCAAGGTGGAGAGCACGGAAAGGGAGAAAAACAAAAGTGTTGGTCTGTGTGTGCTTTTGAGACCGAGTTCCGGATGTTTCACCACCTCTTCCATGGCGTATGTGTGACACTTTTGTTGTTGCAGATCCCAAAATCCACCTTTGAATCACACACTAACGCCTCTGACATGTCTGCTTGCTCAATTCAATCGCATCGAGACCACATTGTGTCACTCTAAAGTAATCTATGATTGCGAGTTGCGAATGATACATGATACAAAAATTAGACACAGAAAGAAGCATTTGAAAATGTAAAAAGGTTTAGAACGAAGGTCGAGGCTTCATCCTCCCTACGAATCCACCCAACGCCAATGCTATCGCCTTATCCTTCTTGACCTTTTTATTCTTGCCCGAGCCGTTACTTGCCATCGAGCTCGTCAGAGCACTGGCATAAGGCGAAGCAGGTACTCCCCTACTCCTTTCCTTTTTGGCATTGTCGATGGCCTGTGCAGCCTTCTTGATCCTTCTCTTTTCCTTTTTCGACAATGCCGCTGCCACTGCGGCGATTCTCATTTCATCATTCTCTTCGTTTTCCGCACCGCTGTCTGCTTCAGGATCCGCACATGCACTGGTAATCCAAGTGGAAGGTGCACCAACGAGCGATTCATACTCGTCCCGACTCACTGTTGTCCCCAGCTCCTCGTCGTCGTCTTGAGCCGCGGTGCTCGACGAGGGCATGGAAAAGGGGTTGGACGAGACGCGTGCGGATATAGCACCGTAGAAGCTCGAAGGAGGTTTTGGTTTGCAAGAGAGCATTTGGTCGAGTTTGGCACCTGTACAATTGAGCTTTGTTTTTCCACAAGCGGGCAAAGTGTCAGAGTCACCGCTTTCACTTTGGCTCTCGTTGGTTTTGGCCTTGTTGTTAGATTCGGTCTGAGCCGCAGCTTCGCCTTTTCGACGCTTCAACAGCAATGCCTGGTATGCTGCTTGATCGTCAAATGCATCCGCTGCCATCTCGCTCTCCTCTTCCGGTGCGGAATCTTGACTTGATTCCACTTGCAACGATGGCTGCTTCCTCTTTGAGTCGTGTTTGGGTGATGGTGCAACAGCCTTCAAGATTGCCTTTTCGAGCACTTGGTCCTTTTCGCTGAGGTAGAAGAGAATATACGCGCTCTGGTCGTTGATGGGTCCACTCCTCCCCATCTCGCTAGCATATGAATCATCCATTTTGGTCCACCTCCCATTTGGACTTCTCACACTCGCCACGTAATGGCCACTGCTGGGACCTGATCCGTAGTGATGCACTACCGCGTATAGCCTATACCTCTCGGGCGCTTTATTGACGGACATGTATGGTGCAATGTTGAGTGTTTCATCAAAAGCAATTTGTCTCGAGATCTTGGTGCCAAAGATGGTGAACCTCTTGAGATGGACTGTCAAGGCAGGAGGAGCAGTGTGAATGGTAAACTGTTTGGTAGCATCCACTTTGCGCTTGCACTTGTCGCACTTGTACTTTTCGGATCCTGAGAGGGAATCTTTGGCGACGAACGCGCGAAAGGCGTCGGTGAGACAGTTGATGCCTTTGCGCATGTCGAGCGAGAGATCCATAAATGGGTCGAAGGTGTCACTGTTATGACCGCAGGCGTGACATGTGACCCTGCTCCTCAGCTTACCTCCAAAAGTTTTGTGGACAAAAGTGGTATGTCGGACGGGGTGGTCTGGCTTGAGGCTTTTGGGAGCTCGGGCGAGACAGGATTGCTGCAGAGCCTCGAGGAGGAAACGAAGATACTCGTGAGCGTCTTCCTGAGCACCTTTTCGAAGGGGCTTTGCAAAGGACTTGAGGTTGCGGATGAATTCAAGTGGCGCATTGGAAGATTTGCTGCCTGCAAGTGAGCGTCTGGCAAAAGCTTGAAGCGCAGTGACGGCGTCAAAAGCTTCTGGGTTGCGCTTTCCACCCCAATCTCCGTGCAATGATTTGAGATCTTGAGTGACCAAAGCAAAAGCCAGTGGGGGAGTGTGGATGAGGGATTGCATGACAGAGTTCATGTAGCACGTGTTGCCGTAGTTGTTCAAGCCTGTTGCGACTGGTGTGACTTTGCCGGGAAATCGAAGCGATAATTTATACGGGTAAAGATCACGCTGATGTGATTTGCCGTTGTTAGTTGAGGGAGTTTGATCTTGTTCGGAATCTGATGGAGGGGTGTCATTTGGATTGATGATTGAAGAGTGGGTATGAAGCAATAAAGAGTGTTGTTTTTGCTCTTGCTTTCTGTTCTGAATTGCGGAAAAGTTAGGGTCATTAACGGGAGTGAGACCTAGTGTGGTGTAATCTTGGCCTTGTTTTTGGTTGGATTTGATAAACTTGACCGGGTCCGAGAGGAGAGCGTGGAGCATGCTGCTTTGCTTGAGAGTGGCTTTGAGTTGGTCTCCGCCGGACGCTAGGATGTGTTTTGCGAGCTTCTTCCGTTCTTGCTTTGTGGGTGAAGAAGGTAGACAAGTGGTGGAAGAGGAAGATCTGTCTTGATGATTGCCTTTCTTGAAAGAGCTAGAGGGGGAATCGGTGTGATGCTTCTTCTGAGGTGATTGGCTAAAGGAGCGCGAGGTTGAGGGGGAGGCACTATTGGGCCGCCTGACGACTTGAGCCATTTTGAGAGGAACCAAAGGATGCTCTGACCAAAGAGTCAAGCGTAGGATAGCAGAAGTACGGAAGCAATGAATGAGATGAAGGTTCGAAATGCAAGTTATGATGGTGATGCTAGATTGGTCGAGAGATGCTGTTCTTGTGAAACGCTTGGGATTGTCAGCATGAGAGCTTGCCCTTGTCGTACTACACTACCGCTATCAGCTGGACGGTGTCGAAGAAATGGTACAAAGACAAACAGAGAAGTGAGCTATAGGAATACTTGTTACATGAAAAAGGTCCTCTTGGAATGTCTCTCTCTTTTCTTTTTCTTTTTCTTTTTCTTTTTCTTTTTCTTTTTCTTTTTCTTTTTCTTTTTCTTTTTTTGGCGCCGTGAAAGAGTGATGCGGTGTGGAAATCGGCTGAGAGAATTGATTGTGAATTTTTTCGAAGCGTCCAATGAGGAACGCGAAAACTGCTGCAAGCTGATTATGCTGCCAAACATGCAATAATTTATCACTTTACGTCTAAATAATATTTATTATCTGAGCACATGCACGTGATACGGTAGCACATAGCATTCACAGTTGGCGTGTCATGTGTGACAGAAGTGGACCCTAAGTTGAACTTTATCACCGCTCAATTCTAACAACCAATTCAATCCATCGCATCACCACATCATCAACACATCATCACCACATCATCACCACATCATCACCACATCATCACCACATCATCACCACTACCAATCGAGGTGGACTTGTCCAACAAGTCACCTCTTTTGCTCGTTTGATTCCACATTATGGACGCTGCACTCCAAAAAGCCCTATTAGATCGCGTCTATGACAAACGAAAGGCTGCTACTCTTGATCTCGAACGTCAAGTCCGCGAATGCCTCGCCAAAGGTGATCGTGCAAAGGTCAATCTCATCGTACAACAACTTTGTTCCTTTCTCTCCGCATCACCTAATAATTTAAACGCGCGTAATGGAGGTCTCATCGGTCTCGCTGGCATTGCAATCGCCTTAGGCGTCGAAATCGCCCCTTTCCTTGAACAGATTGCAAGACCAGTGCTCGCTTGCTTCAACGATCCAGATAGCAAGATCCGCTACTTCGCTTGCGAGAGCTTCTACAACATCGCAAAGGTCTGTAAGGGAGAAATCCTCGTCTATTTTAATCATTCCTTTGATGCGTTGAGCAAATTGGCCGCAGATTCCGAGTTAAGTGTCAAGAACGGCGCAGAGTTACTCGACAGGTTGTTGAAGGACATTGTCTGCGAGGCAGCTCCCCATTACGTTTCGCAGTTTCAAGATGTTTCCCTCATTCGCGCACATCAGGATGCTCATGATGGCTTCGCCGGCGGCGTCGCCGAGCTCGACGTGGCAAGGGAAAAAGCACATCAAATCGATCAACACGGCACCGCAAGCAACAAGGTCTTCTCGCTCGCAAGGTTCATTCCATTGCTAGCAGAGAGAATGTATGTGCTCAGCCCTTTCACTAGAAATTACCTCGTCAGTTGGATCACCGTCCTTGGCTCCGTGCCCGAACTCGAGCTCGTAACCTACCTGCCCTCCTTCCTCGATGGATTGCTCAAATACCTCAGCGATCCCAACACAGATGTTCGCGTCGCTACTGCCAACGTTCTCGCCGACTTTTTGCGTGAAATTCGACACGCTGCAGAACTCGCTGCGAGGCGACAGACTTTTGAACAACTCCGTGAACAGCCTCAGCAGCACAAGCAGAACAAGGGTAAACGTTGTACTTCAGCCAGTACACCCATCGAAGGTGTCCCTGCAAACTCGAACGATGCAGACGATGCACTGTCTCCTCCACCACCACCGCAGCCCGAGCTTCAACCTAGAAGTGCAAGCCCGAACAAGTCATTGTATGCAGCAAAGCCGCGTTTCGAGCGTGGTACTTCGCCCATCACCTCACAGCTAGACAGCCAGACGGTCGAACACGACTCCGCAGCTCTTATCTCAAGCATGCATGACGATCAGGACAGAGCTGCGCAAGAGGACCGCCAAGATAATGAGCACGACGATGACCAAGACCAAGAACAAGAACAAGAGGACATCTGGGTCCAAGGTACCGAAGTCCGCATCGACTATACATCGATCATGGAGATCCTCATTAATCACATCACCTATCCAGATGAAGAGATCCAGGCAACCACATTGCAGTGGATTGCCGAGTTCCTTCTGGTCGTCAAAGACGTCGTCGTTCCGTTCACACCACGCCTCATCTCTGCCATCCTGCCCAGCTTGGCACACCACAGCCCTGCCATTGCAAGCGCAGCTCATGCTACCAACATCAACCTCTATCGAGTCATCCAAGACATACCTGCTCCTTCTACATTGACCGCTTCTCGTTCATCTGCACCTGCACCTGCACCTGCATCTGCATTTCAGGCACACAGACATTCCAGCTCCACCTCGTCCGCTCGAGATCGTATTAGCGCAGGCAGTCCAACACAGCATGGCAACCTCAATCGGCATGCATCCGTCCCTCGACCCACCGCTAACACTGCCTCTGTCCCGGGTCCACTCTCCCCGCGCGCTCGCGCAGGCACCGTCACTAGCGACCCAACGTCAGCCATCGCCGCTCTGAATCCCTCTGACAATGCCCAAACTTCCGACAACCAGCTGGCGTCCCCAAGCTACCCAGACGGTCTCGGCTTCGACCCAGACCCGTTCGATTACCAGACAACAGTCAATTCTCTCACCCTCCAATTACTGGATGAACACGAGGAGACTCGAGTCAGTGCTCTGGAATGGCTCCTCATGCTGCACCGCAAATCGCCGCGCAAAATTCTCTCTATGGACGATGGCACATTCCCTGCGCTTCTCAAAACCCTCTCCGACCCTTCGGACGAGGTGATACGCTGTGATCTTCGTCTACTTGCTCAGATTAGTTCTGCCAGCGAAGACTCGTACTTTCACGCATTCATGGCAAATCTACTGTCGCTCTTTTCCACCGATCGGCGCCTGCTAGAGACCCGAGGAAGCCTCATCATCCGTCAACTCTGCGCGTCCTTGCATACCGAAAGAATCTTTCGTACACTGGCAGAAATTCTTGAAAAGGACGAAGACTTGGAATTCGCCTCGATCATGGTGCAGAATCTGGCCATCATTCTCATCACTTCGCCGGAGCTGAGTGATTTCCGTAAGAAGCTGCGCAACCTCGACTCGCGCGAGGGACAGCAGCTGTTCAGCTCCATCTACCGATGCTGGTGTCACAACGCAGTGGCAGCGTTCTCGCTCTGCTTGCTTGCTCAGGCGTACGAACATGCGAGTAATTTGCTGACCATTTTTGCAGAGTTGGAGATCACAGTGTCGCTGCTCATTCAAATCGACAAGTTGGTGCAATTGTTGGAGAGCCCGATCTTTACAGCGTTGAGGTTGCAGCTGTTGGAGCCTGAGAGGTATCCGTATTTGTTCAAGTGTCTGTATGGAATTTTGATGTTGTTGCCACAGAGTTCGGCGTTTGTTACATTGAGGAATCGGTTGAATGCAGTGAATGGATTGGGGTTCCTCCATTCGGTGCCAAGGAGCAGTTATGGGTCCAAGCCAGGAGGCAAGGGTGTAAACAGTAGTGGTGCTGGGAGTGGGACAAGCGCAATTGGCGGTGGCAGTGGCGGTAGTGGTGGTGGTGGTGGGGAGATCAAGTGGGATGATTTGTTGCGCCACTTCCGTGTGGTGCAGAACAAGCACGAAAGGGCTAGACGGCAGGTGGCGATGGGTGCTACCACGAATCTATCAGCGACAGGAGGAGCAGGTGCAGGCGCACCTGATTATGCTGCACCACGCATTACGTCAAACGCTCCACCTTCTTCTTCAGCTGCCTCGTCTACAGCGGGAGGTACAAGGAGACGCGTTAGTCAAGCAGCAACACCAATAAACAACAACAACAACAACAACAACAACAACAATAACATTGGTGTCACAACCTCACCTTCTAACGCAACAGGTCGGTTTGGGTTGGGTCTCTCATCAACAACAGCAACTGTTGGCAGCGGAAGAGCGTCTAACGCAGCTTCAGCAAGCCGTAGTAGCTTTTTCGGTATTCACCTTCCCACAAGCACCGCAGCAACACCCTCGATCGGCACAGGAAGAAGTTCGAGTCCGTCTACAGTGAGGAGGAATGTATCTCAGCAGCAGCAGCAGCAGCAGCAGCAACAACAACAAATTGGTGGTGGTTCGTTAAACGCTGGGAATAGGAATGTTAGCAAAGGTTCAAGTTTGCGCTGAAAGGATGGTAGCAACAAACATCAAGATAAGACAAAAAAACCTGTTGAACCCAACATGGATACATTTTCTTCCCAAGGCTGATCGCAGTCCAAGTCTGAGTGAGGAGAGAGGGGAAAAAAAGAAGGGGGGGGGGGGGGGGGGGGGAAAGGTCTAAACCTTCAAGACTGCAAAGGGATACGAGCAAAAGTTTGGTGACTCTGCGATCGTGTGTGTTTGCAAGCTGGGCTTGTGAAATCAACCCAAGTTTTACAGTCGTGACACTTGTTGGTTCAGATGTGATTGGTTGAGCCATTGCTGTTATACGTTGTATTGAGGGCGAACCAAAATCAAGGCAGGGTGAGGGAGAAACGACCTAGCTTATGGGAAGGGAAAAAACGGGCTAAATTATACAATCTTGTCTACCAATTCTGGCAGCTGGTCACCTGGAACGAAATGTCTCTCTACGCCATCTTGAGTGATATCGACCAACCTAATGGTACCACCTGAGGAACCATCTCTCCTCATAGCTAGAGCTAGTGCATTTTTTACAAACTCGATCGTCTTTTCTTTACCCCATCCAGCTTTCCACGTAGCATCGCAGTAACCGTAAATGTAGGTACTACCACTTCCACCAATAGCCCACGGTTGTTCAAATACACCACCACCTAGTGGGACATTGAACACTCTACCTCCATCTTTCTTATCCCAACCTGCAACGATGATACCTGCACTAAGCCTGTCTTTGTTCTGATACACGATTTCCTGAAAGAGGCTGGCTGCAACTTTGGTTGAAGGAGGAGCACCACTTTCAACAGAGTACATGTCGAGATAGTACGTGACAATGTCTGCAATAGCTTGTGTATCGGCTGCAGAACCGGATCGACAGCAGTAGATTCGATCTGAAAGATGGGTGAGTTTGTCGGTGACGCGATTGGCAATGTAGGAACCCATGGTGGTTCGAGAATCGGCTCCAAGGATGACACCCTTGTCATATGCTACCGCCATGATTGAGGTTCCGAGATCCACCTCACCTTTCTTGAGGTGTGTAGTGATATCCATTCCATTGACTGCCATTTTGAAGATATGAGAAGGGCCAAGCAAGCCTAAGCAAGGAGGCAGGATTCGGAATGTGTATGTGAGGTGAAGCGAACCAAAATGCGGGCGTTTCGTCGATGTTTAAATCGACTGATATGCGTGCTGGAAGAGTGATGTAATGTGTGGTTGTGGATTTTGTATGTGATCAGGCAAGCGCAGATACGAGGATGATAATTGAAGCGAGAAGAGGTTATGTGCTTGGTGGTGGATGTTGTTGAAATCAACTCTTCGCAACTACGGTAGCCGGAGTGTTGGTCCTAGCGGCGTAGCTCTCTCTCTCTCTTTCTCTCTTTCTCACACACACACACATACACACCTACGAAAAGTGGAGTGCGCAAACCCAAGGCGAGGAGAGGCGAGGCGAGGCAAGCTAAGTTACTGCTAATCAAACGCTACGCCAGCGGCCGCGTGTGCGCGATCACATCCCGCAAGCCAAATTTGTTATTTTTAGGCTAGTTCGATTTTGTCAATTGAATCTAGGTCTAACAATCTGGATTTTAAAAAACCGTTGGTGAAAAGGTCGAACCAACAAACACACTTTGCTTTCTTGGTTTGACTTTGCTCACACGCGCATCCACGAAATTATTCACCACAGCAAATTGGCACCAAAGTCTAGAAGGTAACTTACGTGTATGTGAGTGTGTATATGTTAAAGGCCCATCTCCGTCGTCAATCGTAATAGAAGGACCCTTCTGTTCTTGATCAAGCAACCAATGCAGTCAAGCAACCAAGCTACTATTCCTTCAACACACCTCGTCAAATCTCAAATCTTCTCTTCTTGTTCTCTTTAGTATTCCGCTCTTCCTTTGCCTTCGTTCGTCTTGCGCAACACACATTTTCAGAGCTGGTCTCTTGTCGTCCTCATCTCTGACCATTCACCACATCTTAACATCGCACTCGGCATTTCCTACAGCGGCTCTAGATTTTTCATATCCTTCATCTCGGCATCAACCCCCCCCCCCCCCCCCCCCCCCCCGGCTGCCTCTCTTTCCCTTTCTTCCTTATCTCGTCTTTTCAAGTTTACAACCTCATCATTTGGCGGAGCGATTCTTTGTGATCAAAAATATATACAAATAAAAAATGGGTCAACAAGGCTCGCAACTGCTCAGCGACATTGAAGCTACGAGCAATTTCAACGCCAAAGAGATTCAACGACTCAAGAAACGTTTTATGAAACTTGACAGGGATGGTTCCGGATCCATTGACAAGGACGAATTCCTCCAAATTCCTCAAATCGCTAATAACCCTTTAGCCCTTCGACTCATTGCCATCTTTGACGAAGATGGTGGAGGCACTGTCGACTTTCAAGAATTCGTCGCTGGTCTTTCTGCATTCTCCAACCAAGGAAGTCGTGAGGAGAAGCTCAGATTTGCATTCAAGGTGTACGATATGGATAGGGACGGCTTGATCTCAAACGGAGAATTGTTTTTGGTGTTGAAGATGATGGTGGGCAACAATTTGAAGGATCAACAGTTGCAACAGATTGTTGACAAGACCATCATGGAGGCGGATAAGGACGGAGATGGCAAATTGGATTTCGATGAGTTTCAAGCTATGGTCGCCAATACGGATGTCGCAAAGCAGCTTACACTCGAGGATCTGTTCTGATTTGCGCGCAAGGCCATCCATCGTGTTTGAGGTTGTTTGAGGATGGGTAAACAATGGAGATGCGATGAGGCAAAGGTGATCGATTGGGTCTGCTACGACGACTTTCAATGATTACTTCCTGAAGCTTTAGCAGCAGCCGCTACTTCAAGCACGACTGTCCACATTCGGATGCTCATTCAGAAGCTTGTTTCCAACGAGAGCGGCATCCTAGATTTCACTTTGCCAATTCACCCCTCGTGGCCTTCCAGCACTTCACAATTCGCACTCAACTGGCCTAGCATCTTCATCTACCACCCAAACCCGACAATACTCGCCAATTCGTAACGCACCACGCAATCGCCTCATCTTCCTTTCTCTCCCTCTCTCACTCACTCACTCACTTTCTCTGACTTCTTACCATCACACTGACGCATCGATTTGGCATGCACTACTGTAAATTAAAGAAAGTTGTGACAAAGTCATTAATAACTACAGTCTCGCCAGAAAAGAGCTTTCTTGTTTGTTTGTTTGTTTGTTTGTTTGCTTGCTTTTCTTTTCACGTCAATGTTCTGCAAATCTAATCTTTACCAGTGGCGCCAACAAATCGTTCAAAGACAATGCATTTTGCTGGTTGTTCTTTAATTGCGCATATGTGACAAATGCACGCCTCTCCAATCTGTTCAATTTCTTACTAGTCCTTGCATTTGTACTCGTCCTCTGACCCCTAACGGGAAGATGACTTGCATGTCTTCTACCTCGATAACTACCCACATTTCTGTGATGGTTGATGTTGGCATGCAGGATGCGTTTGAGATCTGCTTCGATTTTGATTTGTCTCAATGTGTCGTTGATTGGGTTGGATTCCATACTGGGTCTTGAAACATTTTTTGAAGAAGAGTGAGTAAGATTGGGGTTTTGATTTTGGTTTTGGTTTTGGGTTGGGTTTAGGAGGGTGTTTGAGGAAGAGGTATCTTGAGGTTTTCGAGCAGGGATGCTAGCGGGAGAAGAAAGGTATGCAGAAAGTTGGGTGATTTGACTTTCGGTTAGATTCGATACTGTAGCTCGATCGTGTAAAGATAAACGTGCACATAAACGCGAGGCAGTATCGTAAGAGATTCCGTAAAAGTTTGTCAATGCGATCTAGTATCCATTGAAAAAAAAAAAAAAAATGGTAGTAGAAACGTTAGAGGATAGCAGTGAATCAAGGAAATCAATAACGTATTTGAGTCAGTACAAGTGTCATCTTGCAAGAGAAACATTTTTTTTAAAAAAGATAACCGTCATTGTACCATGAACTTCCATAACAAACGTCAAAGTTAAGGCCAAACAGATGAAAGTGAAAAAAAAAACATTTCAAGTATGATACAAGAAAAGAAGGAAAGACTTACCCTAACTAGCTTATGATCGGCCAAATGCACACCAAGAAGATACATGATGAGCTAGGTTGATTGGCGTTGGATTACACCAGTGCTACGATGAATTTTGAACTTTAAAGCGAGAGAGAGAGAGTTTGTATCGAGGAAGCTTGTGATTTGCAACACTAAAATAATATCAATGGTGATAAGTGTGTGCTTTGAAAACGTATAAAAAAGTTCCGAAAGGTGATGAGTAGTTGATGACGATGAAGCAAACAAGTGTGCTTGCGATATCAATTCCAGTCATATACTAAATCCTTGCGTCTTTTGCGCAAGTCAGCTTTCTTCTTGACAAACACCCTTCATCCACGTGATTTTCCTCTAAAATCTTTTTTTACCTTTGAGAAGAGCTCGATCTAACACTTATTTTACTCATCTTCCCACTATCGACCATCTTCACCACCCGACGAGATGCAAAGTCATATATACTGCGCAGAATATCAATCAGAATTACAGCATCAGACAATCATACATACAGTACACAGCTCAATCGATTAGAAATTTCAATCATATGAGGTTCATGACTAAGCCATGACTGCTAAGAATGGACAAGACTGGCATGAATCAACCCCAATCCCGGCTCAAAACAAACAAAACAGAAACACCACTACTAGCAACAATGAGTACTGTACACTTACTGGCTCGAATGAAGCCGAGATGCAATTTTGGTATACGGCACAACAATCGTCAACAAGAACATGCAATCAAGATGTGGTATGTCAAGCAAAAAAGGATGGTGATACAACAAAAGAAAAGAAAAGAACAGAAGAAACAGAAAGCCAATCTGCAATCACCTTCGGCCTTAAAAAATCGTGCTGAAAGCTCAAGATCCATCTTGACCGCCAGTTCCACTTCCAAACAGACCACCAAAGTTGCTATCCCCCCAATCACCTCCCATACCTCCGTTTCCCGCTCCATCCGTGGAAAGATCAAAGTCGAAAATATCATTCATGCTTCCGCCAAATCCAAACATGCTAAAGTCTTCTGCGCTTCCACCTCCACTTCCTCCTCCGACGCCGTTGTTGTCCCCTCCTCCTCCATTGTTTCCCTCTATACCATTCACACTGCCGTTGTTCTCACCTGTACCACCAAAAGCATTGTTGCTATGATTATTGTTGTTGGTATTGCTGTTGGAATCGCCTGGATTTGCAGGTGGTGGCATCGCACTATCGTTCGGCTGGCTTGTTGGACCGGGTGGACCCGAAGAAGCGCCATCGTTGGGTTTCGAAGCGGCCTCAAGACCGGGCGTAGCAGCACTCGTGCTCACAGGTGTCGCTGATGCAGGCGTACTTGGTCCAGCCGCACCATTACTGCTGCTCGGTGCACCGGTGGAATTGGGAATAGAAGCAGCAGACAGGACTGGAGTCTTGGTCATCGCTTTGGAATTCTTCCTCGCTCTGGCGTTCCCCTTCTTTCCCTTCTCTGCAGAACCCAGCTTGGGCGTATTCGCAACCGTACTCGGCGCGGGAGAATCGCCCTGGGACTGTTGGGTCTGGTTCGGGGTGGCATTGCTACCTTGCGAATGCGATTGCTGAAGGTTGATCGCAGTGATACGCGGTGAGGGGGACGAGATGGATGCTGCGCCAGGGGGTCCCATTCCTCCGGCAGCGCCGTTGCTTCCCAATTGCGAGGCAGCGCGCTGCATGCCAGGACGCTGTACGTTGGCCGGAGAGGAACCCATCTGTACAGACGAAAAATGCGAAGTATGTGGATCCTCGGTTCCACCTTGTGCAGAAGGGGGTCGGGCTGGACCTTGGATCTGACTTTGTTGTTGTTGTTGTTGTTGTTGTTGTTGTTGTTGCTGAGGTTGGGGGGGCTGTTGGAAGCCTCCGGCTGAAGGACCTTGCTGGCCAGGTCCACCCTGCTGTTGTTGCGGTTGATTCGCAGGTCGAGCACCAGTACCATTGGGCATGCTGTTGGGTCCCATCATGCTCGCCATCAGCCCCGGATCATGCGTTGCCATCAGTGGCGTGATTCTGCCAGCGGCAGCTTGAGCATTCGCAATCTGCGCAGCACGTTGCTGCGGGGTCAAATGGGCCATGCTCGCTGGACTACCCCCCGCAGCAACACTTGGCATCCCTGGGCCACCGCCCATTTGCGGAGGTCTTGTCTGCTGTGGCGAAGGTCCAGGTTGACCAGGCATACCACCTGGTTGAGCGCCGTTGACTGGCAATCCTACACCAGCTGCGCCGCCCTGGTAGTTTGCCTGTGCGCGCAAAAGATTCTGCAGGCCCTGAGCCTTAGCTTGGTATGCTTGAACATTCGCGTAAAAGTCAGCAGCAGTGGTCTGGTTGGGCGCATTTTGAGCCTTCATCCATTCCTCCCGCATGGCAGCTTGAACGCTTTGGAACTGGTTCATGACCATTTGTTGCTGATGTGGATTCAGCTGCGGGTGCTGTGGCTGCCCTGCGTGTCCCAGCTGCGCTGGACCTCCCGGCTGATGTTGCTGCTGCGATGGCTGCGGCTGAGATCCTCCTGGAGCGGGCGGTTGCTGGGGCTGCGCCTGAGGGTTGCCAGCACCAAGAATGCCGGGTGGGCCAGACATGTGGTCAGGTCTGGTGCCTTCTGCACCTGGCCCAACCGATCGGCGACCGTCGACGGTGCCACCAGGCGTCGGAGGAGCCGGTGATCCACCTGCGCCTGGCATCTGTTGCGGACCCATGGGCGGTCGCACCTGCATTGCGTTGGCCATGGGAGGTGCGCCAGGCACACCAGCGTGGTTCGGCATGGGACCTTGTCCGCCAGCTTGCCTCTGCTGTTGCATCATTCGGTGAAGCGCTTGCTGCTGTTGCAGTCGAGCTTGAAGCTGCTGCTCCATCAGGGCGTTGTTCATGCCTGGGCGAACGGCCTGGGGGTTGGTGGGAGTGTTTGGGTTCATCGAGTTGATGAGCGCCATCCTGGACGCAGGGGTGAGGTTCTTAATCTCGTGCAGTGGAATGTTTTGTCGCTGAGCAGCGGTGATGAGCAACTGCTGCTGCTGCGCTTGAGGCAGTGCGGCGGGATTCCATGCGCCAGGAGCTGCTGCGCGGATGCCAATGGGAGCACCAGCAACAGAACCAGCGGCAGCAGCGCTGGAATCAGGGTTGAGTGCTGAAACCACAATGTTGGGGAAGCGTCCGCCGTTCTCGAGTGGCTGATACTGTGCTTCGAGAGCTTCGGTCTTTCGATTGGCATCGGCAAGGCGCTGCATGTTGCGCGATTCTTGGTACTCGAAGTAAGCGGCGGCTTCACTTCCACCGCGACCGGAGCGAGCTGCAAAGACATCCCAGAAGATGGCCCAGTACTCGAACAAAAGGCCCTGCGGTGTTTTGAGAGGCACCTCTGGTGGCTCAGTCAGACCAGCCTCGTTCATGAGCGCCTTGGCGGCCGAGTTGAAGCCTCTTCTGCTCAGATAGTCCCAGACATAGACGTCCAGCTTGGTAGCTTCTTCGCCCCATACACGACCATCTGACATGGAAGAAGAGTGGGCATCGGCACCCTTGTTCTCACCCGAAACACCGTCTTCGGGCCGTGAACGCTTGTCCTTGCTGTCGAACTCGGGACTCTTGCTAGCGGTGCGCTTCTTGGACATCATGAGCAGATGGCTGTTGGGGGTATTTGGCTTGGCAGCGCTGTTGGGCGACGAGGTGTGATTGGGTGCTGTAAAGGTGGGTGGGTTGCCGTAGGGCTGTGGAGGGTAGATCGTAGCCTTGACAGGGTTAGGCTGCTGTTGCTGTTGCTGTTGGAGCTGCAAATGAGGATTGTGCTGGTGCTGCTGCTGTTGTCCGCCTAGATGGTGTTGTTGCTGCTGATGCATGTGCTGTGCTTGCTGCCCAGGATGCTGGTGGTGGTGGTGTTGCTGCTGCTGCTGCTGCTGCTGATGCTGCTGATGCTGCTGTTGATGCGGATGCGGAAGCTGCTGTTGCTGATGCTGCTGATGTAGGTGCTGCTGATGGTTGATCTGCTGCGTCTGTGGTGTGAACATGGTGGCCGAAGCAAGAGCCGGAGAGGCAGCTGAAGCGGCTGAGAAGGAGGGTGGCCGACTAGGACCAGCTGCGTGGTTGCTAGCAGGAGAAGGCTGATTGAAACCGGAAGGCCAACCCCAGGCGTTGACTTGACCACGTGTGCCGTTATAGGCGAGATGATCGTTAGGGGTAGTTGCTGGGCTGGTGGAGGGCTGCTGCGAAGAGAGATTGGGAGCAATAAAGTTCTGACCTGCAGCAGCAGTGACAGAGCCGCTCATGCTAGGTAGCAAGGTGCTATAGAGTGTTGGTGGCCAAGCAGCGAATCCAAATGTCACTGAGTCGAGAAGCAGGGTGCGATTGTGTGCGCAAGACGAATCAAGCAGGCGAAAACCGAGTGAGAGGATGATGTCTGGTCGAAGATTTGTTTGCGAAAGGTGTCAAATCAGGCGCGACGAGAATGAAGAAGGTGGTGCTTCGGTAGTGTAGGATACCCGGAGCGCTAATGCTGGTGCGTTGGGATCGAGTTTTAGGTATGGCAGCCGGATGCTACTTTGTCAGCACATGAGCAAAATGTCGAATTAGAAAGTTGCGGGTGACCGAGGCTACAGAGATATAGCGCGACAGTCAGTGACCAGAGAGGCGGAGTGGTCCAGATGACATGCACCGAGACTAGGAACGTTAACTAATCTGTTGCAGTGAAAGTCTTGGTGGCCACAAAGAATTGGTGCGTGGAGAAAAGCAAAGTGACCGCAGTGGCACGCCGTGACACAGATGCGTTTCAAGTTGTGGTGATGCGATGCGAATGGGTTGCAAGAACCGAACAACGCCTCTTTTTGGATTGTCCGCAAATCCACGATGCGATCGAGGCTATGTCGATGCTAGAGAGCGAAAGATCAACTGAGCGTGGTGATGATGACAAAACCCAAGTCGGGGTTGACGTAGGGGACGGTATGCTCGCAGCGAATCCAGGAAGGCGGGCTGATTGGATGGTGGGTGGACGCAGATCGATGAAGATCGTGAATCGTAAGGTTGGGCGGACGGACGGACGGACGAATGAACGAATGAACGAATGAACGAATGAACGAATGAACGAATGAAGGCGCGCAGGAGGTCGCGACAGACAGTCACCGATAGTAGCAGAAAGGAAGGAGAATCAAATGAAGAAGGGAGAAGCTGTTTGCGTAAGTGAGGGAAGGAGGGCAAGGAGGACAGATCAGCAAAGGATGCGTGCGTGGCTTGGGTGCGTGCGTGGAAGGATGGGAGGCAGGATGGACCAAGGAGGTAAATTTACTGTATGAAGGGCAATTGTAGTGGGGGCGTCTTTGTGAGATGGCGTATGCACACACTCTATGCGCGGACGGAGGCAATCACGATGAGAATCGCTTCAACACCAACAAGTTGGAATCGGCGCCAGTAGTCAAAATGTTTGCGAGATTCGGGCGAGATCAAGGTTGACGGTAACTTGACGGTGTAGCGAAACTGTAGCTGGAGGTATTGATTGAACCGCTTCATTCTACTGTGTGTCACTCGTTTCACTCTTTGCGTTTGCTTCTCTTATATTGTGTACTGTTTCGTATACTGTGTGGTTATGATTTGCCAGGTCAAACGGAATGGTTTGAGTAGCTATGATGATGCAAAGCCTCTGTGGTATATCTGTTGGCAGGCTCCAACAGTCTTTGAGAGCGAGAAACAGAGAGAGAGACATAAGTGCGGCCAATGACGCCAGTCCGTTGAGTTGATACCATTGATTTCCAAGTCAACTCAAAATAACGCCCAGACCAGCATAATTTCAAACACTCGCAAACCGCCTTGGACTCCAAAGACACCTGCCAAAATCGAAATTCAACCACGACACAATACACTCAATTTGTTAATACCTCTCTCTCTCTCTCCCTCACCTCTCTCTCCCTCTCTCTCCCTCTCTCTCCCTCTCTCTCCCTCTCTCTCCCTCTCTCTCTCTCTCTTTCTCCCTCTCTCCCTCTCTTTCTCTCTTTGTGTGTGGGTGTGTGTGCAGCTGCTGTAACTCACTTGGTTGAACTTGGTTAAATTTCTTTGTCCGACACTCACTGTTCTTGCGTCAACCGTCTTGGTTGCACTCATTAACTTTGGTCTTATCAAAGCATGCTCCCAGTTAATGGCAATTCAATCTCCATTAAAGACAAGACCAGACATGCTGCGAAACGAAGCAAGCAATTTCAAGAATTGACAATTTCAAACAATTTCAAGAATTGAGGGTGGTCAGAGATGGCAGTCTGCAGCAGCAACAGAGCCAGTCAGCTGGTATCAACGTGCTCACCCTCGAACACATGAGTAAGAGAACAACATTTGGAAAGAAAAAAAAATTAAAAAAAAAATTAAAATCGAATTTGCTTCCTCACGTCAACGCGCTATCGTCCTTGATGATTTTCGAAAATCGCTGTCGAAACTAGCGTGCATAAATGCATGGCTCAAATTTAAAATGGCGGCTGATCCGATATTAGAGTATTCAAATCGGCCTTGTCAGTGAGAGAGAGCTCGGGTACTACAGCGTTTATATTTTGGGCTAAGTTAAATGAAGCGCTTTTATATTTGATTTTGACTTTTATTCACAAGGGTTTCCGCCTGTGAGCTGCTGCTCTTTTTCACCCAAGGTTGGCCATTTCTGGTTGGGAATTTGCCAAGGAGCGGAGGACCAGGCGGCGGCGGCGGCGGCAGCAGCAGCAGCAGCAGTCACCGAGTAAGTCAGGGAGAGCATCATGGTTGAGGCTTAGAGGAGAATCCGTCAAGCTTTGCCTCTCAAGTCGCCTTCCAATCCGTCTTCTCTCTGTTGCATTGACCGTAGTAGCTAGGCCGCCGTGGCAGATAAGGCCCAACTCGCACAGCAACTTTAAACCCAATCTTCTTGCTGCTGGCATACCAATTATTCATAAACCTAGGCAAGAAGACGTGTTCTTTGTACCAGATCGCAGCAGAGAATCACCAGAGTTTTCGACGCGATGCCACCACTCTCTCTGAATGTGTTCTGCAGTCAAAGCAATGCATTCTCAGCTTGACAGTGATGCTCCACACTAAGCTTGAGCTTACCGCCTTTGCATTGGCAGTGACCATCACATTCTGTCAAGCCAGCATGATGATAGCCTCGCAATCAAATGTGCGCCCCACCACCAAAAACTGTTAGGGCTATCGTTGCGAACACCCTTGGATAAGTTATATTATTTTCTCAAAACATATGTTAAACCGCTTATGGAGTAGGAAGATGAGAAGAAGCTCGAGGAAGAAATGAGCAGCAGCGCGCAAGTGTGTGGTGTCGCAGCTGTGCGGTGTTGCCTCTTCCGCGCGACTTCTGGATTTCAACTAGAGGTGGAAAGAGTCGCGCTCAGAACAAAGTGGTTGTGAGCTTTGTGCTGTGAACTTTGTGCTGTGAACTTTGTGCTGTGTGCTTTCTGCCAAATTCTTCTGATCAACACTTTTTGATGCGCAGCACTCAGTGTAGCTTTGGGCACCTTTGATAGACCAACCTTGACTTCATCCTTCCTTCCCTACCTCGTCTTATCATTGCCAGCGTCATTTCATTTCCACGTTATATTTCGCAACACGCGTTCGACCATACATACTGTCGCATAGGCGCTTGCTCGCCGTCAACACCTGCACCGACTAGCTTGGCGCCGAAACTGTCCAAGTTTTGATCAATCAGTTCCACCAACCCTCACCCAACAATACTCCGATCATGGCTCAACTCTTCCAGAAGGACCCACGCAACACAGGCCTCTTCATCGGCGGTGAGCGTCTCTCTGGTGCTGAGATTCGCAATCAGAATGTCCTCGCTGCACAGTCCATTGCCAACATCGTCAAGTCTTCCCTCGGGCCTGTCGGTCTCGACAAGATGCTCGTCGACGACATTGGCGATGTGACCATCTCCAATGACGGTGCTACTATTCTTTCTCTCCTCGAGGTGGACCAGCCAGCCGGTCGAATTCTCGTCGAACTCGCGCAACAGCAGGACAAGGAAGTTGGAGATGGAACCACTTCGGTCGTCATCATCGCTGCCGAGCTCCTGCGTCGTGCCAACGAACTGGTAAAGAACAAAATCCATCCCACCACCATCATCACTGGTTACCGTTTGGCGTGCAGGGAAGCTTGCAAGTATTTGCAGGACCAACTCAGCACCAAGGTGGACACGCTCGGAAAGGAGTCGCTCATCAACGTCGCCAAAACCAGTATGTCGAGCAAGATCATCGGCGCCGACGATGACTTTTTCTCTCAGCTCGCCGTGGACGCCATGCTGGCTGTCAAGACCGTCAACCCTCGTGGTGAGACAAAGTATCCCGTCAAGGCTGTCAACGTGTTGAAGGCTCATGGCAAATCTGTCCGCGAATCTCTGTTTATCAACGGCTACGCCCTCAACTGCACCGTCGCTTCCCAGGCCATGAAGACGCGCATCAAGGGCGCCAAGATCGCCCTTTTGGATATCAATCTTGTCAAGCAGCGCATGCACCTCGGCGTCCACATCACCATTGACGACCCCGATCAGTTGGAAAAGATCCGCGCAAGAGAGTCCGAGATCGTGCTCGAGCGAGTTCGAAAGATCTTGGCCAGTGGTGCCAATGTAATCTTGACCACCAAGGGTATTGATGATCTTTGTCTCAAAGAGTTTGTCGAGGCTGGTGCCATGGCTGTTCGAAGGTGTCGCAAGGAAGACTTGCGCCGTATCGCAAAGGCTACCGGAGGACAGCTCGTCTCTAGTCTGAGCAACTTGGAAGGTGAAGAGACTTTTGAAGCCTCGTCACTCGGTCATGCCGATGAGGTTGCACAGGAACGCATCTCGGATGATGAACTCATCCTGGTCCGCGGTACAAAGACGGTTTCCTCCTCTTCCATCGTGCTTCGAGGTGCTAACGACTACCTTTTGGACGAGATGGAAAGGGCGCTTCACGACTCTCTGTGCGTGATCAAACGCACTCTCGAGTCGGGCTCGGTAGTACCTGGAGGTGGCGCTGTCGAATCAGCGCTTAGTATCTATCTCGAAAACTTTGCTACCACCCTCGGATCGCGAGAGCAACTCGCCATTGCTGAATTCGCTCAAGCTCTACTTGTCATTCCCAAGACCCTCGCTGTTAACGCAGCAAAGGACTCGACGGACCTGGTTGCCAAGTTGAGGGCTTATCACAATGCAGCTCAGAATGCGAACGCTGGCGACCCGAAAAAGGCGCTTCGTTTCTATGGGTTGGATCTGCTCAACGGTCAGGTTAGGGACAACCTCAAGGCGGGTGTGTTGGAACCAACCGTATCCAAGGTGAGGAGTTTGAAGAGTGCACTCGAAGCAGCGACGAGTCTGTTGAGAATCGATGATGCAATTACCATTGCACCTGAAGCTCCGCCTGAGGATCCTCATGCTCATATGTGAGTCTAGATTGGCCTTGGTAGCATGTAAATTTGAAAGATAAAAAAAGAAAAAGATTAGTTTGGTCAAATGGAGAAAAACGTATCTCACGAATGTCGATATTTGGTTTGACTCTGTGTGTGTGTGTGTGTGGATGTGTGTGTGGATGTGGATGCACAAGTACAATACAGCAAAAGTTTCGAGGTTAGAGCGAATGTTTGAAAGAGCCAGACGATTTGAGGAATGACACCACTATTTACAAAAACAAGACGATCTCACCCGGAAGCGGCAATTTCAAAAAAAAGGAGGCGTAGGGTTATTGCATGTCCAGAAGAAGTGATGTTTTACCAACAACTGCACTGTACTGTAGGATTTACACCTCATACAATGGCGTTTCCCTTGACCAGACGATTCCTGAAACCACAGCTTGGATCCATTGCTAACCACAACCAACACTGTCTACAATCTTAAAAACACCAATAGTATGATTGCATTTTGAAGAATAAAGCATCATGACGATGATTCATCATCGCCAAGTTCCCTGAGATACAAAACGTTATTGCAACGAATGAAAACCTCACCTAGCATCCCATTGCTCTTACCATCCTGAAACTCCTCGGTATTCGCCAACTGCAAATTCATATAGCTATCCGTAGATACGAGGAATCCTTTGTACTCCATACCCCATTTGAGTCGAACGAGGACAGGTTTACCCGTTTGAAGTTGAAGGAATGGTTTTGGATTGACTGGTTGGAACTGTTGCGATATTATGTCGATTGGTTCGGGTTCCAACAGATGACACAAAAGGTGGAGAAGGAAAGGTAGATGGAAAGACAGATTGTCAGTAAGAAGAAGCTCATGAGCGCTTTGGCAGACATGAATCAACATCAGGCCAAATTCGTTTACGAGTGGACGTGTTGAACAGCGGGCGTTTCTATACATTGCAGCATCGCCAAAAGAAGCGTAAGCCAAATGGGTGGGGCGCTCCGCTCGAGCATCGAGAGCAGCACCAGCAGTAAGCATGACTGAGCACCATGCATGCTGTCAGTATGGTTTCTTGTTTCGATCTGCATCACGGCGCACCTGGATGCGAGTGCAGAAATGGGAGCGCAGAGTTGGTTTCGAATTGAGTGTAATACTTACGCTCGACATGGCTGTATGTTGTGATGGTCAACCGAGATTAGATGGTGATATGCAACGATATTGAAGCCCGATTGATGTATGCTACGATGAACTTATGCGCTCTGCTTAGAGTTGATGGCTTTGATCGATGATTTGACAGCAATGAGTGTGGGGAGGTTTGAGTTGAGTCGTTTTAAAAGTGGTTAGGCTGCGCTAAATTCGAATGCTTTCGGAGCGTATATCTGCTGATGGTTTGACAAGATGCGCTTGCTTTTGTTGTGCGTTATAGGCGGCGGAGGCCTCTGCAGCTGTGGATGGTGAGTGTATAAAAGGGTATATATGATGCATGAGAGAAACAATCAAGAAGGTCTCGAAGCATGTCGATAGAAACAAAATTGGATTCCGCACGGGAACCACACCAATAATCACACATAAAATTTGTGACCGTTTTTAAGTCTAACACTCCCTATTTTTTGTCTTGCCTACGTGTTGGTGGCGGCGGCGGCTGCTGCTTCTGCTGCTGGCTGCTGTCAGGGTTCAACTTAAGCCCTAAATTGCCCCACACAGTCATCAATACAATCAATACACCATAATTGTATGACAGTAAGCTCAGGCCAACAGCCAACAAAACCGAATCCGAAACATAGCTTGCCGCCTGTCAAGGACAACCAACGCTCACAGTGTAAACTTAATTTAATGTACAAAGTGCAACCCACGCATACACAAAGCCATATTGTGTTATCAGTATCCATAGCTACACATATTTTCCATCACAGGGCTTCATCACTTTCATCATTCAGCCTACTCGGGAAAAAGTGATCCACCTCAAAATGAAGTGAGCTGCTTTTGGCCTGCGGTGACACGACCTCCTTTGCAAAGCCCTCATCTAGCTATTCCAAGTCCAAATTGCTAGTTGACGTCGTCGTCGACCTCTGTACGGCTCATAACGTCATGGTCGGAATATCAACAGCAGCATCACATATTGCCCCAACCCAAGCGCATAGGCTCGTAGGCAACGCCCGCATACTTGCACCGCCACCACTCCAATTACCGCTACTCACACTCGGCGTGCTCGGAGCTCAGACAGTATGGTCGATGGACATGGCCTTTGCGCCACCCTATCTGCTAGACCTTGGTCTGTCCAAATCAGCTATGGCCGCCGTGTTCGTAGCTGGTCCGCTCTCGGGTCTTATCGTACAGCCACTCATTGGCAGCCTTGCGGATAATAGCACTTCAAAGTACGGTCGTCGTCGCCCCTTTCTCGCAGCATCAACACTCATCTGTGCATTCAGCATTCTGCTCCTCGGTTTCGCTAGCCAAGTTGCTGCATGGTTCACTATCACAGGCAGCAAGGCACATGCCAACCTTGCCATCTTGCTCGGCATCTTGTCGGTTTATCTCGTCGACTTCTCCGTCAATGCTGTCACCGCCCTTGATCGAGCACTCATGGTTGATGTCGCTACCACCGAAGATCAAGCCGAGGCCAATGCTTGGGCTGCCCGTCTATGCGGCGTGGGATCCGTGCTCAGCTTTCTCATTGGCAATCTCGATCTTCCTAGCCTTGCTCCAAGATGGCTTGGAACGACGCAAATCCAGATCATTTCGGTGCTTGTCACCGCAATCCTTCTATCCACCCACGCCCTTGTCCTGCTCCGTGTCCAAGAGCAGGTGCTTGCTCCCACTCGCACTCGCACTCAAGCCTCAGGTTCAACAAGAAAAGCTAAGGGATTCGGCTTGTCAAGTGTCCTCGTCGATCTCTACACTCAAGCAAGAGGATTGCCCCAACCCATCCTCGAAATCTTCAAGGTGCAATTTTTCGCTCAGATTGGCTGGTTCCCCTTTCTGTTCTACAGCACCACGTGGGTTGGCGAAATCTATAAGAATGATGTTCGTCTCAATCAAGGCGGTAAGCAGAGCGATCATGAGCTGTTCGAGCAAGCCACACGTGCTGGCAGCCGCGCCTTCTTCTGGGGCGCCATCCTCTCCCTCATCACTTCGATCTTGCTCCCGCTCGTGATTCCGAACCCTGTGCACGAATCTCATACGCATCCGGTCTGGTTTGCCAGCTCGACGTTGATGGGAAAGCTCAGAGGTATGCGAGAGCATTGGCCAGAGCTGCCATTTTGGTGGCCATTCTCGTGCTTCGTCTTTGCTGTTTCCATGCTGGGAGGGACCTACTTTGCGGGTCTGACACAGAGCGTTTTTCTCGCTACTTGGGTGATCGCATCGGTGGGCTTTTGCTTTGCCATCTCCAACTGGCTTCCGTTTGCATTGCTGGGCATTCTGATCCAGACGCAGCAGGTGCAAGACGTGCCCAACGCGGCAAACAACTCTAATGGTACTGCCGGTCATCGCTCATCAAACGGTGCGCGTGAAACAGATGAAGTCACGATGGCTTTATTGGGCGATAGCAATCAGGACGAGCATGCACATGGCACATCAATGGGGCAAATACCTTCGTACGACTCGCCTTATAACAAACGCTCGCGGCCGCAATCGCGTATCCATGGCGATCAGGACTCGGATGAAGAGGAGTCAGTGGGGGCTGCGTTATCTTTTGGAGCGTCGAGTGTTGAGGATGAAGCGCAAGCTCTTGATCGCGGAGCTGAAGAGGACCATGTGGAAAGAGGCCAAGGTGGAAGCGGTGGCGCGGCTAGCACTTGGTCACATGCAGGCACTGTGCTTGGGTTGCACAACACGGCGATCGTCATCCCGCAGTTTTTGGTGACAGCAATATCGTCTATGATCTTTGCCATCATGGAACCGAGTAACGACGAGACCAAGAAAGGACAGAATGTAGCACATGGAGGCACAGCAAGGAAAAGTAGCGATGCGTTGGGACTCATTTTCAGGCTCGGCGGTTGCTGCGCAATAGTCGCTGGCATCTTGGCAGTTCGGTTGGTTCGTCGGTATGGTCACGAGCTTCGAGGCTACTGACACTGTATAATCACAATCGCGAGTACACAAATCACACAGAGGTGCCGTTCGGGGCCGTGGTTTCATCGAGATTTCGGACTAGTTTGAACGAAGGAGTGAGGGGTTCTTGAGTGAGAGTTCGTGGGCTCACTGTCTTGTGATACTCAGAGGCGAAATGAAGAATTGCTTACACGACTGCAATGTGGTATAAAATTATAAAAAGAGACTTTTTCGGCAAACGTCTGCGATTATCGTACAAATGATCTCGAAACAAGGGAATAAATGTGTAGACTGAGCACAAACACCATCTCAATCATGCAGCGGTAGGAAGAATTCAAGCTTGCCGGTGTTCGGCTGGTAAACAGCCGGAAGAGCGGCTGAGATAGAGATCAAGTTGTCGCGGACGAAATGTTGAGCGCCTCTATTGTATGCAATAATTTGCCTTTGTGTTGAGGATCGGATGAACGGGCTTGGTTGATATGAACGAGCCTAAATTGTTTCATTAAGTACAGTAAATTTATAATATTAAAATAAACACCAGTCACTCAGATATTCAAGTTGCGACGCTCTCTATCAATGTGGGGTGTACTTTAAATTTACTGTATCTGCTTCTTGATTGTATTTGTAAAATTCAAAGTTGGAGAAGCGTGGCTAAAATTCACAATTCGAGCAAATTCGAGGTTTGATTACAATTTCGAGCTGGAATTTCGAAATATACGCGTACCTTGTAGCAGAGCAGTCCATGCAGCTGCTGCTTGCTGTACTGTACTGTACTGTACGCTTAATTAGGTACACTGGATGTGTTGAAATGTAGAAGAAATGGTTGACGAGACCTTTCGAAGCCTTGGCAGCGAGAGAGCGAGAGAGCGAGATGAAGGAAGGCCACTCGCCGGTTCGCAGGTTGTGCTTTATTTAATTGATATACAAAGTCACGCACGCCAAATAACTTACAGTATACTACTCTATGAGCCACGCCTTCAAGTTAGGCCAAACTGTAATGCCGTTTTATGATTCATTGAGCACCACACTGTGTGCCGTCTGTTATCTACAATTGAGTAAACTGCTGTTGAATTGTGTATGTACTGTATGCTTGATGCTCATACATTCATAATACACCATACGGCATTGTATTTGCTCAATCAAAGATCCACGAGGACCGCTTCTCTCTGTGTCGACATCTTGTCGCTCGGACCTCCCTTTTTCTTATTCTATTGTATCCGTATCTCATCTCATCCTCTCGTCACTACCCTTCTTCTTTATCCGATCCATACACGAGTGCTTCGAACAACAACGATCACAATCATAATCACAATCACCGCTTGCACACAAAACACAGTAAATTATAGCTGCCATTCACCACCTTCCGAGGCCCGTCCATCCCCACCAAAACTACGCGCGTGTTTGATTCGAGTAGTCTTTCCCTTTCAATACGCTATTACTGGCTTTCAATAGCTATCTCTTGCTATCACTGCACTACACTACTTGCCCATTTTCAGCTCAACAAATCCGATCGACAAATATCATCACATCCCAGTACACTACGATTGCTTTAATCCGCCTTTTGCCTTTTCACCTGACTGTCAGCGAAAACCTTTCTTTTTCTTTAACCACAGTCCCATCAGCTGTGCATCACTGATTTGTCACCCAAATGCAAGCTGTTTTTCATCATCAATAATCATCGATACAGTCAAATCAGTAGCAGCACCTACAGCCGCTGTATCATCTCCGTCATTAGCGTCATACATACCTTACCTCGACATCTGGTCACATGAACAACTCTTTCAGCTCGCCACCGACCGGCGCTGGTGGCAGCAATAGCGGCTCCGTCAGCACTCATGCAAGCGTAGAAGCTGTCGCCCCAACAGCGTCCACTACTGGGCCAGCTTCCTCAACTACAGCAACCGCCGCTCCTTCCCACCAGTCCCGTGACTCTCGGCGTCAAGGCCTTGGCTTGATTAATGCCGACACCTACTCTTCGCCTCCGTCACACACCTCTTCGCCCTCATATCACCAATTTCAATCCAGCCGCCAGCCTCTGCCCCCTCAGCCTCCGCAGTACCAGCAGCAATCGCATCACCAATACCAGCATCAACAACACCTGCCGCATCACCACCATCATCACGCCGCCTCCACCAGCAGTAGCTCAGGCTTTCGCCACGACTCCACCGACAGTGGTTTCACACCCGCTTTCTCGAACAATACCATCATGCACACCAGCCCCAATCTCGTCGGCGACTCATCTGAGCCAACGCTGCCAACTCACACTACCCAACCAGTCTCTGCCAATGCTTCGAGCCAGCTTCTCATTGCCAGCATCGTTCAAAGATTGGTAAACAAGGTGAGTTTGGCCATCCCTCCACACCTTGTATCTTCAGCCATCCAAGTCACAAGCGCAGACTGACACCCTCTCTCCTACTTTCTGCTGTTCACACTATCGCAACATTCTTCAGCTACCATGCAACTCGGGCTGGCGTCTCCAGCTTGTCGAGGAGGATGAGCTCGTCCGTTCTTGCGTCCTCAATCTGATCAACCTCAGCTGCTTCCAGCTCGGAATCGTTGTCAGAGAGCTGCTCGGAGCCATCGAGGTGCTCGTCAAACAATCTTCGCAGCAACGTCTTGAACAGCAAGCCAGCATCGGCATCCTTCATTCGCAGCTCTTCGTCCTCAAGGTCCTCGTTTCCTGCCTCAATCACCAATGGCGCATCGCATCTTGTCACGCCAACGCTCCACGTCCTGGGCTCGACCTTCTACCAACTTCCCCGAGCACCAATGCTACAAACGAACAAGGCTTTACTGCCACCGCTTCGACTTCAGCTCACGGCTGGACCGATCCACCTGCCATGGACGATACACAGGCCAAGCACGTTCTCAGTGTCATGACGTTGCTCATCAAGCAGAACGTTGTCAGGGAAGACCTCAACTTTTCATCCATCCACGAAGGAGTCGAGGCGAGGCCCTCATCCAAAGACTCAGCCGCAGTACATGGCCTATCGGGACGCGCTGCACCTTCAGAACGATCTCTGCGTGATCTGAGCTTGCGCGACCCCACATCCACGTTCTCTAGCGCAAAGAGCTTCAGCAATACAGCCTCGAGACTTGCTCGTGACGACGCCGACGCTCGCGAAGACGGTGGCACGGCTGGTCTCGGCGACAAGTTCTCCGAAGCTTTCATGCCGAGCTCGCTTTGCCTTGCCGCTTCAACAAGCCTCCACGTGCTCTACCCCTGCTTCCCACCTACTCGATCACCATTCGACACGCCGCCAACGATCGATCACTTGGACTCGACCACTGCTGCTGCTGCTGCTGCTTCCAGACCTGATAGCAAAGACACCAAGATCACAATCACCGATGTTCGCCCTTCCGCTAGATTCAATTCTTCCTCGTGGTCCAACACTGCCTTCAGCAAGGACGTCGAGGGCTTTGACGTGCCCAGCCACCTCCAGACACGAATCTACCGCCTCGCTAGCCAGGTCGTTTTCTACCTCAGCTCCAGCAATTGGGTCGTCGTCAGTGCTCGTCTCCGCAACCGACTCTACTACCTCAGCTCGACCATCGAAGAGGCTCCCAGCACCGCAGAACTGCGTCTGCTCGAATGCTCCAACTTTCAACGTGGACGTCTCGCCAACATACTGCAGGAGGTCAGCACCTCTTTCCCCCAGCTCAAGCGAAGTGCTCAGTATGCGATCGCTCTGGTGCTTCGCCGCGCTATCTGGTCGTGGATTCAGTATCATCCGTCCGAGTTTGCCAATCTGGCCACCGCCAATCGACGCTTTGAAGGTAGTCCCGACGTTGTCTTCGACCAGGTATATTCCTTCGCTGATACCACAAAGCGAAAGATTGCTTTTTGGCCCATGCTCACGTCGCTGCTCATTTTATGTCCAGATCTGGTCGGCAAAGCTGCCATTGGCGAAAACCGCAAGGCGAGCGGAAGTCTGGCGAAGAAGTTGTCCTTCATCGACGGCCTGCGCAAGTCTCCGCGCAACACTGCACTCATTGATGTTGCTACGCTCTGTTGTGTCGACCTCTTCAAGGCCGCAGCGTCGGTACCGCGATCCGAGAATGGTCTTCGCCTCATCGTGCATGATTTGGATGCTGAGCTCAAGGAAAGACTCTTCGACCCGAAACGACCCCTTGCCAGCGGCAACAAGCCCATCGAACTCATGCTCATGATCGACTTCTTCGCCGCGCTTTTCCGCCTGGATCCTCAACGCACCATCCGCGAGCTGGTGCCTGTCTGCATGTCCGAGTCGAGTCCGATTCACTTCAAGATTGCGCTCGTCAAGGCGTGCGTGCTTCTGGCAAGCGAGCGTCATCGCCTTCCGTGGGCAGCGGATGTCAGCCTCTTATACCCTCACATCTCGCGTGCTCTCCGTGCATTCTACCGAGAGACCACCTACCGCTTGCCACGTTTCGATAACCGCGAGATGGCGCGCAAGCGTGCGGCATCACGATCCGCGTCGTCCAGCCATTTCCGCAATGTCTCGCTGTCGGGTTCAGCCGCCGCTGCCGCTGCCAGCATCGAAGAGCTTGGCCGTCTCGACCTCTTGCAATCCATCGTCCAGCTGTGGACGCTCGACATTGCAGCGCTCGCACACGGCATCGACTTCGACCGACCCAAAGCTTTGTCCTCGCTCTCGGGCGGTGGCAGCGGCTTCGACCGAGAGAAGGTGCTGCGCAATGCCGTACAAGTCGATAGCCTGCTCGCGTTCACAGCGGCGAGCTGCTCGCTCTTCTCCACTCCGCCCGAGTTTGCATCTTTCCGAAAGATGTGTGCTGCCCTGCTCGCCCGAATCTACCATTCGGGCTTGCTGAATCCCAAGCTTGCTGAGTTCTGCGAAAATCAGCGTCACGTCGGCGTTGCCGGTCTGCCTTTCTTCTTCATTATCATCGCCGAGCAGCTCATGTTGTCCGACTCATCCGAGATGCAACGCCACTTCCTCGATTTGCTGCGCCGGTCGCAGCAACGGATGGGTTTCTTCATCAGCCAGGAGCGAGACTGGGCTAGCACCATCCAAGCAACATTCTTTCCGCCAGCGCGCGAGCGCAAGCTGCAATCCATCTGGACGCAATTCGTGACGCTTCTCATGATGTGCTCGAGCGATACCGAGGTATGCTCACTTGCAATGCAGTGTGCACATGGACATGCCCAAGTCACCGTTGCTATCAGCGACTACTATGACCCGCTCTCGGAGGAATGGTTTAAGCTGTATACCGATTTGGCAGATCCAACCTTCCTGCACACGGGCCGCATCGCACAACAAAAACGCATCCGCGCTCTCCTGCGTGACATCGAAATACCCTCCGCGGCAAGCTGGGTAACTTGGAAGGAAGCATACTCGCGTTGGGCCAACTTGACGCAGCTCGTTGCACGTCCCATTGCCGAAGACACACTGACGGCGCAAGACAAGGCAGCGCAGTGGCACAACTATGCTGGCTTTCTGTGTGCATTTGGTGGCGCCTGCTTCTCGGCATCTGCCACCATTACCGCTGAGATCGAGCCCAGCATCGCCGAGGTCTTGCCGCAATTCTCCGATCCGAACGAGCAACCTTCGGAACTCATCGAACGCTTCGTTCAGGAGATGGTCGACTTGCTCGTGTCAGATTCGCTTTGGATCAGAGAAAAGGCCAAGGAGACGCTTGGTGTAGATCTCGGTCCACGTCTTATTGGGATCCTCTTCCGTCAGATTCACGCTGTGCTCAGCGACTTTTTCGACAAGGAGACTGGATACCCAAAGACCAGCGACATGTACACCGTCTTTGTCGAGCAGAGCATCGGCGTGGCGACCATGGTGCTCAATCGTCTAGACGAGCTCAAAGCCTCGCCTTCGACGTCCAAGGTGGACATTGGATCGCTCATGGTGTTGTTTGTCGAATACACCAACTCGCTCGGACGTGATGAGCAAGCGCTGCGCATCAAGACAGCCATGTGCCAGATGTGCGAGGCTCTTATGCGCAAGAAAGCGGCCTTTTGCTTCTCGAACGAGCTTCGTGTCCGCAATCGCCTGTTTCAGGCCCTCACCACATGGACCTCGGACGGCTCTGAAGATGGTTTCCATTCAAATGCCCTCGATGCACTCGACCGCCTCCATCGCGATCTCGATGTTGCATGTCTTAAGTGCATTTCGATCTTGCTCGACAAGCTGCCCTTGCTGCTCGCCGACGATGCGCTTCTCTTGGATGACAAGGTGGAAGGCGCCAAAACGCGTCACTTTGCCATGCACTTTGGCTATTTTATCAAGATCCTCAACCGCACCCGCCACTCGGAAACGGCCGCTGCAGCACGTGCGCGGGCTCTCAATGATGCCAAGTCGCTGGCAGGTACCAAGAGCAATAGGGTAGACATCAGTCGAGATTATGCTCCCCTCCGCGAGTCAGCGATTCTCGCTCTCTCAAACTTGCTGGCGTCCAACATCGACAGTGGGCTGCACAACTCGTTACCACTAGCTTATCATGAGGATCCACGCATCCGCACCGCCTTCATGCAGATCATGACCAACGTGCTCAATCAAGGCACCGCATTCGATGAGCTGGAACGCATGGGGGGAGCTCGCAAATCGAACCGTCTGGTGGATCTGGTTTGCCAAGAGAATTTGCAGCTTGCGCTGTCCATCTGCCAGGTCTGTCCTGGCCGTGATGTAGAGCCGATGAGCGTGCTGCTGCTCAGCATGTTTGACGCTAAGGGCGGCCTCATCCGCTTCCTCAAAGCCTCTGTCGAAGAGGAGATCCAGCGCACCGCCACTGAAGAGATGGTTTTTCGCAGCAACTCATTCTGCACTACGCTTCTTTCGACTTTTGCAAGGACCCACGGCTACGACTACCTGCGTTCGATCATGGCCCCACTCATCACCGAGTTCGCTCGCAAACCAGCCGGCTTCTCGGTGGAGATGGATCCATCACGAGTCGAGCCAAATGGAAGCGCCCTGAAGAACCAGAATGCTCTTGAGGAGATTGCTCAGGCTTTCATCGATGCCATCTGCTCGTCGGCTCATCGCGTGCCAGCAGTCTTGCGTGAGCTCTGCCGTCACATTCGCAACGTCCTCGACGCCCGCTTCCCTGCTTCACGCTACCAAGGAGTCGGGGGTCTTATGTTCCTTCGCTTCATCAGTCCGGCCGTTGTGTCGCCGCACATGATCGATATCAACCTCACCGGGCCCAGTAAGGACCTTCGTCGAGGCTTGGTGCTGATCAGCAAAATTCTCATCACGCTTGCCAGCAATAATCTCTTCTCGAGCCACAAGGAGCCTTTCATGACGGGTCTAAACGAGTTCCTGAAGAGCAACGTATGGAAGGTGACAGCTTTCCTAGACCAGGTATCGGACGCACGCACTGACCCTGATCGCCTGTACGCCGCAGATCAGCCGCTCGGCTTCGGCATTCACCCGAACGTGTATGGCATCGACGAGCGCGATCAGAGGATGTTGCATAGATTCTTGTTTGAGAACGTCGAGAAAGTCGGCAAGAGTCTGGCCGATCGTGCCTCCCAGTTCACGGGCGCTGCTGAAAACACTTTGTCTTACAATGACGAGGCACAGCAGCAACGCAGCCAAGGAGCCAAGCGCGTGTACGACGACTTGTGTGATATGCTTGCTGCTGCAGGAGATCCCAAGGGGGATGATGCGCCGGAGCCCTCCTTTGGCGCCAATAATTTCCAGGACTTCTTGCGTCGACATGCTGGCCGCAATATCGACGAAGACAGCTACCGCTCCATCTTTTACGAAGGTCCCGCTTCTCGTGGTGGTCGGCCTGTCCTGTACTATGCTATGCACAACCAGAAGGCGGATACGATCGACTTCGAGGGCCTCATTTTGTATATCCTGCAGACGCTCGAGACCTTTGCATATCGTCAGTTCGACGTCGTCTTCGACACAACCGCTTGCCAGCCGTCCAACGTGACACCGAGTCAGTGGCTGCTCTACTTTAGCTCTCTGGTGCCCGCATCGATTCTCGCCAACGTAGTCAACGTCGTCTTCCTCAACCCAAATACCACTGTCCGGCTAGAGCTGCAGTTCTGGAGTGCATCTACGTACAGCGATTCGACGCTTAAGCACGAGCTTGCCGACCGCATGACCTCGCTACAGAACGTCGTGCACTGCTCGACACTCGCCGAGATCGAGCAGTGGGTTGAGCCTCGCAACCTTGCCCTTGACCAGAGAACCACGTCCATCCTTGGCTCGTCTGCAGAGGTGCGCTTCGAACAGATCACGATGGTCTGGTATTACCGCACCTTGACACCTGTCATTTTTAGCATCGGTGGCGAATACTTGCAGATCACAGGTCTCAAGCAGCAGGACTGGTTGCCCAACAGGTCCGTTCAGCTTAACGACGTCTTTCATCTGTCGGACATCGACGATGTACGCTCCATCTCGATTCGTGGCGACGACAACACTTTCTTCCTCTCTTGCCGAAATGGCTCGATGAACTTCGTCTTCAACAGTCGAGAGCGATCCGAGGTGGTGCAAGCGCTGCGACAGGCCAAGGCTCGCGTGTCCAAATTCCGAGCCAACAACGCAGTCGACCGCGTCTTGCGCCCGAATGATGTACCAGGTACTTTGCTCAACATGGCTATGCTCAACATCACCAGCAACGATTCGGCATTGCGACTCAGCGCCTACAACCTCCTCTGTGCGTTGAGCACGTCATTCAATTTTGGAGCAAGTAGCGCCAAGAAGAGATTGCTCAGCTCCCATGGTCTCGCGCTCCCTGCCAACACCATGGCTTTCGTCACCGATCTCAGCAAGGATTTCGCAGTGGCCGCACCTGGCGTCACCCTCGAGTTCCTGCTGTCGTTCTTTGACGGCTTCGAACGTGCTGCGCCGAGCCAGAAGACGGTGTGCCTGCACTATCTATCACCCTGGCTATCGAACTTGGTCATGTTTGTTCATACCTCGCGCGAGCAGCAGGGCGAGTACCACCGCCGCATCAAGGAGATCCTCAACCAGCTCATCAGCATCACCACCAAGCAGCCAGATATGTATGCCATCATGCAGCGATGCGTTTGGTCGCAGCTGAGCCGTTTGGACGATCTGATCCCGATCTTCTTGGATGTGTTTGCCGAAGCCGCGATGGACTCGGGTCTACACACGGAACGCTTCGAGGCGGTGCTGGACACGATGGTGTCTTTTGCTTCGATCAACTTGCGGGGTAAGCTGCTGTCGCGATTGCGAAGAGTGATTGCCAAGACAGCACAGAATCCAGTGGTGTCTCAGCTGCCTCTGAATGCATCGTGGAAGGAGATCGCGACTTTGGTGCGGATGAACATGGTGCTGTCCTTTACCAACAGGGTCGAGGCGCTCTTGTACCTTCCAGAGCTGTTGCACGTCATCTTGCTGCTCGTCGGCAACGGTGTGGATGCGACGCGCTACTCGATCTACGGAAGCGCCATCAATCTCGTCCATTCGCTTTGCACTGAAGATCCTCGCGAGGCCAGGAAGCCCGACGAGGCCACACTTCGCAGCGCAGAGGCGGTCGCTAAGCTGCGTGTGCTGCTGGAACAGCTAGCCGAGCCCGAGTCCCTCAAGCTTTTCGGTCTTCCTATTGCACCTCAAGGTAGCAGTGCGAATGCCGCCTTTGCCGCATCGCAAGAGATCGTTCGTGAAACTCCCGACAACGCCGCCATCGAGCGCCTAGCAACGCTCATGTACGAGGTAGCTGATGTAGCCGCACCCAACGTCGATGCGGCCAACAGCTGGCGGGCAAGATTGGCAAGCTTGGTCACAAGCACGGCGTTCCAGTACAACCCCATCATCCAATCTCGCGCCTTCGTGCTACTTGGGTGCCTGGCACAGGGAGAGATCGACGATGATCTGCTGTACCAGATTTTGGTCTCGCTTCGTGGATCCATCTCGGAATGGGCAAGTACGAGCTCAGACATGCCCATGGTCAGCATCGTGACTTGCTTGAGCAAGGTAGTCAAGATTCTCCCGACGCGATCGAGGTATCTCCCTCAAATGTTCTGGCTGGGTATTGCGACGGTGCAGTGCGGCCACGTGCCATTGTTCAAGGCAGGAGTGGAGCTCATGCATTCCACCGTGGAAAGCATCTGGGAAAGAGGCATACCGGCAAGCGAAGGAAACGATCTGATCACGTACCTCTTGGATGCGCGTTTCGAATTTCGAGAGTTGGCCTGCAAGCTTGATGACGAGACGGGAGTGGATTTTGACATCAACTTTTCGTTTGGGATGGCGGCTTTGCTGGTCAAGGGTCTGCGACATCCGTGCACAAAGGATGTGACGACGAAATTGATGCAATCCATGCTGCACCATTGCGGAGTGGATGGGCAAGGTGAGCGACGATCCAGATCCGGTCGCATCTCGGAGCGTCAGCTCGGATTCTTCGTAGGACTACTACCCACGGCGACTCGGCCGGAAGAGTTTGGCCAGCTTCTTTCGCTGGCGGGAGTCGAGTCTGGCGTTTGCGAAGCAGCGATCGAGGCACGCCGTTCGGGGTACAAAGGACTGCAAGAGTACTTGGACGTGCTCAACAACCGCATTGCCTTGCTCCTCGTGACCCTCGTCACCTCGCTGCTGCAACACGCCGAGAGCGATGCCGAACGACTAATGCTGTATGTGTTTTTGAACGAGGCAGCCAGGGAGGTACCGGCGATTGTGAGTATTCTTTACGACAGCCTTGCACCTAGTATGAAGGATGTATTTGTAAATTGTTCCAACGGTGCCATCTTGGATGCGGTGCATGGAATCGCACAAACGGCGGTGAGTCAGCCCTTCTTTGCTGCACAGGCGAGAGAGACGCAAAAGAGGGGCGGACCCAATGCGTACCTGGTAGAGTCAGGGTATGGTAGCTTGTTAGCATGCGGTGCGTTTGTTCCTCTGATGGAGGCAAGGAGACATGTCTTGTGCAAGCTGAGCATTCAATTGGTTCTAGGACTGACTGATGTCGGAACGACTTGAAGGGTGGGGGAGAGACAAGAAGAGGACGAAGCACAGGAATCAAAGGTTTGTCAAGGGATGCAAAGTGTGTCGACTATCTCTGTATTTACAGTATTTTGTATCGGTGTGGGCTTCGAGACGGTACTATTTGGTCATCGCTAATATCATTGAACCACGTTTTATTTAACATCGAGCTCTAGGGAGGATCATGTCTTTCAAGCCTGTGACGAAGAAGATGATGGAGTCATGCTCGACGCAGAAGGGTGTACATGGTATGCAGCGGGTGGGACACGTGCAGCACCAGCGGTGCGTCTAGACGGTGAAAAGGGGAGGAAAGGGATTGATAGGGTTGTAGGTCTTTAGGCGAGAGACGTGCACACTCTAGCGTGTCCAGAAGTGGCTGGCGAATATGAAATTTTGTATTGGGCCAAGTTAAAATCTTGAAGGGCTAGAATTGTGTTGCAGATACAAAAAAAAAATACAAATCGGAAAAAAGTTGCATTGACCGTTCTTCCAACTTTTCGCTCCTTTTTTTCCCTCTCTTTCTTTCTTTCTTGTTTTTTTGACACATACTTTTTCTTCCTGGGTTGAACTCCACACTTTGACGGCGGCTGCGTGCCTCTAGGAGGGCGAAAAAGGGTTCGAACTTTTAGCCCGTACCCAAAACCCTTCACTCTTTTTCGAGAGAGGCATGGTTACTATGGACTCCAAAAACTGAGAGAGGGGCGAGAGAGAGAGAGAGCGCGTATTCATAGGATTCAGCCAACGTCGAGCTCTCTTTTCTCACCATCACCTCATCACGGTATCAACCCCTATACACATTCGCAAACATGAAGGTAGGTTCATTCACATCCTTTCATCAACACTAGCCCTGCTTCACATGTTCCTCAACGAGACACCACAAAGGAGATCTCTCCCTTTGAATTTCGCTTTCCCGTCGGCAGCTTCAGAGACACATTTGCTGCTGTCAAAGGTCTCGTCTTATCATCTAAAGGAGATTCTCGTCATACAAATGTGACCACACGTCAAGGCAGGCCGGTCACGGTGTCTCGAAGTAGAGATTCGCTTCAGGGCAGGATAGCTTGTTTGAGGAAATCAGTGTAGGACTTTTGTGGCTTTGCTCTGGGTTGCGATCGGCTCGATTGGAACCAAGCAGCATGGTATTTGAATCAGGTCCAGGTCTTCACAGCTCCACTCTCACCGCAAAATGTATTCTTGGAGGGTGGATGCAAACAGTCAGCTCGCCTCGCCTCAGTAACGTCTGCTAAACGCGCTCTCGAGCTCCTTCGCAAGCTAAATTCAACTCAACAGCAGCGAAATCTGGGTTCGAAACAGCTGGTTCTGCCAACTCTATTTCGACATTTTAGGCAATCTTGCGTTTCTCAGGCAATCCTCGCCCCGGCGGCTAGGCTTAGTAGGATCCTCTAGCGGCCTTGCATGAACTCTTGCGAACTTTGGGCCAGTGTGTGATTTGCATTCTTTAACCCTTTGGTAATTGTTTACTGACTTGGACTGATTTGCGTTTTGCTCCATCAAACCACCCCATAGCTCTTCACTGACGTTATCTCCAACGATGAGATGGTCTCGGACGGATACGAGATGAAGCTCGTCGACGACGTTGTCTACGAGGTCGACGCTGCCAAGATTGTCGTCTCGGATGGCGATGTCGACATTGGAGCCAACCCTTCCGCAGAGGAGGCTGCCGAGGCCCTTGAGAACGGTGCTGAGCAGGTCATCAACATTGTTCACTCTTTCCGTCTTCAGTCCACCCAGTTTGACAAGAAGTCCTACCTCGGTTACCTTAAGGGTTACATGAAGTCGGTCAAGGCTAAGCTGCAAGAGTCCAACCCTGAGCGTGTTCCCGCTTTCGAGAAGGGTGCCGCCGCTTTCGCCAAAAAGGTCGTCGGTTCTTTCAACGACTGGGAGTTCTTCACCGGTGAGAGTATGGACCCCGAGGGAATGGTCGCCTTGCTCAATTACAGGGAGGACGGTGTTACTCCTTACATCGTCTTCTGGAAGGACGGCCTTCGTGAGACCAAGATCTAAAAATCGAACAGCTAGCTCGAGAGAGACCATTGCTGTTCAATTCAAAACTTTGCTCTTTTTCACACACACACACACACACACACACACACATACACAAACGCTTACACTTCAAAAAATGAAAACTTCACCCACGTTTCTACCACATAACAACCCAACCCAACTTCAATTTGATCGGACCCGACCTGCGTCACCTTTTCATCACGTCTGCGCATGTGTATGTTTGTGCGTTTCGCAATTTTTATTGTGTGTCATATTGGGGCGGAAGAGCGATTGGTGAAGAGTTTGATAGACTGGTCAAGCATGACAATCATCTCTTTATGAGTGAAGACAATTTCAGCTGTGAAAAGCAAATTTGGGAATACACACGACGGGGGTTGGCATTGTGAAAAAGGGGAAGGTCATAATTTTTTTTAAAAAAAAGGAAAGGACGGAGAACCGCCCTGTGAACAGAGATTGAGAGAGAGCTCCAAAGACGAAGGGGGAAAAAAATGTACGACCCCAGGCGGGCTCGAACCGCCGACCTCAGCATTAACAGTGCTACGCTCTAACCAACTGAGCTATGGAGTCTCTTTGTGCTCTTCCGCCCTGAATAAAAATAGATAAATCCATTAAATTGGATTCAGATTTGTTGAGCTTGATTGGGCTGTGCAGCACAGACCACGTCATCCAATTTTAGCCAGAAGTGTGTTTCCTGCAGTTCGCTGTCAAGTGCACTGTGCTGTAGCTTTCTTGTTAGACGTGTCATCTGCTTTTCTTTGTACAGTAATGTTCTTCTCGCGTTCGACATCTTTTTGCCGTGGCAACCAAACAATTTGTGCTTTAGGCCACGATATCCTAGAACCGACATACAAACGGTACTGATTCAGATCATCGAGACCTGTCCCTGGATCTCATATCTTTTCATCTGGACGTTTCACGGGGCCCGCAACATCCTTCAACGTCCTCCTAGACCCTATCTGCAACAGGATCATCACTTGGACCATCAGCAAATATACATTCTCATCGTCCTTATTAAAGATCTGTGAATCACATCATGGCAGGTTTTCTTAGAAGCGGCGGATCTGGTGGAGCTGGATACGGCCGAGTTAGCGGCGGCGGTGTAGGAGGCAACAACCCATACGGCGACGGCTCCGATCCCTACAGGGGCGTAAGCAACTCATACACATCTACCCCCACTTCTTCAGGTCGCACAGCAGCCGGCTACGGCGGCGTAGGAGGAGGAGGCGCAGGCTTCAGCGGAGCTGGGTACGGCGGGCGAGGCGCTGGTTTTGCAGGCGCTGGCGCCGGTGGTGCTGCTCGTCCAGCTGGTGGTGCAGGATACCGAAGTGGTGGAGCGGGATTTTCTGGCGGTGCAGGTGGTGCAGGCGCGGGAGGTGCTGGATATGGATCCGAAAAGGCAGTGCCCCAAAATCTCTCGAGTGGTGGTCATCTCGTGGTCAAGTGTCCCGACCAGCTCGTCCTGTCCAACTGTCTCATCATCAATGGCCAAGAATGGGGATCAACGAAATATGTACTCGTTGACGGCATGTATGTATTCACTGCACAAGCCGATTCCACGGGAAACATCCAGCCAGGTACACTGGGTACTGCGCTTCTGCAACGTAAGTGGGCCGGTCTTTCCGCTCAAGGTCAGGTGGTACAAGCCGAAAGCTACGATCCGTTCGCCTTTGGCAATAGTGTCTACCTCGGCAGCATCGACATCGAAGTTGCCTATCTCCGCAAAGGCGAAATCGCACCACAGCCCTATGATACAGAAGAGATGGCCAAAGTCTTTGCTCGTGCCTTTGACAACCACATCTTCACTGTCGGCCAGCTCCTTGTCTTTGAGTTCAAGGGTATGAACCTCATGGCTACCATCAGAGGTGTTGATGTGGTCGAGCTGCACGAGATGCAACAAGGTGGCAAGAAGTCCAGTGGGAGTGATACCCATCCCAGTCGATCCGATCGTGGTATCTTGATCGCACAGACGCAAATCAACTTCTCAGCTTCCCAGGACGGCGGTGTCAAGCTCAAAGCCTCGGGCAATCGACCTCCTCCCAACGCCATTCTGCAACCCAACTTCAAGTTTGAGGACATGGGTGTCGGTGGTCTCGACAAGGAGTTTGCCAACATCTTCCGTCGAGCTTTCGCCTCTCGTATCTTTCCACCTGCGCTGGTCGAGAAGCTTGGCATCCAGCATGTCAAAGGTATGGTTCTATACGGTCCTCCCGGTACCGGTAAGACGCTGTTGGCGCGTCAGATCGGAAAGATGCTCAATGCGCGTGAACCAAAGATCGTCAACGGTCCTGAAGTGTTCAACAAATACGTTGGTGGTTCAGAAGAGAATGTTCGTAAGCTGTTTGCCGATGCCGAGAAGGAGCAGAAAGAAAAGGGAGACGAGTCGCAATTGCACATCATCATTCTCGACGAGCTCGATGCTATGGTTCGCCAACGAGGTTCCGGCGGAGCAGGGGCTACTTCTGCCGGTGACAACGTGGTCAACACCCTGCTTGCTAAGCTCGACGGTGTCGAACAGCTAAATAATATCCTTGTCATTGGTATGACCAACCGACTCGACATGATCGACGAAGCTCTGTTGCGTCCCGGTCGTCTCGAAGTTCACGTCGAAGTTAGTTTGCCCGACGAATTCGGCCGTCGACAGATCCTCAACATTCACACGTCCAAGATGCGAACCAACGGCGTGATGAACACCGATGTCAACATTGACGAGCTCGCTGCTCTGACCAAGAACTTTTCCGGAGCTGAAATTGCAGGTCTGATCAAGTCGGCTACATCGTTCGCTTTCAATCGTCACGTCAAGGTCGGAACCATGGCTGGCTACTCGAACGATGTTGAGAACATGAAGGTTCAACATCAAGACTTTCTTCATGCATTGGAAGAGGTAAAACCAGCGTTCGGTGTTGCTGAAGAGGAGCTCAGTCAGGTGGTGCAGAACGGGATCATGCACTTTGCTCCGCATATTGATGTCATCCTTCGTGATGGTCATCTGCGTGTTGAGCAGGTGCGAACTTCGCAACGTACGCCTCTAGTCACTGTGTTACTTCACGGTCCTCCAGGATCTGGAAAAACGGCTCTTGCCGCCACCATTGCCATCGCATCGGACTATCCGTTCATCAAGCTCATCTCGCCAGAAAACATGATTGGCATGGGCGAAGCGGCCAAAATCAACTACCTGAACAAAGTGTTCAATGACGCCTACAAATCGCCTTTGTCCATCATTGTGATTGACAACATCGAAAAGATTGTCGAGTGGGTACGTATCGGACCTCGCTTTTCAAACTCTGTTTTACAAGCCCTTGCGGTGCTTCTCGGAAAACGACCGCCGAAGGACAAGCGACTGTTGGTTTTGGCGACAACTTCTAACCGACGCATGCTGCACGAGATGGAGATGCTCAATGCCTTCATTGCCGAGATTCGCGTTCCCAACATCACATCGCTCAGGAGTGTGGATCACGTGGTGCGACAGATGCAGTTGTTCGAACACGATCAAGATGCTCAAAGGTGCACGCAATTGCTGGCGCAAGCGGGATTGGGCGAAGAGGGCAAGTTGAATATTGGGATCAAAAAGTTGTTGAGTGAAATTGAAATGGCTCGGTTGGACAACGATCCGGCGGATAGGTTGGCGAGTAGTTTGAGTAGTGTACAGAATACGGCGATTGATGTAGATATCGATGTCGATGACCTAAACTAGAAGCGTGCGTATTAGGTTCGCAATGCAACAAGATCGTTTTTGTTCTGGATGCGTTGTGTAGCGTTTTGTCGTCATCGCGTGCATTGACAAAGCTACGTTTCTCTTGAGATACCTGCAGCCCAGCGAGTAAAGATGGTATGAATGTCTTTTCGCCATTCCAACTGCTTCTCTGCCTCTTGTATTGTGACCAATTTTCTCTGTCTTTCATCGCTTTCCGGCCACTCGTCCTTGATTGAGGTCACTAGCACTTGATGACCGGTATACCTTGCTCTTGGAACAAAGTTTGGCTCTTGTGGTGATTTTGATGGGCTGTTTCTGTGCGGTTTATGATCGTCAACAGTCAATTCTGCTTGTGAAGCCTTGGACAATATGTTTGAAGGAGAGGATTCGCCTACAAGACCTGCTTCTTCCCAAAGTTCTCGAACAGCTGCTTGACGTGAAGTCTCGTTGTGTTCGACGCCACCTTTGGGAAGAACATATCGATTGTCATGCTTTCGACTTGTGACAAGATGGATTCGGATGTCGTTGTCTCCATTTGATGTTTGGCGATTGACTTGGATGGGAATTGCAACTGCGACTTCCCTAGCACAAACTATAAGACATGACGTTCACAAAGATGACTGTCAGTAGTGCAGCTTCGACGAAACTTTAATAGAATATTGAGGTTGATGTTGACTCACCCATGACTGGACTTAGCTCAAAGCAATTGTTATTGAGCAAGCTGAGCTTTGAGATTAAAGTGCATCCAAAAACGATAGAGAGGGATGTTTTCGCAGAGTCAGAAGAGATGTTACCAGTTGGACCCTGCGTTTTCTGAGAGTGGAGGCGATCAAAATTTGGCCAGGCTTAAATCCACATTTACATTATTAATGATTAATAATAAATTCCGGACGAGCCAGCAATAATAAATAAATAATATTAATTCAAAGCGCAAGAGCCACATCGCAATTTTCTGGTTGAGGTTGATGAATTCAATACGGTATTTCTCTGTTCCGTCACATGGACACATCTTTCCATCGAACCTCGATCTTGAATTCAAGCCTCGTACAAAACTTTCAGCATCTGAAACTGCATCTTCTGCCATTGAGACCTATGGTTGTCGCTTCTCATTTCTTGCACAAGAGCGTCTCGGGCGTCTCTGGTCGCTGCCGATCTAGTACAATCACTTCTTCCATCACTACTGCTTCACCATCATCAGCACTAGCGATAGCACTAGCACTAGCTACTCGTCCTTCTTGTCTGTCATCTCAATCCTTTTCAACAGCCACAACACCTGCTTGTTCACCTACCTCATCCAGGCTACCTTCGTCTGGTTCGTCGGCCTCCCCTTCTTCTACCTCATCTTCAACTTCATCGCAGTGGAAGCCGCCCCCGCCTCCACCTCCTCCACCTTCTGGCTCAACCGCAGCATACCGCAAGCAATCTCGCAAAGAGTGGCTTCTCGTCGGCGTCGCTGGATCAGCAGCAGCAGTCGGCTCTTGGTATTACTGGTCCAACATTCGTCCCCGGCATCAAGCAAACAAGGCTGCCGCATCTGCTTTCGCCGCCACCTCAGCTCCCTTTTCTTTGACTGCAGAGAACAGCACATCTTTCTCAATCCCCATTCGTCAAGCTCAGGCAGGCGGCCCCACCAACAAAGTGATTAACACGCTCACCAACGCCGAGGTAGATCGGCGTCTCACAGAAAACCAGCGCACTACCCGCGTAGATCGACCTCATGGTGCATGCCTCGTCGCACGCTATGACACCAACTCTGTCGCAAGTAACGACCCCATCGAAGACAAACGTGCCGAGGTGATTGTAGAGCGTGATCGAGCCATTGTCGACAACCGCACCTCGTCGTCTTCCACATCTTCCTTCGTCTCGCCAACGCCCAACACTGCATCTGGCACCGCCAATGGTGATCTGTGCTTCTTTGCCGTGATGGATGGCCACGCTGGCTTCCACACCAGCACGCTCCTCAGCCAAAAGCTCATCGCATTCGTCGCTCTCGAGCTCGACAAGGTCTTTAGAGAAGCTGGTGAGTATGGCGAGATTGCAAAGGCAAAAAGTGCTATGCCTAGCAAGCTTTGGCGTGCGCTAGTTGGAGGTGGCTCCCGTGCATCTTCTACAGTCGGATCTAGTACCGGCCTCGATGGTGACCCAGAGGTCGTTAAGAGGGCCATCGCCAAAGCTTTCCGCGGTCTCGACAAGGAAATCGTCAACACCCCCGTCGAGCTGCTCAAGGAGTACGAGCTCAGCCTCGCATCCACTTCTTCCAGCTCGATCTCACCTGAGGGTGGCGCTGCAGGTCAAACAAGAAGCCTCAGCTCTCTAGCGCATAGCATCTTCCCCAGTAGCATCAACGCCACCTTCACAGCCACTCAAAAAAGCGCATACGAGAGCATTCTTCCCGCCCTCTCCGGAAGCTGCGCTCTTTTGACCTACATCGATAGCGCACGACACGACGTGTACGTAGCCTGCACGGGTGATAGTAGGGCAGTCGCAGGGTACTGGGACGAAAATTCGGGTAAATGGGAGGTTGAAGCGCTTTCCGTTGATCAGACCGGAAGGAACCCTGAAGAGGTCAAACGAATGCGCTCCGAACATCCGGCCAACGAGTCCGAGACAGTAATCATGCGCGGTCGTGTTCTCGGTGGGCTCGAGCCCACGAGAGCGTTTGGCGATGCGAGGTACAAATGGGACCGCGAGCTTCAAGGAAGACTCTACGATGCTTTCCTACCCGGTGGCCGATCATCTACTCGCGGCCCACCTAGGAACCTCGAAACGCCGCCGTACGTTACTGCGACCCCCGCGGTCGAATGGAGAAGGGTCGGCGAGACCAGCGCAAGTCCAAACAGGGAGTTGAGGTTCATCATTATGGCTACAGATGGTTTGTGGGATATGATGAGTAATGAGGAGGCTGTCAGTCTTGTTGCGGGTCATTTGGCCGGTATCAAGGGCACCATCCGCTCGTCTGAGTTGCAAAGACACACATTTCAGCCGCTCGACAAATTACACTCTCTGCCTTCTGCTGCAAGCATCCATACTCCTGCTGCATCACCACCTCTGCCTGTCCCAGCCACAGCTCTCTCTGCAATGTCACCAACCGAAAGTCAACCCGCTACGACAGCTGGTGTCAAGCCCGCATCGAGCGACGAACAAATGCAACTTGCAGTGTCGAAACAGCATCCGCTCTCCAAAGGTCCAGACACGCTGAGAACGTTCCAATTTCAAGATGAGAACCTTTCGACGCACTTGATCAGGAATGCGTTGGGAGGAGCCAATCAGCAGAGGGTGGCTGGCTTGTTGGCTATCCCGAGCCCAGAGAGTAGGAGGTACAGGGATGATATAACGGTCAATGTCATTTTGTTCAATTCGCCAGGAAGGGCACCTGCTCAGCCGTTGGTAGGTGATGAACAGGCTGGGGCTGGGGTAAAGGCTAAGCTGTGATGAACAGGATCGGAAGAGTAGCAGTGTTACAATAATGACGAGCTTGTACATGATTGAATGTAATTTTTATGGGAAATTTGGAAACTGTGTGGCTCGACGAGGGGAAGTTTGTGACCATCGAGACGGTCATCGACGTCAGATATCGGAGTCGAAACGTGATTAGGTGAGGGGCTAAAGATGCTCGAACGCGTCTAGCTGCTTTCGATAGGAATGAGGCGGAGATTTTGCGCGGGTAAGCGCATTTGACGCAGATGAAGGACGTATGAGGCTGAACAAGCGAGTTGGTGGGGTGTACCCATATGAAGTCATCGAGCCACTTGCGGTTTCTTGTAATACATGGCACGATTCCGATCATTGTGGGTCAAGTCAAACAATGAAGAGACGATATTTACAGTACAGTATGCACACATTGTTATCCTGTAGGGTAGCGTGTATACGGTATTAGAGTTGCTGCCAACGCCCACTCGACATAGAGACGTCGGCTTCAACAAACCATGCGGCTAACACTGTGAATATGCGACTACTGTCTCTTCATATTCGTTTTGCCTCTCCCACCGTGGGCTGAGAATTAGAATGGGTATCACTCTCGAAACAAGCAGTGTCCGAGCTTGTCATTTTGAAATGCGCTCGGGCGTGTTGCTTCTTCTTCCGTTTCGTCTGTGCAGTATTTTCGAGCGGAGAATGTGAGTTTCTCACAATCCCCACCACGTCGATACCGCAATCATGCCGCCACTTTAGAAACCAACGAAAATAAACTCATATCCCCCAGCAAAATAGTTTTTGTCGGAGACCGACCTTGTCGAGCTTCGTAATGATGTAGTAGCCATCCCAAATCGAAGAGCAAGATACTAGATGTAGTGCGATTTACCAGCACAGAAAGAGGCTACGGATGTTGATGCAACCGCGGTTGCCGGTGTTGCCTACTGTTCAAGAAACATGCCGTTTCGATGGTGACGGTGACTACGCCTAGCAAGATCATCGTGTTTTGAATCGCAAGTCGTCCTCGAATGGCGTTCGTCCTCGAAATCTTACCAGGATGGCACCATGCTCTACATCGTTGTACCCGGCTATTTTTCTTTGCTCAGTGTTCTCTTGAGCTCGAAGACAAGCCCACATTACTGTGATCACCATGTCGCTCGCCTACGAAACTGAAAGTTGATGAAGCGAGACGAAACGGCAATTGTCACGTTTTTGGTTTCAACCATCCGACAGCGACCACCCGCCGGCCGCCCACCCACCCCTCACAAAAGATTCATTAAGCCACGCATCCAACTGATGCTTCTTTCACCTCCACGCTTCCTAGAGCGGAAGCTATGTCCACATACTGTATGTATGTAGCGGCAGCCGGTACCTTCATCACCACATGAAAGCAAATGAGATTACGCGAAGTTTCGTTCGCCGTGCCCACCATGACCACAACAACTCGGGTTCCGACTCAGAGCCTTTCTCGTCCCGTCAACCTTGCATCAATCGGCGTCCGGTGGCAACCGAAAGCAGAACTCGAACACAGACCAAATACAAAAGCAGGAGCAAGAGAAATAGTTTAACTTTAATAGGCAAGAATAAGAGCAAGGGGAGGGGAAAGGTTAAAGCGACAAGAGCGTAACCATTTCTGAGCCGACTAGCGCCGCAGCGAGTCTCAGCGCGATCTTTGTTTTGAACCTTCACCCAGCCCTCGCAAGCCCTCAACCAACCTATCGCCCATCTCTTTTTCGTATCTTCCGGCTCTGTTTGACTTTCCGTCCATTGTATTCTGTCTGGAGAAGACGCCGACAAAGGCTCGGTGTCATCCCCTTGACCATGTTCAATCAGAAACAACCAAATGGAAGGCAAGCCGAGCCTATCAATCGCGGCATGCATCTTCCTTCTTTCAAGGACTTGGTAGCCTTCAGTAATGGCGACAGACATGCAGATGCGCATCGGTCGAGTCAAAAGTCAAGACGATGGGATGGCATTGATGCCGCATTGCCTCTGCAAGGCGATCTTGACCAACCTAGCGTTCATGTCGATGTCAACCGCATTTCTTACCAACATCACCGTCAGAACGAGCCTCAAGCCCATCGGCGTCCCAACCTTCGCGCGCGTCCGGAGGAGCAAGCTGCTCAAGACGATGGAGCGCGATATGAAGTCCGGATTGCAAGCCACTACCCCAAAGGACATGCCCATACCCACAGTGTACAGCGAGTGAGAACAGAAGGCCATCGTAATAATTCCATAGCTTCGGGCAGGAGAAGTTGTGAAGTCGCAGAATACGAGGCTACCCAATCACAGCAAAATGAACTTCTGAACTCTTCACATTCAGGTGAACGGGTGCCGATATCTCATCCGATGAAAAGAACGTTGGACGGACATCCTCATATGGCTTCCAGGGAGGTCGTCAGAGAAATTATCAGGTCAGGCGGTTTGAACACCTCCAGCTCCACAGCACGTCACTTTGATGAAGAGACTCGACCTTTACCAACTCAGCCCATTCCAAGCCAAGGCTCGCGCGTCATGCCACGTTCGCAGCACGCGTTTGAGATGGAAATGCATCATCATCAAAACGAACAGAATAGCGTCAAGACGCTTGGGCGTGCGCCTAAGTCTAATCAAGTCCCGAGTCAGCAAAGACCATTTTTGCACATGCAACCTTCACCAAGATTCCAGCCGCATCCGCTTGACTCGCCGCAGAAAGATTCGACTTTCCTATCAGGGCAGTTGCGTGGTGCGGGCATGCCCTCGTTCCATTCCCAAGCCATCCCTCCGAAGGCGCTCAGATCTGGTGATCGAGGCAGAAAGTTCGACTATTCATGCGCTCGGCTCCCTGAAGAGCGAAGCCTTCCTTCGACTTCGAACTCGATGCGAATCCTTCCATCGGCTAGGGACTCGCCCCAGAGTAGGCCAGGCTCATCTCAAGCGACAGCCGCTTCTAGGATGCAAGAGTCTCGAGGACCTAGGATCCCCTCCTGTTCTGAGCAAGCCATCGAGCAAAGAAGACATGCTCTTCAGCATCACCTCACGCGAGAAGATCGTCAAGGCTACTCAGCCGCTCTAGGCGAGGAGCGACCGGCAATGCTTCCTTTCCCTTTAAAAGACGAGACGAAACATTGCAAGGACGCAAATGGAACACCCACGCATGGGTCTACCTCTTCGACGGTCTTGAGACAAAGCAGCTCGACGTCTTTGCGAAGTGAAGCACGTTCGTCTCAGGCCGCTTCATCATTTCGAGAAAGTCATTCTCAGCCTCGCTCGTCTCCCGCGCTGCCGCTGCAACACGTATTAAGCTCCGATCAAAATGCTTCGAGTGATGTTGTATATGTTGGTCAGCGCTCAACTGCATACGGAATACGCTCAGAGCGATCTTATAGCACGGTACAGGCATCTCCACATGCATTCGTCGGCCAACACGAACAAAGTGACCCCTCCAGGTCCTCTCCCGAAATCGTTCAGCAACGGGTGTGGCCAAGACAACAACTTCATCGCAGTGACATCGAGGAAGGACGACTTGGCTGTACCATATCTCAACACCAGTTTCAAACTCACGATTCCTACGTCCAGAAGGTTCATTCAAGCGTTAAAGACAATGCTGAAGAGTATAGACGGAATCTACATCCAGAAGTACAAAAGCAGATGGCACCTCGATCTGAGAGCATGATACTGCCTTCGCGCTCTGCGCGAGGCGAGGATCGCCGACCGATGATCGCGCCTGCTGGTTCCTCACGACAGAAACCAAGACATGATAACGAGCGAGTGTACTGCATCGAGCCCAGAATCATTTTTGAGACGCTTTCGCCTAGGACAACAGTGGCCAACGCAACGAAGAGTGCCCAGCTTTCTTACCAGCAACGCGATCAATTGTCCGAGGAGAAAAAACGAATGCCTGCTGCTCAAGGCCGTCATCAAGAAATTGTGCAGAGATTTACAAATGGACAGCACCACGAAGATCCAAGTTACAAGGCATCTTCATACCGCACTGAACATGCACAGCCTACGCGATCCTCTGTAGATGGACCGAATACGTCACCTACCGCTCATCAGAGCGTCTCCGGTAGTGTTCACCGAAACGATACGACATACCGATATTTAGATAGAAGCTGCAAAGGTGATGATCTGCACCTGGTTTATCACGCAACACAACAGCTAGGCCAGCATGATCCGCAACACCGTTTATATCAAGGGTCCATCCATCGAGAGCCTCCTTCCGCCCAGATCTCCCGCCTGCAGCTTCGTCAGGTTTCATCATCACCCCATCACAACAAACCTTCCAATGCTCCCCACTTTCAGCATCCGGTCCTTGATTCACAACACTCCCAGTCCTCATCGACATTCATGTCTGCACCTTCACGACCTCTTAAGCGTGCCAGAGCAGGTTCTGATACTTCTCTTGTGCTTAAGACATCGCGCTGTGCTGTTGAGATGGATGCTCTTGCTTCAACTCATCTTGTTTCAACGAAAAAAGAGTCGCAAACACAATTTTTGGAGGAGAAGCACAGGCAGGTTTTGGAGAGATCAGCGAGATCAGATCGCGAAGCGACTGAGGGGTTTTCTGAAGCCTCAAAACTGGTTGAAGGAAAGAATAATGGCGGATAAAGCGTGTTAGGAAGCGGTCAAGGGCGTGCTGCTTTGATCTCACCTTTAAGCTTTCCAATGAGAAAGATGAACAGGTAACCTGACTGTAAATGTTACGCACAAAGTGTGGTTTTTTTTAAAACCCTTTGCATTGAGACAAGCCGAAACTTTTCGGCAACAGTTGTGTGTTCTAGATGTGAATGTCCAGAGAGCGATTTACAAAGCAAGGCCGTACACCACTCCATTCGTCACACCTATTGATCCAGAAATGACGACGTCGCTACCCTCTCCATGTTCGAATGCAGATTTTTTATTCTGCGTTTCTGTCTCATCCGAACTACCGCTCAAGTTGTCTTTGCCAGATTTTAAGGGTGACAAGAACGAAAGAAGGGAGTCAAACTTTTCAGCCGAATTAATGGCGGTGGGTCTTACGGGAGTGATTGCACTCATTGCTGACAAGGGTGTTTTTGGTTGATGAGTCTCTTGATGGTCGAATACTAACCCTGGAGTGTCGATTAGGGGCGGTGTTGATGAAGCTTGCCATTCTAGTTCGGATACGTTATTGGATGAGATCACCGCAACATGACGGTGCTGGTTTGATGGAGCAACAACCAAATGATTATGTGGTTGACTTTTACTTGATCCATGCTGGTGGTTACGAAGCGGCGTAGTATTGAGCGCAGAGACTGAAGTGCTATTAGATCGCACGAAAGAACGCTTGGGAAAAAGTACACTGCTCGCACAACCAATAGCATCAGTATCAGTGTCAACACCATGTTCGACGACAGGTGCGCTCTCGGGCACGGGTAACTCGGGCAAAGGTGTAGCTGGAGGAGGACAAGGTGGAGGCGAAATCACAAGGTTGGTAGAAGATTGCGAAACGAATTGTGTCCGACTCAACTTCTTCCTCAAAGGTGAGTTGTAAGGTCCTACCACCACGGCTTCGTCGCTTTTGTTGTTGTTGATAGCGATACTGATAGGCGGTTTTGCACGACGCTGTCGAAGCGATCCAAGCTGACCACCGTTGGCGGAGCCTTTGTTGGCAGCCGTGGTCATTACCAAAAGGGAGCTACTAAGCATGTGTCGCAATCCTCCTTCTTTCTTGTCACGATCTACACTGTCGTTAGGGGCGAGATAAGGAAATCTGCCATCGTCATCAAATTTGCCGTCCAAATGAGAGTCCGAGGAGGTGCTCGTCCAGTTCTTGATTCGCAGAGCTCCATACTGTTGCACTAGATTGTCTTGGCTTTCTTCCATTGCGCTGATCCTTGGCTTTCGGTCCATATCGTTGGCGTATGGCACATCTCCCACCAGAGGATCCCTCGTCCACCTCTGCGGAACCTCCTCTGCAACGGGCGAGGCTGCCTTCGTCCCTACATTCGCTGATTGATGCGAATGGTGAAGAGGCTGCGGGTATGCTAGACCTTTGAAGATAGGTTCTCGAGAACGACGACTTTCATGGTAGTCTGTCGGGGAATATGGATCAGCTGAGGGAGGTGCAATCTGACGCAGATGGTTACGCACTTGAATGTGCTGCTGAAGCACTAACAACGAAGCCATACTACCCTCGGACGAACTTCTTGCTCTACTTGCCAACGATCTTTCCCAGCTGCTACGCATTCGGCTTCTTTTCGAACTATTGAACGAGGTATTGAGATGCTGCCCAAGAGAGAGAGGGTAAGACGACACTGCGTCTGACTGCTCTGCAAATGCTGATTGGGAAGGTAGGTCGGGGGTAAGGAGGATTTCTACGCTCTCGGTGTCAAGAACAGTCGGACAATGCGGATACGAAACTCCAGAGGGAAAGGGTGGGGCAGAGGTGCAGTAAGAGTTCGTAGGGGAAGCAGATGGCGAGGGATGGGAGAGGAGGTAGGTGGACCGCATCTCGCCCTCTTTTCGTCTAGACATCCTTCTCAATCCGTGTCCGTGGGCGTGCTGATGTCCGGCAGAGTACCTCCTTTGATCCGTATCAGTGACCAGGCAAGCTTGGACTGGCAAGATTGCACCGCTTCCACTGCAAGTCCTCACCCTTTCGTTGTTGAATGGCGCAACGAGGTCTCGATCCGAATCGCTGCCTGTGGGATTATGAGCGGGGTCGCCTAAGTTCGGACACAAATCAAGGCCGATGAGGTTCTTAATGTGGTGAGTGTAAGATTGAGAATCTGACCTCGTTGTTCTGCGCAAACGAGGCAGCGATGCGGGAGCTCGAGGATGAGCACCGTCCGAATCAAGGTTGGTATTATCGTGCAAACTCGTTGTTACTGCGACCTCTTCTCCTTTAGCTGGTCCAGCTTTCTTTTGATCTGTGCTGGCTGGGATGAACAAACCAAGCTGATTTTGGACTTCGATCTCGTCGCTCGGCGACTCGTCAAAGTTTGTTCCGGATAAACTATCCGGTATTGACCAAATTCTCTTCTTCTCCTGGACAGCGGCTTGAACAAACAGAGATGCTGGGATTGGCTTGCGCTTTAGCACCTTCCCTATTGGCACCGGGAGAACTTCTTCTGCTTGCAGCTGGAGCGGAGTAGGACGAGGTGGAGAGGGGTATAGCGGTTTCCCCGGAGGATGTACTTTTGATACACTTTGATTCCGGCTGTCGTTTTGCCTCAAGTCTGTGATGAAGGCTGGAGGTGAGAGCGAATAGCTTCTCTCACGATGGTTACTGTCAATAGACGTTTTGTTGAATCGTGAAAGTGGTGAATGACCGGGCGACTCTGGGAAAGTCTCCAGTGCCTCTAATTCCTCGTCGTTATCGTGCGGGGATGGCGAAGGGCCGTAGCCGAGCTGGACACCGACAGAGCGATCTCTGAAAGCTTCGACTGGATCGTCTTTGACGGTTTCTAGAAGCGCAAGGGGTATGGGCAGCCGTTGTAACGGACGTCTGGGAAAACGATTTGGCGGCTTGACACTGTGCGAGAAGGTATTCACAGCAGTTGGAGCGTCAGATGATCCCAGAGACGCTTCTGAAGATTCGAGATGGCGATACGTCGAAGGCGCGATGGTAACATCGTCGGAGATAGTGACCAGAGAGGATAGGGACATGTCAGACGTCCAAGCGCGATGTTGAGGTCGAGCGTTTATGGTCGAGGAAGTATCAGGATCGTAATGTTAGATATGTGCAAGAGAACGAGAAGACAGATTGCTGTGTCAGAAGGTTGTTGTTGCTTATGAACAAGATGTAACGTGTGAGGAAGATCGGGTCGAGGGCGTGGCAAGATGTCTCGGCGTGAGATGTTGTGAATACGTCAAGACAGGTTTCTGAGACTGAGTCATGGATTTGAGTTGCCTCTTCTGATCATCAGAGCAGCTTCGAAGCCGGCTCAGCTGCTTCTGTCTCACTTCTAGCATTCTGTGAGGAAATTTCATGCTGTAATGGGACCAAGCTCCCAGTCAAGGACAGGATGGGCTAACGTGCACGATCGGCGCCTGAGATGAGCCAAGGACCGTTTTGGACTGGCATTGCTTCATGTGTCAGCCTTTCCCTGCACCCATACCCTTGTCAGCTGCCTGCCACTCCTTGACTTCCCTGACGGGACGGCTAAAAATTACTCACCCGATGGAAAGCCTGCTTGATGCGATGATGGGTCGTGAGAACCAGAAGCGTAGGACGGGATGTCTCAGTGCTGTTTCTGCCGCAGCCTATCGCGCGTGGAACACGAATGCGGCGTTACTCTTGCCTTGTCTCAAGACCAAGAAGATCAAGAAAGTCGGATGAAGAGTGAAACAGAACCAAATTTGCCCAAGTATAAGGAAGAGAAGGAAGCAAGGAAGGTGGTAGGGACCGCTTCCGTCAGACAATGAGGAGTAGAAAACCTTAATTGACAACCAAATTCCAGACTATGTTTCTCGTCAAAGCTACATTGTGCTGCTTCGCATCCCCATGTATAAAGGACGTTCCTCGCTCAACATCGGATCTTTCTGTGGCGCTCCATCCAAATCCAGATCTACACTCATACATCATGAATGAGATCGCAGAAGACAGGCGAGCGAGAATGCCACCCGCCTGCTCGAATCAAGGACCAAGGGCACGGTCTATCTCAGACATCTGCAATGCACCGCATAAACCAAAAGGTAACGGTTCGAGCAGCAGGCAGAAGCGAAGGAGCGCAACTTAGAATGTCACTTGAATAGTACAGATTTGCTGCACCAATCCGGCTGAGCTTGACAAGGGCCTGTGAGAAGAGGAAACATTGCAGTGATGACCAAGGAAGAGGGATCAAAAGCGAGCGAACGGTTGGATGTGGGAGAGAGATGGGAAGTGGGAATGGGAAGAATGCAGCTCGCATAACTCGACAGATTGTTTCGGCATGTCACTTGCATATCATAGATCGGACCCTCACGCTGTTCTCCCGCTCTGAAAAATTGAAATTGGGCTCATCCCCGATTTCCCAGTTAGCTTTTCCCGATGTACCCACACCCGTGCCCATGCTCATACCTACGCCCAGACGCTGGGTGGTGCAAAGATACTTAACAAAAGTGTGAGAGAACTATGGATACAGTAGAAACGAGTCAGATTGGCATTGGGCCGCAAGTCTAAGTTCGGCGGACCTAGACAGCGTATCGAAAGAGGGAATGGAATCTGAAAGGGGGTCAAGTAGTAAATAGTACTTTTCTAGAGATAGTTGCCCTTTTCATTTCCTCCAGGCGTGCTAGGCGCGACCTTTTGGATGTTGAGCACGATGATAGCCGCAACCTCGTCCTCAGCCCCTGCTGTGCCAATGTGGCTGTTCCCGTTAGAAGCGTTGCTACCGTTTCTAGCGTGTCCGTGACTCGCCCTATTTCCGAACTTACTCGGGCTGTTGTTCGGACTGGGGCTCGGCGGTGCACCGCCGGTCGGCCTAGCAAGGATCGCCAGCTTCAGACTGAGCGGTGTAGGTCCAAACTTCGGAGGAACAGTGCCTGACAGTTCCTGCATGCGATCATCCCAGCGAAGCCACCGGAGAAATTCAGGCCAGGTGTTATAGTACTCGAAGTACTTTTCGTCTTGTAGGACGGGATGGTAGGAGAGTTTGCGCCCAGAACGCTTGCCGGGGGAACCGGGAGCACCGCCGACCATGGGTGGGGCGGCAGTACCAGACAGAGCCGAGACTCGAAGGAGCTCGCCGGGGCGCGCAGTGATGGCATGTGAGCGGATGTGGGACCATGGGGTAGCTCCATCGACGGGCGCGTCAGATGAGCGAGTCGATGAGCGAGAACGGCGGTGGGAGCTCGACGAAGTGGGATTGTGCCCAAGGCGAACGCGAGAGGGAGTGGTGCTTGATTGCGGGGTCTGGAAAATTCCTGCCCCACCACGAGAGGCGGGCGAGTTTGCGGACCAAGGGCGTGGGACGCCAACAGAAGTAGTTGTGGCAGATTCAGCTGAGGTGTGGACAGCTCGCAAAGGTGTCTGAGGATTGGCGATGCTGGTGCGGCTAGACGCACCAGGAACAATTGGCGAAGCAGGTATTGGGCCTGTTGATTGTCTCACCGCTCGCACTGTTGGGACTTGTTGCTCGTCTTCGCCGCTCTTCTGATTGCTAGCCCGATGAGGTGTATCATAGCTGGCCACCGACGGATTAGTCGGCTTCACCCAGCTGTGCCGGCTACCTTCGAACCTAACCGCGCTTGTCTCCGCACCAGCCAGATCAGGCACGTAACTCGCTGCCGAATTCCTCTTTGTGTTCTCTGCAGTCGTTCTATCCATCGCTGCAACACCAGGATCGTCCTCGGCATCTTCAAAGGGGTCATCTTCATCCACCACCACATGGCTCGAGGATCCACTCCTCTTGGTGTCCATCGAGCCACCTCTCGGAGTCTGATGCATGTAGTTCTCGAGATGCTGCGAAAGATTACGTTGACCTTGCTGAATGCTGACCTGCTGAGGTGCTGGGACGGTTCCTGATGCCTCGACGCTCACTTTGCGTGCATAGCCCACAACCGCCTCATCCAAATCCACGGATCCTCCAACTCTGGCTCGGTTGTGACCTGCGCTAGCGACGGTTGCATTCGATAGACGAGCGTCTCTTAACCTGTCTTTGACAATATCATCGTCTCGCTCAGGCGAGCTCTCGAAACCTGCCTGAAGATTGAAAGCGGGCGAAGTGCTGATGTGTGCATTCCTGTGTCGCATCGGAGCAGAGACGAGTGTACGGCGAACGGGGACTTCGAGTGGAGAGTCGAGGCTGAGACTTTCAGTGCGGAGCGCTGCGCTTCGTCGTCGTTCGGGAGTGCTGGGCGCCACGGCGTTGCTGACGCCTCGATCCGTCGTGTCATCGTAGAAGAGATTCGATTCCCAGCTGCTGCGTGCGGCAAGGCTATGCGAAGTGGTCATCTGAGAAAGATTGTGTTCGACCATGCCTTCCAGTCCAAGCCCGATCGATGTTGGTCGAACCACGTCGGCTTCGTTCACGGCCTGTCCAAGTTCCATGCTGAGCTCATCAGCCTCAGCGGGGTAGGGATGGGCAGCTTTAGCGGCAAGGCTGTTGATGGATCGGTTTGACTTTGAGGCTCTGGGTGCACGGCTGAAAAGATTCAGGACTGAGCTTCTCTTGGGCTTCTCCATCGCCAGTGGGGAGGGGTTAGTTATCGTGAATGCCGGAGCTGGAATAATTACGCGCGCTGTGCTGTCTTTTGAAGCAGCGTTTGCCATCGTCACAACCATCTGACGAGGGTTGCCATGGCCTTCATCGGAAGGAGCAAGCGTCATAGCATCTGAGAAGGGCGATCGATCAGCTTTCGTTCCAGCGCCTAAAGCAGAGTGCGGGTCAAGGTAAGGACTAGCCTCTTCGTCATCCTTTTTGCCTTTGCGGAGCTTCTCGCTGCCTGGGCCAAGACTTGCCCATCCAAATCGAGGCGACCTTTCGTCAACAATTGTGCGGTCGTCATCGCCATGGTCATCGTTTGACTTTTCACCGTCGGATCGGCTATCTTCAGGATACCCTCGGAAATGGCGATCTTCAGCTGCACAGTAGCGTCGACAGCACATCATGAGCAAAATCAGCATAACTAGCCCGCCGACTCCTCCCAAGGAAGCCGCAAGGGCAAATTTGGCTTTGCTACTCAGACCATTTCCTGAGCCAGACGAGGCTTCAGATGAAGCAAATCCGTTCGTGGAGGTCACGCTCGAAGCGTTGGACGACGCCGACGAGCTACGACTCGACGCGGGAAGCGGCGTGGGCGATGACAAGGAAGCTATGGGATTGACGGTAAACGATTGTGTTGAGATGCTACGGTAATTGCTTGATTCCATCGTCTCGAGGGAAAGCTGCACCCGAACGGGCTCTGCGCTCTTCTTAGGCGGGGTTCCTGAGAGAAGAAAAGTGTTGGGATCAAAGCGGATCCACTCGCTCGCTGAGGGTGGATCGAGGGTCAGCTGTGGTGGAGTTGGGCTCTGTCGGACGTACTGACCGAGCTGGACCTGAAACATGTTGCCTGGCACAACGTTGATATCGGGTAGAGGCAACGTCGAAAAGGAAGACTGAAACACAGTGATGTGAGCAGAGGCTGGTACGGATGCGCCGTCCACATTCATCGAGCTGACCAAGGTGAGTGGTACGGTGATTGACACAGGTCCGTTCACAGTCATATTGAACGGCGGCGTACCGGAGAAGGTTCGCGACACCTCTTCGTACGACAACCACGAACCAACGGCGCTAGTGTTGGCGGTTACACGCAGCTGAGATGTGTTGACAGGATTGCCTCTCGCGTCCACAATACTGTCTATAGGCAAAGTGGACCGAAATGATTGCCCAGCGGTGGCGTTGATGGTCGGGAACGGCGCCGCCTGGATGAGAGGGGCTCCGCTCACCACCATCTGGAGCGAGCTGTTGGCACCTGCATACCCAGGCACGTCGCTTGCGGTGACGACTACCGTGTAGAAGCTGCCAGCTGTATGCACATCCGTGGGAGCTACTCCCCACAGAGTGGTGGTTTGGTCGAGGTGCATCCAGCTCGGCAAAGGCGAGCCATCAGCAAGCGCTGCGGAAAGATAGACGCGCTGACTGTCGGAAGTGAACGTATCGCCGGCGAAGCCCAGCGAAAAAGACCAGCCAAGGGGGAGCAGTTGCGCGCCAGAAGGCAAGATGGATCTCGCTCCAAGTGTTGTGACATTGGGCAGCTGCTGTGCGAGAGGCTTATTGAGCACAGGACCGGCACCGCTCATCGTGATGAGGTTGAATGGTGTCGAAGCATTGCTGCCAGTTTTTGGGTTGATTGCGGTAAGCGTGATGGTGTTGTTTGTGCGCGACGACGCTCCTGCAGGTGGAATGCCCGCGACGGACAGTGTGGCAGGCTCGAAGATGGCCCATGAAGGCAAGCCGGTGGCGGTGTAGTGGAGTGGCGCTGTCGCGTGGATATCAAGGAAGGTATTGAGAGCGAAAGACCACGAATAGGGCTGTCCGAAACGAGCGATGGTGGGAAGTTGCTCGTTTACGGGGCGTTGAACTCGGACAGCGGCTTCCACCAACGTGGAAAAGAAAACTAGAGCTGCGAGCCAGGCCGGAGCGAAACTTACTCCTTGAGTGGTCCGCATGCTGTGAGAGTCACTTTGCAACTCGTTGGAGCCCGAGGAACGGGGAAGCTGAGGGCTCGGTGAAGATGAAGAAGCCAGTAAAGTTGTGTGCTTCGTCGAAAAGTCGCTCGAGTCTTGTTTGTTTCCGGAAATGAGGTTGCGTGACTGTATGTTGATGAAGGCTTGAGGAAGAAAGGAACAGCCGTCAGGTGTGGTGATAGACCTTTTAGACAACGATAATGGAGGATCAGGTTCAAACGAATGTAGTAAAGGAGGGTCTAAAGGCTGTGTAAGTGAACGAGGAGCGAGGGGAGGCAGTTTGAAAGTGGGAGAGTAAGAAGGTGATATGAGCGGAGGGAGGGGGAGTGAGAGTGTAAGTGATGGTCAAGACGATGTTGATGAAGGTCAGAAAGCAAATGAACAGGACTGACTTTCAAGCTGGCATGGACAGAATGAAGATTTGGAGATGGGAACCGGCGTTCTGAGGTGACAGGTGGTTCTCGATTCGAAGTCGTCGCACGCTTGACGCCATCAGCACGAGAGCGAGACAGGTTCCTGGTGGCTGGCTGGCATGATGAGCAGTCCAGCGCGGGTAGTCACCAAAGCTGGAAGCGTGCGGTTCGAGCTGGTACAAGCTTTTGCCGTTAGTGTACGAAGCCTTTATGCAGTCAGAGCGCAAGAGCTCGAGCTCCACGAATTGGAAGATCTTCAACGCAAGGAAGTGAAGTGAGTACACTGCGCGTCCATGCCGAGTTGAACAGGTGGTCGGCACACCGCGAACCTCCTCAATCATGCGCCAAAGCACCGCCCTCTCCTTTTGACAATCCTATTTGGCAGGTTTGAACAGTACAAAGACTCGAATTAGAAGGGGGCGACCAGCGTGACGGAGAAGTCATTTTTTTCAAGATGCAGGCAGCGGAATGAGGGGCGCTATAGGGCATGGCGGGAACTATGCTAGCCTAAAATTGGCAAGACGAAGGGGGACCAGAGATGTAGGGTCCAGATGGGAAGGCACAGTCAAGAAACCAATACCGTTGCGCAGCAAGGACATCTCCATAGTCTGCCACCTAGCGAGCCGTAAGAAGAGCTGTGAGCCTGATTTAGAATCCTGTCGTGACAGCAGAGTGTATCGGAATGACTGCAGACGAAGGTGGTGCGCGATGGCGCTGGACGGGATGGAGTCAAATGCTTCGGTATGCGCTTGCTGTCCTCCTTGCATACGTCGAAGAATGCGCAGCTTCCCGCCGGCGGTTCGGATTTGAACATAATTTGTTAGCATCCTAAAGCTAACAAATTTGACTGCTCGCGAAATTGTTTTGCATTCCGAGATTTAAAACGACGGGTTCACATCAAGGGCACAGCTTTACACGGACCATCACTTCTGAGCTGACCCCAATTCTATCCACGAATCCGCTTGCTCCACTAGATTGCTTTCTTTTTGACTCGCATCTTGGGTCAGAGGTACACACAGGATCGACACTGCGCTGGCTCGATCCGCCAGACACCCTCTGCCGCTTACCAAGTCGCATCAAACCCTTGCTCAATATGTCGACGAAACAATATAAACAAGCTGGCGAAGATGTTTGGAAGAACAGGACGGAGAAAATCGTAAGTCTCTTTTACCATGATCGGCCTTCCAAACACTACATTGAAGGAGAGTTTCAGCGCTGATAACCTGTATATTGCTCCGTCACCATCTTTGTTGGACTCCTTATGCTGCCACTTTTGCGATTGAAACATGAACGAACCGACTGCTCGACCGTTCGCGACCCTGTAGAATGCGGAGCTTTTCACACTAACCTACGGCGCGCTGGTTATCCAGCTGATCAAGGACTATGAAGATTATGCAGAGGTCAACAAGCAGCTGGACAAAATGTAAGTACAAAACCTCATCACCTGCATTGCAAAGCCTGTGCTGACCTTGTCTCGTGCTCTTCCTCACTTTGGATCGGTCCCCAATAGGGGCTACAACATTGGAGCAAGACTGATAGAAGACTTTCTCGCTCGAACCAATCTGTCAAAATGCTCCGATTTCCGCGAAGTGGGCGAAGTGGTGAGCAAGGTGGGCTTCAAGATGTTCCTCAACATCACTCCCAATGTGATTCACATCCAGCAAGAGGATGTCAGCTCTTCAGCAGCATCAGCAGCGACGGCACAACAACCTACAGTGACATCAGTGCAGGGTACAGGATTGGTAACGTCAGGATCCAGAGAATTCAGCTTAATACTGGACGAAAATCCACTTGCCGAGTTTGTCGAGCTGCCTCGCGACGCCAGAACAGGGGGGCTTTGGTTCAGCAACGTATTGGTCGGTGTGCTTCGAGGTGCACTTGAAATGGTGCAGATGCAAACGGAGTGCTTCTTCGTTTCAGATTCGCTAAGGGGCGATGAGACCACCGAATTGCGGGTCCGCCTGATCAAACATCTGAATGAAGAGGCTCCCATCGCTGATGACTGAGCGGTGTGGCACCTGCTTCCGGTCAATTGCTGCGGCTGTGCTTATCCGTGGATGTGTTCCCCTGCGCTCCGTCAACAGTGGCAAGCATCTACCATGTACTTCTGGATCCCCCTCTCCAACATTTCAAGAGAATACGATCGCATCCGCCTCGACCGAGTTCAGTGTCGCATGCGTTCATTTGGCAATAACTGATGACAACGCAAATACGTGATGCTACCCAAATGCCGTGCTGACCATCGATGCTGCGGATTTGGCTGAGCAACAATGCTCTGATTCGTTGCTGGATCGGATCTGTCCTTTATTATTGCCCTTCGATCTGCGTGCCACAAGGAAAAGTGATGCGATCGAAATGTGTCGCTTTCCATCGCTTGAATTTTAAGCCATTTTACAGAAGGTGCAATAATCCTAAAATATGTATTCCCGAGCGCGAGGTCGACTATATGACCTCAATATAGGAATCGGAAGTGTTGGCTTAGGAAACAGTGATCACGAATGTGGGACTCAGTCGTCTGACTCGACGAAACCGCTTGTCAGCACCGGCGAGTGACCGCTCATCTGCGACTTGCGGCCAACCCCACATCACGCGCATGACCTTTTTTCTAATGATCGCCAACTTTATCGCTTTCTCAACATATTCTTCATCATATTCTTCAGCAAAACATTGAATTCCCCTCTTCAAGAAACGTCATTGTCACTAATGGCGACATGCAAATCAAGCGCAGCCCTCTCGCAGCAGGTGATCGTAAAGATTTGATTGGAAGCAACCAAAGAGTGACGAAACGGAATGTATCAACTTGATACACACAAGCTCCATGTGGTGGGGACGAACTCAAAACCTCGTTACTCTCTCAGTCACTTTTTCTCACGCTCGATCGGACCCTATTCCGTCTATTACACTTTGAGTCAAAATTCCTACTCAAGCTCTGCAGATTGTGTAAGGTGTGGTACACTGTCTTCTGCAAATTCGCAGCAGGCACCGGATAGGGTTTTCGCAGTCGAGCTTCCTTGAACAGGAACGTTGGGAAACTTTCTCTCACGCCCGGCGTTGTGCTCGCCACAAGCTGCCCACAGCCCTCGGATCTCGTTTCCTCGAACTGTTCCCTGCACGAGGCACATCCGTCGTGTAGCCGCCACTGTGCCGATGCGTCACAGATGGCTCTCCTTTTGACAGCTTCTCCTGATGCTCCCCTTGACTAGGCGGAGAGACCGATAGTGGGCTTGAGTATGTCGGTCAATCCTCGTGGACTTCATACCATGCTACTACTAACCTACTTCGACCTCTCTCCCCTGTCCTTTCGTGTTTGAACTTCCCTCCGAAGCCGTATTCGTTATCCGCAAAATTGCCACAATGGATCACCTTTCCCGTTCGCGCCCATACCATCATCACTTTGTGATTGACGTCGATCATCTCAACATCCATACGTCGAAAGTGCCCGCCAGTTCGTACCTCTGCTTTGACCTATCCAGCTCAGTAGGCTTGCAAACGAATCATAATTTTGAGACGCACACTCTACGTGACGATCAATCAAGCATGACAAGTACAAACTTGTCTCCTATCAGCACGACAATAGGCGATCCTTGGATACCTTCGCTCTTCTCCAATCACACTGACCAGACGTCGTCAGTCACAGGGAAATTGATAACATCACAGCAATCAGAGTACGTTAAACGACCCTTCTCACCTCTGACTCTTGATCAACTCGGTGGTCTCAATCCGCCCGCTACGCCGACTGCACTGCTAGACATCACTAAGCCGGTCAGTCCCTCCATTTCAGAAGAAGACACTACATCCGTGTCCAACGCTATCAGCAAGCGAATCAGCAAGTCTCAGGGTGATGCGAGCCAGTACGACAGTTGCAAGGATGGCGTTGACACTTCTATCATCAGACCGCAACAAGCAAAGTCCGTCCCTGTCTGCAAAGGTGTGCGCGATCAAGTCTCAGAGCCCACTGAGCCCAAAGCTTTCTTCGCAGCGTATCACGACTCCTTCCTAACGTCTTTCCTTCAGAGCTTGGAAGAAAATCCAATCGTGCAAGTTGCGTCATCGTCGACTGATCCAAACAAAGACGAAGCACTTGCTTCTAGCAATTCCATCACCCGATCAACCGTGCCACAATCGTCAACCATCCAGCCGTCAGCGCTAGAACACAGCACTGACGAAGCACCGTCAGCGGTGTTGGACCAACAAGGCACGATGCCTCGGCTCGAATCGCCATTCCCCAAGGACATGGAAGATAAGGACCTTGGTTCAGCGTCTACAGCTCCAGAACACGATCTGCTTCATCAAACTTACGCCGCAGACTTTCGCCGGCTTTCTCAAGCGAAAAATGCGGCACCCAGCGACGGTTCCAAATACTGGACAGTGCATCAGACGTCAAACCGCGAGCCTTCTGCTGCAAAACGTCCCTCCTCAAGCATCTGCAGCGATCCAAAGGAACGTGCCTCCAGCTCTGGCACATCAAACTTGAACGATTTCGGGCCTTCATGTGCCTCCTTTCTGCCGTTGGATACAGATTGTGTCCTTGTTACATCCCCACCTTTAGTGCGAGACCAATCCTCTGCTTCGTCTGCTACTTGTCCGAACCTCTCAACGAAGGGCAGGTCGACACAATTAGCTAGTGACGGACGGGCCAAAACCGAATGGTCTGTCGATCTCAAGGGTCTACCGTGCTTTACTTTGCCTCAAGCGCCCCCTCTGCAGCCCAAACACCGCTATCCTATCTCGATCCTGGAGGGGTATGCCCACTACGAGCTCGATCAGGGTACCGATCGCGAGTCAGAACCTGGTGCGACTGACCAAACGCGGCTATCTTGCAGTGACAGCATCGACAGACCAACAGACTCTTTGATCTCTACGATCACTGCAGTCAGGAGAAAGTCCCTCAATCCAGCAACGAGCAACGAGAAGCAATCATTTGCTAGTTTTCCACAATCTTCGTCCCCAACAGTGGCTCCGCAAGGCAAGGCTCCTGCTTCAGCTCCTGCTTCATCCTCTTGGGTACGCGAGGCTCCGAAACAACATTTGAACGGAGAAGGGAGCGCAGCAGATGGCCTCCTCAAGGTCGTTCCACTTTCCAGCGTAGTACGATCGAGAAGCTGGTCCAGTGCTTCGCATCCTTCATCAGAATGTCATGATGCACCCGTGTGGCTGACAGGGCTTGCCAACGCAATGCAATCTGATCGTTCGGCAAAAAGTGACTCTACTGATGAACATTACAAGGTAGACCAAATGCACAGGTACAGTTCACTGAGTGCAACAAAGAGTCGGTCCTCTGTCCCCACCGACAGCAAAATTTCGAACGTGACGTCCACAGGCCTGGATCCGTCCCATGACTTCACACGTCAAGCGCTGCTTGACTTTATTAGACGCACCAGCCTTGGCACTGCAAGCTGTGCGTCTTCTGGTGAGCTGAGTGGCGATACTTCACCAGAGAATGCCTCAGCTGACAAAGCGCCCAAGCTCGACGCACCAGCGAGATCGACGCTGACGGCTTCTTCCAGCTGGTCCTCTACTGTTCCAGCCGAGCTACAAGCACGTTTGCAGCAATGGCAACATCATCGTAAACGTCAGGAATTGCAGGCCGGGTCAGCAAAAGAGTCCACAAAGGACAAACCTCCGTCATCATTATCATCGGATACGGCTGCTCTTTCTGCGTCAACACATGATACATCAGCTCCAAACCCCTTCGACAAACAGAAAATTCGGCCCAGAAAGCGCAAAGGTGTCGTGACCGAGCAAGAGCAAAAGTCACGAAAGCAGGAGCACTATCAGCGCCTTCTGCTGCAGCTCCAGGCACAAATGCGTATGAAGATGCAGATGGAGAAACAGAAACAGAAAGAACCACTGGGCGAAGCGATGAGAGACTCGACAGAGAGCAAAGACAGTCAGAGCAAAGGGAGCAACTTCAGACAGCCTTCGCGGCCTCCCAAAAGCAAGACTGGAAAGGTGAGTCATAAGATGTCGATCGGAAGCAAAAGCAACACCATATCGGCAGAGGGCACATCGCATGGTTATAGGATCTTGGGAACGGTTGCAGCCGCATTGAGCAAGTCTGACAAGCACAAAAAAGAGGGGGCAACCGGGACCTATCCTGCTCTTGCGGACAATCGCAAAGAAGAAGTCGATCTCGGTGGACCCATCAGGCTGAGCTCGGGTGGAGTAGCAGGAACGATGTCTTTAGCTGCACATAGTCCTCCTGCTCTTAGCCTTCCGACACAAGCGTGGCAAAGTAGCTCTCAATCGACTTCAATGGGACTATACCAATCCCACCCTGCATGGCCTCCAGCTCAGCGGCAAGATGCAGTCCTTTGGCCGTCACCTTCAGCCTATCAGTATAGCCAGTCATCAGCACCAGTTGCTTGCCCGTGGCAGCGAAACCAGCCCTCGTGGTACGATGGTATTGTCAGCAGCAATCAGACCACGAGCCTTGCATCATCCGGGGTCTGGTCAAGTGACACCTTTCGTGATTCGTTCTTCAGCACGAACGCCGATCTGGCCACCGAACTGATGTTGAAGCATCCAAATGGGTTCCATGATATGCCATCGCTCATCCCGGTGGCCGCTCATCTTTCTACTAGCATTCCCGCACCACAATACACCGATCCTTCGCCGCTCTCGATATCCACTGCCACAGAGTTCTGGCCGAACTCGACTACAAAATTCCAAAAGACGGCAGACAGGAGGAAACAGATGTGTTCAGCACAGCAGCCGAGTGTCAAGCGACCCTTTTCGCAAGGCGACGAAGTAGTGTTCTGGGCGGTTAAGGGAGAGCATTCTGTGAAAATGGTTGGTACTGTCGAAAGAGTGAGTGTCTAGCGATCATGCCTGTCCTTCTATTGATGCCATGCTGACTTACGCTTCTCGATCTATGTCGATTCGCCCCTGATGAAACAGATGACAAATCGCAATGCGGATATTGTCGTCCCACTTGAAGTGACAGGGAGCATGAGCCTGAAGAGCAGATCCGCTGAATCTGTAAACATCCACCAAGGGATCAATGGCCAGTACGAACAGCAAGAGAAAGCCTCTGCTAGCGTGAGTGTGCCCCTTCACTGACTCGATGCATCTTTTGTTTCATGCGGCTGAAAGAACCATTTGTTATCTTTTCGTTCTTTGTAGCAGACACAGGAGGTGTACAAAGAAGTGGCGTTTGCCAACATCATCGCTCAAGAACAAGCAGTAGTGCTCGGCTTCATCTGAGGCACTCAACTTGCTCGACGAGTGGCGATTTGGTTCGCTGTGGTCCACTGTTGTGTTTCTCCCAGCAGGGGGCTAGTTAAAATTCTGTTAGACCTACATAAGCATCGATTCTAAATGAATTTTGTATGATATTCCGGAACACGGGAGAGGAAGGGACGCGCGTATCTGAGCGCTTCTGCCACTCTTTGGCTGGCTGCGCTGTGAGAGTGATCTGTGTTTCTCCACTTTCTCTCAACGCTCGACACCAATACGCTCCCCATTATCACCTCCGCCCATCGAAACTGGGCTTCAAACACCTTCTCTCACGCATATCTCAGACAGCCCAGCGCACAGAAGTACGCAACCCAACACCATATCATTCAGCTCGCTGAATACGATTCCAACGCACACTTTTCGTTCGAACTGGCTGTTCTCAAAGGGCATAGATCGCAAATCATGGACATCCACGCACTTCACAAGCAACTCGTAACCGCTTTTTCCTCGCCATCATCTAAACCTGAGGCAGTGCGATCTTTGCTCACAAAGCTCAAGATTGCGCTTACAGAAGACAACCTTTTAGTGCCTTCCTATGCCACCTCTGCTTCATCTTCCGATCTAGTCTTGGCACGCGAAGTTCTCGAGATTGGAGCGTTCTACAGCGTTCGAATTGGCGATATCTCTAGCTTCGACCGATACGTTTCGCTCCTCACACCGTTTCACAACTCTTCCACTCTTCCTGCGAGTACTCACTATGAACCTCTACTCGGGCTTTGTCTACTTAGACTTTTGAGCTCGAACCAGATCTCTGCATTCCACACGTTGATCGAAACTTTGCCCAATGCACTTGTCAACCAGAGCAAGTTTGTCCAACATCCAGTCAGCCTCGAAAGGTGGTTGATGGAAGGATCGTACAGCAAAGTGTGGAGGCTGAGTCGGGAGACTCCACCGCAGGAGGAGTATAAGTTTTTTGTGGATCTATTGATGGATATGATCAGGAACGAGATTGCTTCTTGTGAAGAAAAGGCTTATGATCAATTGGCGTTAAGGGATGCTGCCACTTTGTTGTTCTTTGAGAATCTTGATCAGGTACTCAGTTTTGCTCAGTCGGTAAGTTCAGTTAAAACAGTCCCGATGCGGGCGCCTCTCTCTCTTTTTCTCTCTTTCTTTTCTTGATTTTTCCGGCGATGATCGATCAAAGATGACAGGATGAGATAAAATCGAAAGATGGCCTCTGATATGTACGAGACTGACACTTTTTTTTGACACTCTTTCTTTGGTATCTGCAATGGTGGCGTGGATAAATTAGCGAGGATGGCAAGTTCACCCAACAACACAGATTGTTAGCTTCACCGCTACCAACGCAGCAACTCACTCGACTAGCATTCCAAAGAAGGCTACCATCGCCACCAATTTGGTCTTTGCAAAGGAGTTGGAGTCCATCGTCTAGATCCATCTATCCATCTATTCATTCAGATCATGTATCTGGAATCATGGATATTGGTCTTCTTCGCCTCGTCCTTCAATTGTCCTACCCATTACGCCGTTCAACTAGTCATGACAAAATTTGCTTTTCTGTGAACGAGCGTCAAAGAGAGAGAGAGAGAGAACGAGAGAGAGAGAGAGATACAGAGATCGCGCTTCGAGTGATTGAGCGGCGCTAAAGTCAACCTCCAGTGCATCAAGAGAAAAAGTGATGGTGAAGCAAATGTTTCAACCTTCCAGCTTGATATTTATCAACGAACAAAATGGTTGTCAAAAAAAAAAAAAAAAAAAAGTTATACAGGTACGTTTGCGAATTGAAGACCAGAGAGAAGTAAGAGAGAGAATTGAAAGAAGAAGAAAAAAGAAGAAAAAAGAGTAATGTGTCCCATGTCCAAAGTCTGCCAAAACAATTCAACCGCCCATTCATTGGCCCAGCCCAGCTTGACCATAAAGGTTGTTGTTATAGTTGTTGTTCCTTAATTGAGGACTTGCACTGAACCGATTCATTGCTGTTGGTGTTGAAGAAGCTTCCCTCGTAACTGTCGCATCGGCAGTGGTGGCGAAACCGTTAACGTAACTTCGAGGTTGATCTCCATTCCCACCGTGCGAACTCTGCATGCCTCCTGATGATGTTCTTGTATGTAGTGGTGGTGTTGTTGATTGTGGACCGTTGCTATTTTGAGTTGAACTCAAAGGGGGTGCATTTTGTGATGTTTGAGAGGCATATTGCGGTGGAGATGTTGAACAAGACGAAGCCGCATTCTGTCGTTCTAACTCAGCCTGTAATTGTCGAGCCAATGCCGAAGTTTCCACCGGTGTCTGCTGAGGTGTATTCGCAGGAGCAGGTGCAAATCCCCAATTGCTTCCTGTCGCAATACCAAAATTGCTGCTCGATCCAGAACTTTGTGATCCCCACGATCCAGGACCTCCACCACTCGCTCCAAAAAAGTTGGACGACTGACCCCCTCCTCCCCCTCCGAAACATTGCTGCGGTCCTTGTGACGAAAAGTTGTGCTGAGTATAGATTGTAGTTGACAAAGAGGAAGAAAGCATGGCTACATCTGCATCAAGGCTGCTGGATCCACCTTGCTGATATGCTGATGGGTGGTGTTGAGATCGGCTGCGCAGGTTGTAATGATGCGACGGGTTGCTAGGACCAGCGGTGGGTGGTTGATTAGAAGGATGTTGAGGACCCAGAGAGACTTTGAGGGATTCCCGGATTTCGTTGAGATCGTTGCCTCTATCACCTGCGTGGAATCCATGCTGCATGCTTCCGATGAGGTCGTCCATGTTCAACGCCATGATGGGCTACAATGTCCAAATCTGCCCTACTTGCAAAGACAGCTGCGAGATGGTGTAGGAAGCGGTGTGAAGGATTCTGGAGTGGCTTCTTCCAAGTGGAAGAACGGAGAAGTGCAGTCGATGAGAGCTGATGCTTGCGCTGGCTCGAACCCGAGTGGTGTGGATGATGCTGCAACGGATGCGGAGAGAATTGATACTTTTGTGGGTGTGGAACAAATTTCTGCGTTGGTGTTTGATCGCTGCTGATCTCAGATCGATCAGATCAAGTACGAAATAGTACGGAATATGAGGATGCAAGTGTAGGCGCGAGAATTGTTGCTGATGACGGGGGATCTAGTAGGGAAAGCGGGGTCGAAAGATGCGAGTAGTGTCTTGGTCTGGGTGAAGAGTGGGCGGCGGTGGATCGTTTCCTTTGAAACTTTGGGCCGACCGGTGAGCTTCCTGATTGACTGTCTCAAAGGCTGAGCGATTGATGTGCCGTAAACCAAAGCCCTTTCAAGAAGTGTGAAGCAATGGTATCTACTTCCCTTGTAGCTACACTTCGATTCGTTCGTCTCTTGGAATCGCGTTCCTGTGATTGCTTGGACGCAGATAAGATCGAAGGGGGCTTGTAAGTGGTTGTGGAACCGACAAGGATAAGAGGCAGTGCGAATGTCTGATGTGATGTGGGTGTGGTGGTGGAGATATTTGATGCAAATGGTGACGACCGGGGGAAAATGAGGTTAGTAAAGAATCTCGGCTGAACGTGATAGTATTCTCTCTCTCACACCGGTTGCGCATCACACAATTCACAATTCACACTTTTTGGTGGTTTACCGAAACGCAGCCACACGCCCTTGTCTCGGTCCACTCGCCGACAGCCGTGTCAGCCCACACATACCCAAAACATGGCGTGAGCAGTTGAAAATGGAAAATATATAGCAAACAAATAGTTGTGAATGGCTTCACTCCGGCTGCCGGTTATCTCTCCACACTGTGACACGCTTGACCCTGATCATTTTCCGCTGCAAGTGTTGGTTTAACATGTATCAATTTTATTCCACCCTTCTTGTTCATACAGTAGTTGCTTTGGTTGCAGTTCTTGCACGTTCGTTTGCTCATCACTCACCATGGGTTAGATGAGTGAGTTAAGCGGCGTTTATATGATCCTATTGTCGATGCGTTTTCAAACCAGCTTTTGGCAATGACTAAAATTCATTTTCTAGTTCGTGAAACCGCTTATGCGCCACCAGCATAAACGGTTTCAACCATTCCCTGCATAACTCGCACTTCACCAAGTCATTCTCTTTTTCCATTCCATCTTGATCATTGTCATCACTTTTCGCAAAAGCTTCGGGAGAAGAAAGAGCTGCCGAAGGCATGTCGAGAGCCGGTAAGCCTGTGAACGGATACAGTTCGTGATCGTGCTGCATCCACACCTCCATTTCATCTCCGCAGGATCGGCAGACCAGCGATGCTCGCGGTATATTTTTGCCCTTGCCCTTCACTCTCGGTACAGACTGGACAGAAGGGACGCAAGATTCGACGTAATATGGTGTGGATCCTGCAGTGACGACGCTTGAACCGAGATCGATGCCATACTCTCTGGCGATCTCTTCCCTAAGCTCTGGGGGAAGGCTCGCCAAAAAGCCTTTGTCGATTGCCTCCGCCGCTGAGCTTTCTCCCGTTCGTCGATCTCCCCCTTTGGGCGTGACGATCTTTTCGTTTTCGCCCTCTGCGCTGAAGAAACTGCCAAGAGCCCTCTGCGGCCGTTTCTCACTCAGCTCCAGCGCGGCGATGTTGATCAGGTTCATCCCATCCGGCCCAGCAGGCACATCATCACCGCCTATCAGCCCTCTTAGCAGAGCTCTACACGCCTTGGCAATGCTCTCCGCCCTACTTTCCCTACTTTCGCCCATCTCGAAGATTTCTACCGGCATCTTTGTCTGCTTCGAAACTCTGTTGTTCCATCCCAGCCTTATGCTCAGCCTCAGCTTCAGCGGATATCGCAACCATCCTGACGTCCTTGTTTTTTCAGGTGGCGGGTCTTTGTACTCTCTTATCATGATCTTCTCGCTTTTGATAGTGGTCTCTTGGCTGAGTGGGGTAGGTTTTGCCCGAGAGGTAGAAGGCTGGGTCGTTAATTCCAGCTCCAGCCGGCGCAAGAGCGATAGAGAGAGCCGAGAGATCTCCCTTTGAATCGCAGCGCCCCTCAAGCTAGGGTAAGGGTAGGTGTCTTCAATGGAAAGCTGCAAAGGGAAGTCCGGTGCGGGTATCACCGGCTCCAGGTCTCTTCCGCAGGCGAGTGCCCAAAGTTTGGGCCCAATTACTTCGCCGAAGAGCCCCACCATCTGATCCAAGGAAAGCATCTTCCTAGCCATTCTTACGGTGACTTTGAGCGTCTTTGCCTCGGCTTCGTCATCGGATATGCTGACAGGATCCATGAAATTCACCCGCACTCTCCCTGTTGACGAGGTGGAAGTAATAGGCGGTGAAGGTTGCAGGTGCTCGCGGATCTGAGACACGACCACACGACCGAATCCGGGTAGTTTGCGAAGGTCGAGAGGGTCTAAGAAGGACGTTATGTAATGCAAGAGTCGCGTTTCATCCGATTTGGTATCGTTCAGACTCGCGATGGGTGGAGAGAAAACAGTCTGCTGGTTCGGCTTGTTCAAAGCCCCGACAAGCTTAGCCAAGGACTTGCTCGGTGCGATTCCCGCAGAGCATGTCAAGCCAACCTCGTTCGATATCCTCTGTCTGAGGTAAAGCGCCAGTTGCGACGCTACTAGCATCCTCTCCTGCCACCGATCCGGACAGTTCCGCTCTAAGTGCTCCGCTGCATCACTCGGATGAATGTGACCTGAAGGTCCAGCCGGCCAAGCCTTGTACGCAAATCCATACCCATTCAACTTCTCCCCTACCCTGGGCTGGTTCAGATCAAACCATCTCTCTCCCTGTGGCCCCTTTTGCAGGGAGTCCAGGTGATGATCAACCATTTCTGTGACATCGCAGAACAATTCATCCATGCCCAACTTCTCCACTTTCTTCTCCCACACAACCGCGCTGACCAGTTTCCACACTTGCGCCGAGACTTGTCGAAAATACGTCAAATCTTCCCCATTCACCAGTACCATATCTGGACACTTTTTGAGCGCATCCTTGATGCTATCTAGCTTGCCAACGCCCGCAGCTCGGGCTTCGTAGCTGATTGTGGCCACCAGTGCCTTTTGTTGGATACCTATAGGAATGCCGATAAGGGACGGGTCACGTTTACGACAGGCTGATACATAGAATGCGTCCAGATCGAGAGCAACGATCGCTCGAGAGCATAACTCGGATTCTGCAGTCGTATCTGAGGTAGCGTTCGAGGAGAAGCGCTGTCGCTTTGGCTGGCGTGAAGGCGAGCCATTTTGAGCAGCAATTAGGGAGGCATTGCTGTTGCCATTCGTAAAGAGCTTAGAGGGTGAGATCGAAGGGCTACGCCCTGTCATGATACCTTTGCCGTACGACGCTCCATGGTCAGGTTGTAGGGACCATGGGTAATATATGCGGCTGTCAAGTGTCGGTGGGTTGATGCAGGAGGTCGACAAGAAACAGGTAAGTCAGCCGACACAGAATCACAAGTAACACGCTGCTGCACGTTTATGCTTGGCTCAAAATCCTCCACTTGACTGCATCAGAACACGGGACGAAATCGAATTTGTTTGGCTTTTCACCTCGCCTTGTTCACCTTGCTTCGACTTTGCGTGATCGTGCTTAACCGCCAAGCTCGCTTTCAATGAACACTATGAGGCTCTCGAACACCATCTAGATTCCTTGTGCCCAGAGCGGAGATGAGCTTCACATTCAAGATTGTGGGTGAAGCAAAATTGTATCTTGAAAAAGGAACAGAGGGGGTGCGTGTTGGTGTACAAAATGATAGAGCTCGTCTAGGAGACGTACTTGTATGCAAGGTAGGCACCGAGAAGCATGAGGGGAATGAACATGAACAAAGGGCTGTTGAGCAGAAATCAGATGCAAATCGAGATGGATTGAGTTAGCAAGGTTGCCCTTATACGGGGTCGATTCCGGTCTTGTGCACCTGAAGGAACGTGTCGCAAGGGCGCTGTCCACCCAAGGCGGACCGTCCAGAAGATGCAAGTGGACAGCTCGAGGAGCAGACAGAAGAGTCAAATACGCACTGGCTGTTGACGTTGGTGTTGTTCTCGTTGGTGACGGCACCGCTGGTGGTCTTGATCCTCTGAGACTGTTGATTTCATGCCCCAAATGCAGGGAATCGAAAATTAGCTTTTGTGAACTTTCTACGTACGAAGCGACCATCGCAATACCCATCGCAGAGCTAGAGGCCAGTCCAATTTGACGCATACTGCACAGTAGCTGTACAAATGCGGGGACCCGGCTGGGTTGCTCGAGTGGGATGCGACAGGTTGTGAATTGAAAACTTACGCCACCCTCTAGCTCGCCGACGAGCATAGGGCCAAGGAGCGCACGGGCATCCTCAGAGTGTCCCACATCCTCGAAAGCCTCGGTGGCGTCCTTGCCGGCCTCGGTGACGAGGACCTCGTCACCACCCGGGTGCTGTTCGATGCGAAGCGGATCATCGAACCCAAGGAGAAGTATTCGAGCAAGACCATGATTTGTGATCGATGCAACGGCAGACGCGGCAGCCATGGAGTCCAGTGCGTATAGTAGAATCCCAGTAGAGGAAAAGATTGCGTCGTAGCATGCAGAAGGCAGATTGAGAAGGAAGAACAGAGAGGTCAGCAAAGGCACCCTCATCTAAGACAGTCGAGCGGAGTCGACTCGGAATAGCTCGCAAACTCTCGGTCTTTCGGAGAAGCGAAAGCGGCCTATTCATTGCGCAGAGCCCGACGCTAGTCCTTGAGAAGATATACGTACCTCGTCGAGGAACTTGCTGACGTTGTAGACTGGAGATCAGCGACGTAACGGAATTTGAAGATCGAATGGCAGACGAAAGGCAAAACGAAAGTGTCAGTCAGACTTCAGCGTAGCAATAGATGACAGCTCGCCAGACGGCAGAATGAGACCCGAGCGGCGCCATGGCTATCTCCAACCGCCTGGAACTTTGTGCCAAGGAACGTACCCTTGCCGTCGATGAGGAGCCAGAGGTCATCGTGGGAGTTGTGCTGCTTGAGCTCCTCCATGGTGATCTTCTTAGACTCTGACATCTTTGCGAATGCGATTGGTGTGTTACTGGTGGGAATTAAAGCGTGGAGATGGTAAAGAGGTGAACTGACTTGGGCAAAGAGAAGACGAAGAAAGCAATAATCGGAATATCTTTAGCATGATGCGAATCGAAATTGTGCAACAGCGGCACCATCAGAAAGACACACGCACAAAGGAACCGCCGCTATGCACACGCACTTTCTTTCCAAGCTGCAAACCTACTCGAGAAGTGTTCGTGCTGTTTGGTGGCATGAGCATTTTTTTTTGGACCCAACTGGGCTCATCACATCTGCGCGTGGGCCAGACGCAATTTCTGAAAACAAGCAGCAGAGAGAAGTAGAGGTGTATTTACAGATTACTGTGTAGTCTTGGTTTTGAGGCCAAGAAGCAGGTGAAATACTGAAATATTTCAAATGAGGAGCAAAAAAACGGGAAATTCCCGTGAAACTGACGTGGATCTGGTTGTGGCTGGCCTGCGTGCCTGCCATCTCTTCCGAACGCTCGAAAGCTTTGGGCCGTGAAATCCTTTCAGAGTACTGTAGTGTGGCGGTCGGCTCCCCTCCGACATAATCTGGCCTGGATTTCAACGAGCCGTGCCCCTCGTATTACAAATGGAGTAGAAGCGTTCACTCACCCCGCCTTTTGCTTGGATTACTATTCGGAACGTTAGCCTACGCTACGGAAACCCACTCAATGCGCATACAGAGCGATCTTACCGTACGCGCAAAGTAGACCTACCATACCCGCCTGGCGTACCCGAAACATTAGACAGACACGAGATCATTGAAAGGCGTGCTCATGTGTTGTCGTTCCTTTTCGTCCGACGACGCAGGTTGGCTCAAAGAGTGCGGATCACATCTTCGCTTGGAAGCCATCTCGGACTTCACCTCATCAGTCCCTCGGTGCCTGTTCTGACTCAAGGTGCGCTGAACAGCTCAAAACGTCTGCAAGTACCCCACACTGGTTTTCCCAAGAGTCCTGAGTCGTTGGTCGGCTTTCACATAAGAATAATCATCGTAGCGGCGAAAGAGAATTCGGCTCACAATCCATCTTCTGCTCAAAAGCAAAATGAGTTAGTTCGCTTTTGACTTGCTAAAAAATCATGCTAAAAAGGAAAACAACCCAGAAAAAAAAACACCAAAAGACAAACGACCCCAGGCGGGCTCGAACCGCCGACCTCAGCATTAACAGTGCTACGCTCTAACCAACTGAGCTATGGAGTCCAATTCAGACGTTTTTGATTAAGATATATATATATACCGTGTGTATTACAGCACATGGACCTTGTTCGGCTCGACGTGGTTCTCGGCGAGAAGTGTTGTGTCGTGTTGTGTAGGCGCGAGAGAACACCATCAACACTGAGACTGTTTGCAAGTTGTTGTCCGACGAGCCTTGAATCACACCAACATCACAACTCCGTTTGACTTCGACCAGGCCTTGCCACGAGGAAACACTTTTCTCATCTTGCTGATCTCTTCGATCGTCTCATATCCTTGTTCAATGCGTTGACGGGAAATTTCGAGCTACATGAGCTCAGGCCGCAGGACTGGCAGGAGGCTCAGGTGACCGACCTCGTCCTAGGCACTCGGTTTACGCACAAAAGGACGTGATCGGCTGCACTCATCACTGAAAGCGCCAAGCATGGGGCTCATCAATCTGCTACTAAAGGCCGTCATTCTCCTGCTCGATCTTCGCGATACGTGTGACTCCCTCGGCACCGCCAAACTCGAAGAAATCGGACGCAGTGAGCGACAAGTGCTCGTCCGTAATGCCGAAGATGGGACCAAGCAGACAATTTCACGCAGACGAGTGGGCACCTCTAAGCGAAAAGCAGCGGTCAAGTCAGCACTTACTACAGTGCTCGTATGGAACCTCTTTCAGAAGATTGAGCCTCTATGCGATCGTACCATTGCGTGGTTTGTCCCCTTCTACGACTCCTTCAAAACCCTCTTCCTCATTTGGATGCTCTTCACGAGGAGCTACGGTGCATCCATACTCGTCTCTCGTATCATGGTGCCCGTGCTGAAGCCATATGAGCCTTCAATCGATGGCATCGTCGGGCTCACCTTGGCCCTTTTCGGCTCCGTCGCTGCACTCCTAGCTCCCGTCGTCGACAGATGCGCGGCCTTCGTGCGGGGCACCACATCTTCAATGCCACAGTCTGCGCGGCTGGTAGAGGCACGAGAAGCATCCATCGCAGCATCCAGTCCGTCTGACAAAGAACCTTCATCTTCACGCCACACAACCACAAAGTCTCCAGCAAGCAGGAATGAGAAAAAGCCTCCACCGCCCTCTGCTTCAACACAAGCACCCAAAGCCTTGACAGATTCTGTTGCTGCCAGCTTGCGCGCTCCTCAAACAGCTGCGCAGCCACGTTCGGTTACGACAAGAGCACGACACATGCCTGTCACCAAGGCATCACAGAGCAACGTCGCCGCCACGCGTCGGGTGCTACAGGAATTACCCTTGCCTCGACATGCTTTTGCGACAACTCCAACGCCACCAAGCGTGCCCCTGGCACACTCATCTTCAGCATCAAAGAGCGGCTCTGCTGCCTTTAATGTACTCTTGACTCCCACAAAAGACAGCATGCAGCCGCCAGCCGTCAAGCCCGAGCCTTTGACGCCCAGCTTAGAGTCTTCTGGCGCAGCTCTTCGACCGACATCAGTGCTTGACCTTGGCCCACCTCCGACACCGCCCTCAGACCTTCGCAACTACGCCTTCATTCCTGGGCAGACACCGCAGGAAGCTGCATCGAGCTCTGTTATCTCACCCACCCCGCGCTTTCCCGGTGGTTTCTCGTTCTCATTTGCAGCAGCGCAAGCCTCCGCTTCGACCCGCAACAATCCGTTCCAAGCACAGGCAAGAGTGCCAATTACTACGCAAATGGCACCACTCTCACTCTCGTCACCACTGGCGAAGTCCGGGATCCCACCCCACTTGTTGGGACCCAACGTCACCGTCACATCTAACTTGACTACATCCGAGAAGCGGAGTCCCGCTCGGGACAACAGAATCGTGCCTCCGCCGAACGGCGCTGTGGGTGTCCGAAAAGTCTCATCTTCGCGGCCACTGAAGGGTAAGGTGAAGGAAGATGAAAAACAGCCGGGCTTGAAAGCCACGGCAAGCCTGAGCAGCAAAAAGCGCGCCCGCTCTGATGAGGTTGCTGAAGGAGAATCCGGCGAGGGAGCGCAGTCCAATTCGGCGAATATTTCACCAAGGAAACGCGCCAAAGCAGTAAATGGCAAGGTGCCGACAAGCAAGACAGCAACACTGTCTGCCGCAGCTAAGGGAAGCGCCAAAGCCAAGACAACATCCACCGGTGGGAAAACTGATGTCGCAGCAACGGACAAGGCTAAGCTCAGAAAGAAGACTGCAGTCACTGGCGGGCAACGTGCCACGAAGAAGGATGCCGCACCTGAGCCCAGCAATAGAACCGCCGAGAGCAATCTGTCCACAGTAGCTGTGGACGAGAATCCTAAGGCCATTACAGCAAAGTCACTACGCAAAAAGGCAGATTCTGCTTCTGCCGAAGGCACAGCTGCTTTGTACAAGTCGATCGCAAAAAGGGCGACAGCCAAGAAGGCTACGGCAAGCAAGGCTCGCAGTCAATTTGTCGATACTCCAGAGGCATCAGAGCCACCGCAACGCCTCACACGTAGCCGGACCAAACAACACCTTGCGGATTGATGGTACGCCTCCTCCAGTGCATCGCATAGCATTCATCAATGAGCAACACACACTATCATCTCTCCGTCATCCTTGTGTGTCTCGTGAGAAGTGAGTACCGTATATTACAGAAGCCTTGAGAGCCGTCCCTGAGTGCCGGCCGATAGAGTTTAACGATTTAAACCTCCACGCGCTGGAGCCACAAAAAAAAAAAGTCCGAAAATTCTTCTGAACTCGCATCCATGAAAAGAGAAAAACCCTGATTTCTTCTTCCTTTCCTTCTTCCCCTTGTACCAACAAGATTGCTTAGAATCGCATAGAGACCACTTGTGCTGTTCGCTATCGGTTGTAGCTGGTATCTCATGCGTTTCTCGTCAATATGAATCGCTCCATCACTGGCGCCTGGGCCAGCCAGCGCAACAAAATATCTCTTAATAGCCCCCTCCTCCCTTCCTCACCCTCTGCTCCTTCGGTCACATCCAATATACCCGTACCACCTCCCCCTGGATCAGCGGCTGCCGCAGCTCTCGCTCGGCAACATGCGCAACAGAACGGAGATTTCGGCGCAGAGGTCGAGACTGCTGCCACTGCTTCTCCAGTAGCTAGTGATTCCGTACCGAGAACACGGCAGAGCTCGCCTATTGCTTCCTCATCCTCTCCAGTCAAGCGTAAGTCCCGCTCCTCTCGTGTCGATGGCAGCAAAGCTTCCGCTTTGGCTACATCCTCCTCTAAACGGCCCAAAGGAGGTCTGATGTCGAAGCTCCTGAATACTGCCGAGAAGTATACCCCTCCAGCGACCCGTCTCGCTGATCTCGGCGGTATCTCACACGCTATCGAGAAGATTCTCGAACTCATTGCAATGCCTCTCTGCCACCCAGAGATCTATGCTCATACTGGTGTCAAACCCCCTCGTGGTGTTTTGCTTCATGGCCCACCAGGTTGTGGTAAGACCATGCTCGCTGGAGCCGTTGCCGGAGAACTTGGCGTGCCCTTCCTTTCCATTTCGGCTCCTTCAGTCGTATCCGGTACTTCGGGAGAGTCAGAAAAGACCATCCGAGATACTTTTGACGAGGCCGCATCGATCGCACCCTGCATCCTCTTCATCGATGAGATCGACGCGATCACACCAAAGCGCGAAACAGCACAGCGTGAGATGGAGAGACGAATCGTGGCTCAGCTACTCACTTCGCTTGACGATCTCAGCTGGGAGAAGACCGACGGAAAGCCGGTGATGATCATCGGTGCTACCAATCGACCTGATAGTCTCGATCCTGCACTGAGAAGGGCCGGACGATTCGATCATGAAATCGCGATGGGTGTTCCTGATGAGGACGGACGCGAACAGTAAGTATCTTTTGTTTTCCAGCTATGCAGTAGCCGCCTTTGAGCGAAGAAAGTTGTGTTTCATATGATGCAGAACATATACAGCGCTAGCGGCAATGGGCCGTTCTGTGCGCGTTGGCCTTTGGGCCTCCCATTCAAGTCCCTGATCTCACAACGTTTTTCGCAGCAGCAGCCTGATACCGGCTTGATGCAACTTGGATCGTAATAGAGACTCAAGAGCTAACTCTTTCCACATCTACTTACTTCCGATTATTGATGATAGAATCTTACGAGTGCTTGCGCAGAAGCTCCGCCTAGCAGGTGATTTTGATTTCCGCGCGTTGGCAAAAGCTACGCCAGGTTATGTTGGTGCCGATCTCACCGCACTCACTTCAGCTGCTGGTATCATTGCTGTCAAGCGAATTTTTCAGCAATTAAGCGAAAGCGATTCATTGCTGCCATCAAGTCTTTCCTCGGAGCGTATCTCGCAGGCCATTGGCTTGCACGCCAACGATGCTCGAGGAGATGGGAGTGCGAATGAGGCGAGGGACGTAGACATGGACGACTCTGACGTGCCCGCTACTGCTGCGCAGCAAGCAGGAGACAACCACGACCAGGCTGCCACAGCTGAAGCTGCCGCGGGAGTTGAAGCGGCCATCGATCTTGTCACACCCTCCGCTAGCATGGCCACCCTGGCTGCCGTTGACGGCACACAAACGCCCATCCCAGCTGCTGCTGCGCCAACCAACGTTCGCCCATCCTCCTCCTTTTTCGATGCGCTCCCAGAACACATCCGATACTCTTCTATAGCCTCCTTCCTCAAACACCACCCTTCCCCTCTTACCGAGTCACAACTCGCGCCACTTGCCATCACAAATTCGGACTTCCTCATCGCGCTGCCCTCAGTCCAACCGTCTTCTAAACGAGAAGGATTCGCCACCGTACCCGATGTGTCTTGGGCCGACGTTGGAGCCCTCCATTCCACTCGTGATGAGCTGTCCATGGCCATCGTCGAGCCGATCAAGCGCCCTGAGCTATTCCGCTCTGTCGGAGTCTCTGCTTCATCCGGTGTCCTTCTATGGGGTCCGCCCGGCTGTGGTAAGACGTTGCTGGCAAAAGCCGTGGCAAACGAGTCCCGCGCCAACTTCATCTCGGTCAAGGGACCAGAACTGCTCAACAAGTATGTTGGAGAATCCGAAAAGGCGGTACGACAAGTCTTTGCCCGGGCCCGTACGAGCTCGCCTTGTGTCATCTTCTTCGACGAACTGGATGCGCTGGTGCCGAGAAGAGATGACAGCTTGTCAGAGAGCTCTAGCAGGGTTGTCAACACACTGCTGACGGAACTGGACGGGCTGGAAAGTAGGGTTCAGACATACGTGATCGCTGCGACGAACAGGCCTGACATGATCGATCCAGCTATGTGCCGTCCTGGCCGCCTGGACAAGCTTCTGTACGTCGATCTACCAAAGCCAGATGAGAGGTTGGATATTCTCAAAACGATCACTCAGAAGACTCCGCTGAGCGACGAAGTTGACTTGCAAAGCATCGCGTACGACAGCAAGCTTGAGGGCTTCTCAGGTGCCGACCTCGCCGCTTTGGTACGAGAAGCAGCAGTACTTGCGCTGAGGCAGACTATCCTGTTCCGCAATTCGCAATCGTCGCTTTCACTCCCTGAGGTAAGGAAGGACAAGAAGGGAGGAGAAGAGGAGGGGCTGAAAGTCATGGTCATGCACTCGCATTTTGTTGCGGCGCTCTCCAAGATTCAGCCAAGTGTATCGGCTCAGCAGAGGAGAAAGTATCTCTCGCTCAGGCACAAGTTGCAAGGCTCTGTGCCGATCGAGGAAGGCTCGGGTGGTAGGAGAGCTGCGAATTACGACGGAGACGGCGGTGATCCGCCGAATGCTCCCACACCTGCTACTTATTAGTATGTTGTACTTTTACTAGTTACCTAGGTCGGATCATGCACAAACCGTTTCAATGACATGTGTAAGAGTGGTCGATGCAATTTCGGTATAGAATCAAGAAGAGTGAAACGTGGCAACTCTGGTCGGAACATGATGACATGTAGCTGTGTCGAAGAGCGTAAATGATGTCGGCATCAAGCTTGATGGCAGATCATCACCGTGCTGATATCTACAGCTGAATAGGTTCGTTCTGGCCGGGGCACCAAGTTTCGTCATTTTGCTTGCTCCGATGGGGCAAGTGGTGGATCTTCATTGAGAACGACCCATCTCTCTATGATTCTTGTGTTTGGCTTGCTGGACAAAAATCTCCAGAGTCCTCAACAAGGTCACCTTCTGACCGACGAACAATACGAAGTTGGTTTCGGAGGCATCCACATAACCGTGCAATTTCTCGGGATTGGGGGCGGAGAGGTACTTGCTCAGCTTGAGGTTGGTATCGAAACAAGCCCTGGCTTTCTTTGCGTCACGAGCATGGTGGGTATGCTGATCGCACAAAAAGTGATATTTACGATCATTGCGTTGCAGATGGAAGAGACCCGTCGGATTGTGGCATCCCGCACATCGTCCGCCAAAATTGGGGTTTGAGCACGAGAACAAATATTCCAAACTTAAGATAAACATGAGTACTCGACAGATGTCAGGTCTTCGAGATGCCACGCCACTGAAAATGCGGTCAAAGACTGCGGTAATTGCAGGTAGAGGCTCGTTTGGAGACCCAATACAAGCAAGTGGCAACCTAAAGAGCCTCTTGCCATTGACTAAGCTAGGCCTAGAGAAGCATAATTGGTCTACACCTGGACAGAAAAAATCCAGTCCTGCTCTCAAGTCTCCATTCAGGCAGCTCGTAGAGCGAGACTCAGAACAGCCCTTCTCCCGACCTTGGCACTTCTTGGGGTACTTGACGTGAATTTCAACCTTGTCGTCAAAGGTCACCACCTGACCTGCAAAGAGCACAAAGTTGGTATCAGATCCATCGATATAATCCTTCAATCGAAGCGGGCTGGAGCCAAAAATGAGTCCTCCAGGCTCTTGTCAGTGTACTATGGAGAGGGGTAGACAGAAGCTCACGAAGACGAGGCTTTTATATGCTGGCGAGACTTGGAGGCTGGCTCGCCCTCCATTTGCTGCACCAGACCTATGATTATGATAACGCATGGCATCGAGCTCAAGCTCACCCGTAGCGATCTGGCCCCACAGCAATCTGGCTCACTTGTTTGGAGCAGCACGCTAACACCAACAAGGCGTCATCAAAGTACACGTCTCGTAGGAAGCCCTTTCACATTTCCGCTTTACGAACAGCTTGAAACGAACGGAAAGGGCCCACTTCCTTTGCTTCTCTTCTGCATCACACAGACCCAGGCTTTGGGCGCATGGCAATGTCATTACTGAGCAATGGCCACTGACTCCAAGCTTTCATCGTACACCATGGGTGAGTTGTCTATACAGTAAAGGCCCCACATATGAGATCGGGAAACCACCCTTACTTTGTTCTCAGTGCAGTACTGTAGCTGCCTTTTACCTGCGAGCGGTAGGGGGATCAAGCAAGCCCTGAGAACGTTCCTGGAGCTCAACAGCAAGTCACGCTTCTGTAGAATCAAGATGGCAGCAAGGAGCACGAGACGGAAATAAGGTCGTGTTCACAGCATGTGAGATCTGTGCACGCGCTGGCGGTCCAAGCCAAGCTACTATAATCCTTCGGGTGTTGCGAACAACCTTATGCACAAACTACACACACTCCATTCACCACACTCACTTACCTGGATCAAGGCGCTGCCCCTTGCTAAAAATGTCTACTGCGTGTCTGCTGCCTCTGATTCATATCAGTATCCATACATTTAAATGTGCAGCAATTTGCCGCTCTTCTCACCTCGTTTAGCTAGAATGCTTTATTATTACACTATTACTGGACGTCCAGCAGTGTGTCTTTGTGGCCTAGTTGGTTAGGGCGTAGGTCTCATACGTAAAATACCAACGATCCCGTTACACGGGAATCAACCTACGAGCTTAAAAAGTTCTGATATCCTAAGATCACGAGTTCGACTCTCGTCAAGGACACTTTTTGCGTTCCAATTTTTTGCACGTTTTTAGGTGATTTAGGGGAGCGTCTCGCTTGCGATTGTGGTCGACTCTCTTTGCTGGACAACATGATTTCAATTCTGGAATAGAGTGAACTATGTGGTGAAGGGATATGATGTCAGGGGAAGGTATGCAGGCAAAGTTGAATTGAGAGGAACCAGACCTTGCATGTCATTGGTGCGCTTCAAGCTTTGTTTGCATCCTACGGACCCGAAGTCAGGACGCCTACGAAATCACCCCCACCCCCATTCCAGTGGTCAACGGTGCCGAGGAGTAGTGAACCGAGTCTTGGATCGCTTTCAGGTCAATAGGCTCGTCCGTACCGGGGCAGTGAATCTTGTAGAATGTCGAAAAACCTTTCGGCGGGCCTGCGTCTGGCACAGCGTAGACCACGACCGCGAGGCAGCCTTTAGGAGGCTCCTGGCCATGGTGCGACTTCTTGTATGCTGAGACAGCAATTAACGCATGCGGATCATCGAAGCCCTCTTCGCGGTGATTATATACATAAACATTGATCGGCGGGTAATGGGGACGGTCCAGTTGGAAAAATGCATGGGTGTTGGTCTCCACAACAAAGCCTGTTGTCAATGAGTTTGGCCAGTGGGTCAGCATGGATCTTTTCAAAAGGCTTAATACCAGACACTCGTGATTGTCAGATGCTTACTGGTATTATTCTTGCTGATGTATCCATCCAATTTATTATCAGAACTGCGAGCTGGGAGGTTTTTCGTCACGCCCCAGTCAGCCTTGAAGCAAGCCCGCGAAATCGTTGAAAGCTGCTCGACGGTCACAGTACAAAAGAAATCGTATCCACCTGTGCCCAATTTCAAGCCAGAGGGATCTGCTTTAACAATTTCTTGCTTAAATCGGGCCATGGTGGCGGCAGTGGTTCCGCCAGCAAGAACAAGAGCCGAAAGGACAAAGGCGAAAGACTTCATCTTGTAGAAGGATTGGTTAAGATGATATGTGGTGAAAAGGACAGAGAGTTGAGGTTGGAATAGTCGAGATGGGGGGTGGGCGAACAAGAAGACAGTAAATTTATACCCATGTGTCTGCTCAAGCTTTCCTCGAACAGTGTTTTCAACCGTGGGACCACACAGCACAGCAAAGAAATGTGGGGCATTGATCTCACCTCCTTCACGAACGCTTTGAACCCGACACTGGTACAGGTCGTCGATGCGGCCAACAGGTTGTCAGATTGTTACAGACAAGGGTACATACGTGCATGCAGCTGCAGCACACGAAAAGGAACAGGGATACGAGGTGTAAAGGTTTCTGCAGAAAGAGCGGATCCAGACATCGCAACCTTTCACAATATGACCGGTTGGAATTGAACTGGGCACCAAGTCTCCCTAACTTGAATGTTCCTCTTGGGCAAGTGATATACCTTGACATCCACGCAGCCTTCTTCCCTGTCTCTCTTGTTCTCTTCGGTGTCCTTCAAATACCTCACGTGGATCTCCAAATTCTTCAGCATAATTGTGGCGTCTGGGAAAAGGGCAAAGCCTGCAAAACAAAAGATATGGAAAGTGAGAATCCTCGCTCTTCGTATTCCCAGAGTTTAGGCCCCGATACTTACGTCTTCCGCTACCGTCTATGACGCCGTGTACAGATGAGAAATGGGCATCTTGAATGCTCTTAGCAACGTGATGCTTTGTATCGAAGCAAGCGTAGGCAGGAGATTGACTCCCAGGTGGCAGGGTAGAGGCTGCTCTTTTGTCGCAGAGGTGATGCCAGGCTCCATCGTCTACGGAGAAGCCATGATTGACGCTGGAGCTACCTTTTAGCTCCTTACTGGCACTCAAGCTTGCCAAAGCGAGAATCCAAACTTGATACCACAAAGTTCTCTTCATGTTCGGGTCAGAAAAGGATTGCGATTGAGGTGAAAATCGACAAAGTGGAAGATCGAGAAGAGCGCATTGCAAGAAGAGCCAAACTCAGGACGTCCAAGTTCTTTATTTATGAGTCTGGGGCTGGAGTAGAAGCCAACAGGGGCACGGATCTGGCAGAGAAGTCTCTTACTGGTGGGACCGTGGGAATTACCGCCGCAATTGCGCAACAAGCTGTGATCCACTCAGTTCCTGAACCAAACATCGTTTACACTACCAAAGAATAATTTCTCAGGAGACGCAAGCCGCATCACCTTTTCGGTGCTTCTCGAACATTGGCCTCGAGATTGCATCCAAATTGACATTTAAGAGCACAATTCAGCTCAGATGCTCGCGCAGCAAGGCGTATGTTGTTTGGCGCATTGGCTCCTCCTTCTGCCATTGAGCCAAAGCTCGAAAGATGTGGAATGACATTGACAGGACGGGGTAGAAAAATTTCGCAGCAGGAAGGAAAAAATGCGACGACTTTGCGAGCCAGTATTGTGAAGCTTTCGATGATGTGAGTCAAGGATGGAAATGGTCCGTACTGTGTGGAAAGCGAGAGCTTTGCTTTCCCCCCACCTGAGTGATCATTCGGGGCTCAACTCATTTGGAACGCTCCGATTTTGCTCCGAGTCCCTGACGGGAAAGCGGATTGACCTGACAGCATACGATATCAAAGCTGGCCATACTGTACTGTTTATACCGTACGTACAAATATAGACCATGAGTCTTCTCATTTCTCCCTACGTGTGGGCTGAGCTGTGGCGCTCACCTGCATATGAAAGGTCGCACGCCCGCCAACTTCGTCACTGACTAGGGGTCCAGTGTTCACTGGCGGAGGCTGTGTTGTCCATCAACCATAAAGTCACATACCGACCAACGTCGTTTCTGTTTCACCTCACACCACTTACTCAAAGCAGCATGTATGCCCCAACGCTTTTTGCACCCCTGATCAACCTGCTTTATTTGCGTCTGACAGCTTCTGCAGGGCATATCAACGCGTTATTTGACAGGTCGCCAACGGGTCAAACCGAGTGGAGCCGATACTGCACGCTTACCGGAGCGCCGTCGAATGATTTGCTACCTCACGCCTGCTTTACGATACGCGATGATATCGTCTCAGCAGCTCATTCGTCCTCTCATGGCATGCTTGGCTTTGCATCTGCCTCTGGCCAAGGTGAGTCCAGTTTACCGCTATGTAGGCTTTACTGGATCCCCAGCACGAAATTTAACAGAAATCGCCCATTTTCGTGTTTCTGCTTGACAGATTTCGTGGTAGTTGCACCAATAGCAGGACATGACAGCACGGTCGAGTTCAACGCAAGTGGCTTCTATTTCCATATAAGGTTCTCCGATAGCATAAACTGCGCAAAAGTAGCTGTCTCGGCTCCAGTGAGAGCGGTGCGGAAGACGAGAAGGGAAGGGGAAGAGGCTGCATTAGAGCCAATCCTACAAGACATCAGCTGCTATCCCAACGAGAAGAAGACTTTTCGACTTTAGTCACTTTATGATGCGGTTGAGCAGAATTATCAAGATGTTGACGAGGAGACTAGCCAGCGAAGCTTTAGTACGTCTGTCGTCCTCCGTGTGAGAGTTGTCACAATAGCCTGAATTAGAGATGATAACACACTCAAGGGCGTTCAAAGCTAGCTGGGCCGACATTAGCTTGCTCGACGCTGCGTCTTCGAATTTGAAACAACAAATGTCTCGCCGATGATCCTTCTCCTTTAGCCAAGCAAACCTGAAGCAGTTTCTCGATTGCAAAAAATCCTGTGACTTTCTTGGCAACAAACGGAGGAGGCTCGGACGCTCCCAGCCAAGCTGTCCCACGCTCCTGCCCCCTCGGACGTTTCCATCCACAAGCATTATCGACGTCGATGTTCTAAGTAGGCATACTCCGTTTTGCGATTGAGTTCGCGATTGCATTGACTTATGTCCGTGACTTGATTAATCGGTGTCTAGATGTGAATTTACTGTACCAACTCAGCGAATGCCTTTGCATGGCAAACCACTTGTCTACAACTCAAGTCTCCATCTCAACACCCTTGGTAGCTCCGACAATGACACTTTGCCCACTTGAAGCCGCCCAATCCTTCAACATCAGCTCCAGACGAACACTTGCCGCCTTGACACCGCCCATTTCTTCGCAATATTTCAACCACCCACCTTTCTTATCCTCGATTCCCTCCTTTAGTAACAAATTGAACGCCTTCTTCATCTGCTTACCATACAAGCCTAATGCCTTGTTGCCTGCGATTTCGACATACACCGACCAAATTCCTGGACACAAGGGATGGTCGAGGAACCCTATCTTCCCCGTACTTGGTGTCAAGGCTCTTACACTCCAGCGCCACAGAGTGGTGGAACGTAAGTGCAAAGGGATCTTTTCAACGTCCATCGGGGCAGCCGAAGGGGGCGCAGAAGGAGTTGTCTGAAGAATAGCGAAGTAGAACGCAGCGATACCACTCATCCTATTGCTATGATTCTCGGTCGTTTCTTCTGCCGACTTGTACCCCATCACTTTGCGATACGTAGCATCATCCATGTCCTTACTCCTACCAGGCCACACGGGAATCACCCAAGGGCACTTTTTGCATAATCGAGCCATAAGAACCTCGCCTAGCTCCGTATGTCCAAGCAAGATGAGCCATACGACAACTCTGGCGAGAGGATATGCGGTGTCCTGCTTTGCCGCGACTTCCTGCTCTGCTTGGCGAATGAGACATTTAGAGAGATGGTTCAGAATCCAGGTATACACGTCGCCAGAGCCAGAAGCGGCTGCAGCTTTGGCAGCATCGAGAACGGAAGCGATAGCTTGGGCGATCCGAGTGATTTCAGCTCGTGAATTGGTGAGTTGACCAATCTTTGGTGTGATCTGTCGTTTTGCCGCAAAACACTGTTTTCTGAGGTCTGGATTCGAAGAGATGGTAGGAAGAACGGCAGTCTTGATGTGTTTGATCTTGGCCATCCAAGAATTGTACTCTGCCAGAGCGCTATTGCGAATGTCATCACCTGTTCCACCCATAGCAGCAGCTTTGGCAGCTTCTATCTCACTTCGCTTGGCCTTTGCGGCTTCCTCCTCTGCTTGCTGCTTCAATCGGCCAGCTTCAGCCTCGGCAGCTTTCTTCTCTGCATCGATCCGAGCCAGTTCGGCTTGCCGCGCTTGGGCCGCCTTCCGTTCAGCTTCGGCCTGTGCCTTGCGTGTAGCTTCGAGACGTGCTACCTCGGCAGCAGCGTGTTTCTTTGCCTCATTCTCGGCAGCAAGTATGCAAGCATCGATGCCGGACCAGAGATCTTTATTTCGCGCATCAAAGGCAACTTGAACGCGAGCTTCGTCGGCCGTGCGACGCATGTTGAGGGAGGAGAGGAGTGCTTCGACTTCGTCTACATCGGCCGAGGGTGCAGTTGTGGTCGAGCGGGAACGGGAGAGAGGTGCAGGTGTGCGACGAGGAATGGAGGCGGACGGTTTGGAGGAAGAGCGAGCACGCAGCCAGGCGAGTTGGGACGATGTGCGATTCCATTCTTCCCATTCATCGTCGGCGGTATTTGCAAGTTTCAATGAGGACTGAGGGTTGCGTCGACGCTTGATATGTGAGCGGAAGGAGTCAGAAGGACGGACAGGATCTGCTTGTTCCTCGCTATCGGACGATGAGTCGTGATCGCATGGTGAAGTTCGTGGTGATGAAGAACCATCCGAGTCTAAGTCGGAGGCTGCAGCATCTAGTAAGCCAGCGTCATCCGCTTCGTCCGATGTAGAGAGTGCTGCGGTGTCGTCTTCGTCGGAGGAGTCGAGCTCATACACGTCGAGATTGCTCCGAGATGGGCGAGTGGAGGACGATCTCATCCATGGCGGCAGTGATCCAGTCTGCTTCTTGGAAGCGCTACGTTGTTGCTGACAGGAAGACGGAGCTGGGCTAGATGCGCACAATCGCGATGAGGAAGGCGATGTCGAAGCTGCCACGCCAACAAGTTCGAAGGCTGGCGTTGCGCTTCTCCTGCGGTTTTGCTGTTGAAATGGCAAAACCGACGATGCATGCGTGGTACGACTGCGCGGTGTTGCGTCTCGTTGATCTGATCGTGTGTGCTCTTGTTCTTGTTGGCCGTCAGGATGAAATCTGAGTAGATACTGCGTGTTGGAAGAAGAGGAGCCATACGACGAGGTGTGTCGCAGGATGCCTTTCCTTGTTGGAGTGTATATGGATGAAGAAGAGGCAAAATTGGGCTGCTCGGTTGGTGCGCGGTGATGCGGCAATGACTTTCGGATGACGGTAGGTGAGATCTGCTCATCTGCGGAGAGTTCCGACGCTGAATCAAGCGTGAACCTCATGCTAGTGGTTTTTCAGACCATCCGTAAGATGGTTGAGCAGATCATGAGACAGACTGGATGTCAAGTGTTGTTTGTGGATCAAGGTGGACACGACATACGAACAGATCGAGTGAACAAAGTGCGAAATCTCAACTTTTTCACTAAAAGCCAAACAAACCAAATAACGATGTAACAATTTCAATCAGAAAAAAAAAAAACTAAATCGAACCTGCTTTGGCAGCTGTGCATGTTTTGCCACATTTTAAAGCTTCTTCCGGCTATCCAACCAAATTTTGTGCTTCTCCCAAAACCCTCATCTTAGACTGGCTGTGCTGGCTTTGCCAGTGGCTTTGCCAGACATTGTTTCACTCACCCTCACCCTCATCCACACACGCATGCGCTGCTGGTTTACTTTGCTTCGCTTCTCCCAAGATACCCGGTTTTCCTTTGGAATTCGTCGCTCTTTACTCGCATCATCCACACCACTCGTAGCACCAATTTTGCAGCCCGTCAAACTTGGATCGTATTCGACCATGACTACAATTCCAAAGGTGGAGAAGCGCGACCTATACCCCGGGGATGAATCAGACAACGCCGATTTCTTTGGTCCACGCCCGCCTCCTGGCTACGCCTCCCTTCGAGCCGTCTCTTCTCAGATCCTTCTCCCCCTCACAGTATCCAACAAGTGCGGACAGGCTTTCCGATGGCGTTGCGCCAAAGTATGGGAACCCAAGAACCAAGGAAGTAGTACTCAGACTTGGCATGAACAGCTCGAATGGTCGCTCTGCCTCTCCGATCGAGTCGTCTTGCTTCGCCAGGACGAACGTCGTGGTTTCATCTACCATCGCACCCTGTTTCCTTCCTCAATTTCGGACTCAGATCACGAAAACAAAGCAGTAACGGATAAGGAAACAGAGCGTTGGCTCAACGACTATCTCAACCTTGACGTCCCCTTGGAAGCTCTTTACGTCGAGTGGGAAGCAAATGATCCTGTATTTGCCCGTTTCGCCACGCGCTTCACTGGCTTGCGCATGCTCAGGCAGGATCCATGGGAATGTCTTTGTGCGTTTGTATGTAGCTCGAACAACAACATTGCGAGGATTGGGCAAATGGTGCAGAATTTGTGTACACATTTCTCCTCGCCGCTTTTGGAGCATGTTTATTCCGCACCACCGCAAGCTTTCGCCAAGAAAGAGCAAGGCACAGAAGCGTCGAGTCAAGAGGCTGAGCAAGGCCAAGTCAGAATAGCATACCATCCGTTCCCACCACCAGAAGCACTTGCGAAGGAGGGAGTCGAAGAAAAGCTCAGGCATCTTGGCTTTGGATACCGGGCCAAGTACTTGGCCAAGACTGCACAGATGCTTTGTGAAAACCACGGGAAGCGGGTGGGACGCACGGCGGAAGAAATGGCGGATCATTTGGACGAATCGCACTGGCTGTTTGGGATTAAAGCTCAAGATAATGACAAGTTTCCCTTCGCCCAGCATTCTAATGTCCAAGGGTCAGATGTTGCTGCAAAGATGCAAGAGGAACTCTCTCAAGTGGCGCCGTCAAAGAAACGCGCGCGAAAGGCAAGCTCACACATATGCCCAAACGCATCAATGGCATCCACATCGACTCCACCGACCTCCAAATTATCCACACCCGAAACAACCACTAAATCTCGAACTTTTCCCTCTGTTCGTTCGTATCTCCAACACCTTAGAACTGTTCCCTACGCTTCTGCTCGCGCCGAACTCATGCAATTTCCCGGAGTGGGTCCCAAAGTAGCCGACTGCATTCTTCTCATGTCGCTCGATCAAGCTTCATCCATTCCGGTTGACCGCCACGTTTTTCAATTTGCTGAAAAGTGGTATCGACTGCGCACCAAAAAGTATGAGGAGATTGCGGATTACTTCCGCGACCTCTGGGGGGAATATGCTGGATGGGCGCATAGTGTATTATTCACTGCTGATCTCAGGTCCTTTGCAAACTACAATTCGGCCAAGAAGGAAGAAGTGGCGGGGGAGAAGGCGGAGTTGAGTGGTGCGAATGAAGAGTTTTGGGGCAACGGAGCTGTTCCAGTGAAAGGCGAAGATCTGGGCTATCCCACACCGCCATCTATTCAAAGTCCGGTGAAAATCAAGAATGAGGAAGCATTGCTGGCAGTTCATTCACCGCCAAGAGTCGCAATCCCGGAGCTGGTTCCTCAATCTTGGAAGTCGGAAGTCAAGGCGGAGGAAGATGCGAGTGCGACCCTTGCTGAAAGGATCAAGAGTCGGCCCAAGCGAAAGAGCCAACTCAACTCGTCATCTTAGGACTTGAATTTTTTCTAGCTATCCTACTCAAGTCATGTCTTGCAACCAAGAATATACCCCACATTGCATGAAGTGTACAATACGAAACGAAAAATGAAACTGCAAAAATGTCGCACTGTAAGAACAGATCTAAGGTATACAGATTTGGAACAATCGTGCAGAAACATCCCTACTTTCGAGTCCTTCGGTTGGCATTAGGATTCTTTCTTCCATGTCCGATGACAGGCAGATTGCTCTTATCCCTACTTGCAAATTGACTACCCAAAAAGATGTTTCCTGTATCCCAAGCCTCCTCGTACTTAACAGACAAACTGTCCTTGCCAGCGCGCATCGCTTTCTCCAACGCCCTTTCTTCCTTCCTCTTCCTACTCGCCTCTTTTGCCAATGCTCTCTGCCACTCGATCTGATCCTCTCGCAAAATCAATCCACTACCTCCAGTCTTTCCACCACTCGCACTACCCGGCTTTGGTGCAGGGATCGAATACTTGGTACCTCTGAGATTGAACTTGTAGTTCTTCTTGAGATGCAATTGGAAACCGCCTTTGGCCGTGTCGTCGACGGTGACGGCGACTTTGGTGAGCGTAGCGTTACCACAGACGGGGCAGAATTTCTTTTCCATGTCCTTGCAAACTTTCATGCACGCATGGCAGCGAAGGACGAAGGATTTGACAGCGCGAACGCGAGACCCATGCACACCGACGAGGGAGAGACCCATTTGAAGTAAAACATTCTGCACAGCAAAATCTCCAGTAATGCATGCGACGGTCATATGCCCACCTTCGCAAGAGGACGAGTTGGCGTCCCAAGAGAGCGTGGGTCGAGATTGGATGCTGGGATCGTTGAAATCGCGCGAAACGTGCGCACGGTTGTTACGAGATTTGGACTTTGCTTTGGACGAAGAATCGACGCGAGACCAACCTTCTTCAAGGGGCTCTTCGGGTTCGAGCAGCTCAGCGAGTTCAGATACGTCATCATTGGGCTCTTCGGAGTACTTCCACCCAGGCATTCTGGAGTCGGAAACGAAACCCATGGAAAGGTTTTTGGCTTTCTGAACGTTGTCAGGGGTGATCCAGGCGCCGTCGCCTTCAGAGTCAGACTCATCTGTGAAATCTCCTTCCTCGATCCATTCCTGTTTCGGACGCGGTTGCGCTTGTGAGTTTGAGGTAGACTCTTGCTTGGCTTGGGGTTCCGGTGCAGCTTCTGCAGACGTTGCTTGCTCCGCTGCTTCGGCAGCAGAAGATTCTTTAGCCTGCTTCTTGGCGGCCTTCTTTTCACGATTCTCTTTGATACGTTGAGCTACAAGCTGATCCACAGTGAGCCCTACGGCGGCGGCCTCCTGTTCGAGCTTCTTCTGTTTTGCCTCTGCCTTGTCTCTGCGCTTCTTTTCAATTGCTGCTGCACGAGCTGCCTTGGAGTCGACCGGAATGGAAGCCTCGGAATTCTCACCGACATTTGACTCTGTAGAGGTCGAAGCCTGACCTCTCTTGCCGTCTGGGCTGTTCCTGATGCGTTTATTGCCATGCCTGTGCACCTCTCTCTCATATGTGAGTGCGATTACCTCCAAATCTTGTGTGGATAGCACACCAATGTCACCCGTCTTTTTGGCAAATTCCGAGACAGCAACCATGCTAGCAGGACCTGGTTGAACAACGTGGAGCTTGAAGTCAGGGCGGAGGCGGAGTGACTCGAGGTACTCTCGAGCGGAGGCGTGTTTGATTTCTTCAATGACACAAGGCGGGATATAGTATTCGGATGCAAGACCGTCAAGTGGAGCACGCATGATAAGGGCACCAGCGTCAAGGATCAGAGTGTCAATGCGTGGCTTCTTGGTGCGAACGCCAGAGGTGAAGACAGCATCGTCGTCGCCAAGGATCGAGCCTGAGGTTGAGGCTTGAGGAATTTCGTCTTGAAAAGCAGCGGCAGATGCCTTAGCAGCGCCGGCTGCTGCCATTGCGGCCCATGTCGACATGATGTTAACGTAAGAATCTTGCGATCAGCTTGACCCTGCGCGAGCTTTTTGAGCGGGACGGAACTAGATGCTAGAGAAAGAGGAGAGCGTCAGGAATGATGGTGGTACCAAATTGGGCGGATGATGTCTAGGAAGAGTGAAATTGGAAGCAGCTGCTGAGCTTTTCTTCTGCCTTTAGGGAAGTTTTGGTGAAGAAATAAGAATGAAGATGAGCTGAGTTCGGCTAACGCTGTTTGCAGAACTGAACTCATCGTACATGATGGTTCGGAAGCAGAATGAGGATGAGATCACTTCGGGACATGAGTTTCAACTTCCGAGAAATTTTTTGACGCGTCTTGTGATCCATTTCACTCAAGTAATGCTTATTCATCATACCAATTCTTCGGTTCCGGATGATTAGACTTCATCTTGATATGGTATTTGGCACTTGTGCTCGCGATTGTGCACATACACAGTCTCACTATTTGTTCGCGGGGTAACATACTGTAAATAATCTAATTTGTGTTATTCATCCTTCGTGTGCCCTGTTTGGCCTCTACATCATCATGAGCAATCCATCAGATACGATCGACCTCACACAGCTCTCAGGGGCAGCCGATATTCTCACATTTGATCCAGAAACCCATGCAGCCAACGATGCAGCCGTGTATGGTTCCCCACCGCCGTCGCAAGCTCTGTCGCGCGGTTTGCCATACTCACGGGCGCCTTCAAGCAAGCGTGTGCCTTCCCCTGGCCCTCTCCAGCTTCCGTCGTCTTCTGTAATATATTCTCATCCAAGCAATCAAACTCACAGAAGACGTCACACTCCTCATTGGAAGCCAGAAGAGAATGAGATTCTTATACGAGCCATCCATCAACACAGCCCGGCCGCCGCCGTAGATAAAGCTGAAGGTCGTGCACGATGGAAACGCGTCCGAGAGACCCACAATCGTGTATGTGTCCTGCGCTGCTATTCTGAGCGAAGTATGGAGTCCCTCAAGCAGCAATGGCGCAAGCTCATCAAGGAACACACAGGCGATGAGGCCGTGCAGTGTCGTGCTTCAGGAACGATCCATATAAGCAGCGAGTTGGCAGACATGATTGCCAATCAAGTCCATCTTCTCAATGACATTCGTCGGTCTCGGTCGTCCAGGCAAACGCCACAACATCTTCAACGTCATCAAGCCGTGGCAGTTGCTCGCGAGTTCCAACAGATTTCTTCATTGAATGCAATGCATACACTATCCCAGCGACGTGCAATGGCCTCGTCTGAACAAGGTGACTCGTTTGAAACCTCAACAGACAACTCGCCACAACCAACGCGCCGGCAACAAGTCCAGCAAGATACTTCTGTCATTGATGCGCTGTCCAATCACTTTGAGCGCCATGCTGCTCAACAAGAGCAGCTCACTGAGGCAAGGAATGCATATCTGGAGAGAAAGATCAGCATGATGCATGAAACGGCCGAGTTGCAGAAGGCTGAATCTCAAGCACGCATTGAATATCTCAAGGCCAAAACGGAGACAATTCAAACCAACTACGATAGCATTGAAGCGCTTAAAAGGTCTTATGAAGTGACTGCTAAAGCTTACGAAGATCGCTTCAATCGACTCGAGACAATGTTGGGCAGTATGATGAGCCAATTTAGCTTATTGACCCAGTCCGGTGCCTTATCATCTGATTCGCTAGATCCTGGGACACCTAGATCGCGCCGCCGCCACACTCCCAGTCCCAGCACCACACCCACACGACGCTCTCAACGTTCTGTACGGCCTAGACGTTAATATTTATTGCAATACCACATAAATAATGGTGAATTACTCTGTCTAAGTCTGGCGAGCAGTCTCAAAAGCCTCTGCCTCAGGATTTGGTGAAACGACCGTGTTGAGGCGTGTAGAACTGAAATAGTCAGGGATCCGAGGAGGATGGCAAGCCATGAATCGAGATGTTGTGCTGCCTTGGAGGTATACTGCTTCAATTGGCAAAGGCAGGGCGTCGTTTTCCATGGTGAATTCAAGGGTTTTGATATGATATGAGCTATATGCATGTTTTTTCTTTTTTCTCTTGGCTTGATTCTTAAATATTTTTCTTCTTCTTTAGGGTCCAAAACTGTCACCTTGCCGGCCGACATGATGTTCATGGAAACCGGGTTTCAAAGCCCGAGTTCAACATGTGGAGGTTAGTCGTTGCATGCTATACTGTACAGTAAATTTATAGTCCGGCTATCTTTTGTGACACCTCAACAAGGTGAATGATTCTTCATCCTGTTTGTACATGTTGTTCTCATCACTATCATGACGATTGAATCGACGCTATACACCTGAAAAGGAGACGAGCTCTCAAACGCACACTGGATACAGGGTGGCCCAACATGAAAGTGACCCTCCCTGACGAGGTCCTCTATCAGATCTTTGGTCAACTCGACGCCTGCTCCTTAGGCAGTGTTCTCCAGTGCAACACCACCTTCTATCGAATCGCAACCTCATCAGCTCTCTGGGAATTGCCATATCTCCTCCGTTGGTCCACCGGTCATCCGGATCGCGAATCCTCTCGTGGCACAGACGTTTGGAGGCATCATCACAAGCTTCGACGTCTCGAGCATCACGCACGCCGCGCTTCCGAAGAGCAAGGCTTACCATCCGAATCACCGTTTCGCTACCTCAAGCTCGCATCACAGCAAAATGCAGCCATTGGATCAACTTTGAGCCTCGACTTTTACCGCCTCTTCCTCGAAAGAATCACGATCGATCAAGAAGTGTTAGACACTGTATACCAGCAGGTGGAGGCGATCCGTGGCAGAATTCCCGTGGTTTCCGAGCTTGCACTGAGGTGGGGTAATGATGCCAAAGATGTGCTGACCAGTGTTGTCGACGCGCAATTAAGCTGCCCTAGCTCGAGTGCGAACGGGAGACCATACCAGTCCGCACCAATATCAGGTGCAAAGTACAGCAAAAACCGGAATCTGTTAGCCCACAGCTCTACCACCTATCGAGTAAGCGCATATCAAGCACATCTACCAACCACACTACGATCCGAAACACATCATCTTGTCATTTTGCACCATGCCAGAGAGATCCTAGAGCATCTACAAAGAAGAGAAGCTATGCAGCGTATCAACGATCTCTCCTCACTACCCACCTCAATGCCGAACGCAGGCCATTTTGTCTCATCACAAACGGAGACAGCAGTATCTTTACTGACAATGTTCCGCGGAGGCGAAGCTAAATTCGTCGAATCTCAACTTGACGTCTTGGCTGCTGCTTGTGACCTGTACCTCCAGACACGCTTTCCAGAACCTAATTCGTCACACTCCGCCCTCTCCACCTTGGAAAAGGCAAAGGAGATGGCTATGGCCATCTGTGACTTTCTAGCGGACCACGGTTTTCGCGGTGCTCGAGACGATCTGTTCTCCGACCTGGACAATCACTTTCTTCACTACTGCTTCGCCACCAATCGAGAGACTCTACCTCTCTCGCTCACTCTGATATTCTGTGGCGTTGCAAATCGCTTGGGCTTGAACGCAAGTTTGTGCAACTTTCCTATGCGCATCCTTGCGTTCGTCTCTGCCGATCCCGCGGCACCTCTTCCAGGTCCGTCTGATACTCTGGACTCGGCAAGTCGTGAGCTATTTTGGCTCGATGTCACCGAATACACAACTGTAGCGTATGACTCTCACGAACCCACCCCGGAAGATATCTTTGCGAGAAAGGCATCCTGGCTGCAACAAAGACCCCCAATACTAGATAGAGAGGACATCACAAATTGGATTGAGAGAATGGGTGTTCCACCCAACGACGATTTCTGGCGTCCGGCAGAGGCAGACAGTATGGTGCAACGAGCAGCTAGGAATATCTTAAGTAGTGTTCAGAGGGCACAGATCAATCCCAGGACTAACAACCCCGTGGGTCAGGCAAGGAGTGCCATTCGGAATATGGAAGTGACCAGGCGATCGGGGAGGTTGGAGCAACATTGGCGAACGCTCGCCAGGGTCGACTACGCTTTCCTCAGCTCCTTCTATGGAAGGACCGATGCGGATGAACACATTTTTCTCTCGTCTCATGTTGCAGCAGCGCTAGATCAGAGCTCTGTACACATAGCCGAGGACGAGACCACCTGGAACGTCGTCAAGGCTTGGCGTTCTCAGTCGATGCAAACCCTGACACACGCTCCAGAAACATGGGCCCTTCCTGCTCACCACCCTTCCGCCCAATTTCGCCAATTCATGCTAATTCGCTCACAGGATAATGACTGGACAAACACCATTGCCCACCTTCACAATCGAGCAGACACTTGGAGCGAGCACGACCAGCAGGCTGCCAAGTATGCTGCTGTCAACGCTTTTCTCAGATTGAGCGCAGGAGTCAATGCTAGGGAGGTGGATTGGATTGCTGGATTTTTGCAGAGTTATTTCATGTTGGATGTTGCGGTGATCGAACAAGACTTTTTGGGACATGTGCAGGGGGAGGAGAGTGCAAATGAGGTAGACAGTGATGCTGAAAGCGAAAGTAGCGGTGAGGATGGAGGATTTTCGATCCATGCTGCTCGAAATGCAACACCTTCGAGACAGGCCACTCAAGGCATTGTTACAAATCCGAGTGCCAGAATCATTCTGGGGAGGATGCTACAGGCGGTCAGGGCAAAGGACGCTGAAGCCCCGAGAGTGAATTATAGGTCTGGTAACGAGGCTAGGCGCCAACGCAAATTGCGTACAGCTGGCCAGGATTCCGATACCAACAGAGCCGAGTTGTATGAAGCAAATGACCGAGAGGAGATGGACATGGTTGGTTTTCGCGTGGGAACGATTTTCCGTCATCGAACATATCGCTATGTAGGCGGTATTCTAGGTTGGGATCCCTATTGCGCTGCACCTGAAGACTGGATCGTCAACATGGGCGTCGATCGACTTCCTCCGCCGCCCAATCCTTCTTCCACTTCTTCTTCGTCTTCTAGCTCCACTTCGACCTCACCTGCCGACTCCTCACCGGACGTGAAGCCGTCGTCAAAGCCTCGTCGCGGAGGTCGTCATCAACCGTTCTACCACAGCCAAGTGTCTGACGGAACCCGGCGCTACGTCGCTGAAGTCAACGTTGAGCCCATTCCGGGTCCCATTTGGATCTATGGCATTCCTCACCCCGAAGCGAAACAAGATGAAAGAGGAGAAGTCGTAATAGAGGAAGGCAGGGTTTTGGGTAAAGCGATTCATAAGATGTTGCAGCTCAGGGGCTTGGGCGAGTATTTTAGGTGTTTTGATCAGAAAACGGGGAGGTTGAGGAGGAATCGGGATGCGAGGTGTATGTTTCCTGATGACTGGTCTGATGACGAGGATGGGTATGAGCAAGATCGTGTTGATGACGAAGTTGGGCAAGAGGACGTGGAAATTCTGTCTGAGGATGGAAGCTGGTGAATGACCCCCTCATTCTTTGACAATCATACGGCACAAACACGTACGCTCGATGATAGCAAAACATGATGGTAAAGAAAGTGTTATGGCTTTATTTTCAGCAAGGATTCATTTTCTAGCCAAGTCCAGCACCTCTATAGAACCGCAATCTCCCATCCTCACTTCCTGTTGCAAACCTTGTCATGCTCGTCCCACCCGCTTCCGTATTATCCATCTTGTCTTGCACTGGTATCGGCTGAAATGCAAAACTTCGAATCAGTTGGACTTCGCCTCCATTCCACACCGGTGTACTTTTAGTAGCCGACGACAAATCCCAAAACTTGAAGCTCTTATCCATTGCTACACTGGCAAACACATTTCGATCGCCAACAGGGACTGAGGCTACGCTCAACACCCAACCTTTATGTCCTGAAAGAGAAGCTACTGTACCGCCCATCCTAAGCTTTCCATCTAGACCTGAGATGCAGGAAGAACTTTGCGAAGGGAGAAGGATGGGTTTTACATCGTGAACCGAGACTGTTCGATCATCCGAGCCAACAAGAAGTAGGAAAGCAGTAAACGAGATTGTTCGAATGGGCGATGGATGGTTTGCATATGTCGTAACGAGTTTGAGTTTTGAATTCGAGACAGTATAGAGGAGAACTTGACCAGTATTTGTACCGATGGCGAGCAACGTGCCTGCTCGGTTGAATGCTAGCGAGAGACCGAAGAGATCTTTTTGTTTCGAGATCGAGGGAGGCATTTCGGACGAGGTCAAAAATAATCCAAGCTCTGACGACCCACCTTTAGGAAGAGAGTGGAGAGACACAATCGCTCCAGCTCCAATCGAGGCAAAGTAAGGTTCTGTCGGATGTAGAGCTGTTTTCCAAGCTTCTGATAACTTTGCTTGTGGTGTCGGGTGGGTGGTGGTGATTGTGTCGAGCTGAGCAAGCATCAGCGTTTTGGCATCTTGGACCGGAAGCGAGACCAGAGATGGGTCTTGTGAGATGGCTTCGGCCTCAACAGCCTCGTCTTGAACAGTGTGGGGAGGGGCGGCGGTGGAGAATGGTGTAAGGTCCCACAGGGCAATGCTACCGTCGATAGAAGAAGAAAGTGCTACAGTGCCGGCGGTGTTACTCGTGATGCAGTGAACAGCATTTGAGTGAAACCTTGGCCAGTCACGATAGCAGAGCGCCGAGTACGGATCGACTGCTTTGATGGTACCATCGCAACCGCCGGATAAGATGAGGCCGGGTTGAGCCCAGCATAAGGACACCACAGGTGTGGTGTGGGATTGTGAGGGGTGGGTTTCCTTGTCGCTCAGAAATTGCAGCGACTGTGCGGGAATAGGTTGCAAGAGGGTCGGTAAGCCAGGGTCGGTAAGCCAATGAACAGCAAAGCATGTTGTAGATTGTTAGAAAAGGCACTTACCATTACGGTTAGATATTATGTAAAGGGAAGGATCAAGTGTGTGGAATGAGGTAAAGATTGGTGAGCTTGCAACTTCTTTCAAAACGTCAAAGTCAAGTGGAGTTGGCAGTTTCGGAATTCGGAATTCGGATAGCCGTCTCAAGCGTGAAGTGTGAAGCAACGAAGTTACCTACAAAAGAGTAAGTTACTTTCCTTGCACCTCTTCTTCTCGACACTCGATCATTTCGGCTTTCTACATATCTCGTCTTCATTCACCAAATCCATTTCATCCCCCATCATTGCGCAAATATCAAAGATAGGGGGAGGCGTTCTGACAGCACAGGGACAACTGCGGATAGTTGGCCAAGATGGTTGTGTGCAAGTTCTTCCTCCAGAACCGCTGCGCATACGGCAACAATTGTAAATTCGAGCATCCTCAAGGAGGTGCTTCTGCAGCTGGTCGTGGAGGTTTTGGCCAGAGTGCATTTGTACCTCCTTCAGCATTTGGTGGAGGAGGCAATTTGAGAACATCGACATTCGGAGGCGCTTCTAGTGGAACGGGTAGCGCGTTTGGCCAGCCCAGCGCTTTCGGTTCTTCATCAGCCTTTGGTAGCAATGCTGCCATTGGAAGTGCATTCGGCAAACCAGCAGGAGGTAGTGCATTCGGTGGTGGTGGTGCGTCTAGCGCCTTTGGTGGTGTAGCGAGCGCTTTTGGAGGTCAAGGTAGTGGTTCAGCATTTGGGACAACGAGAGGGGGAAGCGCGTTTGGAGCAGCCGCAGGACCAAGTGCATTTGGTTCAACATCAGGAGGAAGTGCTTTCGGATCCACGGCAACGCCATCTTCCTCTTTCGGTGCGACAAATAAGCTAGCTACATCGTTTGGCTCAACATCTACACCTTCAGCATTCGGCTCTACCAACGCGCCGATATCAGCCTTCGGTTCCACCTCGACGCCCTCTGCGTTTGGGTCCACAGGGTCTTCATCTACGCCCTCCGCATTTGGCTCCAATTCAGCTCCAAGTGCCTTTGGCGCTACAAGCACACCGTCGGCTTTTGATAGCTCGACATCGTCGGCGTTTGGATCCACAACAGCACCCACTAACGCTTTTGGCGCATCGTCCACTCCCTTCTCTGCCTTCGGCTCCTCTTCAGCATTCGGTTCTCAACCACGCGCGACATCATCGTTTGGCGCAACTCCGCCCACTGGTCCTGCAGCCTTCGCCTCCGCTTCCACTGGCATTCCTTCTGGATTCGCATCTCTAAACCCTTCAACACCCTTTACGTCAAAAATCAATCAATATGGAGATAGCAACCTTCCCGAAGTCTCCTTGACAGCTCCGAGCATAGCAGAAGATCTCGGTCCGCAGGGGAGACCGCTTTGGAAACTCACTGCTTATGGTCCAGCTAGGGGTGAACCCAACCTTGTGACTGGCAAAGATATTTCGCCGGATGAGCTCAGGGTGATGGCGTATCAGGCTAGGGCGGGTGGGCAAGATGCACAGTACGCGCAACACGAGCAAAAGCTATTCTCTGAAGCGGACATAGCTTATCGACAATTGACGGGGAATACCAACAATGCTCTGCAACAGGCAAAAAGGAATAGGGATGAGAGGAAGAAGCAGTCGCAACAGGCAACACAGCAAAAACAAGGAGGTGCAGCACAGGGAGGTAGGGCGAGTGCTTTTGGTGGAGCCCAAGGTGCGAGCACTTTCGGCGGTGGAGGAGCAGGAGGAGGTACGGCAAGTGCATTTGGTGGTGGAGCCTCTACGGGTGCGAATGCTTTTGGTGCGAAACCAGCAGGTACGAGTGCATTTGGAAGTACTTCAGCGTTCGGAACAACGTCCGCTGTAGGGGGTACAAGCGCTTTTGGCCAGCCCTCGGCTTTTGGCAATACTTCGACCCCGGTTGCTTCGAGTACAAGTGCTTTTGGCACCACCTCTGCATTTGGTGCTCCGGCACCCACCACCACACCTGTTAGCGGCGCGAGTGCGTTCGGCACCACCTCGGCCTTTGGTTCTACCCCAGCCTCCCAGCCAGCGGGTAGTGCTTTTGGCGGTACTTCCGCATTCGGCTCAACACCTGCGACAGCGCCAAAATCGACAGGACCTGCATTCGACACAACCACTGCACCAGGTAGCGCATTCGGAGGTACATCAGCGTTCAGGTCGGGTTCAACGTTCGGTGCAAGCGATTTCGGGGCACCAGCAGGTGGTGGAGGAGCAAAGATCGAAGACCCTTACAAAGCCAATGTGCCAAAAAAAGAAGATTTGACAAAGCAAGTCTTGGCCTTGTTCGAGGTAGAAACGTTCGAATGGGGAACAATACCTATGATCGAACCACCCATCGATGTACGCTGACCAGCCCTGACTTCCTAAGCCATTCACAATTCATACCTTCTGAATTGACCTGAAAACAAATACACACACACACACACACACACACACACACACACACACACACACACACACACACACACACATGTACTTATTTGCACACACGATGAGAGCGTTCAAACTGAAGGTAGGGCAGAGTGTGAACCAATGGAGTTTTTTGTATGGTCGTGTCTTGTTTGCGTGCAATGCGTCACAGCGTTATGATGGATCATCTTCAATGACGAGGTTTGAGAACAGCAACGTCGACACGTGCACCACATCCGACCCATTCCTCCCTATCCTCATCGTCTGTAGGTGATGGATGGATCTCACCAATAACTTGTGCACTACCCACCGTACCAGTGGCAGTGCTTGCAAACGGTGCTTGGGCAGGTGAAAGATCCATCCTCTCGCCCGGTCTTGCTCCCGGAAACCCACTCAATGTTCCAGGATACCTCGCCGCTGGCGTTGACGGTGTCAAGAATTTTGCACCTGGACTTGCATCCTTATCATCCAACCTCGGCAGTTGTGCACCACTAGCCACACTGGCATAATACGAAGAGGATTTGGACCGCGAGATCTTTGTTAGTGTGTTACTGACCCAATTCATGTCGGTCAGCGGCGAGAGATCGTGCGGTTTGTACGGAGGAAGATGACTTCGGACGACAGAGTAGGGTGCTTCGCTTCCAGAGCACTCGCGGATGAGTCTTGGGTAGAAGCCCTCTTCCTCTTCCTCTTCTTCTTGTTTGTCTCCGGCCTTATTGCGAGTAGGCATGTTCATATCTTCGCCATGCTGAACGCGGGCAGAGGCTGCATTTCGAGGAGTACCCAAGCTAAGCTGGCCCAAAGTCGTCGGCAACGCTTTCGATGCATCTCGTCGTGCGGTACTCGAGAATGTACTCTGAATACCTCTCGGTACAGGAGGTGGTGCAAATTGGCAGTACAATCGAGTGTCAAATACTCGGAAAATGACGTCGTCCACTCTCAAAAAAAAGCGCTGCAAGACCAGAAATCCGCTAGGCATGACGCGGACTTTCACATTGACGATGCTGCTTCCGTTGTCTGCCAATTCGTCCTCGTAGAGCACGATATCATCATAGAAGAGAATCGGCTCGCCGGAACTTGGTCCAAGACGCTCTACTGGGATGCGATCCGTTGATGGGTCTGTGCCGGGGCTGAACCAGTGTGATTGGTCTTGGGAAGACAATGACGCGGTGGCAGGTAAGGCGGGCGCAAGATTTGGTGCGAGTGCAGGAATGATTTGGGTGTCAAGAAGAGTTTGAGGGGAGTTATGGCCGAGAGCTCCAGGCCAAGTGGTGGAGTAGGTCCAGTCGTAGTCCTTTGCTGCAGTAATATCCGTGGAGGTGCCAAAGTGAGATGCCGGTGCGGAAGGGTCTGAAGATTGTACATGAGACGATTTTGCGTCATTCGCAGGAGTCGAACCGACGAATTCGGTTCTACTCTTGCCCCATTCTTTGGCATAAGCGACCTTGATACCATTTCCGCCCTTGCCCTTTGGTTTTGCCCCAGGGACGCTGCTTTTCCCTCGCTTAGTAGGTACATCCCTGCAATCGATCCCGTACAGTCGGTTGGCAGACTGCACGCCATCAACAGATCGAAGAGTGCGTACAGCATCAAAGCACAGATTGAAGCCGGATTTTGTGTGTTGCAATACGAGCGAATTGTGAGGAAACGCCATTTCGGGCGGGGGGATGCCGAGGACGTCAGAAAGGGCGTCCATTTCAGCAGACGAGCCGATGGGCCCGGACGTAACCCGCACGCTCCATCCGCCTAAATCGATTCCGCGCGTTGTAGGTTGAGCTGATGGTGCTGTTGAAGTTGGTACGCTAGCGGAAGAAGACGAAGATGTGGTGGAAGTAGCAGATCGTGCTGCACGGTGCGACCACGTTGTTGGTCCCGACATGATGGTAGGAAACGTTGTTCTTATCGAATCAAAATGCTTGATTGGCCCGCAACTCAGCTTTCGAGCTGTTGGAATGGTCTTGTGTCAGCTCTAGGAACTACGAGCAGATTATATGGAGAAGAAGGGAGGGATGCAAGGTCGCAGGGAGAGAAACGGTGCTTCGTGCGCGATTTGAGCTCTCGAAAAGGGCGTTTTCTGGCGGCGCTTAGCTTTTTGATCCTGTCGCAACTCCAGTCTACGACTTGGACCCTCCTGAAGGCCTTTTTTTTATTCTCACATTGCCCACCCTTGTGATGCTATCTCGCAATCGAGCTTCGACCGCATACACTGTATTTCCAGGCTACCGCGCTCAAATGACACAAAAGAGAGATTAGTTTTCAGACGTGAATGGGTTGTTTTAGAACTTGAATAAGATCTGCAGTTGCGTGCGTTGGTGTTGGGTAGTGTACAAAATGTAATAATGATGATGATGTCAAGAAAGGCTAAACCGTCTCTTGAGCGTAATCTGCTACTTCTTGCCAGCGCGGCGCTTGATATTCGCCTTGGCCCTCTCGAGCTGCTTCTGTTCGCTCCTTTCCACCTGCAATGTAGACATGATCTTGTCGATCTTCTTCTTGTAAGTTTGATCCTCTTCGGCCTGATCCTGTCTTCTGACCTCGGCAATGAATTGGTTGTCCCTGCGCAATTCTCGGATCGCTCCCTTGCGCTCCTTTTTGATGAGCGCCTTCATCTTTTGGATTTGCACACGCTCCGCATCGGGGTCCAGAGCCGACTTGCGGTCCGGGTTATATCCTTGCTGGTCGAACTTGGGGACCTGCGAGGCGATCGCAATGGCTCGATGGGCTTGGAGGCGCAAGTAGCGACGCGCGGAAGCGGCCATGTTCAGAGAACGGCTTAGGGAAACAGAAAGAATGCAAGATTGTGTAGAAGGCGAAGCGGAAAGAAGGACCGAGACAGGAGTGAAGAGCTCGACGAAGGATATGGAACCATTGTAAAGGTCGCTGAAACTCGAAACCAGAGAGAGGGCAAGCGAGAGCAATGCTTGCTGTGCGTCTGGGGTGGCGGCTTTGGTGGTGATCAACCTGGGCAAGTCGACTGCTTGCAAGGCTGGCTCGACAGCGTCAGCGCCCGAAAGGCGGAGATGGCGCGAGTGAGCAGCATCAACGTCCGGAGTTGGAATGCCGTATTCCTCGGCAACGCCGTGAATCTTGGCTAGCGCTTCGCGCTGTTTTTTTACGCCACCGAGCGGTGCCAGAATGGCAATGGCAGAGAAAAGGAAGTTGAGCGCTTCTGGGAACAGCCTCTTGCTCTCCTTCTCGTTGGACACCACCAACGAGCACAGGAACAGACCCGAGGCCAGGTCGCTGACTGATCTGATCCGAGCGTGACCCAAGTACTGCGCAATCAACAGCGCCAATGGTGTGGTCACATTGTGCTGCTTATCCGAAGTAGGCCACACCGAGCCGACCAACCTGAGCAATGTCAACTCGGGCAACCCTGGCCAGGTCCTCGCATTTGCCTCAGTAGGGCCCTTGGCGAGACCGCGCGATAGATTGCGCTGCATAAGCGCAAGCTTGCTGACAAAGTGCTCGGCGGATGCAGCAGGGTAGTTCTGCGAAAGGCTGAAGATGTGCGGAATGAGCGAGTTGACAATTGCAAACGCCAACTTGTGCTTCTGACCGGTCGCGGACTGGTGGAGTTGAGCTTGTCCAGCCCAATGAAGAGCGTGGTCAATGAGGACACCGATGAGTGCTTGCAAGCGGTACTTGTTGTCCTCGGCCAAACTGGGGTGGTGAAGCGTGCGAATACGCTTGATGACAGTTGGGACGTGTTTCGGGCCGATCTGACGATCCTCGAATAGAGCAAGAAGCTCGTCGTGGGTGGCAGGACACGGGAATGTGAAGGGAAGCTTGCTTTCGGTGACAGGTGTGGCCTTGGTTTTCGTAACTAAACCAGCATTGCTGTCCTTACTGGTCGTTGTCGCCTTGGAGCTGCCCATGAGAGCCTCGTGATCGCCTTCTTGCTCAGACTCTTCGTCCTCGCCAATCTGGATGGCGTCATCTGCATCAGCGAGATCGGCAAAGTCGTCCTCGTCTTCATCTTCATCTTCATCGTCTTCGTCCTCTTCGATCTCGACGCCGTCCTCGTCATCTCCTTCGTCGTCTTCATCGTCTTCATCGTCTTCGTCATCCTCTGCCTCCTCTTCGTCGCTTCCATTGACAGCTCCGTCCTCTGCGAGAGCAGCACCGAGACCGTAGACATCACCAGCCGTCATGCCGTCGAGCTCAAAATCGTCGTCAAGATCATCAGCTTGTGCTGCGCGCTTGGATCCTGAGCTGACCCTGGCGCCTTTCTTGCGCTTTCGACGACCTTCCTCTTTTTCCTCGTCTTCTCCTTCGTCGTCACTGTCACCACGCATACGTTTCAAGCGCGCCTTTTCTGCCTTCATCAATCTCTGAGCTTCCTCAGCAGCGAGCTCTTCCTCGCTCTTGAGACGATCTTGAGGCTTTGCCCTGCGCTCGAAAGCCAACTCGCGAACGAAAGTATCGTAGGAGCTGGCAGGCTTCTCTTCGCCTTCAGCAGTGTTTGTTGTGGCGCTGGAGACCGGAGTGGAGTTGGCGCCGGTGGCAGGTCCAGGGAAGACGTTGAGCTTGGCTTTAGCCTTGGGATCCATGGCAGGTGCTGGCGTTGGGACAGGAGCTTGTTCATATAGTAAACCGCGAATGTCGGCGAGCTCGTCATCAAGCTGCTCTCGAAGTTCGTCGTCGGCGTCCTTCATCTTTTGACGTTCGATCTTGTGGAATTTGGATTTGGCAATGAGTTCACGCATGACGTCGGCTTTGGACTTGTCACCCTCTTCGTTCTCGCCAAAGCCTCCGAAATGGCCTTGCGCTGTGAGTCGACCTGGGTCTTTGACATCGAAAATCGAGCGAACGTAACATGTCAGCATTACATATGTTACAATCGTGTAGGGGAGCGTCAAGCAGAGGAACAAAAGCGAGAGAGAAGGGCCTCTTGATCCATCAGAAATCTCCAGTAGAATCTTTTGACCGTCATGGGGTGGCGCTTTTCAGCGCGCTCTGTGTGTTGTGTCCGGATCAATTGTGTCGCCAGTAGCAGATCATCATATGGAGTGCCTGCTTCCGTGTGTTTTTCGCCTTCGTCATTCAGGTTGCATGATTCATAGAGAACTTACCTTCATCATCGTCGTCATCTTGCGGTAAACGGATGTCCGCCAGGTCATCCAAGCCGCTGAGCGACTGTCCGTAATGTGTAAGCAACTCGTCATCGTCATTGAGGTTGAATGCAGCACCCTTTGCTGCTCTTCGTTGCTTCTCTGTGGCAAATCGTTCTAGCATCTTTTCCTCGGGAGTCATGTTGGCATCGTTCTCACCGAAACGTCGGTCGACGAACGTTCCTGTACGGTTTCGTGCCTGCCATTCTGGAAGCAAGGTCTCTCTTCTTTGTGCAAGCCCGCTTGCTTTGGCAGCGCCGGGTCGACCAACTGAGCCCTTGATTTTGCGACCAAGCACTTCATGCTTTGGCTTGGTGAGCTTCTGATCGAATGGATTGAGGCCGGAAACGATGGAGTTGATCTTGTTCAAGCGAGCTGCAGCAGCATCCTTCTCGTCCTGACCGCCTTTTCGCGAGCGTGACTTTTTGGAAAGTTGACGACGATCTGTGACGCCAGAGCTATGAAGTTTGGACTTGAGCTGAGACAGCTGCGAGCCGCCGCCCTTCGCCATGATTGAAGGACGAGTGTATGGGGCGAGTACTACCGTCTTTGTGCGACGGTAGGAGCTCTATGAGTGAGTGATTGAGACAGTCCTTGCAGTCAGATCTCCAATATGTTGACCTACAGCAGACGCAGTGGTCGGAGGATCCAATTTGGTGAAGAGAAGGGTATATGGTGCCGGAGTAGATTGGCGCTTGGGTCGTGGCAGTCTCTAGATGGTCTCTGTGAAGAAGAACGGCAAAAGTCAGATAAATTTACTGTAGTGTCATGTTCAGGGTCGTCAAAAAAAAAACCAAAAAAAACACACACACACACATATAGTTTGTAAAGAGAGGAAAATCTGATAATCAAATCGTGAATGATTGGAGGGGAGATCTCCCGATCAAATCGATTCGGTTCCGACGGCGAAACGGTCGGATTGAGTGTCTCAACGCGCCGCAACCATTGCTTGTAGGAAGCCACGCCTGATCACCTTGTCTTTCACCGCATCGACCAACCATCACAACGCTCGATACAGACGACAATGAGCGGTGCAGGTGAGTAAGACATGCATTTGCGACGGCAACGCACCCCAAGTCGCAGCAACAGCAACGACTATTGGCTCTTGCGATGAAGGTAGAACCTCCTCCCCTTCCTCATCAATCGATATCATATCGCTCTCCTGCGATCATCATTCTGTTTACAATCGCTTATCTGCCACATTTGCATTTCTTATTGATCCGCACTCTGACCATCGTGACTCCTATTATCTAAATTCTCTTACCATCAATGACAAAAGTCCCATTCCGACAGGATCTTCCTCCTTCTGGAGGCTACCAGCCCATCCGATACAAGCGTAATTTGCCAGGCAAGAACCTGTCCGGTCTCACTATCTTTGGCGGTGTCATTGCTATCTGTGCATACGGCTTCTACAAGGTTGGCCTTAGTAACCTGGAACAGAGGTAGGTTCAAATCCCCTACAGCTTCACCAATTAACAAACTACAGTACCTCGCAATCGCTCAGCCCAATACTGATCCCGCAAAGCTTGTCTTTTGAATGACTCCAACAGAGAGCTTAAGCGGGAACGAGCATGGTCGCGAATTCACCTGATTCCTTTGCTCATGGCCGAATCTGACCGAGATGCTTACCGACGTAACGAGGCCCAGGTTGCACGAGAGAAAGAGATCATGAAGGACGTCCCTGGCTGGGAGGCTGGCAAGTCGGTGTACAACACAAAGCGATACACTCCACCCAACTTTGTGGTATTGTAGATTTTTCCAACTCCCGTTTGCCTTACGAGGCAGCAGCAATACGCAGAATCAACTCCTGCAAACGAAACAGTACAAGTGAGGGACGACAAGATTGCTGTATAGCTGCATGCAGCCGCCTGAGTTGCTAGACACACCTATGTGCTTGCAAATTACTTTCTGCAGTCGACGCAGGGAGCAACTCTCTGACTCTTATGAGCCTCCCGCAGGTTGAGCTTGAGGATTCGCTCTTTGCATAGGCGGCATTGATGATTACCAAGTCCATCGAGGTATGCCGCGACGGCGGGGGCAATGACTGTGTTCGGTACAAGACAGACGGAAGTTCGGGTTGTGGTGACCAGCACATATCATAGCCTGTCATCACCTCGATCGCTGAATACTGACAGACACAAGTAACTGGTTTCACGTCATCCGGTCAGGCGAAAGGTCACTGGCTTGCTTACAGTCGTGGCTGCTGAGGCTAGGCGTGCTGATGTGCTCGATGACCCACCGAGGCGCATAAAGAGAGCAAGTATGCCAAGAACGCGTACCCAACCATGATTGCCCGCCACGTTTGTATGTGGATGGCTGAACATTGTGTGGACAAGATGTATAGCACTATAGCAACATCAGCTTGGAAGAATTAAGTGGGTTGAGCAGCTGAAGCCGGAGTTGAGGGCCGTTTGTAGCTGTCAGTCCGGTTTCCTTGAATGTCGACATTCGCCTTCCTTCGTGCTTTCTGACAAGGCAGCTCCCATCCTGAGACAAGCTCAAACATATGTTGTGCTTGAGGGTGACAACGGAAAGAGGATGACTTGTTGAAAACAAGACATGGCAAGAGCTCAAGGATGATGCTGTGTGACATCAAGGATGCATGTTGTCTCTATCGTCGCGGCGTATTCGCAGTGGTGTCTGCATGCTCACATGACTTTCGCTCTGACGCAGATCTGGTGTACAGTGCTGCTTTACGATGTCTCTATCAAGATCCGTAACATGGTCAAGCCGTATTAAAGAATCGCTAGGAACTCAGCTGGCAACGCAAGAGTGCCCTGTAGGATTGAACTGACACAGAATAAAGAGCGTCAGGTCAATATTTGCTCAACCGCGTGATGTCCATTCAAAGGTTGCCGGACCAACCTTCCTCAGACAAGGCAGCGCCCAAAAGGTAGGTTTTGTAAATGAGAGACCAAATACTCCTCGAACTAAAGACAAGGTGCGCAAAAAAGAGTGTATTGCGCAAAAAAAAAACGTGTTGACAAGAGTGGGATTCGAACCCACGCCCGAAGATAGCAGGTTTCCTCGAACGAACAAGGTATCTCCTTAATGCTACGCCTTAACCGCTCGGCCATCTTGCCAGAAGTATCCCTGCGAAGGACATAAGTAAATATAAATGCGCACGCCAAGTTGAGCCTGAAGTGACGCACGGATCTTACTCGCCCCCACTCGTCCATGCGTCAATCTTCAGGGTCGATATGTGCATGTCCTGCTTCTGCACCATTACATTCCAGCTCGTACACAGCACATCCAGCTGAGCACAGAGGAGAGCTGGTATCTAACAGCCAGCTTCACTCACGTCGAGCCTTTGTACTCGACTGAGGAACGCCCGATAAGCAGTTACGAAACCAAAGCTCACTCTAGCCGATTCTCCATCACCCTCGAGTCGCGTTCTGGCATGGACAGCTCATAACACACACTCTATCGCGCTCGAAGAGGCGTACGCACGAGCTTCAGTGCAGTTCAAGCCGGCTCTCTTCACTGGCCACTTCTACCATGTCGTCGCCGGAAGAAACCGTCAAGTTGGCTTCCGAGATCCAGAAGCGTCAAGCAGATTTCCCGACTTTCGCAACCCGTGGCTTTGGTCGCCGTGACCGCCCCGGACTCCGCACTAGCGCCTCTTATCAGAGCACTAGTCCAAGTTATGACGAGACTGCTGCTGAAGCTAGTCGATACAGTGAGACTGGCAAGAACGAAAGAGAAAGTATCGATGACGAAACAGTAACCGACATTGTGGTAACGCTTCCTGACGACGACGATGAGGAAGCAGGCCAACTTGAAATGGACTATGCGCCTTTCGACGTTGAAGACAAGAAAAAGGCTGAAGAGGCCACGAATTCAGACAGAGATGAAGGCGAAAGGCCGTCGCTTGCCGCAGAGATCCTGGCTGCAGCGGCATCGTCAGGAGGACCCGCTTCTCCACGAAAACGCACAAAGCGCAGGCCGGACTCGCTGAGCAGGGCACATAGCAGCTCTTCGGCGGGTCGAAGCAGTGTCAGCACGCTGGACTCACTGCCTACTTCTCCGAGGCGAGAGAGGCCATCACTTCGCAGGGGTGAGTCGAGCAGGGATTCGCAGTATGAGACCAAAAAGCGCATGACGGTACTTCTTGATGGTGAGATGCCCAACGAAGACGTGGGCGCTGCAACCGACGAGAAGTTTGAAGACGGGCCACGGTCTGTACAGGAGTCAGGTGGAATCCAGGCAACGCAGGACGACGAAGCAAAGGCAAGAGCGAGGCAAAAGTCTGACGCCGTGTCGGAGTCCTGTCGGCTGCAAGAATCCATCGACGGCAGCGACAGGGGAGCATCAGTAACCGAGCCTGAGGACGAGGAGGAAAGCAATTCTCAAGAAGGAGTCTCCTCTGACGACTCAGACGAAGAATCAGACGAGTCGGAAGAGGAGGTTGAGCCATCGCTCAAGTACTCTCGCTTGAAAGGTGGAATATCCGACATCCTCAAAAAGGACACCGCGTCGTCCTTCACCATGTCCCCTCGCTATATCGCTCTGGGCACCCATAGTGGAATGATCTTTATTCTCGACCACTCCTCTTCTCTCATCAAAGGCTTTCGACTCCACACTGCACCTATTCTCGATCTTGTCATTGACACCACCTCGGACTTCGTCGCCGCCGCTTCCATGGATGGACTCGTTTCCATCTCTGCATTAGCCACCGCCGAGCAGTATGTGTTTGACTTCAAGCGCCCCATGCGGTGTATAAGCCTCGAGCCCAACTTTGGCAGGAAGAGCAGCAGGGCATTTGTATGTGGTGGAATGGCGGGCAATCTCATCCACAGGGAGAAGAGTTGGTTCGGGCACAAAGAGACGGTGCTGCATCAAGGAGAGGGACCGATTTGGTCGACGAGGTGGCGCGGAAATATGATTGCTTGGGCGAGTGACAAGGGCGTCCGAGTGTATGACACAGAGGCTAAGCAAAGGATCAGCTTCATCAGTCCTCCAAACAAGGAAGTCAGGGGTGATCTGAACAGGTGCTCGCTGTATTGGCAGGACGACAAGACCTTGCTCATTGCTTGGGCGGACCATATCAAGGTTGCAAAGATCAAAGAAAAGCAGACCGGAGGAGCGACAGCAAGCTCGAGCGCGAGTATTACGTCAAACTCGACACAAAGTGCCGCAATGGCATTGAGCAAGGTGGGAGTTTCCGGGGCAACTGCTGGACCGCATTACTATATCGAGATTACGGCCATCTTCCAGCTCGATTGTATGATCTCAGGCATTGCTCCTTATGGGCTCGACTACCTCGTGCTCGCTTATGTCACAGAAGAACCCGAAGACGAGTCTGACGAGTCTGAAGACGGTCTAGAAGATGGCTCCGTCAGACAAGTGCTCAAACGAAGTGAGGTCTTGCGGCCAGAATTGCGAATTATCAGCAGACAAGGTGAAGAACTCAGCTCCGACGTCCTCTCTTTAAACGACTACTCGCGCTTCCAATGCAACGATTATCTCCTTATCCCGTCACCAGAAGCCCACGCTTACTCTGCTGCCCTCCTTGCTGGTCGCAAAGTCCGCACAGCCTCGACACTCTCTTCCGAATTCTACGTCGTCTCTCCCCGCGATATTGTTCTGTCAAAAGCACGAGACGAGAAGGACCATGTCGGGTGGTTGCTCGAGCGACAACGATTCCAGGAAGCTCTTGTCAAGGTCGAAGCCCTGGGTCGCACGGCAGCGCTGCAAAATGGCTTTGATGCGGAGGATATTGGCAAGAAGTACCTCAACTGGCTAGTCGACGAAGACAGATATGATGAGGCGGCAAGGGTGGCGAGTAAGATCTTGGGTAGGAACGTCGCAGCGTGGGAAGATTGGATTTTCCTCTTTCTCGAAAAGGGCAAGTTGGAGTTGGCGATCCCGTTCATCCCAACGACGGACCCCAAACTCGGTGAGGTCGTGTATGACATGATTTTGGCACACCTCCTGGGGTATGACTTGGAGAAATTGCTGCAAATCATTCAGGAATGGCCACCAGAGATCTATTCGACCCATGCGGTGGTATTGGCGATTGAGGATAGGCTCAAGTCTGGAGGAAAGACGGAGGAAAAGTTGCTCATGGAGTGCGTGGCAGAGATCTACATCCGCAACCGCCATCCCGGAAAAGCGCTCCAATACTATCTCCGCTTGAGAAGGGCAAACGTATTTGATCTGATTCGAGAAAACAACCTGTTCACAGCCGTCCAAGACCAAGCACTGCTTCTTATCGAGTTTGAAGAAGACCTCAAGAGCCGTCGCGCACAAACTTCCACCTCGAAACACGGTGCAGCGATAGACCTCTTGGTCGATCACACCTTTTCGATCCCAATAGGCCGAGTCATCTCTCAACTCGAAACACATCACAAGTACCTCTACATGTACTTGGACGCCTTGTTCGAAAGAGACTCGCAGCAGGTGACCCCGTTCTCGGACCTGCAGATCAAACTATATGCGGAGTACGAGCCAGCACGACTCATGCCATACCTTCGCGCCATGTCCAGCTTTTACTCTTTCGAAAAGGCGTATTCGATCTGCGAAGAACAGGACTTTGTGCCCGAGATGGTATTTCTCCTGGGTCGGGTTGGCGATAACAAACGGGCTTTGTCTCTGATTATCGAGAGGTTGGGTGATGTGGGGAGGGCGATTGACTTTGCCAAGGAGCAGAATGACGATGATCTTTGGGAAGATCTTTTGCTCTACTCTGAATCGAGGCCAGCCTTCATCAGGGGATTGTTGGAGAATGTGGGAGCAGAAATCGATCCGATTCGACCGATAAGGAGAATCAAGAACGGGTTACAGATTCCGGGGTTGAAATCGGCCTTGATCAAGATTTTGAGTGATTTCACACTGCAGATCAGTCTTCTCGAGGGATGCGAAGCCATACTGAGTCATGATACCAAGGTACTTTCGGATGAGTTGCAGAGGTCGCAGTTGTACGCGAGTTATATGGATGACGAGAGCGTCTGCGCTAGTTGCAGCCAAGCGCTTTTCGCAGCAAAGAGCAAGGACGGGGGCGAAGGGGATACGTACACCAAAGCCAGGCAGAGCAAGGTCGTTGTTTATCTTTGCGGACATGTACATCATCTCAAATGTCTGCTTCCACCAGCAAACATTCCGGTGATGAAGACACCGGCGGCAACAGGCGAAATCAAGTGCACAACGACGCAAGCTTTCGCAAGTACCCCTAGCATTCGTCAACGATGGAGTCGGATCGAGCCTCAACCCACTCCAGATGCCGAAAAAGGAATCGGAGTTGCAGAAGCAAAGCACGTCACTACAGCATCGGTGGTGGATTTGTCGAATTACGGGCCACTACAGCGAGCAAATCATGCCACGGAGCAGTTTCAAGCACGTCTCAATTACGAGGCTAGATTGCGCTCTACTGTGGTCGGCAAAAGAGGTTGCCCGAGTTGTCTTAAGGAAGGTCTTGTGGCCCCTGCGTACGCTTGACCTTCCTTCAGGCATTCCACTTGTTAAGCAGTTTCATATTCAACGAATCTCATGGCATTGCCACAAAACCTTCGCATCTATTACCCAAGATCTGCGTCGTAAGCCCGGACACACTCTTCATCTTGGGTTTCATGTCATGGACAATTGTTTGATTCTGCAAAAGGGGAGTTCTAGACATTGAGCCTTCCTTCGGCACTGGCCCTCTCCAAGGGTGTAGGTTTGCCTTCCCACATGGCTCTCTCCCTCTCTCCCTGGGCACCCATCCTTGGTGGAGGCGTGAAAAATTTGCATCGACTCTTGAAAGCGTCTAGACTTCTTGCTCTGATGATACTTTCGACTTTGAGTTCATTGTGCAGTTGTCTTGCCAAGGTTTCAGCAGTATTTTCGGCTCTGCTCCATCGTATTTGACTTGATGCCGAGCTTTTGGTTTTCGGATTTAAAGAAGGTTTGTAATCTGCGTCTAGGATGCGATCTGACGTTGGAACATTTGAGTCGACTGCTGTTAAGGGAGGTAGAGTAGGGTTTGCAGCTTGGTCGGCGACATTGATGCAAAAGCGTACTGCATCTTCTCTACCCGACCAGACGGCGACCAATTCATTCCAAAACTCGACACATGCACCGGGTGCAGGTGTACTATACGTGCTCGTCCCCAAATCTTGTACACTATCACTCTTTGCGTTCCCTGAAAGCAGACTTGGACTTGTGGACTGGCCCAAGGCACGCGATCGTGCAAAGCTTCGGTTGATCCGAGTGGTAATCCCATCGTCCAACGCACGGTATTGTCGAAGAAGCTCTTTGAATTCTCGGATGTTCAGACACGTAGATGGCAAAAGATTTGTCACGGAAGGTGGTGTCAGTGGTTTAAGAACTGAGGCTGATCCAAGGTCTACCGTCTCATACTGAGGGGCATATGGAGTAGAGGTAGGTGCAGAAGATGCGTCTGTGTTGGAAGGTTGGGTCGCAGTAGCAGCGTCAGTGGACTTGCGGTTGAAGCGGCTCAACGAGGGTGAGACCCAGGTCGACATGTTGAAAATCTCTTGAACGGGTAGAGCTGTATCGCGGATGAGTTAGGGTGAGTGAGATGATGGTAAGACGATCAGGTGGGCAGAGGAAAGACCGCGCGATTCGCTACAAGATCAACCTGCTACACACACAGGAACATGTGGTAATCTTCCTTTTGGCGGCTCAGTCGTCTGCACGAACCGTCCTCCGGAATCCGAGCTTTCCCCAACCTCACGTCACGTCACCTCACCTCCGCTCAACCACACCCTTTTTTGATCTTCAATGTTGGCCATGGCTCCAAGGAAGCTCCTTTCTGCCCATCTTTGCTAGTCATTGCGGAGGGCGAGGAACTACACTCACATGAGCTCTCAAGGTATTTGATTGGAAATCGTAATTTGTTCCTGATATTAACAGCTTTTTACACCTGAATATACTTGTATGGGTTCAAGATGCCTTTTGGGTCGAAGATGTCTTTGATTTTCTTCATATACTCGATGCTTTCTGGCGTCTTTGTGTATCCGATCTTGGTAGCCTTCATCAGTCCCAGCCCGTGCTCTGCACTGACACTTCCCTTTACCCTACTTGTCCACTCGTAGATGTACGGCTCGATGATCTGCTCGATCTTTTCATCGTAGCTCTTCGCCACAATGTTGATATGAAGATTACCATCGCCAATGTGGCCATATCCGCACACGGCACCTACATCCTTGCCCTCTCCATGAACTCCATGCTCGTCAAATCGATTCCTCATGTCCACCACCAAGTCGTACATCTTTCCGATGGGCATCGAGAGATCGTACTTGAACACCTTACCCATCTTGCCTGCTGCCTCGGGAATCGACTCGCGAAGCGCCCACAAACCCTGAAGTTGAGTTTCGTCCTGTGCAAGCACACCATCCTGAATCATACCCTCCTCCAGCAGGTGTTCGAGCAGCACTTGGAGCTTCTCATCGTCATGATCCTTGTTGCTGCCGCTGGTTTCGATGAGGACGTAGAACGGATGGCGCGCCTCAAAGGGATCTCGGACGTGTGCCGTGGCGTGCTTCTGCACCACATCGAACGAAGTCTGATCGAAGAATTCGAACGCAGAGAGGATCTCGCCGCAGTGCTTCTTGACTTGGCCAAAGACTGTCTGCACCGCCTCGTACGAGTCCAAGGCAAAGACGGCTACATTCATGGCAGAAGGGCGACGCGGGGTGATGATGGACACTCCAGTAATGAGACCGATAGTGCCTTCGCTGCCGATAAAAAGCTGTTTGAGATCAAAGCCTGTGTTGTCCTTACGAAGAGTGGAGAGGTTGTCCATGATTGTTCCATCTGGAAGCACGACTTCAAGACCGAGCACGTTCCCATGCAGAGATCCGTAGCGAAGGAAACGCAAACCACCGGCATTGGTAGCGACATTGCCACCAATATGACATGATCCTTTGGCACCAAGATCGAGAGGCATCATGTAGCCCTTCTCGCCGATGTGGTTGTCCAAGGCCTCAAGAATGCAGCCTGCGTCGCAAACCAATGTGCCGGCGACCTCGTCGAAATCGCGGATCTGATTCAGTCCGCTCAGCTGAACTACGACCTCGTCGAAAACAGGAACACCGCCTCCCACGAGCCCGGTGTTTCCACCTTGTGGGACAACCGCAATGTTCTTGCTGTGGCAATATTTCATGATACCCGAGACTTCCTGCGTAGTCTTGGGCTTGAGGACAAGCTGGGACTTGCCGTGGTACTTGTTCATCCAGTCATTGTTAAATGTGTCGAGCTCGGATGCATCGACGATCTGATACGAGACGGAAGAGCCCGATTCAGGGGCAATAGTGGTGAGAATTTGAGAAGCGGACGGTAAGATCTTGGTGAAAGCTTCCACATCGGCAGAGGTGATCTTCGCAAAGGCGTCGCTGCGGGCAACTGTCGCCAGAGTTCGAAGTGAGGGAGATATTGGAGAGCTGACAGATGCTGGGAAATTCTTTGAAGCAGGGCGGGACGAGTAAGAGGCGATAGAGCCGGAGGAACCGATGGCCCGTGGGAGTGCCGACTGCACTTGCTGAGAGCGAAGAAGCCGAGCGAAAGTTCTGCCGGTAGCGCGAACTCTTGGTGTGGCGTTCATCATGGTGATAATGCTACGATTACCAGAAGACCCTTCAGCAGGCTATTGCGAAGCAGAAATGATTGATACGGTGAGGGTAGGGTGGGGTTAGGTAGGAAAGAAAGAGGATGTCGAACATCAAGAGGCTTGAATTAAAGTGAGAAATATGGCCACCGTGCGTGGGAAGCCGATTTTTATCAGAGTCGAATTGATTATCAAGATTTTCCACACGCGCTCGGAGTCATCCCGGCTGTCGCCTTTTGCTGCTGCGTTTGACGTTTACGAGTTCGACTTTGAGCGTTCAATTCCCCGAGAGAGAGGTGAGCGTCTAGAGATCCGACAGAACGACGAGCTGTGTGGTTGCAGTGTAGAGCTGCAGTGGATACTTGCTGCATGCTGTGTTGACACTGTTCAGGGTCCAAGTTGGACAAGATGGTTCGGATGTTCCCGCCATCGTGAGATAGTGTGAGGATGGCTGATCGAACATCGGCAACCTGTCTCGGACACAGACGGTGGCGGACAGAGAGACTTACTAATCGAATGGCTTCCCGCCCAACAAGTCACTGTCACTCGAGAGTTGGAAACGTTCAACAGCATTGGGGCAGTAAGGCTCTGGAGAAGACGCCGAACACTTTTCATAGCGCACAGCGTGTAAGCGACGTGACCCAGGGGATTGCTGTCTGGTCGGATGAGCCGATCAATCCGTCGATTGGAAGCAGTCGGATGTCGGGAAGCGTGCGCTCTGTATGACCGCAGCCGTTGTAGACCGATGCTCAGCCAAGTGAACCTTGTTTCCAATTTACGATACAGTAGATTCGACAAAAGTCTCTTTGTATATCGGCCTTTGATGGACGAGAACATACAGGATATATCGCTGAGTACGGACGTTGCATCCTCGATCCGTCTGCTTCTTTGATGGTTTAATTCTGCTGAGATCGAATCGAGATGATGTACGTTAGACCCATAAGACTCGAAAATCTCCGCGTGTGCCGAAAATGTCAGTCAGATCAGGGTCCTCTTGGTGAGGTCTTTCAGGCACCTTGCTGGTGAGAAACTGTCCGAAACAGCACAGAATTCAGGCTTTTCATTAGTGCTGTGAAGGCAAGTGTGGAGTCGAGAACTCGTTAAAATTTCTTTGAAAATTCGACTTTTTCCGGCCACCAACCTGGTCGCTTCCAGACTCTCCCATTCTAGGTCTTTTAGTCGACGTACAGTTCCTGAAGTAACTCCAACTCGACTACACCAAATAGCAACATTAGGTCGCATCTGGTCACCCGACCCATTCCATCGTATCTTTCGCCAGCTCAGCCGACAACATCTCCACCACCTACTTTCACATATTAAGGCGTAGGCTATCTGGATCGAGCAATCTCCCCGCGCCTGTTATCGCATCTGCATTTAACAACTCCACAATCTACGCATCGAGCATCGTTCGGCACTCCCCGGTCTCGCCACAAAAAGCATCTATAGAGCATTCCAGACTATTTTTGCATACAGCATACCGCGGCGCCTAAGCCGTTCACGATCGCTTCACTCTGTAAACCATTTCTGGGCCTGGCAGTGAGAGCGCAATTCCGCAATCATAGCTTCACACCCACGCGCGATCGCACGCGAAAGCTTCCGCACCTCTCCAAGCTAGCAATCTCCGACGCGACAGCTCTCTTTGCGGAACTCGAATACCTTACAGGCATCGTCCACATTCAAGCTAGTCGCTGTACGCCGCGGCTAGATTACAGGACATCGAGGTGGCCACAGCCCCTCTTGTCCAACACCCCACACACAGCCCAGGATGGGAAGCGATCTCGATCAGCAAATAGAGCAACTCAAAAAATGCCAGCCTCTATCTGAGACGCAAGTCAAAGAGCTCTGCCTCAAAGCTCGAGAGATCCTCATCGAAGAGGGTAATGTCCAACATGTCGATGCGCCGGTTACTATTTGTGGCGACATCCACGGCCAATTCTTCGATCTGATGGAGTTGTTCAAACACGGAGGCATTTGTCCGGAGACCAACTACCTGTTCATGGGCGATTTCGTCGATAGAGGCTTCTATAGCGTCGAAACATTCCTACTGTTGTTGGCGTTGAAAGTCAGGTATCCGGATCGGATAACGTTGATCCGAGGCAATCACGAGAGCAGGCAAATCACTCAGGTGTATGGATTCTATGACGAATGCGTACGAAAGTATGGCAGTGTCAATGTGTGGAGGTACTGTTGCGAAGTGTTTGACTATCTTGCTCTCGGTGCCGTGGTGGATGGGAGGGTTTTTTGCGTTCATGGAGGGCTTTCTCCGAGCATCACCTCTTTGGATCAAATCCGCAGTATCGATCGAAAACAAGAGGTGCCACATGATGGAGCCATGTGCGACCTGCTCTGGAGTGATCCGGATGATATAACGGGTTGGGGTATGAGTCCAAGAGGTGCCGGGTATCTGTTCGGAGGAGATGTCGTGCAGCAGTTCGCACATACCAACGATTTGGACCTCATCGCAAGGGCGCATCAGCTCGTTCTCGAGGGTTACAAACTCATGTTTGATCAGACCATCGTTACGGTTTGGAGCGCGCCCAATTATTGCTACAGGTGCGGAAATGTGGCCAGCATCTTGAAGTTGGATGATGCTTTGAATCAGAAATACGAAACGTTTGATGCGGCAGCACAAGAAGCTCATGGTGTTCCAGCAAAGAGGCCCGCTCCAGAGTACTTTTTGTAGCCACCCAAACACACCCTCTTGATCGGAACCATCTTCTTCAACCGCGGTACGTATTGTATATCAATTGGGTTCTGTCTCATAAAGCTTGGTCGAGGGGAAAAGAAAAAAAAAGGAGCAAAGCCACCAAGTTGGGCTGCGTTATTTGTACTTTTATATCCGTTTCTCTTTCCCTTTCTGTATTAAAATAAAATAAATAAATAAATGAATGAAAGCCATCTGGATTGCTGCATATGTTTTTCGCTGGGTGTGTACTCTGCTGTCTGTCAAAGGGCGTTGCGTACACTGAAGCAAAAAGTTATGTCAAGAAGTAGGGACAGAGTGGTTCGACCCAAGAATGCTCGCCAGTCTCCAGCCCGATTAAAACACATTTGGAGAGTCGTGATAGGCTCGATTTTGTACGCAACGAAATTCAGAGGTTGGAAATGATAATAATCTACAATGACAGACATGCGCTTGAGCTTGCCCGCATTGTCTAGACGCCTGCTAACCAGAGTCGCTACTTTCGCATTTCCCTAAACGCACCACCACTCTTAGAGTTCATGTTCAGAACCAGTCAAAGTGCGCAAAAAAAATGGTGTGGGTCTGCCCTCTTTTTTTCAGTAGCCAGCGGCACCGGGAGCTCTCTCACCCTCCCTCCTGAGTTTGAGGTAAACCTCCTTCATCCTACCGAGATCGCTCGCTCCAGGTCCACTCCTTGCGATTGTCTTGGACTGACTATTCTTAAGTTCCAGGATGTTTGTAACTCGATCCCATGTGGTACCTTCGGCCAGTTGCTTGTTCCTCTCTTCCTGAAATTTGGCTTCGGTCTCCTTGTTGGCTGCAATGTTCTTTTCCTTCTTGGCATTGTACTCTGCGTAGAAATTGTCAATGTCTTGTTCAGCCTTGGAAATGGCTTCTGCTTTTTTACGTTCTCCTTCAGCGTCACGTTTGGCGATAGCATTCTTTTGAGATTCCCGCCAAGCTCGGACGGCTTCTGGTTCGGATTCTGGCTCGTTGTCGTAATTGTAGCTATAGGTGGGTTGGGTAGGGGCAACGGCAGCGGCAGAGCGAGATGCGGTGGGAGCCAAAGATGCTGGAGCGGGGGCGCTCATAAGGTCATCCTATGAAAACAGATTCATGAGTCGAGTTTGGAAAGGAGAAGGAGCGGATGAATGTCAGTTTACTTGTCCGGCATTCGAAAAGCCCCTTCCAAGTCGAGCGAGACTGGACATATTTACTCACAGTATCGCCATACGAGGCACCGTTACCGTTTGTCGCCGGCGCATCATCGAGTTCAGGAAAGTTCTGTTCAAACTTGCCGACCTCATCATTGGCATCCACTCTGGTGGCAATGACCGGCTCAGGTTCGTCATCGAATCCGAATCCAAGAGTGCTCCCAGCTGCATTTCCACCAGCTGTAGATGCGGGGATTCCATCGTTGTCGAGAGCGGGGAAAGCAGATGCGGAGCGTTCAAAATCATCTCCCATAGCTCCACCGGCGGCAGGGGCCGAGGAAGAGCCGAACAAGTCTGCATCTCCGGACAGAACGCCAGCTGCTTCTCGCTCACGTGCGAGGAAATCAGCGGTTGGGTCGGAAGGCTTTTCGGAACCAAAGTCAAAGGCCATGGTTGGTATGTGTGTTGTTGGCAATTGGCGACTGCTTGTGAGAGATTTGTTAGGTTTGTGAAAGGGCGTGATATCAATAGTCGCGTACGTGTCTGGAAAGACTGTTCACCTTGATCGAGTGCGAGATATGGGTATGGTATTTGATTATGGTGATGAGGAGGTGGTGGTAGTGATGGTAATGGATTGGAAATGTGAATGTAGAATATGGGTTTGAGAGTATGTGTGTGAATTGTTTGCGTTGACCTTCCACAGCTGGCAAATGCACACTTTCGCTCACTCTCACTGGCCACTGCAACCTGCAAGATCGAGTGCCTTAATCGGAGCGTGACTTGTTGGTTGTGTCTGTGCACGTCCATCGACTGTCCAGCCAACAGAGGAGTAGCAGCGGCTGCAGCTCCATGTCGAAAAACTCGCGTTGGTGCATCGGGCTCGATTTACATCCATCCAAATCGTTGTCTTTGCCTCGTGATCAATTATCGCATCTCTTACAATTGTTAGCACTCCTCTCACCTCACATTTTAACGCTAAGCGACTGTTTGAAAACGTTGCCTAACTCAGTCACTCCTGTCTTCTGGCCTACACTTTGTCCTTCTTTGCGCTGTGAATCCCTTCCAAAGCAATGATAGCCAAGATGTGCCACTAATAAGCCATACTTTAAAAAACCGAATTTCATACTACACAAGACACAAGAGCTTTCAAACAATCAGACCAAAGGTTCTTGGAGACCTGATGCATTCAATTGGAAAATGCGATGGTGGCTTCGGCATCATCTCTGGTTATGAGAGTGATGTTGAGGGTGAAAATACATGATAGAAAGTATGGAAGAGAGAGAAAGAGGGAAATGCATGTTGATGTACAACTTGGTCCTTATCGCAAGCTCTCGCCCTCTAGCAACAAAGACCCTTGGATTTTCGACTTTTGAGTGTGAAGGGTAGTAGTCACAATCGAATCACAACATGCTCTATATCGCGACACTCGGTTTTAGAGTAACATCGCGATCAAGGACATGTGAACATTCAATCATGTTCGGAGAAGTGAAGCAAGCAAAGAGAAAAAGAGGCGTTCTGTTCGGCGGTGAATGAGAGCGCTTTAGAAACGACCAAACTGCTTGGCGGCCTTCTCGGCAGACTTGTTCTTGGCGACCTTGAGGACGTTGAAACGAACAGTCTTGGAAAGAGGTCGGCACTGACCAATGGTGACGGTGTCACCGACCTGGACACGGAAAGCGGGCGAAACATGGGCGGCAACGTTCTTGTGGCGCTTCTCGTAACGCGAATACTTGGGCACAAAGTGAAGGTACTCTCGGCGGATGACAATCGTACGGGTCATCTTGGTGGAAACCACCTTGCCGGTAAGGATACGCCCACGGATCGAAACAAGACCAGTCCAGGGGCACTTCTTGTCTGTTGAGTTGGCCCAAACGTAGAGTCAAATGAAGGATGGAGACGCGAGAGAGAGAGACAAGTATTTGGTTAGTACGTAAGATTTGAGGATGCGAATGTGATCCAGAGGCAGAGATCACAGCGTCGGAGCGCATCAGCTCGCAGCTCAATTCCAGTCTCTTCGCAATTGTCGATAGCAGTATTCGTGTCGGTAGCGGTGTTGATAGGATGAGAAATTGGATGCTGTTGAACGGATGGTAGTTTCAAGACTTTCTCCTCCCTGTCGAAAGTCGAAAGTTGCAATCACTGATCATCCAACATCTTTGAATCGACTCTATGAAAGCAATTCTGTCGAATGCATGGTAGCATCACATGTTGTCACAGTAGCGCCAGAGTTAGACAGGCAAGAGACTGATGTGCCATGTACAATACTTGCTCCTTCGTGTCCCTGGTCAATTCCCCTCTAGTCTACAACAACGCAGATCTCCTATTTCTGACGTAGCTTTTTTCGATCTGATTGATATGTCCGGCTTGCGAGTCCCCTCCCCGCAATCTCAATCTTTTCAGCAATATGACTGTCATCGTCCCTCCCTTGAGTCATTGACCTCTTCAATATGTGCTGATGAATATTATCGTCTGAACCTCCGTCACTGAATCCTGGCGTAAAGCTTTCCTAGCGTAAACTTTGAGCTACGATGCGAAAGTCAATGTCTAAATAAAACGATTTGATTCAATCTCTTCTCTGTCTTCTTATTGAAGGTGAATCTGCTGCCCGAGACGCTGATGCTGTTGTAATCATGTTATGACGCCGCTGCGATGCTAAAGATTTTCCCATGTCGGTGCTGCTACTGCGACTGTCAAAGTTGGTATCGCTACTATGTGTCGAGATTGCATGATACTGGAACTGATTTGCGCGGATGATGTCCACTGTGTCTCATACTGGAAGTGATTGTTGGTCAGGTTGTTGATCGAGTGCTTACCAATGTAGGTACCGTCAATGGCGGCACGGGGGGTCTTGAAGCCAAGACCGACATCCTTGTACCATCGGCGGTCGCGGGTGGTCTTGCGAGCAGCCTTGGAGTTCTGGAAGATGGGCTGCTTCTGGAAAGCCTTTTCGGTCTGGACACCGAGCTCAACGTTCGACATGATGGAATATACGGTGGAGAAAGGCAAAAGGGGGTTGAAGGTCTTGAGGGTAAGCGATGATGGTGACGACGACGTCTAGTTTGAGAGATTAAGATTGCCAGAGCCACACGCTATGAACGGCTAACGGTAGACTCAACTGTGCTAAACTGGGCTGGTGCAGGGCTCGAGTTCTGCTGTGTCCACCCGAGAAATCTCCAAATCCTCGAATTCGCAGACTGAGGTCGAAATGCCTATCTTCCCTCTCTATCCTCCCCTGTCTGTGTTGTGCTCTGTTGATCCTCGTTGCTTGCTACCTTTCTTCTGAGTCCTCACTCAGTTCGTTCTTGCTTGCCATTGCTGCGTTTGCTTTTTGCTTCCTCTATCTTAGCGCTGTCTGCGCGTTTGAGCCTCCAAGACTGATCTGCAACCGCAAACTTTCCAAACTTCTATGCGCGATTCGCCAATTAGGAAATTCAGCAAGTTTAAAATGAAAATTATAGTACTCGAGGAGGTAAAGAAAGGGTCTCACGTGTTTTCTCAGAGAGCTCGGCCGAGGTACATGTTCTGCCGTGAGCGTGGAGCAATTTGCAGATCACATGTGGACTTGATCGGGTGTACTTGACGATTCGACAGGCTAGCGCATCAATGGAAGGATGTTGCTCTCCCGATGGTGTTGTGCAATGGCTGCAAAGCCAAGATTGGCGGCAGACTCGAGCTGATTTTGAGGTTTGTCACCAGTGGAAGGCGTCGATGTTACTCATAACCTGTTCACCATCCAACACCATATCTCTCGTATTCCCATTCTTCACCATACGTGCTGAGTAGGAATCGCCTTTCATATTTCCCTAAGCGATCCCTTTCGAAGAAGCCAACCTTTTCCCTTTTCCACCACCAATCACCAACATGTCTGACGTTGAGGAGGTTCCCCAGCAGGTCGAGGACGTTCAGGTCGAGGAGGCTGCTCCTGCCGCCAAGGGTGCCATGTCCATTGAGGATGCTCTCCAGGAGGTTCTCAAGAAGGCCCTCATCCACGATGGTCTCGCTCGTGGTCTTCGTGAGTGCGCCAAGGCCCTCGACCGTCGTCAGGCCCACCTTTGCGTTCTCGTCGAGACCTGCAACGAGCCCGAATACCTCAAGCTCATCGAGGCTCTCTGCAATGAGCACAAGATCGACTTGCTCAAGGTTTCCGACCCCAAGACCCTCGGTACCTGGGCCGGTCTCTGCAAGATCGACCGTGAGGGTAACCCCAGAAAGGTCGTCGGTTGCTCTTGCGTCGTCGTCAAGGACTACGGTGAGGAGTCCGAGGGTCTCAACGTTCTCCTCGAGTACTTCAAGTCCCGTTAAGCATATTTCACAGCGTTTTTTGGACACCTAGGATCCTCTGACTTGAGTAGGCCGTCCATCTTCGTTTGCTTTTCTCCGATTGAAGGTTAGTATATTTGTTACTACGATTTGGTTTTGATGACTTGTGATGACCACATGGAGAATCTGGAGAATCCCTTCATGTCGGATGGGTTTGGAATGTTAAGAACAGTAGAAAGTGCTGCGATGAAATGGCCTCGACGACTGCAGTTCCATAACGAGGTATCAGAGAGAGAGAAAAGGAACAGGGAACAAGTGATGAAAGGCTGGTGCTCGTTGCTCAAATTCAATGATGATATACAGGACTCCCTCAACGGATAGTGCCCTTCTTTTGCAGTTGGGTACAGAGAAGAAAAACACCCTATCCGGAATCATTATACACTTGTCTGACACCGAGCCAGAGCGAAGTCTTCAACTTGGTCAGAAGCTGGGCACTGCAGAGGGATGGCTGTCTTAAGCATGGTCACCATTCGGGATGCAACGTTCTTTCTGGTGTGGTGAACAACGACTGACTCTTTTACCTCCTTCTCTTCTTACACGTTGCTTGGCTATCGCATAGTCAATTGTCGAGTTCATTTGAAATTCCCGCGCTTCTAATCCAAAATTTGGCTGTTTACTTAGCCGGGAAAAAACCCAACATACATTCATGCGTGTGATAGTTATCTCTTCGTCATGCTGAAGTTTACTGAATCGATCTAGTTATCTTTCAGTTGTCAACTTGAATGACACCAGAGGTTGTGAAAGGTGGGGTATATTGCAGTAGTCTGATGCTACAGTATGTCATGTGGCAAATGTACGTGCGTGCTGTTTCACAGATGAGGAGGAGTGTGTCGGGACATTGGCCATCACCGCCTCGAGTGGCCGAAGCGATCTGCTGAGGGTCTATCGCGACCCAGCGGTCTGGATGATTTCGACGCCAACACCAAGGAGGGGTCAGGCTTTACAACACAATCGAGAAAGTCTCCATCAGCCAAATCAATTTCAGCCAAGGTGATGGCGGCAGCCTTTTCGTCGATCTCGTCTGTCAACATGTCGTATCCAAGCAGTTTAGAGGTTGACGGACCATTGCTAGGATCAACATGCCTGTCATCTGCTGTATCGACATCCATTTCGTGCTTGTCATCTTGATCGAGGTCGGAAAGCAGGGCAGAGACGCTATCAAAAGGAACACGGGTGACGCCTACGCCGAGTGGGGTGGCTTCGAAATCTCGCAATCGGTGGTTCCAGTAAATATGCCTGAAGGCGTGCGGGGCGAGCGGCGTTGAAATATCGGGATCGGCATCGTACAGCAATTGCGCAACTTCTCTTAGGGTGTTGGTCTTCCTGCAAGGTCGAAAAGGCGTGTAAAGAAGGCAGCAGAGGCGGGTCAGCAAAGAGCTTGTAGGCATACTTCGGAAAGGAGAAGCGAATGAATGCTACCAGACGTAGAGCTTGAACTCGTCGCGGATGGTTCTGCTATCGAAATGAAAGTCGTCCAATGACCGAAAAGGAGCGGGTTTGACAAACACCCTTAACAAGAACGGTGTAGCCTGTTAAAAAGAAGTGGCGTGAGGAAGCGTCAGTTTGAGCAAGTCGGCTCCCTCGGTGTGGTTGTCCAGAATATGTCAAGATATGCTTACATCATCACCAGGTGATGGAGGCCGACTAGCCATGCTGATGACTACTCTTCTGGAGAGTCACCTAAATCTGCTGTTCGCAAGTGGTGTTGGTCGTGCTGAGCATGTAAACAACCATATGGACGCGCAACGAGGTGATTGCTTCGGATGGTTTGAAAAAAGTGGAGGAATGGGAAGCAAGCAAGCAAGCTCAAGCAAGCAAGCTAAATTAAGCAAGCAAGCTGACTGACAACATTCACACATATCATTAATTTGGTGGCTGTTAGATTGTTGCAAGCCAAGAAAAGTGTGAAATTGTGCGTGATGTTGCTCTGTCAAAATTCAAGACGCGGCAACAGTTGAAAATAAAAGGTGGATGAGTGTTGTTCTCCAAACGAGACGCCAAATTTCTAATTTTTGATTGAGACTCGTTTGACTACAAAGACAAAGGCATCATTGTTCAATCAATAAGGTATTGCCTTTGCATGCTGTTGCTATTGGACCCTCGAGAGTGTGATATACGCTAAACAAGGAGAGAGCTTCCTCGGTCAATCACACGCAACCGAGCTTCTTTCATCTGAACAAGACTTTCTTACGATACTGTATCACCTTCCCTTGTCGGTCTTGCTGACTAAAAATACACTGCCGAGTATACTTGAAGCTTCAAGCGCATTCTCTTTTTTCCAAGCGCAGAACAGCCTTGTGACAGCAGAGAATCACATCACCACAGCAAACTACTTTCGTTGCCTTTGTCTGTTGTCACCTTGACAAAATTGGGCTGTAACAGCTTCGACAAATTCATCTGTACCTTCTCAGGACTGGACTGCAATCTAGTTGCTCTTGACCTTGAATTCGAGAGGCTACTTTCAACCGAGCCACTCACCCAATTACAGCGATTAATTGGTATAACGCTACGCCAACGCCATGTCGCGAACCTGCTGAATCACAAACTCCTCGAAAACAGCATACAAGAACTGGCTTGATGCGCAGTGCATACATGCAAAGGCTTCGAGCATACAGAGTCATCTGATTCGGGACGCATTCATACCTACTTTTGCCTGCAGTCCCGTCACGGCCTCAAGAACGCAGAAGATTTGCGGCGAGCGAGCCTTCCTTCAGTATGACAGAAGTACACCAACAGCAAGGCGGTCTTTCACCGGAAACACCACGCCACCGAGTTTCATCACGCAACATCGACCTCGGTAGTACCGAAATATCCTCACTAGCCAAATCTGAACCCGTCGCTGCTCCCTCAACAACTATACCCTCTCCACAGCGTACACCCCAGACATCAGCGCAAATAGCACAGCATCAATTACCGCAACCAATACAGCCTCAAGTACATCCAACACCTGGCGCAGCACAGAACAGAGACGAGAGTCAGTCTACCCTCATCGGTATGGTACACTCATTAGCGCGATCCCGCCAAGACGCTGTCGCAGCTAACCGGCAATCAGCATGTAATGAGCCTTCGCCTGCGCATCCTGGCCAGCTGGGTAGCCAACCGCATCGCCTCAAAGCTGGACCTTGCCCCGAGCACGTCGCAACAGTCGATGAGCAAGTCGACGATACAGATGATGGAGACGAAGCTACCGAAGAAACTACCGACACCCATATTAACACCTCAAGCGAAGACGCCAAGCACGCTGAGCTCATCAAGCTCCAAGAAGAGATCGAGGATCTAGAAAACGCCATACAAGGTCTCGGTGACCACTACCACATCATTGACAGACTCGGTGAAGGCACCTTTTCGTCTGTATATAAAGCCATCGATCTTCAGCATCATGCTTTCGACAACGACGAGTGGGTCAGCCGAGGCCTTCTTAATCCGTTTCGAAAGGGTGTATGTCATGTTGCCTTGAAGAAGATTTATGTGACATCAAGCCCACAGAGAATCTTCAACGAGCTCTCAATCATGGAGGATCTGCGTCCGGCAGAATACGTCAGCTATTTGATCACTGCGTTCAGGTCTGAGGACCAGATCGTCGCGGTAATGCCGTATAGCCGGCATGCGGACTTCAGGGACTACTACAAGCAGATGCCACTTGGAGACTTCAAGTTTTACTTTAGGTGCTTGTTTTCGGCACTACAGAGTGTGCACGAGGCCGGAATCATGCATCGCGATATCAAGCCGGCCAATTTCCTCTACGACCCCTCCACCGGCCACGGGACTCTGTGCGACTTCGGTCTAGCTGAACGTTTCGAAGCCACAGAATGGAGAGGCAAGTGCCACCATACGTGCCCAACGCCCCAACATCCGCATGGCACCAAAGAGATCAACCGTGCTGTCGACTCGATCTGGTTTGAACCGGGTAAAGCTCTCTCTGGCCTCCCTCTTCCTACTGAGTCTTCAACATCCGGAGCATCGACGGCGGACCCCAACGCAGAAGCACTGGGTGGCGCATCATCCTCGAAGCCTGGTGTCATGGAGCCCCCACCCGAGCGCATCGGCTACCTCGTCCACGACGCTCGTCAAGGAGTGCGAGCCAATCGTGCTGGCACTCGAGGCTTCCGTGCTCCCGAAGTGCTGTTCAAATGTCAAGATCAGACGGTAGCCATCGACATTTGGTCAGCCGGAGTCATCCTGCTCACCTTGCTCATTCGACGTTTCCCCGTCTTTAACTCTAACGACGACGTCGAGGCTTTGCTCGAGATTGCGGTCATCTTTGGCAAGTCCAGGTTGGAGATGTGCGCCATGCTCCATAACCGAACTTTCCACTGCAACATTCCTACGGTCAGCAATTCGGCGAGTCTGACGCACTTTATCGGAAAGTTGAATCCGGATCTCAAGAATCCTGGCCATCATCCGAATCCAAAGCAGTACCACGAGGATGTAGTCAATGCGCTGGATATGGTCAAGAGTTGTTTGCACGTCGACTGTACGCGAAGGAAGACGGCGGCAGAGCTGCTGGAGCATCCGTTCTTGAGGATTGATGATGAATTGGCGGAGGACGAGATGATGGAGGATGAGCACATGCAGCAGAATTTTGCGGACTATTATCAGGTCGGGGATGAGTATGCGGTTGATGCGAATGAGGCAAGGCAAGAGGTGAAGGGAGACGTTTATGAAGAGGAGGACGAGCTGGAGACAGTGGATGAAGATGAGTATGCAAGGAGCGAGGAGGTGGTCCAGCTGAGGAGCAGGCGTGGGGTGGAGGGGAAGCCATCCGAGACTGGTGAGCCCATTCGATCGCTGGGACAGCAGCAGCAACAGCATCACAATCATACCCAGCACCACCAGCATACTCCTATCGGAGCTGAGATGGCGCACACTGTTTCTGCGGCTAATCCTGCACACCTGATGTAGTTGATCATTCCTCTTTCCGAGGCATCAGCATGCTTCACATAAGCAGCCATACGAATGTTGTATGATTGCCGACACCAATTCATCATGGCTTCAAACTTTACATTTAATCCTGTTCCCATTCACATCTCTCTCTCTCTCTCTCTCTCTGTCTCTTCTCTCTCTGTCTCTTCTCTCTCTGTCTCTTCTCTCTCTGTCTCTTCTCTCTCTGTCTCTTCTCTCTCTGTCTCTTCTCTCTCTGTCTCTTCTCTCTCTGTCTCTTCTCTCTCTGTCTCTTCTCTCTCTGTCTCTTCTCTCTCTGTCTCTTCTCTCTCTGTCTCTGTCTCTCTCTCTCTCTCGCGCGCGCACACACACACACGCAAGTATGCGCTTTGGCACAATTCAAGGAAATGCAGGACACACGATCGGAAGTGTGAGATTTTTGGGAATGAAAGGAGAATATACTTGAAAAAGCCATCAACAAGGACGGAGTTGGAGATGTTTGCGAAAAAAAAAAGAAAAAAAAAAGGATCCACGTTTTAGGCATCGATTTGGTTCTCTGCGTCTTCGTCGTCTGCGATATCTTCGTTGTCCTCGCCAAAGTTAGCGGGCACACGGTAGAAACGGATGGTTTGCTTGTTGGGGTCTTTGAGCAAGACGTACTTTCCTTGGTCTGCCTTTCTAGCCAAATCAGCGATGGTACGAACGATACCCCAACCGTTACCGAGGTTGACTGCCATCTGACCTGCGAGTTCTCTGGGTTTGAGCCAAGAGGTTCCTAGAATGGTGTGACGCGAAGCATCCTTTGGGTTGGCACGAGAAATGTAACCCAACTTCATGCTATCCGCACCTGCCAACAAGGACTGGACAGCGAAACGAGCGAGTTTGAACGAGTTGTTCTTCATCTCTGTGGCCACAACCGCACCACGCTGCGAATCCAGCTTGGAACGCCAATCCTGTGCTCCACCAGCACCTTGAGCACGAGCATCAAACTCGTTAAGCGACTTGATTGTGATGAGTTGCTTCTCCTTGGATGCACCAACAGTGAAAGCGTCCACTTCGGTACGAACCACAAGTTCAACAGGATCGCTTTCCTCGGAAGAAAGGTTGAACTTGCGGTATCGGTAACCACAAGACGCGAGAGGATCGGTCTCATCGGGCGAATAGAAGGGGTTCGAGTGCTCCAACTTGTACGCAGTCTTTTCGTTGACCACCTGGAATGCAAAGTTCTGGTTGACATATGTAGCCTCGAGGGAAAGAGCCGAAGGAGTGTTGAGAGCATTGGCTTTGGAGGCCGCGTCGTTCTCTTTGCCCTCGGGAGCTTCGGCAGGAGGATCGGCTGCGTTTTCGTTGACAGTGAGGTAGTCGAAAGGTCCACCGTCACGTTTGTCGAAAAATACCTTGCCGTCGGCGGTCTTGGTGATGATAATGTCCCAAGAGTAGACGGAACGGGTGGCGCACATGAGCAAGGCGAGGATGGAGTCGGTCATGTAGATCTTTGCATCGTGGCTTGCTGAGATTTCTTGGATCACAGGGTCATCCGAGGTGGTGGGATTGTATCGCATGCGGTCGATGGAAGAGAGCGCCTGCGAAGTCTTGACAGTGACACGATCGTAAGATCGGTCGTACTCGAAAAGTGCACCGTAACTGGAAATGTCTTGAGGTTCGTCAACTTCGAGACGAAGCTTTCCGAGACGAACGAAGTCAATCTCCTCGACCTGTTCCCAGTCTTGACCCACGGTGACGGAAGCCTCACGAATACGTTGAGGCTTGTCCCACTCTTTCCAGCCGAAGCGTCCACCACCTCGGCCGCCCCGGGCACCACCACCTCGGCCCCCCCTAGCACCACCCCTACCACCTGCACCTGCATTTGCACCTGCACCAAACTTGCTACCACCCCTGCCGCCAGCGGCGCCGGCACCACCACGACCACCGCGAGCACCACGTGCGCTCATCTGACCCAAACCACCACGACGGGAAGCTGCGGTACGGGTGTTGTCAACAACGGAGAAGGAAGCTTCGTCATCACCGTGGAAGTAGGCGAAAGCGGAAGATGCGGCGGAAGTACCAAAGTTCTGCTGAACATCGCGTGCACGACCCTGTCGTCCACCACGAGCATTTGCATCGGCAGCAGTTGCACCGGTTACGTTGTTCCAGTCAGCGATTCGACCTACTTTGTCGTTCTTGGCATAAGGGGCGAAAGGGATGTCCTTAAGTTGAGAGGGGAGAGCATTGGAGCCCGAAGCGGGACCCCAGAGATCGTTGTCTGGCTGAAGCTTGGGGAGATTAAAGCTGGCCATGATTGAGTACTGGTGATGAGATGGATCGAGTGGAATCCGTTTCAATACAGTAGTAGGGTTCCAGAGTAGATGGAGAGAAGGCAAAGGGTGTGTTGGAGCACATTCTTACATGCGCGCTATAACCAAAAGACAGAGAGTCAGTGTGAGTTTCCTCGACTGTTTCAAGAGCTCCAATCTAAGCGCGGCAGATTGCTTCAAAGAGAGAAATTGTGGGCAAGTTTTTTTCTTCCCGACTAAAGTTAGTAAGTGGTGTAAGACCTTGGAAGGTAAAGATTTTTTGCAAATTGTTAGATCGACGTCTTTAGAAATTGCCAATTGATTTCACGTGATGGAAAACACGCAAGTTGCAAGTCTTGAAGATTGACAGCTTTGTACTTTGTTAAGCCGAGACATGGATTGGACAAAACACGCTTTCTTGGCTGAGTCGGAAGGGTGAGGGTGTTCCTTTTTGGGAGCTGCACGTATGTCATTTTTCAAAAACAAAGATCCGCACTTTGCGTCGACACTGGTGTAGGACCTATCAATTTTACTCCAACACGGGCACACTGCAAGAGAGTAAAAGAGATGAGGGTCCAAGTGGTGTTTGCAAATTAAATTGAATTTACCGTATCTTTGACTTTGCAGTGTGACTGACAGTAAGTACTGTAAGTACTGTAACTGTAGTGGCTCCTTAAACAACGTTTGACAATTATTACAAACCAAAATGCAGGCTCAGCTTTCAAGTTTCTGCTCTACCACCATCCACCTCGGTCGTCACTTCCGCCACTTTGTCGCTAGATATAAGTCATCCTTATCATAAGCTACCATTGGCATACCTACAAACATCATGTTCATGCTCAAAAGCCTCTTTGGTAAGATCTGGGGCGACTCCAACAACCAGGAGCTCGTCCAGATCCCTGCAGGTGCTCTTTACTTGGTTCGTCCCAATGGTCCTCAAGGTTCACGCGAGTGCATCTACGAAGATGCCGTTCTCGCCATACGCAGAACATCTACCGAACATCACTACCAACTCGTCGTCACAAAGGCGTTTCAGGACTCGCAGCCAGAGCTTGTCGACCAGGAGGACGAAGATCTGGAAGACGAGCGCGCTTTTCTCATCGATCGTGCACTCGAATTTCGACTCTCGACCCGCGGTAAGGATCGTACGCTCGTATGGAGAGACTTTGAAGGCGATGAGCATGAAATCCTCGAGTTTGTCATTGACAGCAAGCAGGTAAACGAAGTCACCATCACCATCTTCGAAATCACCTTTATGCAGTGCGTGTATGAGCAAGCCTTCCGCACCACTCACGAGCGCGCTACCGAAGAAGACCTTGATAAGCTCCGATACAAGGATGAGGCAGATCAGTTGCTCAAACGTGAGCGCAAACACGAACTAGACAAGAAGCTCCAGGACGCCGACGTCTCCTCCACCACCACGACTGGCACTGCCACCACCGTTTCAAAGTCAGAACCAAGTGCTAAACCTGCATTCCAAGTTGCTGCGACGGTGGCCCCAGCTGCCGACACGGCCGGCCCTCAAGTCGATGACAGCTCCGTCATCTTCTCCGCCAACGCAGATCTTTACCTCTACGATCTCAAGTCACAATACTTTTTAGTGCAGGAGCGCAAGGTCGATGTAAAGGTGGTTGAAGCCGGTCGCTTCCTCTTCTGGCTTTCCATCCATGGCGCCGACAAGGTTTGGCTCGCTCAGAAGGTTGAAGCAGATATGAATATGAACTTTTCTGCCGAACAGGCTTCCGCGGTCTGGAACTATTTCACAGACGACCGACAGTGCTTCTCCTGGCTCCTTCGATTCGACGGCAAAGAGGCCTACGACCACTTCCACAAGGGCTTCAGTAGAGTCATCTACGAGACACAGAACGAGGAACCGTGGGCAAAGGCCAAGAGCGACGACCGCGCCTACGCTGAAACAGCTTACGAGCAAGGAGAGCCCATGGACGTGGATGAGATCAGCGAAAGCGAGGGTGGCGATCAGTCCGTTCGCACGGCCAGGGAGGAAGAGGAGGACGATGACGAGGAAGAGGTGGCGGCTGCGTTGCAAACCGGTCGAGCCACTTCCGAAGAGGCGGGTTGGCCCGAGGAGTCTTCCCACCTTTCCGGCGCACAGGACGTCAACTCGTTGCTCGCTGTCGGCTACAAATTCGATCGATCCTTTGTGGCTCGCGGAGACAAGATTGGTGTGTTCAGGCATACAGATGACAACAAGCTCGAGTTCGACACTACCATCAACAACGTTGGCACGCCGAGCGGTAAGGGCTTCAAACCCTTGAAGATGATGCTCCACAACCAGGATGCACAGATGGTTCTGATGGACCCTTCCAACAAAAATGCAATCTTCAACATGGACCTAGAGTACGGCAAGATTGTTGACGAATGGAAGGTGCACGACGATGTACAGGTCAATAATGTGGTCCCCAACAGCAAGTATGCCCAGATGACAGCCGACAAGACCATGATCGGCCACTCGCACAACGGCATCTACCGCATCGATCCTCGTCTGGCGGGCAACAAGCTCGTCGACTCTCAGTTCAAGCAGTACGCGTCCAAGAACGATTTCTCCGTAGCCGCGACCGACGAGAAGGGTCGACTCGCTGTAGCGTCCAATAAGGGAGACATCCGACTCTTTGACTCGATCGGCAAGAACGCAAAGACGGCACTTCCCGCACTCGGAGACCCCATCCTCGGTATCGACGTCTCCCAAGATGGACGATATATTATCGCCACATGCAAAACCTACCTGCTGCTCATCGACACCCTCATCGGTTCTGGCCGCTACCAAGGTCAACTCGGCTTCGACCGTTCCTTCCCCGCCGATGCAAAACCTCAACCTAAGCGTCTCACTCTTAAACCATCCCACGTCGCCTACATGGGCTCAGCGATCTCCTTCACGCCAGCTCGTTTCAACACTGGTTCCGACCAAGAAACCTCGATCGTCACAAGTACTGGCGCATACGTCGTCAGCTGGTCCTTTAGGGAGGTCAAGAAGGGCAACCTTGGATCTTATTTGCTCAAGCGATACGGCGGTGAGATTATTCAGGACGAACACACCTATGGTTCAGATCAGGCCATTGTGGTCGCATTCGAACACGATGTTCAGATGGCCAAGAGAAGCCAGCTGTTGAAACCTACTCGAAAGTCGCTCGCTCCTACTGGCTTTGGTCGTCAATCTCGGTGATCAGCCTTGTCTTCTGCACCTCCTTTTTCCATAATCGTAAACCCGTCACCGCGAAATTGACGGGACTCTTCTTGTAATGTAATGTAGTCTCATGCACCACTTGGCGGTCAAGCCATTAATTATACCACTTTTCACCAACTGAAGTTGAAGCCATCCAGCGATTCTGCTGGACCAGGTTTTGGATTGACTGCACGTGAGCACTTTGTGCAGCTTTTGTCAGCACGTGTGAATCTTGAACTGGCTTGAGCAAAGCACTGCTACTGAGTTGCGTAGTTGAACGCCAACGGCTATGTTGGGAAGAATTGATTCCAGTAGTCCTTTTTTTGAAGCATGATTTCAATTTTGTGGAAAATTCACACCAAGCGGCTGAGCCAGCAGACTCACAGTAAGCTCGGGAGGCGGAATTCGGTTGGACAGCTTGTCAAAGTGTGACTTGCAGATTTCCAAGAATCCTTCTCTTGGAATTACAACCAACCTTTTGGTCTCACTCCACACCACACACATAGCTCGGCTCGTATCCTTTCGACCTCTGTTGAGAAGAGTTCTAATCGCTCGCTCTTATCTCTGGCTTGACACCCACCGCTACAGCTCTCTACCTCGGAGGAACGCAATACAGAGATCACTGCTAGTACACGAGCTACAGTTTGAGCTAATCTCACTTGGCAAACGTCTCCCTATCGCTCTCCTCTCAATCTCTCCAGAAAGCTTCAAGTGCAACACTAACGCCCTTTGATAGTATCAGTCCTTACCGCAAGATTCTACCAAGATGGCACGTAATCAGGAGAAATCACAGTCGATGCTGTATCGGTTTCGCGAAGCCCAAGCAGCCTCTTTGGGACTCACACCCAAACCTACTCGACGACCGCGCCTCGCTTCATCCGTTACATCTGTCAAAGAATGTGAACGATGGCGTGGTGAAGTGATTCGAGAAATTTCTCGCAAAGTGTCCAAGATTCAAGATTTCGGCCTGACGGATTACGAAGTACGAGATCTCAACGATGAGATCAACAAGCTTCTTCGTGAAAAAGTTCATTGGGAGAATCAGATTCTTTCGTTAGGTGGAGCTAATTACAAACGTGCGATACCTTCCATGCTCGGAGGGCCTGATCAAGGAATGGGGAAAGGTGGGTACAAGTATTTTGGTAGGGCAAAAGATCTTCCTGGTGTTAAAGAGTTATTCACTTGCTCTTCAAAACCTACAAGCGGTCAAGAGCATATGCAGAGGTACAAAAGATTTCGAAATTTACCCGGGAGTTACTATGGTGATCAGGATGAAGATGACGGAATGTTGCTACAAGAGGAGGCGAAAGGTGAAGAAAGGGAATGGAACGAAAGGTATCTCGAAGTGATTACGGGTCTCGGAAGGGATTTGAGATCAAGAAATCTGGAACAAGATGAACATGACGAAAACAATGCTATGAGCGAAGACGACGATCGAGACATGATCGAAGGTGGAGTAGGGGTTGGAGGAGTTGTGATCCCCAACATTCCAAGACCAAATCCAAAACCTTGGAAAGAATCCATGGCCGCTTTTTCCGCATTCTTCTCGACTTCGTATACCGACCCAGCTTCTGACAATTTGCAAGATGTTGCACATATAACAACAACAATGGAAATGACGAAACGCGCACAGGATTCGGACCAGGATCAACAACAAGGAGGACAAGGAGGAGATGAAACAACACAAACGGGAAGCTACGCAAAGAGATTCAAGGGTCAACATGGACAACCCGTCGCAGTTAGTTCCCAAACATTCTCAACAGAAACAACAGAAATTAATGACAATCTCGACACAACCACTTCAGCAACACCACCACCAGCTGCTGCGGCAACGATGGCGTATTCGATCTTTAACTCGGAAGATCTGGCTCATCCAGCGATCCCAGATCGAGCAGCAATGGAAAAAGTCATTCTTCAGGCTAGGAAGAAGCAGTTGAGACAAGAATACATTGGCAATTGAACACTTTGTGGGGAATGCAACCCACGACCTGTATGTTGGGGAGCACAACCTACGACTCTTTGCTTGTAATGTGCTTTTGTCCTCATGCATGCGGTCATAGCTGCGTTGACCGATAGATCAGACTTACTCCCGCAGATAAATATACAACAACTTAGGCTGAAAAAGACATAGCTCCTTTTGACTCCACTTTTACGCTGTTCTCCATATATACCACTCAGTTTACGATGATCGCCCCGTTTGGGTACACAACTCTCTCTTTTTTTTTCTCCGGTTTAATCTTTGCTTTCCCTTTTCTTAATTCGAAGATTCTCGTCAAATTTTGATTTTGATTTTGATTTTTTTTTATCTGTTTTTTTTTTTGCCGCTGACAAACGTTTTGGCTACTGTTGTTCTGAAACAAAATCTAAGCAGGTTGGGGCGGCTCTTGAATTTAAAAGGACCAAGATTGGATTTTGTCAGCTTTTAGTATGGGTTTGTACATGTACGTGTATGTCTGTCTGTCTCACTGTCGCAAATTTGATTTGAACACCAAACCACATTCGAGATTGTTGTATCGTTTTTTTTATGCAAAGGTCAGCAACAGACGGGTGTGGTGATATAAAGGTAAATCCCACAATGTATGTATGTGTGTGTGTGGGTGTGTTTTTTTTGGGGGAGAGAAAAAGTACAGATTCTGCATTCATGCGTTAGATGAAAATATGTGTATGTGTGTGTATGTGTTGTTCACTGTACGCACTTGTTTGTCAGTACATATTGTGGATACATGAGCAAAAGTTAATGATAATGATGATCATGATGATGCGAGGAAAGATGATTTTGGTGCCCATGATAATGGAAATGTGCGAACTCATTGTCCATCAAACACCAGTGTATTGGAAATTTTTTTTTTGGTGGCAAAAGCATGTCGAACCGAGTACCGACCGCGACCCATGTACCTGCAACGCAGCAAAAAGGGTGGAGCAGAGTTGGTCTGCAAATCGAATCAAACAAGAAACCAGAAGAAGAAAATATGAAAAGCTTAGGCCTCAACCAAGAGGTGGAATGTGTAATTGCAAACTGCAAAACTGTTCTCTGTTTTTACACCTTGAAGCCACGAGAAGCACGACGTCCACGAGCCTTTTCGAACTTCCTACCCTTGGATCGGATGTAAGGCTTCTTGTTCTTGTGAGGACCGAAACCAAAGTGCTTAACAGCCTCACGTGCGTTCTTCTGACCACGGATGAGAACAGCGTTGGAACCAGTAGGCGCACGAGTAGCAAGCTGGTCCAAAGTGAGGCACTCGCCACCAGCAGCCTCGATACGAGCACGAGCAGTGTTGGTGAATCGAAGCGCAGCAACAGAGAGTTTGGGAAGCTCAAGAACTCGGTTGTCGTCGGTAATGGTACCAACAACAACAACAGTCTTGGGAGTCTCGCTGGCCGAAGCAGCAACACCACCCTGAGACTTGGTGAGGTAGATCACCCGCGAAACCGAAACGGGAGGCTGGTTGATCTTGGACATGTAAAGACGACGCAGGATGGCCTTGTTGAATCGGCTGTCCGTTCGGCGAGCGAGGAAGCGGTAAAGCTGCGAAATTCAAAAGTCGAGCAAGATGAGTGATAGAAAAATGGTTAGTGCGACTGTTCCTGGGGCAACAGAATGAGAGAGAGAGTTTGACGCTTGCTGCAAGTCCATATTGTTGACTTTGCCTTATCTTGTTCAATCGTACTTTCTGCAAAAACTTGGACATGAATGATGCCAATGTAGGTTGCGGATGCTGCTGTCCATCAATCTGTTTCCTGATTCGCCGCTCTCTTGCGACCGACCGCAAATCCTTGCTCATTCTGTGCAAACTCGGTTGCAAGCGTCCTTACTCCCTCTCGTTTGTGCGTGCGCTGAGAACTTACCTTGACCAAGAGGAGCAGGTAAGGGTCCTGGCTCTTGGGGGCGGTACGTTGACCGTTCTTGACGTGCTTCTTGGCGATATCAATACCCTGTGGACGTTAAGAATGAACGCGATTGGGGAGTTGGGAGTGATGCAAATCAGCATGACTGCTTAGGTGGCTGAAAGGTATCGGGGTGACAAAACGGGCAATGGGAGACCATCCAACGACGATGTGTGCGAGCTGCTGAGGTTTTGAGTTTGTTTGTTGATCAGATCCGAAAGCCTCTAATATTATCCGATTGCAAGCTGGAGTTTCACGTAGAAGTCATCTGTGATGTTCTAATCGCCAGACTGTCAGCACTGAACAGATGTTGTTTATCCTGACGTCGTCTTCCTGAAACATGGACCAGCTACATTCGAAATTCTGCATCTGTCTTGGTCATTCCCAGTTCCGATGGCGGAGAGCGCTTCTTTCCTGTCGGGCATTGTGCGATAAAGAATTTCCCGACATGCTCCGTCGACAAATGGCACGTTCTGATTGAATCAAGACTCGGATGCCTTTGAATTTGTGCGATCCACTTGTCCCGGCTGATTTCCACCAACAGCGTTTGCGCCTATATGCTTGCGTCACTGCTCAATTGGTAAAATATATGTACGACTGATGCAGGCACGAATATGGCCGAGCTTTCTTAGAGCTATGTAGATCATCGTAGAAGCCGTCTTTATCTGATTTGCATGCTACTGCTTGGTGGCGAGGTCGAAATGCCGGCTCTGCTGGATCTGCTGCGTATTGGTGCGCATATCGTTCGTCGTTGGATGCTGCCTAGGTTGAGTGCCTGTTCTGCTTCGATTGATGGCATAACTTACCATTTTGATTGCTGTCTTGACGGGGTGTAGAGATGATGAACGTAGACGAGATGGTGATAGCGACGACGAGGTTTGCGAGACCCACACACTTAGACTGCGCACAACCGGGCCCTAGCTTGGCTCATCCCCTGCGTGCTGGCTCATAGCTTTGTTGCTCTACTGTCAGCTGCAATCTTGAATTTCTCAAGTCTGCCGAGGGTCGAGACACACTCTTCTCGGAATTCGAGATTTGGCTGGTCTGATCAGATTTGCATTTCGAGTACGGCAGACTGAGCGCTGGTGCAGGGGACACTCGATGTATACTTTTAGGCTTGTGGAATCTGTCTCCCATAGCCACTCGATCAAAATGTACGTGTCGTAGACCTCGGCCGAGCTGTTGCAAAGTCACATGATGTATTTCTCAAATTATGCTCTGTTTTGAAATGTTCTCATCGGGAAAGCCAAATTAGTCAGATCCGAGATCCATCATAAACGCGTCCGACAAGATTTTACTTCCGTAATCCGAGATATACAAAATGTTGGAGCACGGTCGCGATCACAGAGCATGAGACACGCCGTGCGACCCAACCCACCTGGTCACACCTAATACTATTCCAGTCTCGAAGCTGCAGCATCCTGCAGATCCTTCCATCCAATCACGGACTCTTCACCACATATTCACCTACCGCAGAAATAGGCGACATGGTACGTTTTGACCGCAGCCCTGACAGAGTTGCATAATAGTGTTTTTCTTTTGGACATTTGTCCTACTTACACGGTCCCACTTTTCACTTTTTATCCACTATCGTCGGATCTTTGTTTCCCTGTCCGCTGGTTCACCATCCACACGTCTAACATGCTTGCCGCCATCAACGTCACAACGATGGACCACGATCACTATAACAACGATGACGTCGACATGGCAATGGACCACAACACTCGTCCGGTTCGCGATTATAAGGATATCGACGAGGATCGACGCCCTGCCTCTCCTCCCCCTCGTGGTCGCTCCTACTCTCGTTCTCCCTCCACCACCCCTGTTACAGGCAGGCGTGATGATCGCACTCCTGGGCGCCGTGAGAGCGAAAGCCGAAGCCGCTCTCGGTCTCGGTCTCGTTCCCCTCTTCCTAACCGTCGTCGATCTCGTTCTCCCGACGCACGAAGATACGATCGAGATGACACTCGCGACCGTCGCAGGTCTCCTGCACCTTCTCGCTCCGATCGCGATCGGCGTCGCTCGCCACCTCCCAAACCACCTACTGCACCAGCCTACGTTGAACCCACCACGGTGCTCGGTGTGTTTGGTCTCTCCATTCGTACCGGAGAAGCAGATCTCAAGTACGAGTTCGACGCTATCGCACCAGTAGACAAAGTGGTCATCGTGTACGACGCTCGGTCCGGCCGTAGCCGTGGATTTGGATTTGTGACCATGAAAGATGTTGATGGAGCTTCGGCCGCCATCGCCGCGCTCAACGGCAAAGATCTGCACGGGAGACGCATCAGGGTCGACTTTTCCACCACGCACAAACCACACGATCCTACCCCCGGTATTTACAAGGGCGAGGTACGACCGGATGACAGGTACAGAGCACCTGCACGCGGTGGCGACAGGGGCGCTAGGGGTGATGCCGGAGCAGGTAGGTACAGCGGCAGGTCATATGACAGGGCAGGAGGACGAGGCGGAGATAGTTACAGAGGCGGCGACAGCTACAGAAGGAGTTATGTCGACTCGAGGGATGATTGGAGGAGAAGACCTTCGCCTCCGCGCAGGCCCCGGAGGAGTCCTAGCCCAGTAGGAAGGAGGGGCGCAAGCAGGTATTCGCGCTCGCCCAGCCCGAGACGTGGGGCTGGCAGGTACGGCGATGATCGGGAGGAAAGGGTTCCTCCTCCCAGGAGCAGATTGGGCAGCCACCTCGACAGTCCACCTCGCGAAGAGGTTGATCGAATTCGATACTAAAAATCTTACCACTAGCCCTCTTTCAAGTGACATCTTCGACCTTGCTGTACATGTACAGATATTCTCTGATGCTTGTTGATCGTTGGCTCCTTTTTTTTTTTTTTTTTTTCTCTCTTTCTCTCTCTCTCTTTCTTTCTTTCTTTCCGTATATATATATCAAGATACTGCTCAAAAGCGCCCAAGTTTACCCATGTTTCCCTTGATCGATTGTCATTGTTTTTTCTTCTTGCCGAACTTTACGATTTTGCTTCCTTTGCTTTTCGCTTCAAGTCATTTTTTCCCTTTTCAAAACCCTCAAGAAGAAGAAAAAGCTTGCAGAAACGTCAAAAAATTTTATAAAAAAAAATGGTCATTCGCCAAAGATTCGGCTTCAACTTGGAAGGAGAAATCGCCCACATGTGTGTGCTTGTCCTCAAAACATTTCGTTTTTTCTTTAAAGGTGTTCTCATCGAAACTTGCAAATGTGTGAAAACAACCTTGCGAGATGTAAGATGCGAGAAAAGTGGTTCGAGTTTTACATTGATGATGTGGGAAAGATATGGATGAAACAAGACATTTGAAAATGAAAATGGTTATAATAAAAAAAAAAAAAAAGCAAGTATGGATGGATGGATGGAAAAAGGAGCAAAGTAACAAAGTTCTCAAGATTGGATGGAGAGAGAATGAACTGAATCTTCAATATAGGACCTAAGAAAAGGTTGTTGTTTTAAGGTATAGTAAAGTAAATTAGTTTTTTCTGTACAGTTACAGTTTGCACTGACGATTTAATCTAATGTTACTGGTATGTGTATATGTAGTAAACCTTTCAGAATGATACTTTTTGAGCAAAGTAAGATGTGTTCGAGAAAGGGGTTTTTTAAGAAAAAAAAAATGGTCACAGCATGTCTGCCAACTCTGCTCGTACCTTGATCATGTGAGCGATCAATACCTCTTTTTCATCCCAACGTTGATCTTTTTCAACCTTTATACTTCCATCACTTTCAAAGATTCTTATCAATCTTGCGTTCGGTTTTTTTCCATCATACCAAACTTGTTCCACGTTTTCATCACCATAGATAAATTGTTTCCAAGCCTCCAACCACTGTTTAACCTTGTACTCTTCTTGTCCTTTGTTGAGGGCTGTAAACCACCAGATGAAATCATCAAAACTGTGACTCATTCCCGAGTATGTTTTCACAGCTTGATCTATAATTTTAGGTCTGTAATTGATTCGATACCTTAAAATTTTGCTTGGACTCAACCCTCCTCCTCGTCCTTCAGAAGAAATAAGATCGGTAATGAGAATTCTTTCAGCAATGTAAACTTGCGAATCGGAACAGATACGACCAAATATGTCGACAATCTCTTCGCAAGAATGTCGTCCTTGTTCTTCCCATACTTGCTCATCATCATCATCATCATCATCATCATCATCATCGTAGCGTACGCGAATGTTTTCCGAACATCCATCGCAACAAATTACTTCCATCCGATCATGAATCTGTGGTTCAGTGATCATGTATACCGAACCGCATCTGCAATCGTAACCAAATTTTATCGATGTAGCATCGGATTCGAGCAGTGGTTGGAATGCTTCAAAATCCACTGTGGCACAAATTCTTGGTGGTTTAGAATGAGCTGAAGAGGATTGTGATGCAGCTAGGAAATGATCGTAACGTGCTCGTTGCAAGTCATCGATGAGTGTTTCATATGCGTGGTTGAGTTGACGTATGAGCTCATCCGATTCAGAAACAGTATCGACGAGCATGATGCCATCTTTGCCTTGCTGCTGAAGTTTATCAGGATGGTAGAGTCGAACTTTGGACAAGTAGGCTGAGCGGATCTCGGAAAGACTTGCTGATGGTTTTACTCCGAGCGTCGAGTAGAATGTGGTCTCTCCACCTACCGAGGCAGGGGTTATGTTGCCACTATGTGTTTGCTTGTGTCGACTCTTTGAACTGGTTTGACACATAGGTACGCCGTAGTAAGGTAGCATCTTTTCAACCAACGGCAAGGTATAGTAATTGTTGACTTGTCTGACTAAAGAAGCTTTGTCGGTGGGCGTATTGATGTATCTATACACCCATTCCTCATCGTCACATTCTCCAATGACGAAGCGAATATCTTGTTTGTGACACCACCTCCCAAACCTGCCATCCATCATGGCGTTTGTCCAATCCGACCTCACAAACGTACCTTGCTGCGAATCTCTTGTTGCTCGAAAAGTATGCATGTCCATCTTGGCCAAGGTCTGTACAAGAGTGATATCGTCGATCTGTCTCAACTTTGCAATCTTGTCACTGTCATTCAAGTGCGCCGAAATGTTGAGGAGAGAACAGAGCTCTTCGAGTTGCCCCTCGGTTTCGTCTACTGTTTTGGATGGCCAGATGGCAGAGTTGGATTGTAGAAAGACTCGTTTGATGATAGGCTTGTACTGTGGATTGGAGGTGGAAAGATCAAACTCGTGCAAAAGCTGAGAGTGGGTGCTGTGGGCACCAGCGCTGAGACCGCTAACGGTAATGTTATTAGGATCACCACCAAAGTGCTTGATATTGGTATGAACCCATTCGATTGCTGCTCTCTGATCCCAAAATCCATAGTTACCTGTGAGACCGTGTGGATCTTCGGAGCGTAAAGCATTGTGAGCAAAGAAGCCAAACGCATTGAGTCGATAAGCTGCAGTAACGACGATTGCGTCGAGTCCGGCGGTGTGAATGAGATCGCTTGGATCTCGATCGGGAGCAAAGTGGGCGTTCCCTATCTGAAGCCATCCGCCATGGATAAAAAAGAGCACGGCAAGGTTGGACGAAGATCGAGAAGCATCGGAGGATGTGGGAGTCCAGATGTTGAGGTAGAGGCAGTCTTCGGATTGACGATGGACGGGTTTGTCTGGAAGCGTGATACGGTTGGTTAGGGCGTAATTGGTTGCTTGCGGGCACTGCGCTGCGAATTCAACGTATTGTCTTGCGTCGCTATCGTAGCGAAATGTGGAAGCAAGGGGTTGAGGACGCTTCCATCGAAGTGAGCCGACGGGAGGTTGAGCATATGGGATTCCAGCGTAACGCTGAGACTTTAGTTGGCCTGTGATGACGTCCTTTGCTACACAGCCGACAATCTTGCCTTGACCAGGGATAGTGACGGTGGCGTCAGGATGAGAGATGAATGTGCTTGATGCTTGACCCATTTACAAATTAAGCTGGCGTAGTCAAAGGGATGAGAACCTCTTGAGGAATGATGGGATCAGTCTGATGGCTTCAGGAGCGTTCGCGTGGCGTGTCAAGTATGGGGTCGGAGGTGCAGAGGCGGCTGAACGGAATGGAGATCGATGATGGTCAGCAGTGGCCGATCGCTGTCAGTCGATCAGATACAGTTTTTTTGTGCATAATCTTTGGTCTTCGCAGTTCAACATGATGTACATTACTGTATTCTGTGATTGTACGGCTATAGATTCGGGATATGTTGGAAAAGCTTAGCTGGATGAGAGCGAGTTGATGCGGAGACTAAGTTAGTGCAAAGTACAATATTTAAATTACAGTACAGCATTAAGCCCGTCCAATGTCACATAACGCTTTCCTTTCCTCGGCAAACCTTTTTTTTTTTTTTTTTTGGACCGCACCCAACAGACAGGAGTTGGGCAGGTCACATGCAAGCTCGTGGGAAAGAGTTGGCTGAACAGCCATAAGAGAGGAGAAAGTTGTAGAGGAAAAAAAGGAACTGCAACACCTAGGATTCCCGCGTGGTCCCCCACCGCAGTACTGACTAGGCGATACCTTGCTTAACTTCGCAGATCGGACGGGATGCGGTGCTTTCAAGGTTCTATGGCCGCAGATGGCGGGTTGAGATAATATATTGCTTAAGTAGTATTATGTTCTGCATCTTTCAGTCATTCTGCGTTTCCCCTCTCTCTCTGTCTTTCTCTCTCTCTCCTCTGCACATACAAGCAAGGATACCAGAAAAGGGGTCATTTGCATAATGTCATATCAAGATCAAGAGAAAAAAAAAACAAGAGAAGCGCTATGTACGTAAATGGTGGTTCCTATCTCTGCATGACGCCTTGGCAGGCATAGAGTCTGTCAAAGCACCCTTGGATCGCTAGTTTGCTGCCAGGCTTTACTTTTTCCCAAGCGTTTTTACAAACGCGAGATGATCTTTTCGGTGAAAGCGCGGGTGCCGAGCTTGCCGCCAAGGTCACCTGTGCGCTCACCGGCAGCGATGGTCTTGAAAATGGCATTCTCGACGCGATCAGCCTTGTCAAACAGGCTCATGTGTCGGAGCATCATGATGGAAGAGAGCAACAGCGCAGTGGGGTTGGCCTTGTCCTGACCAGCAATGTCGGGAGCGGAACCGTGGACGGCCTCAAAGATGGAAGCGTCCTTACCAATGTTACCTGAGGGGGTCAAACCGAGACCACCAATGAGACCAGCGCACATGTCGGAAAGAATGTCACCGTAAAGGTTGGGCATGACCATGACGCGGTCAGCGTAAGGTGCGGGGTCCTGGACGATGCGGAGGCAGGCACGGTCAAGCAAATCTTCGTCGTAAGCGATGTGAGGGTATTCCTTGGCGACCTGTCGGCAGGCGTGCAAGAACATACCGTCGGACATACGCATGATAGGAGCCTTGTGGACGGCAGTGACCTTGTTACGACCGTTCTGCTCAGCGTGGTGAAAGGCATAACGAGCAACACGCTCGGAAGCCTCGTAGGTGATGAGCTTGATGGACTGGACAACACCGTCGATGACCTCGTGCTCGATACCCGAGTACTCACCCTCGGTGTTCTCACGGATGAGCACGGTATCAACATTGTCGTAAGCGGTCTTGAAACCTTGAATCGACTTGCAAGGACGCACGTTGGCAAACAGGTGGAAGGTTCGTCGAAGAGTCAAGTTGAGCGAAACGTGACCCTTTCCAATAGGCGTAGCAAGCGGACCCTTGAGCGCAACTGTATTCTTCTTGATGGAAACAATGGACTCCTCAGGGATGGTCTGCTTGCCATCCTTGATGAAAGGAGCGACGGATACCTCCTCCCACTTGATAGGAACATCGGCAGCACGGTAGATTTCCTTAACAGCGTTCGAGACCTCTGGACCGATACCGTCACCGGGGATTAAAGTGACGGTGTACTTGCCATCCGAGCCCTTTTGCTTGTTGTAAGCGGAAGTGGGAGCATTTGTAACAGGCATGGCGAGACCGCGGACGCATAGTTTGTTGTTGTTAAGCTTGAGCGCCGATGAAGCGAGGCTGGGACGCTTTGCCAACGAAGAGCTGGCGGATCGGAAAGCAGGAGCCGAGAACATGATTGAAGAGGAATAAGCAAAGTGAGGAGGATGATGAGGATGATGTATGTGGATATGTATGGCGAAGAAGAAGAAGAAGAAGAAGAAGCAGCCATCAGCGTCCATTTGATTCTTTCTGGCAGCCTTTGCTTGATCACCAAAACCCATCCATCTCGCTCAAAACTGCCTAAGAATTCATTCGCTCACACCGCCAAATCACAAAAACGAAAAGAAATAAGAAAAACATTTAAAGCGAAAAAGCTCGAAATTGGGGTCTGTGTGATTATTTTAACCTTGCTTATCGTTGAACAGAGAGATGCACCATACACTCAGGCCATACAAGAATGAGTATATACATGACTTGAAGCTGGCCCCAATTTTATTCTTCTCGCTTTCGAGTTGCTCATAGAAGGTCGTAAGGGAAAGCATGCTTTCATTAGCTTAGCTGTGTGATAGCAGTGACGCATGGAGAGCATGAGCGATACACCATCGCCGTCGAAAGGGCTGGTTCAAGGTGTTATATCAAGTTGAAAACTGTTTGTTCTTCTTGCGGTTTGGACGGTATTGACAGCGAGACAAGCGTCAAAGGGGAACAAATGGTTTATTTTATTATTATTATTGGTTCAAGCGGGTCAAGTCGGATGGCGTATTCCGAGCGCCGAGTGAAATTCCAGCTTCCACGTTGACCAAATCTGTTGTTGCTTTCTAGCTTTGATGCTTGTTGATGATTCAGCCCTCGAAAGTAGCATATGGGTGACGACGACGACAAGAATCGTCATGAGATGCCGTGCATTCCAAGACCTTTTCAACAGTTTCTGATGTGTGTGTGTGTGTGTGTGTGTGACCAACTCTGTCCTCCGTCGCACAATCAAGTGAACACGCATCGCCATGAATCCCGTTTGTTACCGAACAACGTGCAGATTTTTGTTCGACGTGTCCACCGCCTCGTGCAGATTTTGTATACAGTGCTCGTTGACAGCTAACTTACGAGTATATTAATTTGATTTTAGTGCATGTTTGCTGCATAACAGAGTATTGGCGGGAGATTTTCACCGATGCATGGAATACCTAACACTTGTGCTCAGCCTGTACTGTATGAGTGATTGTCCCTTTTTCTTCTTTCTTTTTGCGATTCAAACTTGCGTTAACTTCCAATCATGTGGCTGTGGGCCGAAACAAAAGTCGAATTTTGAAAAGTGGAAAACGTCGAAAAACTTTTCTTTCCCTTTTTTATTTATTTATGTATTTATTTATTTATTGATCTATTTATTGATCTATTATATACTTATTTACTTAATTATTTATCGCCGTCGATATGCTTTGTGAGCCAAAAACAGAGACATTCTGCTGTAAAACTCATTCTTGAACGCACGCCTTCTTGGAAAGTGGGTCGGTTGGATCGCTCTGCTTTGCTTTGACTTTATCCTCGTCCTCACAACTGCAACTCCTTCTTGCTCCATCCCTCGCCCATCCTACATTGCTGTCCCCGTTTCCGTTTCCGTCGTCGTCATCGTCGTCGTCATCATCATCTCCTGCAGCAGCATCACACTTATTCAAATAAACATACAAACACCAATACACCCTCATACACAAATATGAACTCTCTTCGACAGCTCAACAGGGCCGCTGCGCCCGCTCTCAAGCACGCAACCAAGTCCGGTCTGGTTCTTCCAAACTCGTCTCAAATCCTTCGACCGGCTACCACGCTCGCTGCTGGTACTCCCAAGATCTCCAAGGGCCCCACCAAGTATGGCGGTGTCTACACTGTCACCCTCATCCCCGGTGATGGTGTCGGTGTCGAGATCACTGACTCAGTCAAGGAGATCTTTGACGTCATGAACGTGCCCGTCGAGTGGGAGCAGTTCAACGTTTCCGGCGAGACTCACGGATCCGAGTCTCTCTTCAAGGAGGCTATGGAGTCGCTCAAACGCAACAAAGTAGGTCTCAAGGGAATCCTCTTCACCCCCATCGAGACTGGCTCGCACAACTCGTGGAACGTTGCCATGCGCCAGCAGCTCGACATTTACGCTTCTCTCGTCGTCTGCAAGTCGCTACCTGGCTACCCCACCCGTCATAAGGATGTTGACTTTGCCATCATTCGTGAGAACACCGAAGGTGAATACTCGGGTCTCGAGCACTCTTCCTACCCCGGTGTCGTAGAGTCGCTCAAGGTGTCCACCCGTGCCAAAGCCGAGCGCATCTCTCGATTTGCATTTGACTTTGCGCTCAAGAACGGCCGCAAGAAGGTCACGTGTGTCCACAAGGCCAACATCATGAAGCTTGGTGACGGTCTCTTCCTCAACACTTTCCGACGTGTCGCCGACGAGTACAAGTCGTCAGGTATCGAGTCCAACGATATGATTGTCGACAACACCTCCATGCAGCTCGTCTCGCGTCCGCAGCAGTTTGACGTCATGGTCATGCCCAACCTCTACGGTAACATTGTTTCCAACATTGGTGCCGCGCTTGTAGGTGGTCCTGGTATCGTTCCCGGATGCAACATTGGGCGTGAGTACGCTCTTTACGAGCCTGGTTGCCGTCACGTCGCTAAGGACATTATGGGCACCAACGCTGCCAACCCCGCTGCTATGATCCTCAGTTCCACCATGATGCTTCGTCACCTCGGTCTCGACACTCAGGCCAACCAGATCGCCGAGTCGGTGTACAAGGTCATTGCTGATGCCAAGGTCCGAACCGCTGACATGGGTGGCAAGTCCAAAACCCATGAGTTCACTCAGGCCGTTCTCTCTAACCTTTAACCAATTCAGCCGAAACAACAATCCTACAAGCAAAACAAAACAACACAGATTAAAAACTTGGACGTCGATGCATCCGTAATGCTCTTGCGTAAGCCCTCTCAAAATGCAACATTGTGCTGAACTTCAGCATACTCAAACTCATATCGATTTGCATTCTGAAGCAAGCCCCCCCCCCTTTTTTTTTTGACTTTTTCAAGGATTCACATCGACACTGTATATCACACCCTTTTACCGATTCTCGACGCCTATGCATGCATGCTTGATTCTCAATCGATACAAACAAAATTGTGATTGCGTGAGGATTATTATGTGCATGCCTGGATGATTTGATGTTCTTTTCCTAGATGAGCTGAAGCATTTGCAGCCGATTGAAACGTCCCACACATTTGCGTGCCTGTTGGAAAGATGGCGCCGTCAACTTGATCCGTGCTTCTGCGTTTGGAAGTTGCTCTGCTTACCACCACCATTCTTGCTTGTCTTGTATTGGTTGATCTCGAAGAAAAAAGGTCAATGATCAGAGATAGAAGGCAGTAATGATGTCTAAAAGCTGAAATTGGTTGGCTTGAGGATGATTTGACAACCTCGGGCAATCAATCATCTTAAGCAAGCTAGCATTCCAGTTCAGCATCCGATTCTTCTTGCCAGAGCCGAACATGGCCAACGCTTCTTATCACCAAGATTTCGCACATCAGCTTCTCTAACGCTAGATGTTGGTTTGAGAAAGTGCATGGGCAGACCTGTCGAGGCAAGCAGCATCTTGCAGCATGGTCACAGCGTTTATCCCTGAATCCTATTCTGTCCCAATGTAAGACAGGTCCCGTCGTTAACAAAAAAAAACTGACATGTCACAAACAAACACCCATACAACCTGTCGAGCAGTCTTTCAGTAAGCTACAGGCAAGCCTAGGGCAAGCCTAGCAGCAACAGCTCCATTGCAACGTATCTTTTGGTACAAGCTTGGTAACCATCTTCCATCTCATTTCTTTCTTTTTTTTTTTTTGTTTAGACATTTTGCCTTGACTTTCGCCTGTTGCTGCTGAAAAAATAAAAAATAAAAAGGTGGATTCAAGGGTCCTTGTCTGCTGCAAATCATCATATCCGGATTCCGATATTGTTGCGTACATAGTCGTTCTTGTGAAAGCGCTACAATCTGGCGGCATCATTTGCTTCCTAACCGCCATCACTCTTTGCAGCCTCATGGATCTTTTACATTGCCACTTTATCATGCGATGAGGTACAACATCATCGTCTCAATATGTCATATCGACAAACTTTGAACCATGCTTTGCATGCCTCGCGCATTCTCACCGGCGCTCTCGACCAAGAGTTGGACATCAGCAAGAGCGCCATCACCACCAAGCTCGGCGCACAGCATAAAAATGAAAATCAGGCTGCCCTCCATGCCACTCTCTCCCAACGTCTTCTTTGTGCTGTCTCGGCTTGGCATCAACTAGCGTCCTTGAAGCTTCATTCCAACCCCGAAATTGCCACAGGTGACCTTGCGTTATACTTGCTCTCCTGTATCCATGCTTGCTCAATCCAAAAGAAGGCAGATGTTCATTCTAGGGTACCTATTCAGGTTGAATCCTTGCCAGGACTCAAGCGAAAAGGTGCTCAACCCAAGGAGGACGTCGGTTTGGGTATCAAGGATGTCAAGCTTGTCACTACATTGCAGTCTCTCGCTTCCAAGTGGGCTCTGTCCACGCGCATCAAAGCATACGATCATGCCCTTTTCTCGTTGGCACCAAACCAATTCTCAAATGCACACCAAAACAACGCCTCGCTCAAACTCACTTCGCAAAATCGATTCGAGCAGGTCGACGAGCGCGCAGAGCTGCAACAACGTGCCCTTGCAACGGCGGCATTCGATACAGCGCGGAAAGATCTAGACAGCGTGATAGATACATGGGTCGATATCCTTATGACAACAAAGCATAGCTCAGCGCAAGCCGAACCTATGTCTTCTTTGACGGACGTGGTGACCGTCATGCTGCGCGTCGGTATCGTCGATTACCTCTCCTCGCTTCTACGTCTTGGCTTTGGTCCAAGCGTCCGCTCAGAAAATCCCATATCATCTACATTACCACCGGGAGCTTCCCTGCCCAAAGACGCAATTCAGAGGCGATCAGCTGCAGCGACCACCCAATTGCTCAGATTCCTGTCGACATACTCTGCAATCTCAGCCCTCTCCTCCGTCATCGCTCACTTGAATGCCAAGCTTGGAGCTCCATCCTTTGTCAAATCCGTCTCCTCTCGTCTGCTAAGCGCTCAGCTTCTCAGGCCAGACGGCGTCCGCTCCCTTCTCATCATCACATTTGGAGGCGCAGACCTCGCAGAGTCAGAACTTGACGGGATTAACGCGCAAAGCGACGCTACTGGCACAGCAGCGCCGGGCTCCAATTCGCTCAAACGGTTTGAGCAGTGTGCCAGACTGCTCCTCACTCCTCCTCGGGGCATGCCAACCGACGTCTATTTGCCTATTATTCTGCCCAACCTGCTTGACATCCTGGCTCCCATCATCAATTCATCCTTAAACATCACACCACCACCACAGGAACAGATGCGTGCAGCTGGCTTTGTTCTGACTCGAATTTCGGAACGATACCCGCAACTCTTCTACAAGGCTATGGACGATCGCGTGTACTCGAAATTTCGCCCATCCCTACCGGCATCGAACTTAGGCTCTGAGTCGAATTCACGGATCGTGACATCGACACAAGACTTGGACCAAGCCGTCTCGACATTGTCGAGCTTCTTGCTCTTCTCAGAACCCTCGCCAACTTTCTTCACAATACTGTTCCAGCCTGTGCTGCCTCAGCTGCTGACGTTGTATAATGTGCTTTCGGCTTCTGCACGCGGCACTGCTAAGGGCAAGGTCACATCGCTTGAGTATGGCGGTCAAAGGGACCGTCTCAAGCTGGAGGTGTCTAATTTTATCAAGACTTGGATTCGGCTCGTCGATGCAAAGCAGGGAGCAAACTCACTCATCCAAGCGATCCAAGCTGCCGAGTCTGGAATCGGATACAAGCCTCAGAACGTTTTAACGCCCACCTCGGAAGCAGATTTCTTCTGGAGCGAACGAGACGAAGGAGTTTCGATACGATACGGCGAGAATCCTAGTGCAGACTCACAAGATTTCTCTGCTCTGCTCGAGCATCTCAGCATGGCTTCCCTCGCACAGAAAATCAGCCTAGGCAGCGACGACCAGGTTGACTTGACCAAGTTTGCACCCGGCCTTTCCGCCAAGCTTGGGCTCCAGCCTGATCCACGCTTAGTGGTAAACTTGTTGAAGACAGCAGATCGCAAAGATCTGGCTAGATACTTGCTGCCATTCGTACTGGATACTTATACGGCGCAAAAGTCGGCCAAGAAAGCGCAGATGGCGGAACAAAGTGACGGGGCCAGCCGAGAGACACGGTCAATGTTGTATCTACAGTTGATCTTGCAGCTCTTCGACGCGTTTGGTGCCAATCTGCTGCAGGGTGACATTCAGGCGACATTGGCATTCATTGATTTCGCATTGTCAAATCCAAGCCAGCGTCAATCTCCACAATTCAAGGACCAAAGTGATGTAGAGTTGAAACAAGACCAAGCTGAAGAGATGCCGTTCATCTCGGCGAAAGGTTCAAAGTCTCAGCCGAAGGCTTCTTCACTTTTCAATGTTGCTGCTGGATCCCACGGTAGCGCGCAGCAATTGTTGGGTAGCGAACAGGCTCAAGATCAGCCAATGGAACAAGATGGAGACAAGGATGACGAAGAACAAGAAGAGTTGCAATCAACAGCACTCTCGCTCCTCCTCTCCTTGCTCGAATCCGATACATCCCTCTCTACCGAATCTCAACCCATGCTCTTAGTCATCGCAGACAAGTTCGAGCCACTCCTGGACAATCACGATTCCGGGATTCGCAGTCTGGCAAAGGAAGCCAAACTTGTGCTCATGGCACGGCGCAACTCCATTCGTGGCGCTCCTCTGACTTCGAACCTAAATACGACCACAAACGAGACGTCGGCCAAAGCTTTGAGTTACGTCCAAGCGCAGGAAACGTATCAAGAAGCACTGAAATTGCTGCAAGATCCTATTCTACCGGTTCGCGCACATGGTCTTGTACTCCTTCGTCGACTTGTGTCTGATGATCCGAAATCGGGCGGGCAAAACGTTTCGCAGGTTGACGCGGCACTCATCCCTGCTATCTTGGATATCTTCTTGCTTGCGATTCAGGATGAAGAGTCGTATCTGTATCTCAACGCTGTCCAAGGTTTGGCGGCTCTTGCATCTGCTGGGGGCTCTCAGACCATTAGCAGGCTGGTTGGGATTTACATTGGGCGCGATGATGGGTTTGTTTCTCAAGGTTTGGCGGCAAGGGAAGTGGAGAAGCGGTTGAGGGTGGGAGAAGCGCTACTTCAAGTGATCCAAAGGTGCGGTGATGCCATGGTAGCCCATGTAGAAGGTGTAGTACCACCACTGCTAGTCAAGTTGAGAGATAGAAACTTACCCAACGTGTTACGATCTTCGTTCCTGAGTATCCTTGGTACGGTGGTGGAAGCGGCACCATTGGCAATGGCGAGTAAAGGTTATTCGGCGCAGCTTGTAGAGATCTGTATGGACATTGTGACGATTGAACTCGTTCAGAGGCGCAATTTGTCTAGACAACCCAAGGGTATCATCGAGATGAAGGTTCAAGGTGAACGCGTTGGCAATGTGGATGAGGATGATGAAGAAAAGAATAAAGTGGCGAAAGATAAGGAGGAGCAGAAGAATTTGGAGAGTGCCACCATAATCGATCCCAAAGTGGCACATTTACGTCGTGCTGCCATGCTGCTTCTTACACTTGTTGTTCATGGAACTCGACTTCAACTTCAAGATCGGGTTGTAGTGCAAGGTGAATTGATTGAGAATCTTTCGGTTTTACGTCTACCTGGTGGAGGAATCTTACCCAAGATTGGTGAAATTGGTCATGATGGGTTAGTAGAACGGCAACGAGGTGAGGGAAAAATGGGAGAGGAACATCTTCTTTTGTCGCCGAAAATCATCAAAAGGTTGAACGAGGTGGTGACTTATGTTGAGGCAAGCGATATTGATGTCATTGTACGAACGCATGCACACGATTGTAAGGATCAGATCGGTTCGCTTCAACTTGATCTTCTTAGGACTGATGTTGGTCTTTTGCGCTAAAAAAAAGCTAAAAAAAAAAACAAAAAAAGGGGGCTCTCATTGGATTTGCAATTTTCGTTCACCCTTGATGCGCCTCTGTTCAAAACATTTGCCCCACGTCCATATACAGTACAGTATATATGTATGTGTGTGTGTGTGTGTGAATGTTGATCAAATTAACTGTTTGTAGTATCTGAGTGAACAGTACAAGTTTTAGCGATTTCCAGCTATTAGAACTTTGTGTATCTGATCGAACTACAATTTTGACTTTGAGATAACACTGTTTTGATCAGTATCATAATTGATCGTTGGAGCGAGTGGAAAGTGTGGATTTTCATCCTGTGGCTGTTCCCACTCGTAATTTGTTGTTGTTGTTCTTGTTGTTGTTGTTGTTGTTTGATAACTCTTTGTGAAATTAAATGCATCTGGAGATTTCAAGAATTGCATTCTTGGTTTTACCCTAGACATTTTCAAAGCCAATGGACTATCAAAAGCAAGTTTGATGAGATGCGATTGAGTTGGTTGACCTTGACTTTCCAATGAAAATTGTGGTGATTCTGCATACGCTATCATTGCAGCAAAGATCAAAATGTCGGAAGTTAAGCCACGGATAGGATTTCGTTCATCCCAAAATGTGTGTCTTCGAATCCTGTGACCACCCAACCAAATAATATCTCTGCACGTATGCCAGTCGGAGATGGGCGAAACTTCATTGAGTGGCATATAACGTAGTGCTTCTGGATCGGGTACGCTTGCAAGTTTCAAAGAGCGTCGTAAATCTCTGGGTGGATTATGGTATAAAAACGAGACTAGAGGGAGTGAGAAAATTGAGTCAACTTCTCGTGGATTTAGATGAGGTTGAATGGTGTGGTCGGTGATAAAGACTACATAGGGAGTGACGACGAGTTCGTTTGCAGATAAAAACGGTGGAAGTTGACACAGTTTGACTGCTTTGTCGGGGTCGATAGGTAAGCCGATCTCTTCGTATGCCTCGCGACGCGCAGTGTATTCGAGTGATGGATCAGTGGGCTCGAATCGGCCGCCTGGAATGGCAGTGTCGCCGCCATGGGATCGTAAACGGGAGGATCGCTTGGATAGAATCACGTAGAGCTCACCATTTCGGCCAGAGAAGAGGCCCAACAGCACAGCAGCACGGCGGTAAGCAGGCACAGAGGAAGAGCACGATTCGGAACCGGGATGCGGGACGAACGAGCTCAAATTTTCAAGCGCATGGATAGAGTGAGAAGTGAGGTTTGAAAGTGCCTCTGGTGGGATTCCAAGAGATGTAGCGGCCGAGGTGATGGTGGCGGAGGAGCTCGAAGGAGACAAGAAGGAGGGCTGAGAAGGGCCAAAGAGTATGTTGTACAGGGCCTCTTTGACCTGTTTCATCTTGTTGAAATTGTGTTTGAAAATGATCACTTATCAGCCTTTGCGGAATGGGGGTATGTTTGTGTTTGTTGCTATCTTCAGTCGAGGGTGTGCATCACGTAATGTGCTGTTTTGAGGCGGTGTACACTTCCTTCTGACTCGTGCTATATTGAAGCAGCCGCATCTGTTTAGAACAGAAACGTTGACCAAGTCGGTGATGGTAGTTGCAAAGATGACCGCTATGTGGAAAATGTCGCCTCGTGCTTGCTTTTGTCCTGCCCAATTGCAGGTTGCACAGAGCACAATTTTTCGGGACCGGTTATTAGCCGAGCCGATCCGGAATCATATTTAATAATATATTTTAGCGTGCACACACAGCACATACATAGCGCAAATTGGCGCGACTGATGGTTTCATCCCGGGCGTCGATTTAACACCTGCACTTCTTTTTCTCCACCCAACGCACGGGCCTGGATTTTGTGACATTAGTTCCAAGAGCGGTTCGCACCAGAATACACTGTTTTAAGCCTTTTTGCTACTTGACTTTATTCATCCCTACGTCCATTCTCATTACCTCGGCATATTGTCCTGTTTCGTTGGCTGAACCAACCGAAACAAAGGTGGCAACCATGATCGACTCGCCAGCATCTTCCACGAGCGCACTTCAAACCAGACTCACAACCACTTTCCCCCAAACTGCTTCGCTTCTACGGGAGGACCTTCAATCGCTTGCAGCCGACCCTTCCATTCCTCTTCCTGGGCAGTCTCCGTCAGAACCATCGCAGGCATCGGCATACTTCGAAGCCTTCTTCCATAGCCTTCCCAAAACTCAATCGTTGTATTCCTCCCACGCTTCCCTTTTACGCGCCAACGAAGAAAAGGCGGCACGCAACCTCGCCCTTCAGCCCGATCTCGAAGCACTTCGTGCCGAAACACAAGCTCTCTTCGACCGAGCTAAAGCGCTTGAGGCCGAATGGGCAACAAAAGAGGCTCAGCTCAACGAATTGCAAAAAAGGTTCAGTCCGTCGGCATTGCATTTCGGATTGATGCAAAGTGCGAGTAAATTGAACGATAAAAGTGAGGCGTTGGCAAATGCCTTTGTGGAAGGATTGGAGTATCCATTGGATGATTCAGGGACAGCGGTGAATGCACTTTTGGACGAACAAGCATTTGTCAAGAGATACAAGGAGTTGAGGAAGACTTACCATAAGCGAAGGTTAGTTGCTGATAGGTGGGCTGGAGGTCAGGTCCATTGATCCGATTGAACGACCGCGTATCGCCAAGAAAAGTATTGCATTGGAGCAATCGACCTCATTTGTATTTGTAAAGATCAAGACACAAACTTTTTGCATAGGCATTTGGAGCTCTTGTGCTGAAACGGTATAAAATGGCTAAGATCACATCTCGGTCAAGAACAGGTCACCGCATGTGAGACTTTGAAATGTGGGTTGAGAAAAAGGAGGCTTCATCTGTTCGGAGCATTTGTTTTCAGCTGCCAAGATCGCAGCAACGTGGACCTGGATCCGATAGATCCGGTCTTGAATCACACCGCTCGCATCATTCGCCTATCAAATCAGATCATCCCCACCTTTACGAAGGATAAAAAACCCTCCGACAAGATTTCTTCATCAACACGGCAAGAAGGTTGCACGGAACCCTCAAGGTGGTCGAACCAAGACAAAGAAGCTTTTGGATTGGCTGAGAAGATGTGAGGAGGAACTATAAAGATCAGCAGATGACCTGTGTGTTTGTTGGTGAGAAGGGGGCAGCGAATCTTTTGGTGAGCGAATTGATATATCAACCCTTGCGGGTTGATTCGAGTCGGAAAATCTCCTTCCTCATCAAATGAGCCTTGCTAATCAGATGAGACACGCTTCCATCGACACCGAACATGAGAGGCACAGCGATCTATGTCCTTGCTTTGGCCATCACAAGCCTGTGCGCTCATTCCTCCCCTCTGCCCTCACAGTCGTTCAACTTGCCTCGCTCCATCGCCAGACCTCATCATGACACATCTCTCGACACTAATCCATCTCGACCCCATCATGATTCTTCATCGATACTCCTCAAGCGCACTCCAGTCCCAGGCCGACCCTCAACCCCGCTTTTACGTTCAGCCTCGGACGCGCTCGAAAAAAAGGGAAAGGATTGGAAGAGACCTGTGGTGATCGCGATCAGCGCCATAGGAGTGCTCATGACCGTTGGTTGGAACTACATTTCTTTACAGTCTTTCTTATCCAATCGTGCGAAATACAGAGCTCGGATGAAACAGTTGGAAGCAGAGAAAGGGAAGCCGCCTCCGAGGATCGGTGATGTTGTGTGTACTGTGCAGACTTTTACCACGACGGAGCAGGTTGACGAGAGGAAGCCCGGAGAGTGGAAGGGTCCGTGCTTCAAGCTTGATGGCGGAAAAGATGGGATGGTGGGTACATCGCCAGTTGTAGCTAGTTCTCCGATGTCGGGAGTTGGACCAGTTCAATCATCGACGAAAGTGCTGCCAGCTGAAATTAGGGGAAGCGATCAACCTCAGCCAGGGTGGGGAACTCAACCCAATTTTCAAGCGAGCATGGGACCTATGCCTGAAACCTCTTCCACAATATCTGCGAGCAGCAGCCCTGCGTTGAATTCAGCTAGCTTCGGACGATTCGTGAAGCGTGGTATTCCACCCACATCATCTGCAGGCGAGATAGTTGAACAAGTGTCGCCTAGACTGAGTCCCATGTCAGTCATTCATGGCCTTCCTCCAACTCCATCCGAACCTTCCACTTCATTATCACCAGTAACGCATGCAAAACACATACCCCACATTCCCTTCTCTCGAGATCAGCGTAGACCTGAAGAAGTCACCCCACTGCTAACCGAGCCTCTGCGATCCTCAGCATTCCCCTTTGGATCCGCACGAAAACGTCCTAACTTTCCCTTGCCAAACATCGACACCTCCCACGCTAACCTAAACCAAAAATTCAGCAACGACGAAAAACGGCTAGCTACATTCGATATTGAGTCCAAATCTCCCATCCAAGAAGAACAACAGTCTGAACTCAAACCAAAAATTCAAAACACTACCAAAAAGATGAAGACCGAAGATATCACTTTTGCCTTAACCATCTTGAATACCATCGGTAACATCCCTAGTTTGATCCTCACCATGATCAATGCGTACTACTACAGGGGCAACCCAAAGGTCGATTAGGGAGCACACGTTGCATACATTCTTTTTTCTTCTTGACACTACGTTTCAATTCATGCATTGTCAGATCTAAAACTACCGGTTTTGCTCGATCAGCGTCGGCGTGTGTCGAGACACGCTCAAATGATGGCGTTCCAGTCTATCAAAAGAGCATCTTGATATGAACGCATCCTCTTCCGTTTCTGGTGACTAAACTATTTACATGCCTCTGCTGTCTTTCTCCAGACGAATTTAGTTAGCAAAGGCCTGCAAACCAGTGATACCCTTGCCGAGAATCAAAGTGTGAATGCCATAGCTGCCTTCGTACGTGTTGACTGTCTGCAAGTTCTGCACATGCCTTCCGGTATGATACTCATCCGATGTGGCGTTACCACCAAAGATATCCAACAAGCTCCTACTCTGCTGGAGCGCCTTATTGCAGTTGTTCCTCTTTGCCAAACTGACCATTTCAGGGCTCCACGCTCCCGAGTCCTTCATCCTTCCAAGCTGCAAACTGCACAGCAGACCGAGTGCTGCCTCTGTGCTAGCATCTGCAAGTTTCTGCTGGATGAGCTGGAATCCTGCAATGGGACGACCAAACTGCGATCGGTCCAAAGCGTACTGGCGAGCCTCGGCGATGCATGCTTCCAAAGCACCCATGGCACCCCAGCTGATGCCATAACGCGCAGAGTTCAAGCATTCAAAGGGGGATCCGAGACCAGGGCGTGCGTGGGGGAGGAGAGATTCGTCACGCTTGACCTTGACATCTTCCATGAAGATGGATCCAGTGACAGAGGCACGCAGTTGAAGTTTATTCTTGATGGCGGGAGCGGATAGACCCTTGGTGTCCTTCTCGACAATAAAGCCACGGATCTTGTTGTCCCATTTGCACTTTGCCCAGATGACGAAGACATCTGCATGAGGAGAGTTGCTGATCCAAGTCTTGGAGCCGTTCAGGATGATGTGGCCATCGCCAGTGTCGGTAGCAGTGGTCTCCATGGAACTAGGGTCAGAACCGTGGTTGGGCTCGGTGAGACCGAAGCAGCCGACAAGCTCACCTTTGGCAAGTCGCGGGAGGTACTTTTCCTTCTGTGCTTCGGTACCGAATTGGTTGATTGGACCCATGACCAAACTACTCTGAACCGACATGATGGACCTGTATCCCGAGTCAACACGTTCCACCTCCCTGGCGATAAGACCGTAGGAGACAGAGTTTACACCTGCGCAACCGTATCCCTCGATAGTCGAGCCGAGCAGGCCAAGCTCACCAAGGGAAGGCAGGATGGTGGGGTCCCAGGCTTCGGTGCGGTACATTTGGGTGACCTTGGGCTTGAGTGTTTCCTGGCAGAAGTCATGTGCGGTCTGCGAGATGGCTTTTTCGTCTTCCGAGAGTTGAGATTCGAACAAGCACATAGGATCTTCCCAGTTGAACTTGGAAAACTTGGTCATATTATATGCTTCTGGAGCTGTATCGGGAGTTGTGCCGTAAGTGCGAGAGGATGAGGATGGGGTGGCGACGGTGGCGACGGTGGCGACGCGAGCAGGGGTGGTCGCAGCGCGGCGGATCGCAGGGAGAGAGTTGCGAAGGAGATTAGACATGATGATGAGTTTGATGATAGGTAGATGACGATGGGGCTCTGGGATGAGCAAAGATGATAGCAAGATGTGTGAGAGGTGGTAATATGTAAGATGTGACGAAGTTACAAGAAGTAGCAATAGAGGCCGAGAAAGTGACGAAACTGTGGGGCTTGACAGCGATGTGGTGGGGTGCACAGTAAGTTTAAAGGATTTTTACTTTATTCAAGTGTGGAATTGTAGCTGTAGACATCTTTACCAGGCAAGCGGGCACAGGGAGAAACAGAGCTACCTAACATGCATAGTAGAGACACGGCAATGACTTTAGCCGGTTGTCCAACGAATCAATAATTGGTCACCGTTCAATTAGCCAAGCTCGCCACGCGACGTTAGCCGAATTTCTTCTTGCCTTGCACTTTCAACACCTCAGCTTTCGTGAGTACAACAAGAATCGGGTCTATCGCATGCCTCGACCGAACGCCGCACTATTCTCCGCACTTCAATTGATTCAACAACGAGCGGTTCTTCAAATACACGATCCTTGACCTATTACAACCCATTTCGGCGAGCTTTGCATCAGCAAAAACAATGTGTCCAATACGGTCTTTGAGCGCGATTTTAACTCGAGCGCGGCCGAAGCTGTGCGAAGTTGGTGAAAGGTGGGTTAGGCAGCAGACTCAGTATCCATAAGCACTGTCTTACAGAAGTCTCATCACATCAGTTCAAAAAAGAAAGAAAAAGTACAGATCAATTTCTTTTAAAATAAAATATCAAGGCTTGAAAAACGCGACACTTATTCGATTGTCTGGATCGGGTGGCGTAAAGTATCAACTTCAGCAACAGATCCGCCTTTGAGAGCGGCCAAGGTGTCACGACAGCCCCGATTCCTACATGGGATCGGAAAATACTACGATCTTCGTTCGCTTTGCTTCCGGCTCTGACCAACCACAACACCACCGCTCCCCCACTGAGCCCCAGCTATCCTACCAAGCAGCCTGTATACGGGCACGCTCCAAACACATACAACTAGAACGGCACAGACCTGAAGATTCGTCATCTCCACTCCTGGTAGTGGTTGCGTGCTATCCACATCCCAATCTAGTCGGCCTCCGGGGAGTTTGGGCCGGTGTAGCGTGTCATACCGATGACGTTGCCATGCGTGTATTGTTAGTGTGTGGTATCGGACTAACCATATGTGAGACACTAGCGGTAGCAGCACCAAGGAGAATATCGTCGTGTACAGGCCGACAGACGAGCGCGAGGTCGAGAAAGGCCAGTCCGATTGCGACAAGGCCAGATAGTGCATAGGTGCAGAGAGAGAGGCTGGAAAAAGAGGGAGAAAGGGTACGTCATCAAAGACGGTGATCGCTAGCTGGAAGAAGATAGTCAAGTAGAAGAGGCGGAGGCCAAGCCGCCGAGCGCGAGTCGAGTGCGATTCGATGTATTGCGAGAGCGAGAGGAGACCAAGAGCCAGGCACACGAGGATGGCAATGCCGACCGAAGCGACGAAGACATATGTCAAGATATAGAGAAACATGAACGCTTCATCGTTGCCTCAAGGCTCGAGCATGAGTGCAAAGAATGTACAAAGTGTATGGCAAAAAGGAAGTGTTCTTCTTGACAGCGAGCGAAAGACACTGTGGAGCATGTGGCCGAGTGTAGTACCCGACTCCCGAGATATGTAAGGATCTATAGGATTTTTTTTTTGCAATGCGCCGGCCTTCTTTGTGGAAATTTGGGTTTGAACCCTGTTTCTTCTCCAAGTGGCCGAAAGCTGCTCAGCTGCCACCATCCTGTTTCACATTCACCTGATCTTCGACGTCGTTCATTCACACCATTTTCATCCCCTCGTCCTACCGCTCTACATCTTCCACACATTCACACGGCGCCGGTGTCAACATCCGCTTTGCTGACTTTACAAACTAACATACTCGCAGATTTTTAGGCACGCACAAACACGAGCGCATGATGGCACCAGTAGCGTCACCCGCCACGGCTGCTGCTTCAGCATCCACTTCGACCATTACCGAGATCGCCAAGTCTGCAACCGAACCGCTAAAACATACTTCATTCTCATCCATCGGCATATCACCCATGCTCATTCGCTCCCTCGCATCTCTCCAGATCAAAGTTCCCACCCCAATCCAGTCGCTCACCATCCCTTCCATCCTCGAAGGCCGCGACCTCGTGGGCGGAGCCCAGACCGGCTCGGGTAAAACGCTCTGCTTCGCACTGCCCATCCTCAACCGTCTCATCAAGGACATGGTCGGAGGGTTTGCCGTGGTTCTCACTCCGACTCGCGAGCTCGGCGTGCAGCTTCACGAACAGTTTGTCGCTGTCGGAGAGGGCGCAAGGATGGGTCTCAGGTGTGCTTTGGTGTTAGGTGGGATGGACATGATGAAGCAAGCTTCCGAACTTGCAAACATGAGGCCGCATGTGATTGTCGCCACACCAGGAAGACTCGTGGATCATTTGAGGAGCGGAGGAGGAGAAGAATGGGGATTGAGGAGGTGCAAGTTCCTGGTGCTTGATGAGGCCGATAGATTGTTGACGGACACATTCAAGCCCGAGTTGGACTATCTGTATTCGGCACTGCCTAGCGCGAAGACACTGCAGACACTGCTGTTTACAGCCACACTCACCGAGGAGGTGGTCGAATTCGCCAACGCCAAAAGACCCGAAGGCAAACTTTCTCCGATGGTGTGTAGGATCAACATGGACACCAAGACGCCAGAGACACTCGAACAGAGATACGTCTTCGTACCATCTCACATCCGTGAGCCCTATCTGTTCCACATCATGCGCCATCCACCGATCAAGCCGAGCTCTGACCGAGTGCGGAAGCTCAAAGTCAAACGACAAGCCGATCGGGAACGAAAAGCGGAAAACGATAGGAAGAAAGGAAAGCGACCCAGGGCACACCGTGGCTCCGATTCTGAGTCCGAAGACGAAGATGCCAACCTCTTCCTGCCCGCCACGATCATCTTTACCGCACGCTGCAAGACCGCTGCCACCCTCTCTGGGATGCTCACCGAATTAGGAATCCCCAACGTCTCGCTCCATTCTCATCTTAAGCAATCCGAGCGCAGTGAGAATCTCCAGACTTTCCGCTCTCAACGTGTCCCAGTTCTCATTGCTACCGATGTCGGTTCTCGTGGTCTGGATATCCCCGAAGTGGAGCTTGTGATCAATTGGGACTTGCCGAGCGCTTGGCAAGACTACGTGCACAGAGTAGGTCGTACAGCACGTAATGGCAAACGCGGCTACGCGGTCAGCTTCATCACCGAGAGGGACATCGATGTCATTCACACCATCGAGGAAAAGATCAACATCAAGCTGATCCAGCTGGAAGGGCTGGAGGATGAAGACAAGATCCTCGAGAAGCTCAACACAGTGGCTACGGCCAAGAGGGTAGCGACCATGGCGCTGCATGACGGTCAATTTGGAGAGAGGCAGCAGAGAAATCAACAGAAGCAATTAGCGAGGGCCAAGGCGGAGAAGAAAGCCGCCAAGAGGGCAAAGAAGGAAGCTTAAATTAATCCTTCTTTTTTTCACCTCATCTGCATCTAACCTTGTACTTGTACCATATCAAATTCTACAATCATCCATTCAGTCCAATTCTGCTTGTTCGCGGCAGAGTCTGATAGAAGTAGACAGTGCGACCTAGGAGTAAGAAAAAGGCGGACATTTGATTTTAGGCTGAGACCGAAATGGCCAAAAAAAAAGAAAAAAAGAAAAAAAAAGGAAGCGTCCGGACAGCCGGAATCGAACCGGCGACCTATGGTGCTTTTCCGTTAATACCGGATTAGGGTTTCCAATTACAAACCATCGCTACTTCCAACTGAGCTATGTCCGGGTGAGGTTGGGCAAATGGAGATAACGCACATACTAGAACTAGATACTTTAGCAGTCTGGACCGCTCCATTAATTAGCGTCCTCTCCTCTTAGTAAAGTCACCATAGGCTTTCGCATGGCAAGAGGTACATCTTTATGCAACATCAAAGTTATAGAGATGGCGTTCAGTTTCATTCAGCGGGGCAGAGAGGTGTCATGGCTCAGTCTTTGCGTCGAGTCGGTGAATCGGCGCTAAGAACAGAAGCACAGCTGTCGAACCGGATGTAGCGGCTACCATCTGGTCACCGTAACCGTTCCATAGTGATTGATTGGCACTAAGTGGTCGTTTGGGCAGGATGGGATTCCAACGGAAGGAGCCTGGAAAGGGACTGTCGTCTGTTCACGTGGGGAAGTGGTTGATCACTGGTACTGTCGACACAGCACATGGGCGGCAGCGGAGTGATGAAGGAGTTGAAAGCGCGTTCCTGAACAAAATCCACCCGGCATCGTGAGCGCGTCCTTTCGTCGAGTCATCCCATCGTTGCCTTTCATGCGACCAAGATGACTCTTACCCTTGGACTTTCAATCCGATACCTTGAAAGAGATTTCGGCTGCGGCCTTTCGATGCGAAAGGTGTCGATGGAGCTGTGGATTATGAATGGGCGTTGGTGCAAGTATCGGCAACTCATGTGGGTTTGACATGGGTCACCTAATCTCGTGTTTGCTCCGAATCGACCCACGTTTGGAGGGCGTCAGTCGTTGAGAACAAATTTGGGATGGCTTCATCATGCTTCATGCTCTATACATATGCCCAGGCTCGCGCTCTAGCACACTCCTACCGTGCTCAACAGCGGCCTTCTCAATGCTTCCGCTCTGATCTTCCCGACTGTTGTGCTGGCGTCTGAAACTTTCCTGTGCTTGCCAACTTCCTCAGAGAATGGGTTCACCACCGACGAGGAAGCATTCGAGGGGCGGGAGCGAGGCGGTGAAAACATTCGTAGCGAGCAAAGCCTCCTACCGAGGCAGGTGGGAAATCCGCGGGAACAGAGCAGGGATCGACACCGCACAGCACGACCACGAGTTGCAGCTGTCACCCTGTCATACTCCTGGACGAAAACATGGCTGAGTCTTCCTGACGCACGTGGACCCTTGACTCACGAGCCATCCGCAATGACCGATTCTTTCTCATCCCGCTCCACGGTGCTCTTGACATTGACCAAAGATGAAGCGGAACGTCGGAGAAAACGTCAGCGCATTGAGCTGATCTCGCTCACCTTGGCGGCGGCAATCGCATCTTCGCCATTCACCGACGGCGAAGCATGATGGCGATTGTGATCCAAGCTGCTCACGGTACAGTATGGTATCACGCTCAGATCTGCAAACGCCGTCAGGCAACAAAGAAGAATGCCACAAACACAGCTCTACGAGCTTCCATCGGTATCGTTGTGCTACAAGCGAGGGTCGAGCTCAGCTCAGATTGAGGACCTTTGTTGTGAAAAAGGTGATGATGCCAAGCCAATTTACTGTACACTACTCAGCTAGGAATCGTCTCCGCGGATAATTCACACCCATCCACGCGTTTTGCGCTGCGGACCCTTGTCGCAATATTGACAGCTGACATTCTGCGCCACTACCCATCCCCTGAAATGACTCACAAGGGTACAGGATTGCGATGCTGTGCCAGAGTGATTCGCACTCGGTGCTCTCCAGATCATGACTCCCAGAATGCACTCTTTGCTCGTCAGTCCACATGATCAATCAGGATGGTGAGCGCTGACGCGTACTACTGCCTCTCCCGCACCTTGACCTCAAATCTGCGGTCAAGGCGATGAGAAGCGTCTGCAACCTACGAGTGTTTGCTAAGCCTCGTGGTGGTCATGCTCTGAGAGGATAAAATGTTAGTCGCTGTTCTCTCATACTGTAGCTAGGCTGTACTTTAGATATAAAGATATCCTCTACGAAGCATTCCCGGTATCGTCGCTCCTATCAATCACTCACATTCATTCACACAACAACACTCACACGCACAAGAACAGACTTTCTTCATCGTGACCACTGCAGCTCCGCTTCCACTATCACTAGCCAAAGCTTGATGCACTCCACAACCACCACCCTTAACACCATCACCAACCAACGTCTAGCCAAGATGCTCTCTTTCCTCCGCAAGAAGTCCACCAATTCCACCACCTTTGTCATGGGACAGTCCAACAGTTCCGAGACGACCCTCGTCTCCGACCCTCCCCTCACTGCTGCTGGCAAGCCCGCCAAGAGCAAGGCCAAATACAAAAACGAACCGTACGCAGCCGAATTCACCGGTCTCTCGACCATGGGTGGCGGAATGCCCTCGTTGAGCGGACAGTTTTTCGTACCTCCTCCCAAGGCCAAGAAGTCGTTTTCTTCCGGACCAGGTTCCTTGGTTGCAAGTCAACCTTTCAAGAACAACGTCAAGGCAAGCTTTGTGGATGAACGTTTGGACATCATCTCAGGTATGTTTTTGCCTCGTGTTTCGAGCGTTGGAGAAGTCAAAACATCCCCCTCAATATCATTGTGATTGTAAGAAAACAACTAAGATCGACGTGAAGGTCCCTCCTAGTAATATATCCTCTCGTTCCTTTTCCCTCTAAAGGTACAGCCTTCTTTTAGCCTATACTCCACCAGAATAGAGGGATCATGTCCGTGTAACAATAAAATCGCTGTTGCTTATGTTGAGAGGTCTTGGCTGACAAATCTTGGCCCTCCTTTTTTGCTTGTTTCTCTGCTTCATTCTTGAATAGAGAGGAACTCATTCGAGACCCTTTCAACTTGCGCTATTAGCTCGGCTAGCTCTGCTGAAAGCAACCCTTCCCAGCAAAGGAAGCTGTTGAAGCAGCATAAGGCCTTTTTCAACAACTCTTTCTCCAACACTTAACGGTTGATGGAGATAAGCGATCCATTTTTTAACATTTATATACTCTCACGCAAAGGTCTACACTATGGACTGACCAAGTTGGCACAGAAGGTGGATGGCGATCCCGCCCTAGGATAGGCCAGCGAAATTTGTCTTAGTGTGCATACGCACATTTTCAAGGCAGACCGTGTTCGCATCGCAACACATCGTACCACAAGGTTTGCGGAATCCGTCACCTTGGTCGTAGCTAGCGGCAGACGATGCTGTTGCTCAGCGATCAAGACTCTTCACATTTGTGAGCGTCAAAGGGAATCAAAATCAACCGGTGCCTTCACTAGCGCACCAATACAGGCATCCTTCTCTCTTTTACCAGATCTAGATCAGTACATCGTTGACCGACCCCTAGCCACGCGCTCCCAACGCCAACTCAACATGATCTGTTTTCCCATGCTTCGGCTCCGGAAATTTTCTTAGCTTGTTTCTATCTGTTCCTTCAGAAAGTCTCTCTCACTTGGACTTTGGCCGGATTTCCTCGGTCGGTCTTGCGAGAGTCAGAAGATGCTCCAGCTTGATTTTTTTACCTTGTGTGATCTCTTCAATGTCTAATCTCGCCAACTTTTGTAAGCGATCCGTAACCTTTCGCTCGACAATCTCACCATCCTTTTTCATATCCTCTCAAATCCCAACAGCCTCATATTGAATCACTGTCCTGTTTCAAGGAAGCACTTGAACACAATCTGCTTGAAAATCCACACATTCCCTTCACAAACTTTGGCTTCTACAGTATCTGCTTGTGCATCTGTTTCACTTAATTGTTCTCCTGTTTGACATGAAGCTTCAATAGACAGAAATACAGAAGCTCTCCATGTTGCTGACATGATCAGTGAGACGGTTCTTCAAGCATCTCAACATCTCCTGCGTCGGTCTCGCCTTCCCGCTTTGATTGCAACCATAAAATTCGTCCCTCTGGCTCGATTGGCGGCGACTCTGGACGAGACCATCCATAAGTACCGTTTTGTTCGAGCATATGAGGTGGTGGTTCTGGAGTTTGTATCTCTGTCGACGACCTACGCGAACGGTTCCCATCGTCATCTGCTCCTGGTTCGAACCCTTGCCCCTGTTCTTGCTCTGAATAATCGTGATCTAATGTGCCATTTGCATCGGGCCCAACTTGCCTCCCTGCTACCGCAGCTGCTTGTCCGTTTACATGCTCCACATCAAGTTGCATGCCGTTCCCATCCCCATCTTCAGCTTCGGCCGTCACTGTTCGATCCGCATCATCCTCAATGTCAACTGGACGAGTAGCAGCGGGACCGGGACTAGCAGTGGCATTTCTGGCCAGTGCGGCAGCGTGCTTCTTTTTGGCCGCAGCATACCTTTCCTTAGCTGCATTGTTCCGTCGAGCTTTCTCCTCGGCTTGCTTGTCATGCACCGCCTGGGCTTTCGCTTCATCCGCCAGATCGTATGCCCACATTTCGCTTAGATGCTCGTCAAATCTTTCGCACAATGGTCTCCATCGTCTGCCTTTACCTTCCCCTGTAGCCCCTTGCTCTCCAATGGCAAAAGTGCTGGACGATGAAGAGGAGGTAGCACGCTCCAAAACAGCCTCAATTTCGTCAGGTGGAGGATATCGAAACCCGTGCTCGCCAGTGATGAGCTTAGCCCTTGCCCCGCCGTAGCTCGACACAAAGGGGAAATAACCCAACGCACCATCGTCAAAGACATTCTCCCTTGGTTTGACATTGATCACCGGCTCCACGGCTTGACCTTTCTTGGTAGGGTCCGCCTTTGTTGATCGGGAGATGGAAGGTTTGGTTGGAACGGCAGATTTGAGCCCCGAGAAGCCCTTGACGCGCAGAGGACGGTAGTCCAAGAGGTCTGTGAAAGCTATGCCTTGAGGCTCGCCGTTAACGAAAAAGCCTATTTTGGAGCCAGAGAGTTTAGGGACTGGGCGAAGAGACGGGATGGAGGGACCAGAAGGCTTTTCACTTTTGCCTGGATTCTTGTGAGTCTTGACTTTGGCAGAACCGCTGCTTCCAGTGGGTACGCTGGTAGATGCTGAAACGGCGTTGGCGTTGGGAGCGCCAGCCATGCCATTCGCGACGTCAGAGGAAGAGGACACGGTTTGAGACGGGTGTTGCGGTTCAAACACCCCTGTGCCTTCGATACCCTTGAGTGCCTCCTCAATACTGTTACCTTTCCTGCTGCGCTCCATCAACTGCTCCATCTCTCTAGTCCTCGGATACTCGAGACTTTCGAAATAGAGCTGGTTCTTGTATCGAATAGCTACCCGCTCTCGTTTGATATTTGCCGGGTCATGTTCATCTTGCGGCAATCTCTGTGGTGGTAATTTGATGTACAATCCGACGACATCACCCGCTTTGAAAGGTTTCCCGTACGGCAGGGGTCTAGACAGGGTCACCTTATCGCCCGTCTTGTCCCTGAATCCATAACTGTACCCATCGAATCCGACAGGCGCATTTAATGGCGCTTCTCTCCTTCCCCATCCGAGTCTGATATGGCTTCCGTCCTTCATGGGTGTTGGAATCACTCCTGGAGCACCTGCTCCTGCAACCAAATGTTCTGGTGGTAGAATCTCGATTTCGGTATACCACTCGCCTTCTCTCACGCCAATGTTTGTCCTTGCACTTCGGAACCCTTTGTCTGTGGAGACGACATCTGCGTCGGCAGAGATCTTTGTAAACGGCGATCGATCAGACCAACACCAGTGAACTGTAGCTGGTCGAGTCTCGAGTGTTTTGAAAAGGGTTTGGGGCAGTTGCTGACTCGCGGGCCCAGCGGCAGTATAACGCCAGCCATTGCGGTTGACAGCAAAGTTGATGGTGTTGAACATGGTGGAGAAGCCAGGGGTAGGGACGAGGTGAGGAGGCGGCGCAAAATCTTCGGGGTCATTCTTGCGGAGGGTCGGACCACGGTAATTTTGAGGCAAGGTGTGGTGCGATTGGTTTGTGGAGGGATGAGTTGGGGTGGATGATGTGGCTGCGTCTGGAGTGGAGCGGTCATCGTCGGAAGAGGGGGAGGAGCGGCGTGATGGTGGCAATGAGGGAGAACGTGAGCTTGTAGGGGTAGGGATATGATCGAGGAGATGGGGAGCTGTGCGCGCAATGTAGACGCGCTGCGCTTCGGATTGAGAGTGAGGTGCTGGTGTGGAGGATGCGGAGCGGACGTGGTGAGGTGATGATGATGGTGCAAGCGGTGAGTAGGTATGCGGTGGCGAAGAAGATGCGCTGACTATAGACTGAGAAGCGACATCGAGGTGTGTCAAATCGTCATACTTTCTTTTGTTGGTGCTAGGTATTGTGTGAATGCCATTAGCTGCGCTTCCACTTGAAAATGCACCAACAACTACAGTAGGGCCATCATGAGCAGCGAGCGGCGGCGCGAACTGCTGAGGAGCTTGTGTATCTACGTCCATGACATAAGTGTTGCAAGTATTCTCCGGATTAGCGATACTTGGGCAAGGGTAAGGGAAAGAAAGTATCCGGTGTCAACAAGGATAGAAGATTAGAATAATAATAATATATCTCACGCCAGACCCTTTCCCTTGTACGGCAGCCAAATTCTGATCCTTCTCCACGTGACGCTGCACTCTACGATATTCTGCAGTGAAATTATACAGTATTCTACAGCATTATTTAGTTTATTTGCAGTTGTCCCTCTTTCGTTTCCGCGTCGCGCGTCGCGGTAATGGTCACAGTGTGACACTTATCTCTTCTCTGCATATTTCGCTGTTTTGAATGATTTCTGCAAGGATAGCGTGGGTGTGTTAATTTGAGTGTTACTTTTTTGAAGCTTGAGCGAGAGAACAACACTATATTTCCACAAAGAGGATTGTTTGACGCTTGAAATCAATCATCTCTTTCATCTCTGCCATCATTCCATAGATATTATCACGCTCCAAACAAGGTATAGAACATGGATTCGACACGCCTTCCACCGCAAACACCACGCAGGCAACTGCTCAAGCGCATCCACCGAAGAAGCTCCATCCTCCCGTCAATCGATCCTTTATCACAACCTCAACCATGTTCATCCACATCCACATCCACATCCACCACACGCTCCTCATCTAAACTCACATCTATCAATGCCCACAATACGTCTCCTCTTCTCGTTAGTATGGCTCTCGAGAAGCACGATGAGGCAGAAGAAGACTATGAGCGCACAAAGTGGAATGTTCGAGAAACACAATTTCAGCATCAAACACAACCTGCCGACCACAAGGTAATGAACACTGATCATGATCACTACAACAGTGAAGACGGCGCAGATGAAAATGGCGAAGAAGCAGCCTGGGCTCAGGTAGATGAACTCATGGATACCGTCCAACTCAAAGACCAGCGCATTCTTGAGCTCGAAAAGACTGTCTCTTCGCTCCAGCGCGATCTCAGAGGCTCAAAATCGTCCAAATCTTCCAACCCGATTTCTTCAGACGGCGGCTTGACTCGAGCTGCAGCCATCAAGCTCGAACGCGAATTTCTATCCCAAGAAATGATCCTCAAAGGTCTGCAGCGCGACAATGAAGACAAGACACTCGAGGTGGAGGCGCTTCGACGCAAAGTAAAGATCATGTCGGATTTCCTCGCACGTCAGTACGGGGCTGATGACTGGGAAGCAGTCGTATCTGCAGCTTCTGGTACAATCGTGGGCTCGGGATCAATCAAAGAGACGCGGGCGGCTGCACCTGGAAGCCCTGAAAAGGAGGCTTTGAGTGCGGTCGCAAAAGTGTTGGGTGCTGTGAACGTCAGTCCGCGAGCGGGAGGCCGAGCCAAGTTGACACCTATTCTGGGCAGTGATGCAGAAGCGAACCCATTCTCACCGGCCATGGCGAGCCCGACAAAGGCTCTCAACAATGATGACGTGCTGATCCCCACCATTGCAAGGATGCAAACACCCTCGTCCAGCCCAAGCAAATTGCTCGTCTCCTCTTTCACAACTCGGCGCACATCGATGGATCATGCGGATCATCTGGCAGATCAAGAGGCTGATCAAGAGGCTGAAAGGGAACCTTGCCCACTCATCTTGCCAGACGAGGTGACAAGCAGACCAAGCGTACCGTTAGCAGGTGTAGATCCCAATGTGCTGCTGTCTTCAATCGAGAGCGTTCGGCTGTTGATGCAGGGCTTTGAGAGGAAGAACGCCATGCGTCGTGCAGAGCTCGAAGCCACCATTGAAAGAGCCATCCAGGCCGAACGTCGCGCCGAAAGCCTTCAAGCGAGTGCCTCATCCGCGGTGACAACTTCGCTCCCAAAACCGGCGTCAATCACAGCCTCTTAGCTCGCGAATCATTTCAGATTTGCTCAAACTAGTCTTAAATATGTCTGTTCGTAATGCTCTGCTGCTGTTCATACACTTTCAATCATTTTGAATCCTGTCGAGCTACTTTTGCGAATTACCTTGGCAGGGCAAAACGTTGACTAATTATTGATTCAAAATTTGATCGCTGACTGTCCAAGGCAAGATGGCCGAGTGGTTAAGGCGTAGCATTAAGGAAGATATCTCGTACACACCGAGGAAACCTGCTATCTTCGGGCGTGGGTTCGAATCCCACTCTTGTCACCATTCTTTTTTGCGTGTTTTTTTTTAATATAAAAACTTGGATTGTGGATCCTATCTTCTTATCAAGAAGGCACCATTTTTGGTCTTCTTTTGGGTCAATGTGGTGGAGGCATGATGAGCAGCAGGACAGACAGGATAGGTTGTCCGAAGGAAGCTGCTTTTGTTTTTTTTTCGTTTTTAGATTTTTTAGATTGTGATGCAAGTACAAATACAGAAATGGAACGGCAAGGGATGGAGACAAGCTGCGCAGTCGGACATGGTTGTGAATATGAATGCGGAGGACGAATAGCGAGATAGATAGGATGCGATGATATAGCCTGTTTCGGACTGTGCAGGTCACAAGTTTTTTGAGATTGTTTTAAGAGGGGGAAGGGGCAGCGAGTCTCCTATCCTGATCCTGCTGATCCTTGATCCTTCTTTTTTGGAGCATATCGCCGATGACTGACCTGTAGTATGTGCCATCGAAACCATTTGCGTCCATTCTTGGGTAATTTGGTAAACCAAATTTTCCCTTTCTGGTTACACCACCTTCGCTATTTGCTCCTGTGAATACATAGGGTCGCAACTGTTTGTTTTGAGCCATCATGATCCAAGTGATCCATGTCAAGCCCAAACGAAGAAAAGGAGAGTTCTCAAAGTCAATGTCAATATCAGTGTTCTACTATCATCTCTTTTATTCTTCCTTTATACATTTCTTGGGAGGTTTACCTTTGTTTCAGCGAGACCGGGAGGAACGACGAAATTGGGTACCCTGGATTCGTCGATCTGATTTGTTTTAAGATGCCAGTATCTCTGGTTTCCATTTTTATCGTAGAGCTGATTTCCGCGTGGATCTGCTGTGGCGATACGTTTACGACGCATGATGTTGCCGGTACGAGTACCCTTGTAAAAATCACGATTTGCTTTCTTGGAGTTCAACGGCAATCGGCTCGCTTTGGAGCATGCCACCTGTGTTGGCTTGAACATGCTGAGCTAATTTTTGCGTGAATACGATGCTTCGTGCGTCCGCGTCAAAAGAAAGTGTGCTGATAAAGATGGATGAGACGTGTAACGTGAACGTAAGTAGGGTGCCGAGTTGATAGTGAGAAGAATCAACAATGGTCGACAAAGGTGACCGGGCACAAAAAATAAGCGCTGAAAGGGTTGCACGCCATTCGGAACCGACAAGATCTGAGCCATGAGTTTTGGCTTTGTGATTAATTATTAGACCGAGAATCAGGTGTTACGGGAAACATTGAGACCTTCATTTAAATACTCTATCTCACACGCTGCTGCACTATGGTAAATTATCGTAAATTGAAAATTTTTCTGAACACAAATATACAAGGAGAAGCAAGCTGAAGGCGGTAAATATTAAAATAATTGTTGAGCTACAAGAGCGAGAAGAAGAATCGAACCCAAGAACAAGAGCGAGAGAGAAAGCAAGCGCGAGCAACGAGCAAAGTGAGTGAAATTTTTGTTAGCTTTCTCTCATTCCTTGTTCTAGCACGAGCCACTGGCAGAAATTTCAGTGCAGAAACTCAGCGCTTCTTTTTTTTGTTTTCAATCTGCAGAACCACGTCAAAAATTTCTTGTGCACAATGAATTTACCTGCCACAATTACAGTATACAAAGCTCAGCAACACGGCATCTCAGTATTTACACAAGCTAGAAAGCAAGCCAGACTCAAACCCCCAAATCAAAGCACTCTGCCATCATCAACGTTGCTCTCCACCACCACCACCATCACCTCTTCTCTTGACAACCGCAGCTGTGACTCTTCCGTATCATACTGCCTTTGTCTACTCTCCGACTTGCTCCCTTTCGTCGGCCTTTTTGTTCCTTTCTTTTGTTTCTTCGTCAAGTTCCCGCGGTCAAGCAGGCTTGCCGATCTAAGGTCACTTTCACAAATCGTATCTAAACAGACTCGTTTTCACAGTCTCTGTGATTCCTAGCGTCACGTTTAATTGTTGCGCACCATTCATAATTTCAACCCTCTTTCAAGTCGCATTCCTCGTTGAAACCCAGTCATGCCTCCCGTTTCCGCTTCCAAGGCCAAGCGTCAGGCGTAAGTATCTATCCTCTCAAAACGTCAAAGCGCGCTATAGTGACACCACGTCATGTTCGCCGCAACACACTGGCTGTATACGTAACAATCACACTCACCGCAGTCTCTTTTATCATTTTTATTCTTTTAAAAAAACCCCTTCCTCCGTTTCCTACCACGCTTTTGCGTCTTCTACGCACATTTCGAATTTCACCGATGCTTGATCACCAACAGCGAAAAGGCCGCCAAGGCTGCTGCCAAGGGAGACAAGTCTTCCAAGTCTTCCTCCAAGTCTGGCACCACCAACGGCACCTCCGAGACTCCCATGACCAACCTCTCTGCCAACTCCTCGGTCGAAGAGCTCAATATGAAGAAGCTCAACCTCGCCACCGAGCGTAACGCATCCGGTGTCATCACTTCGGACAAGCAGTCCCGTGATATTCACATTGACAACTTCACCATGTCCTTCCACGGTCGTCTCCTCATCGACACTGCCACCATTAACCTCAACTACGGTCAACGTTACGGTCTCCTCGGCGAGAACGGCTCCGGAAAGACCACTTTCCTTGCCGCCCTCGCCGCTCGTGACGTCGAGATTCCCGAGCACATTGACATTCACATCGTTTCCGGTGAAGCTGAGCCTTCCGATGTCAACGCCGTCGATTACATTGTCGCCTCCGCAAAGGCGAAGGTCGCCAAGCTCGAAAAGGATATCGAAGAGATGTCAGTCGCCGACAACATCGACGAGGTTGCGCTCGAGATGAAGTACGAAGAACTCGAGGAGCTTGACCCCAGCACCTTTGAGACCAAGGCCGGCATGATCTTGCACGGTCTCGGTTTCTCCACAACCATGATGAAGAAGCCCACCAAGGACATGTCCGGTGGTTGGAGGATGCGAGTCACCCTCGCCAAGGCCCTCTTCATCAAGCCCCACTTGTTGCTTCTCGATGAGCCAACCAACCACTTGGATTTGGAAGCCGTCGTTTGGCTCGAAGCTTACCTTTCCACCTACAACCACATCCTGGTGCTCACCTCGCACTCGGCCGATTTCATGGACTCGGTCTGCACTAACATCCTGGACTTGACCCCCCAGAAGAAGTTCTTGACCTACGGTGGTAATTACTCGACCTACGTCCGAACCAAGGAGGAAAACGAGACCAACCAGATGAAGGCCTACGCCAAGCAGCAGGAAGAAATCGCTCATATAAAGAAGTTCATTGCTTCCGCTGGTACCTACGCTAACTTGGTCAAGCAGGCCAAGTCCAAGCAGAAGATCATCGACAAGATGGAGGCGGCAGGTCTGATCGAGCCTGTCTGGGCACCCAAGCCATTGCGATTCAACTTTGAGGACGTCCGCAAGATGCCCCCTCCCATTATCGCCTTCTCCGACGTTGCCTTCTCTTACAGCGGCAAGAAGGAGGACTACCTCTACAAGGACCTCAGCTTCGGTATCGACATGGATTCTCGTGTGGCTATCGTGGGTCAGAACGGTACCGGAAAATCCACCTTGCTCAACCTCATCACTGGTGCACTCAACCCTGTGGAAGGTACGGTTCAGAGGCACGCTGGTTTGAAGCTCGGCAAGTACTCACAGCACTCTGCTGACCAGCTTCCATACGACCAGTCGCCACTCGAGTACATGGAGAGCAAGTATAAGCAAAAGTTCCCCGAAAAGGATCTTCAATTCTGGCGTGGTCAGCTTGGTCGATTCGGTCTGTCGGGTGCTCACCAGACCGCGCCCATTCGTACGCTCTCGGACGGTCTGCGTAACCGTGTCGTGTTCTCGCAACTCGCCATGGAGCAACCGCACGTCTTGTTGCTCGACGAGCCAACCAACCATTTGGATATGACCTCGATTGACGCGCTTGCCAATGCGATCAAGGAGTTTGAAGGTGGTGTGGTGATTGTGTCGCACGATTTCCGACTGATCAGCCAGGTGGCAGAGGATCTTTGGGAGGTCAAGGACAGGAAGATCGTCAACCTGTCGAAAATGGAAGTATCGATTCAGGACTACAAGAAGCAGCTCGCAAAGAATTCGGCCGAGGCCATTGAGAGGGCTAAGCTCTTCGCAAAGGGTAAAGCGTAAACACCTCAGTTGTTGTATTGGCCAGACGACTCGAATGTCGGCTTGTGCGTGTAAAACCTCCAAAAACTAATCGTGTTGCAAGCCTTGATTCGGACGTCGGCATGTCTTGTCTTGTCCTCTCTTTTTGATCTGTAATTTGTTTATATCTCTGCCCCCTTTGTGTGCAAATGCATTTGTGTTGCTTGACCAAACGAAGGTTTTTTTTTTCGTGACGACCTTGGATGCTTTCGATGATGGTCAAGTGAGGTAAGGTGAGAGTGGGAAAGCGCATTCACAATTGAGGATGCGTTTGTGTACTGAAGCTTTCATGACGAAGTTTGTGGTGTGGATGATTTGAGAGTTTGACCTTTTTTTTTTTTTTTTTTTTTTTTTTTTTTTTTTTAATACTACGCCAGTAAATTTACAGTTCACATTCGAGGTTGGTGATGAGATTGCCCTTAACAAGGCTATTCAAGTGAACAACTTGGATAAAAATGGTATGTAAGATACAAAAACGTATTATGGGAGGATATCTCGAAGGCGGAATTGAGAATTGGTATGGATTATTTTATCTTTGACCTATGCATTCTGAACCGAGTATACCCATCTCTACCCATTTTTCGATCAAATCACAAACGCCCGGATACCCCGCTTGATGAGCCTGACCTTGACTCTGTGATCCACCAATCGTCCCTACATTTGAATTTGTACTTACACCAGTATATCTGAAATCCCTATAATCAAACAACCTATTTTCAGTACCAAACGCCACAAAATGCGCAAACAAACTGTTAAAATGTCCCTCGCAACACAAATGTACCAAAAACTGATACTGAGCATGATAAACATGAGCAAAAACCCTCAACAACTGCTTGTAGATATGTTTACAAGTAGTCAAAAACGTAGGTGGAAAATCTCTACTAGCCTTTGTTGGAAAAGTGGCTTCATCGCTCAACAAACCTCCTACCCAAGTCATAACATAATCAATGTATTGGGGTGCAGGTAGTTTGACCTGTTTTCGATTCTGATCGATCCAGGTGTAATCCAAACCAACGCCTGCTGACATGGTAGGATTGTTGGAAACGGTGCAAAATTCGGTGAGAACGCCATAGAATTGGTTCAAGTTGTTGAAGAAATCAAACAGGTTAACAGCAACCCATTCTTTGGGATCGACGTATTTGGGTACAGACGAGATGGTTTTGAGAGATCCTTTGACCAAAGAGGCTCCAACAAAAGGTTGACAAAGGTAGAGCGGTTTACCATTCGAGCCTAAGCCTAGGTGTGGCGCAGAGGACGACGAGGGAGAAGTGGGACTGCGCGGATAGCCAGCTTGGTTGAGAGAAGAAGGGTCAAAAGTGGGCATGTTGGGATGCGTGGGTGATTTTTTGGGCCTAGAGGAGCGTCCCATGGACCTGCCTATGCTGTTGAAGAACGACATATTTGACCAACAAGGTTGCCTAGTTGTATGTTGATACGATTTGGCGGAGATGAGCAGTAGCAGTAGTAGTAGCAGGAAGAAGCTGAAAGAAAGGAGGACTTATGTACCGTGATGAAGAACGAGAAGATTGAGGCCGTGTAACGCTGTATGTAAGTGGATCGTCTAGAAATGTATGGTAGTGATCGCAATCCTTTACGATTTGATGTGAATGAAGATAAGCAAGGTGAAAGGCAACCACCAAAAATAATAATAGGAAAGTGTTGGTTGCAGTCAGCGTGTCAGTGCGCGTTTGCATGAGAGTTTGCCACGCTGTGTGTGGGCTGCTGTCGACTCGTCAAACTCGTGCGCTGTGACTGTGACTGTGACTGTGACTGTGACTGTGACTGTGACTGTGACTGTAACTCTGATGTGATCCCGATCTTAGCATCGGCAAGCTACTGATCGGGAGAGGGGTGCAAGAGAGACGCGTCAGTTGATTTAACAGGACTCTGTGACTGTGACAGCTATCTCTCCACATCCGCATGCACTGATTCTGTGATTGTGATTCAGATTATATTATTACAGTAAATTAATTCACTGATTTCGATTGCATGCGGTGTTGCTCTCAAACACCTCTCTCTCTTGTCAACTCAGCCTTTTTTCCCATCTTTTCCTCAAAACTTATCGACAGTCACAGTATACGCTGTCAAACATTCAAGCTTGCTACAAGTGTCCCCCTACTTCGCTTCCCCCTCGCATCTATCGATCTCATTCCCAACCTGCTGCATCTCAATCACCTGTGCGCGCGAGCAAACAAGTATGATCACCGTCATCACCGAATCCGATCAAACCTTTCCCATCGACGTGGATGCCACCATCGAACTCGAAAATCTCTCTGCTCTTCTCGAAGTCGACTCATCCATCCCCGCACAACATCAGCAACTCCTACACAAGGGCAATCCACTCAACGAACCCAAAGCGACGTTAGCTTCCCTTGGCGTATCCAACGATGACCTCTTGATCCTCCGTGATCGTCGTCTTGTCGCCTCCCATTCCGTCTCACACCCTTCTGCCGATCGCTTGCACCACAACCGTGCGCAGAGTTCGGAGCAGCAAGCAGCAGAGCAACTCAGACAGCAAATCCTCTCGGAACCTGCCGCCCTAGCCATGTTGCGCACCAACAACCCAACCCTTGCCGACGCAGCCGCCAACAGTCCAACCCGATTCCTGCAGCTGCTTCGAGAGCAGCGTGACTCTATGCGACCTGTTACAGATGCACGCTTAGATGATATCACAGACGAATTTGACATAGAAGCACAGCGCCGCATCGAGGAAAATATTCGACAAGCTGCCGTCATGGAGAACCTAGAACATGCCATGGAGTATTCGCCCGAGTCGTTTGGTCGTGTAACCATGCTCTATGTCGACGTCAAAGTCAACGGTACACCCATTAAAGCTTTTGTAGATTCAGGTGCACAGGCTACCATCATGTCGCCTGAATGTGCCCAAAAGTGCGGCATCATGCGCTTGCTCGACACACGTTTCGCCGGTATTGCTCGAGGGGTGGGTACCGCCAAAATTCTAGGCAGGGTTCACTCTACACAGCTTCAGCTCGGAAAAGGTTTGTTTTTGCCATGCAGTTTCACCATCATGGAGGGAAAAGGTGTGGATATGCTGTTCGGGTTGGACATGTTGAAGCGATACCAAGCCACGATTGATCTGGGTAAAAATGCGTTGGTGGTGAACGGGGAGGAGATCAGGTTTTTGGATGAGCACGAGTTGCCTGCCGAGGCAAATGCCGAGTACGAGTTGGACGAACAAGGTAATCCCAGACCGGTCAACAAGGATGGCAAAGCAGACGCAGATAAGCGAGCCACGACGAGTGCGTTGAGTGCTGCCAGTGCAAATGCCAATGCAGCAGCAGCGACAACATCAGCAGCCGTTGCAGGTGGAAGCGCGGAAAGGTTCCCTGGTGCTGGGCAGGCAATTGGTGATGGTAACGGTGGTGTCGCGAGTGGAGCGAGCGGTAGTACAGGCACAAGTGGTCAAAGTCATTTTGAGGATCATGGGTGGAGCTTTTCGCACCCGAACGCTCCGCCGTCTGGTGCAACACGGAGCAACTCACAGACGCGAGCACAAGCACAAGCACAAGCACAAGCACAAGCACGACCATCACCACCAGCAGCAGTAGCAGCAAGTGCAGCATCTTGGCCTGCACAGTGCATCAAGGCGCTGACGGACCTAGGCGCATCACAGGCGCAGGCGATCACGTTCCTCAATGCCGCAGACGGTAATCTAGAGATTGCTGCCAGTTTGCTGTTTCAACAGTAAAGGTCTTGCTTTCCTTTCCTTTCGGCTTTTGTTTTCACGGAACGATGACCGTTGCAATGGTTCAAGAATTCAACACTATCTGCACATACGCATACATGAATTCGCTGGCCGTTTCTTTTTGGTTGTGGCTCACTCGAGTGGTGATGAAATCGGTTCAAGTCTATGAAAGGTGTGATAGATTTTTTTTAAAGTAGTGACTTATGGTAGCAACCAACGAACACTTTGCGTCTGCCTTGCCTTCGTTTCTTCTCCTTGTCTCGATCCTCAAGGCTGCTTGTTGTCGTCTGCAGAAACTGCGGGGGCGGAACCTTTCATACCACCTGTGAAGAAGCCCCAAGTGTTGAGTTTCATTTCCCTAATCTGTCTCTCCTGTTCCTCCTTTGCCTGTTTTCTCATCGCATCTCCATTCTCTTTCCAAAATTTTTGATCTTCTAGATAAGCTTGAACAAACCTCTCCCTTTCCAAATCATAAATAGTCTTATCCACTGGCATATTCGCAGTCTGACTCCTAGAAATACCACCTAAAACACTCCCGAATTTACCCAACCTTTTCACTCGAGCTTGGTTCTCCTCAATCTCCCTCTCCCGAATCTCCTTGGCCCTCTTCGCATGTTCCGTTGGAATATGACTTCCTTCATACGCTCTGATGGTCGACCTCACATCTTCAATGTTATAAATTCCAATAGCTTCGAAAAATGGAATCAACCCAACCAACTCTCGATCCTCCTTTTCACCCTTCCACGGTTTAATCAAAATTCCATTCTCAGGATGAAGATGGAAACTATCCTGGTTCGTATCCACTACGATGACTTTGGAAATATCGCGGTTAAGATGGTTCAAATCCTTTACCAATTTCCCATCCACGCTTCTGCAGGATTCACGAAAAAGTGTATAGGCAACAAATCTACGATCTGGATCCAACTTTTCGATAATAGGTCCAGCGGTGAAGAAAGGTTGTGTAGTAAAGATGACGATTTCGTAGAATTGAGAGAGATAACCCAAGAATTGATCCAGTCCAGGTCGTTTGGCAGTCCTCCATCCATGTTCTCGACTCCACTCGCTATGAACCAACAAATCGTCCAGATCGATCACCATGGTGAAAGGTCGACTGTACGGGAAGGGAAGTGGATCAGGAAGAAGTTGATCGAATACGGGTTTGTTGAAATCTTGATACATGCCACCCAAACGCAATTTGATACGACCAAAGAACGAGCTAGAGTCGGGAGAGTCTGCGAAACGAGACGATTCAATTTCATTATCCCATGGACGTCCGAGGTTATAAGCACTCAGACCAGCACCAGCGAGAATGAAGCCAGTGAGCAGACGAACAGTGTGCTGTCGTCGTCGTTCGATGGACGACATGGATCGAGCGCCAGTTTTAGATTTGGCACCAGTGGAAGTCTTTGCACCACCACCATTATCACCACCGCTACCCGACTTGGCAGATTCTTGCGACTCAATGAGCTCAGATGCAAGTGGTGAAGCGGAAGTGTCAATGTCGAAGAGTGATGAGCCTTTGTGTAGGTTTAATTCGGGTTCGGCCGAGGCTGATGTTTCGGGTGAAGATTCTTGAGCACCAGCATGTTTGTGCTGGGTTGATGTGGAGGTGGATTCGGCTGTTGATTTGGGTGTTTTAGCTGGTTTGGATGGCGGTGGAGTTGTAAGGAAGCGAACAGAGATGGGTGCAAGGATGGATAGAGGAAGAATTTGTGCACCACGAGGAGTAACAGAGCTGCTGGTGCGTGCGACGGCACGAACGGCGTGGCTTGCGGCAACGTTGAAGACCATTACAGTTGAAATATGCGCTCGATACTATGCCAAAGTTGAAGTAATCTTGCGAGTGTAGATGTGTGTACTCCTGATTGTGATATCAGATGGATGATGGCGGCGAATGAGACAGAGAAAGTAATGAGTTATGGTGGTGAATGTTGAACAAGCAAGTGGAGAAGCTGAAAGAATGAGTCGACTGCGACTGCTGCCGTGTGTGCTCAGCGGATCGGTCTGATTGAGGTTTTGGCAGACCAAAGAAGAAAAAAAATACATATAAAATTCTATCCCCCCAATATCAAGAACTTAACATTCTCAAAAAGGAAGAAAATGGAAAAATCCGGAATCAAAAAAAGCTCCCAATTCTATTCCCGATTCCGCTTCCGATTTCGAATCATCCGAACTGACCCATTTGTGATTCACGATTCGTGATTTTTTTTCCCATTTCTTTCGGATCAACACAGATAATGTGGTAAAGTACACAAATTGAACCCTGTCCTACCCGTTTTCGTTCTCAATCAACCATATCCTATCTTCTTCTTATCCTATCTTCTTCTTTGCACCTACATACCATATCGGCGAGGTCGTAATAGTCGGCATCATGGCTGCCATCCCCTACATTCCGCCCTCCTTCGGTCAACCTGGAGTAAGTATTTCCTACCGCCCTAAATCTCTCCTTCCTTCCACCAATCCAAACAACAACATCAACACCACCAGCACCACCATACACAACAACAACAGCAACAACGATAACAACGACACCCTCACCCATCCAATAATACCCATCATTACCCTCGAAATCCCTCCAGCCAGCATTCATGGCATCTTTGCCCATCGCCAATGGCGTGCAGGCATGCTCCTCTCCGACGCACTCTATTCCCGTGCCTTTTCTACCTCCAATCTTTCCATCTTAGAACTTGGCGCTGGAACGGGTCTACCTTCCATCACCGCAGCTCTGCTTGGCGATGCGAGTGTCGTCGTTGCTTCCGACTATGATGAACCTTCACTTGTCAAACAGCTGCGCAATAATGTAACAACAAATTTGGCAGCGGCTGTCGGGCAAGGTTCCAAACCCAAGTGTAAAGTAGTGGGGCATATCTGGGGGAAAGATGCGGAAGAATTGACAGATGCCTTACCAAGAGGCGTCACGGGTTTCGACAGAATATTCCTTGCCGACTGCCTTTGGGATCCGTTAAGTCACCAAGATTTATTGAAAACCATAGTCAAGGTGCTTGTCACACACGAAGCTTCTAGGGTAAACGTCATTGCTGGTCTGCATACTGGACGCGACAACGTGACGAGCTTCATCCGAAGGGCGTATAGGGTTGGACTCAGATTGGCACACATAGAACGTCCAGATCTCTGGCCAACCTTGTCGAGCGAGGCTGCAGGGCAGGCGGATCCGGATGCTCAAAGGCCGGGCAATGAGGCGCTAGAACATGCAACTCAGCGTATTCTCGAACTCGAAGTTTGCGGTAACACGCCCATTCAAGTTACCACAGAACCAAGTTCAAACGGAGACAACAACCAAGCTCAGCGAGGCCATGATGAACCGAGATTGACTGGGATAACAAGACCTTTCTTGATCGAAGGATATGGAGCGGCAATCGAGGGGGATGTCAAACTCAGAAATCGCTGGTTGACTGTCTGGTCTTTGGAATGGGCCAATCTTTAAGGCCACCCTCGGTACCACCCTTCACTGCTCACGCCTCAACCCGCGTGGATCATTATATCAGCACGCCACTTGAAGCGGCACTACGAGCTGGTTCTTTCACTACAACCACAACAGGGTTGGACTTCTACACCGCATCGCACCACTACAGCAATGGGATTCAGCATCATTATACCCTCCCCTTCCATCCACGACTCTCTCTCTCTCTCTCTTTCCCTCTTCTTTATGTGTCTTGTGCGGGTACCAAGAGTAAGAAGAAGCGTATATTGACTGTGCCATTTCTCTCTCTCTCTCTCTCTCTCTCTCTCTCTCTCTCTCTCTCTCTCTCTCTCTCTCTCTCTCTCTCTTCCTCTTCCTTTTCTTCTCGTCTTCCTCCTATCCTCCTCTGACATCTGACTTGGTCCTTTTGATTTGAATGCAGGCTAAGCGATTTGCAAGCCTATGGATCGTAGCTGCAGCAGCTGTTGCAATGCGTCATCCGGCTGCTGGACGCTCAATGCTTCATACCACCATGAGAATCGCCTCTGCGCGTGCACTTTCCACTTCAACCGCTCGAGCCACCCCTGCGCCTCGCCTCTCGTCCCCACGCTCCTTACTCTGCCTAGCTTATCATGGTCAACGTTTGTCGTCAGTTCGAAATGTTTCTTCGTCTGCTTCAAGCCATTCTGGTAACACCAAAGAATCGATTAGAGTTTCAGAAAAGGCGATGGGAACACAAGGTCAAGTGATCGCATCATACCAAGGTCCATTGGCGAAAACTTTTACACGTCTCAAGTTGTTTTCATTGACAAGTTTGGGTTTGGCATCAGTGCTTACACCTGTTTTACTTTTGGCTCCTGGTGAGATTAGTTTGGTGGGAAGGATTGGATTGTGTATGACAGCACTTGTTACATCAGGTGTATCTACAGCACTTATTGCTTGGATAGGTACTCCTTATGTTGGTTCTATGCGTCTTCTCAAAACTTCTGCATCGTTTATTCCATTTTATGGTGATCAACAAGTTGAAGAAAATCATAACCAACTATCATCATCATCATCATCATCATCATTACAACGAGATGCAGTAATTATGGAAATCAACACAATCTCTTGGAGACTTCAATCACGGAAAACTCTAATTTATCAACCAACATTTCTACGACCTACTTCGAGACCTTTCGCTGCGTGGGAAATTACCAATTCACCACCTCCTCTCACTCTTGATCCTTCTACTGCTCGGATCGATCAAGAATTTGTGATCAGAAAAGTAGTAGCAGAAACTTTCGATGTCAAATCGGGTTCCAAATTAGGAAGTTGGATTGTCAAGTACAACACAAATACTTTTACCAACTCCAATCATGATCTACATGGTGATGTAGATGGCTCATACAAGCTTCAAGGCAATATGGAAACGATTGGAAAGCCAATCAGATACTTCAACGTTCATGAGGAACTTTTGGGTCAAGATTGGCATGTCTTGTAACTTCATCAAAGTGCCAATTTGAAAATATCATTCTGTAGGTTAGACAGCACAATAATATAGCAGAGAGAATAAAAAATTTCGGGGATGCGATCGCAAGTCTTCGTTGTCACCGTTCTTCAGTTCAAGTTATATTAATTGACTTAACCACGTGTCACTTATCCTGTCCCTAAGCGACGTGAGTGCGTGAGACTCCCGCAACTCTGCATGTGTTTGTTAGACCCATTTTTCTCTCTCCATTAGCCCCTTATCGACATGCTACACACACTGAGAATCAAAAGTAAATAATTCCCACACGAACAGCATAAAAAACCAAACAAGCACAACAACCCTTTCGTCTCGAATCGACCTCTTTTCTCGACTTTTCTCTGACTACCCCACGTGTACTTGCACTATACGTAAAAAAAGGACAACTCCTCAATTCGTGATAGTGTCTTTTTATGACCAGACGTTGGGTGTGACAAAGCTTTGCCAACCCCTCTCTCTCCTCTATGCTTACTTGGCTTGCTTGTTGGTTGGGAGGTTTGGTTTTTCTTTAAGTCAAGCTCTTACCCATGAACCTCCTCTTCGTAAAAGCCAACCACCATTTACTAGGCGTTCCATCAACAAACACCTTTTCCACCAACCTTGCCACGGTCTCCTGTCTAAGCTGCGTGAGGTAACTCCTAAGTGCATCTGCATCCGCCCTTGCTTGTGGTGGAGCGTACAGAGAGTTGAGTGGGAAATTCGCATCTCCAGGAAGTGCAAAGCTGTCAACGGCATAAGTGGAAAGCTGTTTCATGGCTTCGTTTTGGGTCCAAGGGATTTTGCTCGATGCGATTCGTGTGAGACAGTCGGAAATGAAAAGGATGAGGTAGATCAAAAGGCGATCTGCAGGGCCTTTGATCTCAAAGTTGCGGAAAAGCGAGTTGGCACGAAACAGGTCGATACTTTCATCGATAATGTCGGGACGAGATGCGTCGAGGGCAGGTGGAGCTGGACCTCGAATGCGGGGGGAACGGATGGGAAGGATTGACATGTTTCCTATGAGACGTTGGTCAGGTTCGTCATTGTAGGATGAGTGATAGGCCTAGATGAGCGGATGTGAGCATGATTCGGGGGAGAGATACCTCAGCGAGATACGAGAGACGGTTCCCAGTCAGTTGGTATGCGGATCGCGAACATGGCTGCACCTTGCAGAGAAGAGCACTTACAGGCATGATTCCAAAATGCGATTGTGCAGCCAAGTATAAGCAAAAACGAGATCCAATGTGGATGTAGATGTGAACGTGGATACGTCTGAAAGTCGAGTAGTGTCAAGTGATCGGCGTTGTCTTGAAAGCGCTTAAAAGTATGTGTTACGTAAGAGTATCACAAACACGACAATGATACAACCGAAAAGGATAATGGAATGGATGGTCGTGGTGGAAGATGAAAATGATAGAGTGAGTGAGAGGTGGGTTTTTGGCGGAGCGCATAAGCACATCTCCACTTGCTTGCAGTGAGTTACTTGGAAGCTGTGTTTTGCTGCTGCCGATTCGCCTAGTAAAAGTGATAGTGTATTTACGCTAAAACATGTACAGTGCGAGGTGGCTCGACCGTCGCCCTGTCTTGTTTGGCTTTGCTCTTGGAACTTCAAAGCTCGAATTTTGGACGCCGGTATAAATTGTCAGATTCTCTTTTGGCACAATTTGGTTGGGAAATCCGGACCTGAGTCACTCTCTCAACCATTGACTCCCAACACCTTACTCGTTCTACCATATCATCGTGTCCTTGTCACCATCCCTTCCATACCTGTCTTTACACTTTGCACTTGATCATCTTCTTCAACTACGTTTGCACTTACAGCTCTCAACTGTTAGCCAATTTTTCGTCTGAATAGTCAAATTTATCGTCAAAAATGACTTCAGTCATAGCACAGATTCATATTGACACCACGTCAATCGCACACAAAACTCTCCCTACCACTCCTATCCCCCTCAAAAATAATAACAACAGCAATAGCAACAATGTCGATCAGCTAAATCCCTCCACAGAACTTCAAATCCCTCTCGTCAACCCATCAAAAACCCCAAACAAATCAGACCAACTCGCTTCCCTCGCCCATTCCATCGATGCTACCAGAAACAACTTAAACAGCCTTCTCACCACTTGGAAAGACTGGGCTGGCAAAGAACAAAGTACATCCTCAAAATCACAAACCCACAATAACAAATCTACTGCAACACCACACCTTAATGACAACAACAACAACAATAACAACAACAACGACGACGACGAAGATGATGACGACCAAGATGATGACGACCAAGATGATGACGACCAAGAATGATGACGACCAAGAATGAGATCAGAACCTTTTCAATGCTTTTATCTCCTCTGCACACATATGCACACAACGCAAGAAGAAGGACGAAGAACAACATGATTTGTGCGAAAAAATGACAAGGGAAACTAGCTACAATACACATGGTTTACAACCAGGTCGGAAAAAGGCACGAACCACACGGGTATCGGAAAGCAGCACTTCATCACCTTCAAGCGGCAGTAGCACTGGCTGGCTCAGCAGAAGTCGCAGTCGCAGTCGCAGTCGCAGTCGCAGTAGAAGGTGCAGTAGAAGGTGCAGGTGCAGGTGCAGGTGCAGGTGCAGGTGCACTTGCACTTTCATCATCACCGCTCAGAGCTGGATCAATCGCAGCAGCATCAATAGGAGGAGCTGACTCAGGTGCGGATTCAGCCTGCGCCTGCGCCTGCGTCTGCGATTCGGTCTGTGTTGGAGTCTCTCCACCACCAACAGCGGCAGAGGTCTCAGCCTCTTCAGCTGCCCGAATCGCGTCGTCGGCCGCGTTCGAACGCTCATCCTCACCCTCATCATCAATCTCCTTCTTGGTCCTCCTGGTTCGGATGGTCCTAATGATCTTGTTCAGCGTCTCTTGCCAACCACCGGTCCATGCTTCAGGGAGGTATCGCGATTTGATCTGGTCAAACTGCTGCTTCAACGTCTCCTCGGGCCATTGCCATGAGTCGAACGACAGCTCGGTCCAGCGCGCGGTAGCCTCGGTGAACGTGTCTTGGAAATTGAGTCGTTGGAGCAAGATCAGATCATCCTCACCCGGAATCCAGACGCTGTTGTCGAGCTCAGCTCGGGTGGGATGACGGTTGGCACCACGCACAGCTTGCTGCGATGCTTCGCCATCTTTGTCGTCACCGGTGGTACCGTATTCTCGACGAGGGAAGCTTCCGCTGCGGTCCACACGCGAACGAATGTTGGAGAAAAGGTTCGAGTAAACCTTGAAGCTTCGCTTGTTGCCCATCATGTTTGCAATGGCCTTCCACGAAATGATCTCGCCGGGGTGCTCCTCCTTGTACTTTTCGAGTGCGGCAAGCACGGCCTTGTCCTCTGATGCTGTCCAGGTTGGTCCATCGGCCATCTCGGCCTTGACCTGGAGCTTGATGAAGCGAGAAAGAACGTCCTGGTTGAGACGTCCAAGACGCTTGGCGACCGAGGCGGCGTCCTCGCGATGAATACCCATACGTTGACGAATCTCATGATCTTCGGCCAGAGTGTAGCGACCCTGCCTTCGGAACTGCGACTTGTTGGTCCTGACATGCAATCGCACGGCGATGTTGGGTCGGCCTTCGAGACGACCGGCCAGATCCTTCCAGAGCTCCGTGTACATCCTCTCCCATCCCCTGTCTCGGTAGTTGTAGAGCAACTCTTGGAAGTCGTCCTCGGAAAGACGCTTGAGCTTCATAAACTCGGCAATACCGTTCTTGATCGTGTCTTGCTCATCCTTGGTGAATCGGCCCTTCTTGTAATTGAGACCGATGGTGCGTTCGAGCTTGGCGAGCATGTCCGAAGAGTAGACACGTTCGACGAGAAGCTCGCGCTCCGGCAAACCACGAAGCTCCTCGATGACGGCCTCTTCAGACATCTTCGGGCGGCGGCCACGTCGCTCGCCGCCCTCGCCAGCATCGCGCTTGGGCTTCTTGGCCGAAGGAGGGGCCGAAGCATCCTTCTTCGGGCGTCCGCGCTTACGCTTCACCGGTTCGCCCGTCATAGCAACGTCAGAGGTAGTGGATGCGCCTGCGGTGGCAGAGGCAGTGGCAGCGGGGTTGGCTTGGGCAGTGGCAGGAACAGAAACAGGAGCAGCGGCGGCCGCAGCCATCTCGGTAGGCTGAGTAGCGGCCGGGAGAGCTTGAGACGCGTTAGTCGTCGGCTGCTCGGGAGCGGAAGGAGCATCGATAGCGGTAGCCTCGGCAGCTGCAAGACCGGTGGGCGCTGCTTCGGCCGAAGTGCCGTCGAGGGATGGGTCGATGATGGGAAGGCGCGTGGCCGATGCGACGGCGGATACAGCTTGGGCGGCGGAGGCAGCTGCGACGGTAGCAGCGTCCTTTTCGGCTTGTTCGCGCTCTAGACGCTCGCGCTCCTTGCGCTCCTTCTTCTCGCGCTCCTTGCGCTGCTTCTTCTCGCGCTTGCGTTGCTTGCGGGCGGCTTCAGACTCTCCGGCGTTGGCATCCACATCATCGCTCATAGCAGCGACACCATCCGCGCCAGCCTCTTTCGCCTTCTCGTCTTTCTTTTTTTCCTTGTTGGACTTTTCGACGGTAGCAGCGGGTGCCGGGTCAGTGGATGCAGCCGTGACGGGCTGGGAAGCAGTGGGTGAGGCCATCGTGTTGAACAGCTCCCGAAGTACGGACAAGTCGAGGGTGTATGCGGGTCAAGTTTGAAGTGGCGCGTCGAGTCGAACAAAAGGGCTGGCAGTGTTTGCTACGTGAGCGTGTCGTTGACAGCTAGGGCAAGGATGTAAATAAATATATGCGGACTCGGTTGGAATGCTTATTGGTGTGGAGAGCAACACCAAATGCTAACTTTGGTGGATGTGAGTACGGGTCGTGGCAGACAGGGTGGAAAGGCGGAAAAATCCAAAAACCAAGTCGTCGGAGGGAAAAGGGGCGAGTTGACGAATGTGAGGTCGAGGGTTTTATTGGATCTGGAAAGTGGGCACTGCGAGCACCGGATTTGTGAGATCCCTGAAACCTAGCACGGAGTTTTGACGACTCAGCCATGATTGACTGGCGTTCTGCCTGCTTTTGCTCTTGTTCACGAAATTGTTCGAGAGGATAGAAAATTTGGTGGGCACCGTAATTTGTGTGGATGTAACAGATTCGAGGCAATTTGGCAGTGTGAAGATTCGGCCAAGCTCAAGGAGACAATACAGTAAATTTACATTACACCACAATAATGTTGCGTGAGACTGTTAGGGCTGGATTTGATCTCGATTTTGAAAATTTTAAAATCGACGCAAGGCGCGCGTTGCCAACGTGTTAGAACCTTTGAAATCCCATTTTGAGAGACCGTGCGTGCTCTCGTGCTCGATTGGACTAAGGGCTCAGGCCTTAAAAAAAAGGGCTGCTGCTGATGAATGATGAATAATGATTTCTTCCGCCAGCAACCAATGATCCGATATGGACATTTCAGACCAGTGGATGTGATCTGTCAGACAAGCTGCAAAGCTCACACTTTTCTCAAGACAGCAATCTTGTTAGTAAGAGCAGACAAGACTCAAGCCAAAGAGTTGCTCGAAAGACGATTATGGCATAGAGTTAACATGTTTTTTTTTGCGAGAAGGAGAGGAGGTGAGCTGGTCCGTGTGCATGACGTTGAAGCGTGTCTTGATCGGGTGGCGGAATGCAGCTATTCAGCGATTGCAGCCAGCCCTTGTGGGATGCCGTGTTTTGTGTTTCTTGATGCTCCTCCTCCTCCTCCTCCTCTCATTCTTGACACTGCCATCGTTAAGCTGAGAGGTAGATTGCCGACGCATTAACCTCGTCTGATTCTCAAGAGTGAGGACGATCAAGACTGTTTGGGTATGTGGGAAAAAGCTGTCATGGTAGTCGCAAGAAGACATACTTTAAACAGTATGATGTTTGAGATGGCACCGCCAAAGTGTGTCTGACTTTATTTCTCGACTTGGCCCTCTCTGAAATCATATTAATATCGATTTCCATGATTGACAGTACAGTATACACTTGGACGCTACAAACAGTTATACCTAAGTTGAGTCGACAGCGGCGGTCGGCCTCGATTCGGACGTCAATTTGTGGAATTATTTGGGATTGGGGAATTGAAGGAATGCACACACAGTCACAGTAATATGCTGTAATTACCAGTTGGTTTAGAACACAGTAGAGCAGCTGTGTGGCTGTATGACTGTCAGGCTGTCCTGTTTGGCCTCCACCACATCACAAACGATTGCAATTCATCAACTCGCACCATCATCTCTCGATCTCGCTCATCTTCATCCATCTCTCAATATTGATTTGTCCGTCAACGCTTGCAGTCGAGCTTCAAACACAAGCACGACATCCTCACAACACTTCCAAAAGGCTGTTACCACAATAAAATACTCGCTTCGGTCGTCATCGTCTCGTCTGTCATCTCCACCATCTGCAACGCTTCGCATAGATAACCACCACTACAAACGGCTTTTCAACAGACACTAGTTGATCCTGCTGCAAGTTCAAGTTTTCATCAACACACTAACAACAGTATCGTCCCGGAATTCCGATTACTACAACCTCGAGTGTCGAGTGCTGATGCTCATTCACCGTGCTCAACATATCTAACAATCGCAAACACTCCGCCACATCTGGATTGCCTACCATCATGTCAAACACAGCAGACTCCTCTCCAAGGGGTTCTAATTCGCCCTCACCATACTCATACCAAGCGCGCAATCCCATCGATAGCATCGCTGCCTTCAGTGTCCGTCCATCCTCTCGCAGAAATCTCATCGATACAGAAATGCAAGATCGCTCCGAATCGCCACCACAGTTTGCTTCGCGCAACCGTACATCCGTGCCTCGCGCTCCACCCTCACCATCGAGCACTTCTCAATCCGAGGATGACGGCGCAGCTCACGAAGACTTTGCGGACCTCGCCTCCATCGAAGACACAGACACCAAGCCCAGAGTCGAACGCTCGTTTGACCCGGCAGCTGTAAAGCTCAGTCGGCGCGGTACTCTCATACCCGGCTCCCCAACATCATCCAATGGCACCTGGATTCTTCAAGATACGCCGTTGAGTACCGCTTCCAACCTTCCGCACGAAATTCTGCTACACATTTTCAAGTACCTCGTCCTCCACCCGCCGGATTTGCTCTCTTGCTTGCTGGTTTGCAAATCATGGTGCTTGAACGGTGTCGAACTGCTTTGGCATCGTCCTGCACTTTTCAAGATCTCATCACTATTCAAGCTGGTTGGAGTCATTCGCAAGCCAGAACAGCTATTCCCGTACGCAAATTTCGTGCGCAGGCTCAATTTCACGCTACTTGCCAACCAGCTCGAAGATCAGCTCTTCCTCATGATGTCTGCCTGCACCAGGCTCGAGCGACTGACTCTCGCAGGATGCTTCAACATCACCGATGCCACGCTCGTCAAAGTGTTCCAGAATACGCCCCAACTGGTGGCAATCGACCTCACCGATGTGGCCGACATCTCGGATGCGACACTCCTCACACTCGCAGCTAATTGTCCCAAGGCGCAAGGCATCAACTTGACTGGTTGTAAAAAGATCACATCAACGGGCGTTGCGGAGCTGGCGCGAAGCTGCCGCCTGTTGAGGAGAGTCAAGCTCTGCGGGTGCGACAATGTTGACGACGAAGCGCTGCTAGCCTTGACAGAGCACTGCCCGGCACTGTTGGAAGTCGACCTCATCCACTGTCCCAAGATCTCCGATAAGTCAGTTCGCGAGATCTGGACCAGGAGCTTCCAGATGCGCGAACTCCGCCTCGCTCACTGCACCGATCTCACCGACAATGCTTTCCCCTCTGCCCGTGGCACCACGGGAGTCCCCATGCTCGGCACCTCCCACTCCAACACTGTCTCCCGCAATGGCATCACCTTTGTCCATTCCTCCGCTCCAACTTCCCGCGGCACCTCACCTGGGCGCAACACCACACTTGGAGCTCGCGATGCTGGTCTATCCCGCTCCCTTTCCATCCCCTCGGAAATTGGCCACAGTAGGTTGTTCGACCATCTCCGCATCCTCGACCTCACCTCGTGCACCTCGATTTCGGACGACGCAGTGGAAGGAATTGTGGCCAACGTGCCACGTCTGAAGAACCTCGCATTGACCAAATGCACACGTCTCACCGACGAATCGTTATACTCGATTGCGAAGCTCGGCAAAAACCTACACTACCTTCACCTGGGTCACGTATCCAACATCACCGACCGCGCTGTCACCCACCTCGCCCGCTCGTGTACTCGGTTGAGATACATCGACGTAGCCTGCTGCCCGAACCTCACCGACCTCTCAGTCACCGAAATTGCCAACAACATGCCGAAACTTCGGCGCATTGGTCTGGTCAAGGTGATCAATCTCACCGATCAGGCCATCTATGGCCTAGTAGATCGCTACAACTCGCTCGAACGTATTCACCTTTCGTACTGCGAAAACGTGTCTGTCCCTGCCATCTTTTGCGTGCTGCAAAGGCTAGGACGCCTCACACATCTGAGTTTGACAGGCGTACCAGCATTTAGAAGGCCGGAATTGCAGGCCATGTGCAGAGAACCGCCCAAGGACTTTAACGAGCATCAAAGGCAGGCTTTCTGTGTCTACAGTGGCAAAGGGGTGAATGAATTGAGAAAGTATTTGCAGCAGGTGTATTCGGACGAGCAACTCGCTGCTGAATTTGGACAGCTCGAGCCACGAGCGAGGACTGCATTGGGAAGTCTTGCGGAAGGTACTCACCCTCACCCCCACCCCCACCCCCAGCCTCATGCCAATGGAAATGGAAATGGGATTCATGCGCCGCAGATGAACACGAGAGCAGCTGGAGCTGGAGTACCATCTCATCCTCACCAGAGCGTACTATCACCACCACCACCATCATCCTCGTTATCATCATCATCGTATGCATCTGCAGGGAATCCTGCTGGGGTAATGGCAGCGTTAGCTCCGTCCAACGCGGTGGCCATGGGAATGGGTACACGCCGAATGCAATTGACGCCTGAAGAACAAATGTACTTTGACCAACAACGACAAATTTCGCGCTATGCAAATGCTCGACGAGCCGAGAACGATGCGACGCTGTTGAATCGGTCGAGTAGTATGGATGGGATGGGTCGTCGACGCGTGTTGATGGACGCGCAAGAGGCGAGGAATCCTGGGTTGCCATTAGTGGGTGAAGAGATTGATGCGAATGGAGAGCCGATAGTTTCGAGGCATCAGTATCAACATCGACGAATTGGTGGTGGTGGTGGAAGTGGTAGAGGGCAGGGGGATGAGGCTATGGATGAAGAAGTGGAGGATGAAATGGAAGGAGATGGTGGTGATGATGATTTTGACGAGGTGTATGAAAATCCAGAAACTAGTCAGGAGGTGGGAATGGCACAACAAGAACTTCGAGCATCATCGTTTTCGGCTCAATTGCAACAGCAAGAGCAACAGCAAGAGCAACAGCAAGAGCAACAGCATGGTCACAGTGGAAACGATCCAAGTGTGGATCGTCAACGATTGCGCGCTTTGAGAAATGCCAGGTTTGGTTAAAAACAATAATAGTAATTAAAAAGCATCTTCCCCCTCATCCCCAAATCATTTCAATTCCTTTCCTTTCCTTTTCTTTAATCATCATGACATTTGTACTTGGTTCTCTTCCCGTTTCATATCATCACAGTCTCTCTCTTCTTTCTTGTTGGTTTTTGTTTTGCAAGCAATTCATAACGTAGCATTCATTTCAAAAAAAAAAAAAAAAACGTTCCACCATCTATGTGCTCATCGAAGCCTCTCCCACACACTTACACGTCCGGAGTGATTGGGAAGGGGAACAAATAAATATGCGAATGACATTTGGGACATGGTGCTGAGAAAGTTTCCCTTTTTTCTCTTTTGCTTCTTCTTCTGTAATTACAACAACTACAGGGTTTCATGTTCAGGGATGGTTTGAGTTGCATCCAAAGTTGTACTTGAACTTGTCACCTCTGTCGTTGCTGTTCCTACTATTGATGCTTGTTGTGAGACATTATCCAATGTCGAAGCTACCGCTGCTATTGCTGTTGGATTTGATGTTGCAGTAGCACCCTCGATGTTTGAACCAGGAGCGGAACTTGCTACACTTGTACCTCTACTTCTGAACCCAACTTCACCATTACCATCATCACCACCCCCACCCCCACTACCACTATTATTGTTTACATTATGTTGTTCACCAATAACATACCTCAAAATATCGGACAAACAAACAATTCCAATCAACTTGCCCCTACTTTTCCTAACCGGATCTCCACTCTCCAACCTTTCCTCCAACGCTCTTTTCGGATCATTAATAAATTCTTGCTTATTTATCTTCTCCCTCCTCTTGTCCTCCTCCATCAAATCCTCAACATAACTATCCAACTCTTCCAAAGGTGCAGTCTTATCATATCCACCAAAATCACTCGCCTTGACCGAAACAGGTTCGGGTTCCAAAACCAACAATCGATGTACCCTCCTTTTACGCAATAACGCAAATATTGAAGCAAGACTATCGTCAGGACTACAAGTCCAGACTCCCGAAAAATCAGGAGGTCGTCTTTCCAATGCCTGTCGTATGGTCAAGTCCAAAGACGTATACGCTCCAGTACGGACAAGGGTGATAACATCCACGGTTTCGTACAGATCCACTACATTGCCATCTTCATCCAGAACAGGTACAGCAGAGATACCTCGTTCGGAAAACATGTGCACTATGTCAAACACAGTGGTATCCAAAGTGGCCGTTGCGATGGGATGGTAAGGGTTGGTGGTTGCATCACTCGACTCGCTGGCGGCAGCAGCAGCAGCAGCAGCAGTGGTGGTGTTGCTTGCGGTCGTAGAGGATGAGATGGGCGAAGAACGAGATGAAGTGTTTGGAATGTTGGAAGCGTCGGATTTTTTCCTTGTTGCATCATCATCTTGGTGGACTGTCGTAACGTCACTGGTGGTAGGTGCTAGTTCGGACATGGACATATTCAAAGTGTGACCATGTTCTGATTTGAGCATACCTGGTTCACTCGCATCCGAACCACGATGACTAGTATTACCACTCGTACTACTCCTCTCTCTTTTATAAGTCTGACAGTATGTGCCAATGTTGCACTGTCTCAAACTCCTCCATAAAGCTCCGGTCTCTCTACAATTCATCGCAATGAATTTGAGAACTCGATATTGAGTGAGTACGCTCACCACCGTCTCCATACCTGTCTGCTCATCATAATCCAACAATGGCAACCGTCTTGCATGCGTCTTGATGAGCAACTGACATGCATCAAAGAGCGGCCTGAGTGGGTGAACAGAGAGCAAAGGAGGGGGAGGTACGTTGAGCGCTTGTTCGATATCGCGTAGCCGTTCGAGACGGAACTTTTCCACATCCTCTGCTGCTGAATCGTACGAAGAGTGATGGTAGTAGTACTGAATGAGGTGGATAATGTCGTTTACAGTGAGCATACCAGCGAAACCGGATAGTTGCTCGTTAGCTTTTGGTTTTGGTTTGGATGGATGGCGTTGGTCGGAATTTGGGCTTAGGCGACCCTGCAGCTCTGTTGCTTGTGCATGTGCTGGCGGTGATGGTTGAGAATCGGTTTTTGATTCTTGTGATGCGGAGTCGTGTGGAGCAGAAGAAGAAGAAGAAGAAGAAGAAGAAGAAGAAGAAGAAGAAGAAGAAGAAGAAGAAGAAGAAGGATTGCCCAACAGGTGGTGAGGAGTCGACTGCCACAGTGGAGCCGAGACGACACCGGCGTGCCACATGACTTCGAGAGCGGGTTTGACTACGAGCTTTGTATCGAGTACAATGAGTCGGAAGCTGACGGGAAGGACATCGTAACTGCTTCGACCGCGAAGAAAGTCGCGAATAGAGCGGAGAGCGAGAAGGTGTTTGTCTTTGGGTCGAGCGCTCTTTTCGCGTTCTCTGCGTGCTCGAGTACCTTGCCGAGTGCGAGAAGAGGTGGCTTGGAAACCGGAGACGAATGCTGCAGGAATATCGACGTTGGTAGCGGTAGTAGGGGCGTTGGACGAGCTGCCGGATGCAGCTATGGAGCGGGGCACGTCCATGATGATGTTGGCGGAGAAAGACGTGAACGCAATAGGTTGAGGAATGCTATGCGGTGAGTGGAAGGTGTTGTTGGTGAGTCATGAATATGAAGCGAGTTGATGTGTGTTATGTGCTTGTGAGTCGACGATGAGCTGTGTTGGTCAACGCCGATCGCCGGAGCAGCAGCTGTCCAGGTGTGTGGTGAAATGCAATGCAACGAATTGACAGCGGATGGGAGAGGCGTATGTGATTGAGCTGCAAGAGTGGTTGCAAATATGGTTGAGACTATCAGGGATGGTGGTGCGGCTGCCAATTGGGAACGTAGCCGTGTGTTGACGAATGCCAATTGATGAATTTGCTGACCGTGTTATGCTTGACGAGCGCCAGAGGATTGAGCGCGACGAAGGACAGACGTATACAGGTGTGTTGAGCACGGACAAGTATTATTGACTTTGGGCAAAGTGACGATGAGGCAAAGGTGCAGACAAAGATATGGTGTAGAGGTGACAACCACGGTTTAGTTTTCACCTTTGGTACTTGTTGTACTCGAACTGCCCGTGCGCTCAGCTGTCTTACTCACTCACTCACTCACTCACTCACTCACTCACTCAATCACTCAATCACTCACTCACTCACTCACTCTCTGCATGCAATCACACAAAAGGTGGATGCGGAGACCCCGATTATAGGGTTTTCCGAATTCTTGTTAGACCGCTCACTAGTTGACTTGAATCCAAATTCGGTGTCTTATTCGGTCAGCGGACAAAGGAGTAGCATGTGACAATTCCAACAACGCGGCCTTTACCCTTGTGACATCATTGTTGGTGTTATTGTACAACAGCTCTGCAGATTGATTAGTTTTTTGAGTGCATAATGGCATCACTTGTCACTTGCTACACCTATTCAACATCAACATTGCTCCTATGCTGTTTGTCATTTCAGGGTGTGCTCCTGTGCTCCCTTTCAGATACAGTTTTTGCTTGGAGATAAGACTTAAGTTAGCAATGATTTTCCATGTGCCATCTTTCTGCACTGCACAGTACATGCTCTGAGTGAACCAAATTGTTAGCTCGCATCTGTTGATCAATCTCACTCAATTTGAGGCTCCAACTCAACAAAGATTTTCCTGTGCTCAGACACCACCTTGCTGTTGTTGGTCCGCTCCCAGAGGGAGTGCTGGTGTTAAGGCCGTAGGGCCTAGATACCGCGGGGCGGCTACAGCCGGGATAGGGTCTACAGGTACGGAGAGGTCGTAGGCGTAGGTGACACAGGCGGTCGGGGGTCAGAGCACACTACTGCGTTGCTATAGAGCTAACTAAGTAATACATGCGACGAGGTCCGGAGGCAACCTCATGTCAAGCGGGGGCGGGGTAGTAAGGTCCAAGAGCTATCGGCCACCTCCCACCGCGGCGCTACAATGTTAGGTTGCCGACGGTTGTATTCTGTTTACGGAGGGGCCAGCCGCGGTTGGGCGGTAGGAGGATCGTGTTAGGCCGACCGCTCCTCTGCGAAGGGTCCGGAGAGGGTCGGTCGGGGCCCGATCGCGACGATCGCTCAATCGGGAGGGGGGGCCGAGCGCCCCCTCTTTGGACTACGGTTGGCATCAAACACCACTCATGTACGTTGAGCAAGCATGCGCAAAGAGCCGGCTCCTTGGCTACATTTGCGCCCCGCACTGGGTCAATGGCCAGGAGGCAGGAAAACAATAGAGCAACACCATTGTGGCCACAGGAAGGTGTTACAGGGACTCAGAATGAGTCCGGATGAAACCCTTGATTTTATTGGGTACCATATTGAGTTCCGGTAAAAGGGTGGGTTTCCAGTTGTTTCGGTTAAACACTTGCCGGAAGCTGTGGGTGGAGACCAGAGGCTGTAGAGGGCCGCTACAGGAGCTGGAAGGATCTCTGGCAGGTACGGAGGGTCCAGATAACAGGCTTGGTAGGATTTGGGGTCAAGCGATAAGCAGCTACTGGCTTGGGTAGCCAGCACTGATAAGCACGGGGGCCAAATCCGGTGTACACAGGCACAAGGCAGCTAAAGAAACTAACCGCCAATAAGGGGGGCCCTGATAAGAGGGATCCTGATAAGAACTTCAAGCAGGGCTTGAAAGATATAAGAGGGCATTTGTTTCAATCATGGAGGAGCAGGGCTCATCCACTCTATTATTCATTACCTTAGTTATATGTTATAAGTTTCTCAGTATCTACTTCTTGTCTCCGCTGCAATCACCAGGCATTGCAGCATTAAGGTGTTTGTGTCCAGAAACCAAACACACTTGACAACTGTCAGCACCTCTACTGACACTACAGCACCTCCACTGTAGGCGGAACCACAACCGCGGCGACAGAACCCACACCGTAGCCTTATCAGACAGCAACAACAGCTCCCAAGTTTGCAGGAGACGTTGTAGACATTGAATGGTGCATGCATTATGGACACTCGTGTGTAGCGCAGGTCACACAATCATCTAGACGAGCCGCACTACCACTGAACGGAAGTGTTCACGGGGGCTAGTTGACTCGGAACGGTTCCAGCGGGTCTTAGAACAAAATTGGATAGAAAACGCATTTCCAGCGGGTTTCATTTCGAAGCACGATAAAACCCCAGATTCCATTGGATATTAAATGGAACCCCAAGGAACAGGTTCAAAACAAAGAAAGAGTTCATATGTCTTGCATGTGTTGTAGCTGAAATCAAAAGTTGCATCTTTTCTGAGCTATAATGAACAGCAAGAAAGAGAAGACAAGACTAAGATAAAAATGTTTGAGAGAGACAATACATCCCCCCTTTTTTCTCCCCTTTCTCCTCTTTGTTTTCACTCGAGACCACCAGGCATTTTGTGACTACTACCACCACGAGTAGTGACGGCAGAGGACGATGTTGGCAGTGTCTGTATCTTTGGCTTGCTAATAGCTCCCCTACCACCACCACCTCTTCTCTTTGCAGGTGAACTAATTTCGCTCATTTCGGTAGCCAACATGATCCCTCCTTCAGGTTCAACACTACTCAACCTACTTGATCTTCTAACAACACTTCCTCTGCTTGCCCCACCAGTCCTTTTTGATTTTGGTGTTGTTGTTTTCTTCTGTGCATCGTTTCTTTTGTTTAAAGACCTACTCATCGGTTTACCTTGACCATCATCAACGTCATGATCATTATCACCGATTTCACTGATGGTATAAATCGTACTTGCACCTCCATCACCATGTTGACCTGTTACTTGACTTCCCTCATTCACACTCTCCAACTCGGCCGTGGCTGCTCTCGTCCTCCTCGCAATTGGTGCACCATCACCGGCACCAGCATCATCATCACCGAACGACGCTACGCCGCGTTGCGTACCCTGCTGTACTCTGGAAAATTGCTCCAAATTCGACAACGTCAAAGGTCTACGGTTCACAGCGCTCGTCGAACGAGTCATTCGTTTCTCCCCGACTCCTCCTCTTCCTCTACCGGCTAAGTTTGTCTCGGTACGACTCTTACTAATCTTCTTCGTATCACCACCTTTGTTATTGTTTTTGTTATTGCTTTTGTCTTCGCCGTCGTGGTGATGGTGGTTCACATCGGCGAGGTTGGTTCCAGTTCTCGAACGAGTCAATTTAGATTCGGTCGCCGAAACAGAATTGGTAAAAGTAGCAGCAGCGGTGGTCTTGTTGCGTGTACGACGTTTCGCAGGAGGCTCTTTGGAAGCAGCATTGAGATCATCATCCATTCGAGCATCAAAAGCAGCATTGTCGTTATCTTGTTGAGCCTCATTCCACCCGCGACGACCAGGAACAAGTCGACCGATGCTTGCATCATTACCATTGCTATTACCACGAATCTTTGCTCTCGTCTGGGTCTGGATAAACGTGTCGTCCCCAAACTCTTCGCCTTCTGCTCCGACTACATCGTCTTGGTCAGAATACCTGTGTTCATTCTCGGGATCGCTTTCCACCATATCATCATCATCGTCATCATCAAGACTAATGGACTCTTCACCTCGACCACCCAGCCGACTCTTTTTCCCATGTTGAGAAACGATCTCAAGCGCCCCAGTGAGCTTCTTCCTTCCCCCACCCAAACCTCCACCACGACCACTGGTGGTTAGAGACGGCAGACTGCGGATGGAGGCAAAAGGCGACGTGTTTGCAGGTTGAAATGCCGTCGCATGCGGACTGGAATGCTGATGATAGGGTGAAGAACGAGAGCCAGAGGCGACGGAAGCATTACCTGGGATGTTGTTGGGACGGGTGAGCTTGGGTAGACCCGAAAACGGACTGCTGGAAGTGAGCGTTGGCTGGTTGCGCCAAGGTGATGCAGTTGGTGGTGAAGCAGCACGAGTTGCTGACGAGCTGGTGGTTTTGGCCGATTCGACGGGTTTGGAGACGAGCACTGCTGAGCCATCCATTTCTTCGAGATCGTTGACCAAGACATCGTCGTCGTGGTCGTTGTTAGCAGACCCGTGGACATTGGCCAAATCCGAAGTGAAGGGCTTGCCGCTCAAGGCATTCTTGGCGAGAAATCCTAACATGGCTACAGGATGGTTTGGAGTAGTACCGCTTCGGCCAGGTGTACCGACAAGCGAGCCAGCGACAGGCGAGTCCACAACACTGGGAACGACCACTTTGGTCGACGTACTAGGCGCAGATGGCGAAGCCGAGGCTCGAACAACAGCGGACAGGATGGCTGCTTGTGTCGATGGCGTGTGTGTCTTGGACCTGCGAGCAGCGGGCGAAGCACTGAGTGGGGTAAGAGCCAATATTGAGCGGTCTTCCAGTTCGTTGACGGCGATGCTGGCATTTCCACCCTTTGAGGTTTCACTGTTGACTTTGTGCTCCTCCTTGTCATGCATGATACCGCCACTAATCTCGACACTCTCCTCGATGCGAAGCAGCTCCTTCTGTACTTCTGGCAAGATCTGTCTGGCACCTGCGATCATCCTTTTCCTTTGCTCCATCAACTTGCTCCTCTGTTGAGCATCCTTTGCGGTGGTGTGCCCTTGACCTACATCAGGTCCGAGTCTACGATCGAGACCGACAGCATCCATGTACCTGCCTTGGCTAATGTATCGTACAATGAGCACGTCAGCAGCCACATAGCTCCAAGTGGCGGTCATGGCGGCGGGAGGGGAGAGAACAAAGCGCTCCAATGTGATCTCTTCCTCGGCGTCCAAGCTGCACGCGAGCAAGTTATTAATGGCAGCTGGACGAGGCGGGGCGAAGCAATGTTGGAGCACCTTGAAGATGAGCCGTGCACGTACAGAGACGCGTTGTTGTTCGTCATCTTGGATTGCGAAAGTGAGTTTACGAATTTCGGAGATGGCGCGAGCTGGGCCAGAGACGAAACAGAGAGCTTGGATTTGCATTTCGATCTCGTCGAGAAAGGCATCGGAGCCGGGTGGGGAGGTGGTTGTTTGGTTGGATGTGCGCAAGAAGCGCAACAGAAGCTTTGCGCGGGCTACTTCCGAACGCTGATTGTTAGGGGAAGGGAGGTAGAGGGTACGAATGATCTTGGGAATAAAGTCGGCGACGACGAGAAGAGGGATGGCTTGTTCATACTGATCGTTGTCCAGAAGCCAGTATCCCTGCATGGCATCTGTGAAGTGGGGGAGGATGACATAATTGTCAGCAAAGCTCTCAGCCGTTGAAGCGATTGTGGAAGAAGCGTGTTCAGAAGAGGGCTGAGAGTATGCGTCGAAATCAAGCAAGAGGTAGTAGACTAGTGAGAGCTGCTTGAGGTAGTCGAGAGTGGTAGCGGCAAAGATGGCTTTGAGCAATGCTGAGAGCTGATCTGTGGAGCTAGGAGGGTAAAGAGAAGCATCTACGGATGCAAACGAGAGCAGCTCGTCAAAGAAGAGCTTTCGACCAGAGATGGTGGATCTGCGCTCGTTAATGAATGTGATGCGTTTGGACGACCAGGAGGACTGGATGGATGCTGTAGAAGTGAAGATGGGTAGGATATCGGCAGCGAGGGCAGCCGCCTCATCTTGAAGATTTTGCGGTGAGAGCACGCTTTGCGCCGACATGATGTAATGTACAGTCGAACGCAAGATGCCAGTTGAGCAAAGCTACTGACGGTTGAAGAAGATGATGGTGTTTGAAACCAAAGTGTTGTTTCACAGCACAGTGAAATTGAGATTCTTGTGTTTTTTCTTTTTCTTTTTTCTTATTATGATTATTTATTTATTTTTGGTCGCTCCAACGTTTTTAATAATGATCGGGTGAATTCTTAGCATGATTCGACCCGATTTATCGATCGAATCAGTTGATCAGATCGGCTCCGATTCGTCTTTTGAACATTACTCTGTGACTTTGGAAAGGGTCCTCTTCTAGCTCAGCTGTGACTGTGTTGATTGTGATTCACATTCACATTCACATTCACATTGCCTACTCTGTACTTACTTGCTCCCCCTTCTCCAGATCAACTAAACATTCGAACGCCATTCAACTACATTAGGAAACATTCGCATCATCATCGCCGTGCTTTGCCGTCATGGAACCGGCCCCTGTGTTGCGAACCCCACGCAAACGGGTCGCATACTACTACGACCACGATGTCGGCAACTTTAGCTATGGTCTTGGGCATCCCATGAAACCCCATCGTATGCGAATGACCCACAATCTCGTCACTAACTATGGTCTTCACAAAAAGATGGACATTCTTCGTCCCAAACGTGCCACTCGCGACCAAATGACCCGTTTCCACACCGATGAATACGTCGACTTCCTTCATCGCGTCACTCCCGAAACCGTTCACGAACTCACCAACCAAGGCACACGCTACCTCATCGGTGAAGATTGTCCTGCCTTTGACGGTCTGTACGAGTTCTGCTCCATTTCTGCTGGTGGTTCCATCGCCGCTGCAACCCGACTCAACTCGGGCGAATCGGATGTGGCCATCAATTGGGCAGGTGGTTTGCATCACGCAAAGAAACGTGAAGCCAGCGGGTTCTGCTACGTTAACGATATCGTACTCGCCATCCTGGAACTGTTGCGCGTTCACCTTCGTGTTCTCTACATCGACATTGACATTCATCACGGAGATGGAGTCGAAGAAGCATTCTACACTACCGATAGGGTCATGACCGCAAGTTTCCACAAATTTGGTGACTTTTTCCCAGGTACAGGCGATGTACGCGATGTGGGCATCAAGAAGGGTAAAACCTATTGCGTCAATGTTCCGCTTCGTGATGGTATCGGTGATCTGGAGTTTGGCAACATCTTTCGTCCCGTGATTTCGCATATTATGGAATGGTATCGACCTGGTGCGGTGGTGTTGCAGTGCGGAGCGGATTCGTTGGCGGGTGACAAGTTGGGATGTTTCAACCTCTCGATGCGTGGTCATGCTGCCTGTGTCGCATTCATGCAGACTTTTGACGTTCCTTTGATCGCAGTTGGTGGAGGAGGTTACACAGTTCGTAACGTAGCGAGAACTTGGACTTATGAGACCGGTCTTCTGGTGGGTCAAAAGCTGGATGAAGATCTTCCGTTTAATGACTACATCCAGTATTTTGGTCCGGAATACAAACTCGAAGTACCTGCCACATCCATGGATAACCTCAACTCGAAAGAGTATCTTGACAATCTACGTACAAAGATTATCGAGAATCTTCGTCAACTTCCCTCTGCACCTGGTGTGCAGATGCAAGAGACGCCACGAAACACACTTAACCCTGCGGATGTCGAAGTGTCGGATGGCGAAGATTCGGATTTGGACCAACGCATTTCGCAACGATTGCGCGATTCGCACGTGCAGACCTGGGATGACGAGTTATCAGGTGATGAGGATGAAGACATGGGACAAAATAGGCAAGATTTGGAATCGGCATGGGCTATAGATACGGAAAGTAGGAGATCGAGTCATGCCAGTGGGAGACCTCCTGGGATTATGGATCCTTTAAGGCGTTTTGAGCATGATTTAGGTGTTAAGTATATGAATCAGAATGGCGTTGGATCAGGAAAAGGAAAAGGAAAGGCAAAGAGGACGTTTTTCGCAACCAGAGCAGCAAAGCCAGTGTTGGCAGATTTGCAGCTTGATCAAGATGATGAAGAAGATGATGATCATCATCATCACCATCATCATTATCAACAACAACAAAATTTGGCGGCAAGGAGAAGTGGAAGGTCGAGAGCGTTTTTGCAAAGTGAAACCGGATTGGCAGGTGACGCTACTCCAATGTGCGATATTGAAATGGGTTCACCCGCTCTATCGGCTGCTGCAGTGGCAAACGTAAACGGTAATCGTCTTTCCAATGGTCGAAGGTGAACCAAAACCCGTTCAAGGGCCCTTCTTGGTATCTGACCATGCCCTTTTTTTTCTTCCTTTTGGTTTTCCAGTTGTTGTATTTGTATCTTTGCTTCTCACTCCCCTTTGGCTCGTGCAAATCTGTTTGTTGCCTCACCCTCTTTCAGTAAGACGTTTGTTTTCGGAACAAGCAGATGCAGGGAAGACAAAAAAAAATACAACAAAGTGTTTGTTTCGATGACGAGAAAATAATGTACAAGATCTCTGATTCGATACTACCGTGAGTCTTCAGGATCCAACCAAAGAGGCGAAGAGTAAAAAAGGCATGTTTTTCAAAGGGGCTTGCACGCTAGACTTGATAGGATCGACGAGACATTGGCGTCACACCTATTCATTGTATCAATAGGTTTTAAGCCCAATGACTCGTCGATCCCACCAAGCCACCACCTTCGATCTGGCAAAGGCTGTGACGATGGCTTGACCCTATCTTACAGATACAAGGCCAATACCTCGCCCATGCACCAAGCCATCGCCATCAAGCCCGTGCTTTCACGCATGCTCACCTTTACATCTCCTTTTGGCTTCACTACCTGTTTGTTGATGTCTGAACCGCTAGCCTCTAAAGAGAAAGTTTTTTTTATGCCTCAGCAGTAGCACCGAGGCTGAAATGACTCGAGTGCTCAGCAAAAGCCTTTTGCAGAGCCTCGTACTCCACGATCAAAGGATGCGTTGCATTGATCTGCTTTAGTTGCTGCAGATACGTCTCTGATGCTTGGGATCCGTCGATACGTGCTGCGACCACCGCCTTGTTGGCGAGGATGTGTGCATTGCCACCATCCAGTCTGAGCGCTTCGTCAAGTTGTTTGTTCGCCGCTGTCCAATCGCCATTTGCTGCCAATGCGGTTGCCTTGCCAATGATATTGGGAATTGCATTGACGGTGCCTGATGCGCTGGGATTCTGTGCCAACTCGTCGAACACGTAAAACGCCTGTTGAGTGCTTCTGCCACCTTTGGCCAAACCAATCCATGCTTCGATGAGCTGAATGAGGAGCGAATCATCAGCCCAAGCTCGAGCTGCTAGGTATTCGTTTTCGGCCAGATCGAGTCTGTGAATTGAAAGCAAAATGTGCACTCCGAGTGCAACACATTCAATCTCTTTAGAACCACCAGAACCGGTGACGGAGAGGGTATTGAGTGCTTCCTCTGCATCTCCATCCAGGTATAGGGCAGTGGCAGCTGCACATCTAATGACTTCTCCTTTAGGTTCGCCTACCACAGCATGATCTAGAAGTTCGGTGAGGTTGACAATCTCTGCAGATTGGATGTCCGAGTTGCTTTGCAATTGAGCCTGGATGAATTTGGCCAATGACTGAATGGCTTGTACGTGTGGTTGAGAAGGGAGAGAGGATAGAAGGGAGAGCGCTGAGGCTGGATCTGAGGGGGAACGGGCGAGATGGGATCGTGCGGCGTAGAGAAGGGTTGAAATCAAGGAAGGATCTGACGAGCGTGCGTTCGAAGTAGTAGAGAGGGCAAGATCGATGGCACCTTGATAAGCGCCTTGATAGAACAAGCTTTGTACTTGGTAGAGTGTGGACTCCATTATTATGTGAATGCTGTGTGATGAAGGAAGCAAGGAAGAGAGATTTTGGTTTGGATACGGTGCTAATCATAACAATAATGTGCGCACGGTTGCAGAAGCCAGTCAAATCAGTCAGCGAACAAATCTATCCAAAGTCAGAGTTGTAAATACGCTGTGTTAGGGTTAGGGGAACAGCGTGGCGCTCTGACCATACTATATAAAATTTAGTTTACTGCATTTCTCGTGCGAGATCATCTTATTTGTTGCTATTCTAGTTGAACCTCGACACAATTTTGTGTATACGTAGTTACTGCACTCCTTTCAGCCGTAGGTAGGTAGGTATCCTTTGTGATCAAACCATATATATTGACGATGGTATCTACGCCTTCTCAAGACCAATCACAATCGGACATGACACTAGCAAACAATGTCGCACGTACAGCTTCCGCTGCTACTGCCAGTGGATCCGGTGTGCGTTTGGTCTATTCTACGAATCCAAGCTGGCCTTTTCCCTCTTGCTCGTCGCCAATTACTCGAAATGAGCCTACAATAGACATTGCAGTTCTCGATTCTTCTTTCAATCCTCCATCTCGAGCGCATCTTGGATTGGTTTTATCTCGTCCCACTCTTGTGCCGAACAAGCTCAGTTATGACGCTCACTTGCTCCTGTTCTCAACACAAAACGCGGACAAGGGCTCGGGCAAACCTGGAGATGCATCTGTTTCGCGACGAGTACACATGATGAAGCTCATGGCCATGGAGGTTGAGCGTACGCAAACCTCGACAGGCAATGCTGCGAATGTTGCAGTAGGTTTGGTGGATGAGCCGTTGATATTTGCCAAATCTACGCTCACTTGGGATTTGCTCAAACATCAGCAACAACAACAACAACAGCAGCAGCAGCAACCAAATACAAACAGACTTAGGCTACACTGGGTGGTAGGATTTGATACGTTGTATCGAGTGTTTCAGCTGAAATACTATCCAAGCTTGGACGTGTTTCGAGAGCAGTGTAGACAATTTTTTCAAGTGGAGGGGACCACGTTTGTGTGCGCGAGGAGGGATCCTTGCTCGTATTCACAACTCATAACTCTCAAAGAGGGTCAGAATGCCAAGGATGTAGCGAGAGAGGAGGAAGAAAGGCTGTTGGAGTCAGATAATGTTGCACCATGGGTGGCAAAAGGTTGCGTAGGAATGCTGGATATCGATGATCAACAGGCCAAGCTCAGTTCGACAAAGATTAGAGAGCTACTCAAGCATCAAGGCATGGATGATGAGGTCAAGGAGCAGCGACTCAAACAACTTGTGCCGCCATCACTGGTCAAGTATTTGATCGAGACTAAGCTTTATCAGGTGGATAGTGAGTGACCATGACAGATAGAGTGTGAAAAGAGTTTGAGTTGGGTATGCACATCTCGACGCGTTTCTGCTCAAAAAGTGCTCCACTTTGTTTTTCGCTGTAGCCAAACGCGTAAATATTGCAAACCAACATTGCGCACTCTTTTCCGCCTTTGGATCGCTTTCTTGCATTGCATTGACCATCCATCATCATCATCAGTCTCCTTCCTTTCTACCATTGCTTGTCAATCTAGGCTACAATGGCGGACTCACTTTAAGTTTTCATCTCAAGCTACAGCCGCATATTGGACAGATTCATGCGCAATCATGAGTGCGCAGCATCACACTTTTGTTGACGCTCACTCGTCTCGCGCTGAACCCAGCAAAGATGATGCGAATGAATCCATGACATGTTTGACGCCGTGCCTTTCACGTCAGATATTCTCATCTTCACCTGAACCCAATCTATATCCAGCATCCACTCCGGCTAGAGTCGAAGCTACGAGAGCGCGCTTGTTTGCGCGTCAATCTGGTAGTCACCATCCTTCTTCTTCTTCTTCTTCTTCTTCTACTTCGAAACGCACATACAAAGCTCAACCCTTCTGCACCACCCTTACCAACAACAACATTACTGCTTCTTCCTCTTCGTCTTCGTCTCGGTATCGTCAATCGTTCTTCGAAAGATGTCAAAGAGCGATGCATGCAACGCGTACAGCTGAGAGAAACAAAAAGATTGCAGGATTTCGAAAGGGAGTGGATGGTGCGATTCCCGGATTCTTTTCTGATCAAGTTGAAATGGATCAAGACTTTGATGATGATAGTGATGTTATAGTATCATCTTGTTTTCTTTCTTCTTCTTCACCACCATTACATGACTACCAAATGGAAGAAGAAGAAGAAGAAGAAGAAGAAGAGAAAAAGGGGAGAATGGATAGGGAGGAAGATGATGAAATGACTCGAAGAAAGATCATTGCAGAATACAGTAGGTTGAAAAGGGTTTATGAGTTGAAAGGTCATTTAGAAATTGGTTGGATCGATCCAGATCAATTGTCTTGGCTCGAATCTGAAATTATCCACCAACAACAACAACAACAACAACATGAAGAAAAACAATTTGAAGATAGAGAAGGGGAAATGGTGGATCCATATTGGTCAGCGAAGGATGAAGATCTTGAACAACTTTGGTTGGAATCTCTTACACAACCACCTGCAACGATTACTAGGAACAAGAATAAAGATGATTTCATGGTATTGGATCAACAACAACAACAACAACAACAACAACAACAACAATCAGAACAAGTACAAGAAGTTTACGAGTTCAACCATGATGATGATGGTGATGCGGCATTCGAAGAGGCACTTGCACAACTTCCTTTTTAAAACGCATTTACGACATTTTTTATATATATTTTTTTCTATTTTGACAAAAGTTCAAAATTTTCTTGTTCGAAAATTATACCCCGTTTCCTGCTACTGCCTCCTGGATGTTTTTTTTTTTTTTTTTTTTTTTGTGTTGAAATATTGAATGAGTATATTGAATCTATGTGATGAAATGGATTTTGGCGATTTTTTTAGTGGTAGAAGGATGTAAAAATTAAGGTTGGAATTTGTTTTTTTTTTTGGTGGAAAAACGGAAGAAAAGCAGTACGTGACTAAGTATAAAACAATTATGAAACTTTATTGAGAAAGAAAAGAAACAAAATAATTTAAAAAAAAAAAAAAATTGTTTACGCAATCGTTGATTTTGGATGCAAAAATTACCATTAATGTAACAATCTGAAAAATGGAAAAAAAGGTTAAACGAGAGGACTGTATGAGATGGGAAAAAAAGTAGCCCACACAATCGGTATTTTTGAAATGTAAAAAAAAATAAAAGAAAAGATTCAGGTTTTGGTTTTGATTGAACAAACAACATATGGATTGATCAATTGGGTTCATGCTTGAGCAGTACCACTCTGCTGCTGCTGCTGATGATAATGATCATTGTTGTTGTTAATAAAACCTTCTTGCAATTTTCCACCTCTAGTAGCAACAATACTATCAATCATGTTTGAAATACTGTTCTGCCACTGAACCAACCTAGTTTCCAACGCTTTCCACTGCTCTTTACCAAATTGTCTATGAGTTGCCTTATAAACTCGAAAAGCATCATTAACTTGACTCAATTTGCCACTCACCAAACCAGCCCTAATCACATCAATCACCCAAACCTCCACCTCATCCTCCGAAATCTCCAACGTCTTCGCAATCGATGCATAACCAACATCGTTCGAAACGCTAAGTGCACAAAGATCGGCAAGATCCAACAGCCTAATCTTGCGCAAAAGTTGATCTTGGTTCAATCCAAGACGAGAGAATTCGCCAGAATGAAAAGAGACGAAATTGTTAAAATCTTTGGTACAACCTCCAACAAAGATCTTCAAAAGATCAAAAAGAGGAGTCACACCGTTGAGAGAAAGGACAGCGGGGATTTGAAGAAGTTGTTCAAACTCGTACAAATTGGGCAACCTAAGTGCCGCCGCTACGGTTCGTTCGGCTGCGTCTTTTGAAGAAGAAGAAGAAGAAGAATCAGATGCAGATGCAAAAGATGCAGTGGTGGAAATGTAACCAAGGTGAAGCAAGAGGAATTGATAAGCCTTGTTGGATTGAGCGTGTTCCTTCTCTGCACCTTCCAAAGCTTTAGCTACAGATTCGAGGCATGCAGCCTTTTCAGCTTCCGAAACGTCCCACTGAGCGAGCCATTGAGGCAGGGATTGAAGCGACGAGGTGAGGTAATCAAGATCGTCATTGGTAGCAGCCAACGAAACAAGTGCGTTAAAGATGGACAAACGCAAACCAGAGGTAGATTCAACACTGTTGAAAAGGTTGCTGAGGATTCGGTAGCGAACATTGTTCTTGTCTGCAGCACCTTGTTTGGTGACAGCGGTGATCAGAATGGGCAAGAGTTGTTGATGTTGATTGGTGGAAGCGATGAGAGAAGCGAGAAGGTTATAAACACCCTCGAGTTCGCGATCAGTACCTTCGCCAAGCGTTTTAAGTTCGGAAACGAGCTGGTGAACGGTAGCTGATTTCTTGGCAGGGTCAGCGGTGATGGTAGGAGGAGGAGCTTGGGACTCGGTAGAAGAGGAAGGCTTAGCAGGTTCTGCATCGAGAGCGAGGTTTTGAAAACGAGTTATAAAGTGATCACGGGATGACTCTGGCTGAGAACGAGAGATGAAAGCAGAAGCTTCGACGATCTGCTCTTCAAACGTGCCCTCAGCGATGACTGTGACAAGATCGATGGTAGACATGCTTGCAAGTGGTGAATGACTAAAGTTTCGTTTCTTGCAAAATGTGGTGGTGGTGGTGGTGGTGATGGTGGTGATGATTCAATGATGGCGATCAAGATTAGTGTCAAATGTGTAATTCAAAATCTCGAATTCTCATTCTTCCAATACGGCCCATACAATTAACTCTACGAGAACGCTAAGTTGTGAATTTGGAATTTTCTGTTTAATTTTTTTTTCTTTTTTGCTTCTGTGCAACGCGCTGTGCCTGTTTCCCATACTACACTTTGTTTCACTCGGCCGATTCAATCACGCATCGAATGCTCACACATGTCAAATACTATACACATACGCATACGCCTCAGCCTTGACCATCATCATCCAACAACCACTCTTTCCAAGGTAGTCTTGGTAAACAACTCTTTCGATCTGTTTGTTCCCGCCGCTAACATGTCTTCGCTATGGATCATCAATAAAGCTGGAGGACTCATTTACCAATCCGAACATTTCATTCACCCAAATGCAGCTTCCATGCCCAACAATGGTCGTCTCTCATCCAATGAATACCTTGTCCTCGCCGGCACTCTTCACGGTATTCATGCCATTACTGCCAAACTCAACCCCGTATCAAATCAATCTTGTGGTGGAATCGAATCGCTTGATTCCGATTATTTTACCATAAAAGTCATGGTAACAACCACTGGTAAGCAATTCCCCTTATCCTCCTCCTTCCACCTAATACTTGACACTTTGCTGACTTGAATTCTTGTCCCATGTTTCTTTGCGATCAACAACAACAACAAAAAGGCATAAAGTTTCTACTCGTTACAAGTCCAGCACATCCAAACCCAAACGGTGTACTTCAAACATGTTACGAAGCCTATGCAGATTACGTCATGAAGAATCCTTTCTATACACCAGAAATGCCAGTTAGGGTAGAATCCTTCGACAAAGCAATTGATGCTTTGGTGAAAATTTAAAATCATACACTTTCCCTTGAAGCAAAATCCTTTTTGCTAGTCCTATCTATCTTTTACCCTTTCCAGCATGTTTGAACTACTTCTTGATGTTATCTCATTCATAAACAGCTTTGCTCCAGTTCAGCCATCATGTATACCCCCACACAGATAGCCTTTATGCTGTTGAATCAAGTCACAGACCACGTGTATTTATATGTATATCCCTCTCTCTCTCTCTCTCTCTCTTTAGCAAGTACAGTACGCTGCTCAAAGGCTTGTGTTCTCTTTACTTTGCGTTTGCATTCAGTCATGTCAGTCCTTGAGCAACGTACATGAACGTAAGATCTTCCTCAAACTTGCCGGTTTCCTATTAGGAGCGATTGCCAGACATGTTGGTATGTTTTCGGGTTGTTCAATCCACAGCCAATGTTGTGGGAACTCTTCCTCTTCCCCTTGCTTTTCTCTTTCTCCTTCTCCTTCTCCTTTTCCTTTTCTTTCACTTACCTTTTCTTGTCTGTTTGCTATCTCTTCTTCATACTTGTTTCTTACCTCTGATAATTTTTGTGAAAGTTGAACTAGGTTCATTTTGGTTTTGCCTGAGGAGGCGGTTTGAAGAACCACCTTGTGCATCGAATTGATATTGTTGGGATGAATGTATTCTTGAGTCAAAATCGAGGTGGAAAGCGAAAGTTGAATAACAGCGATACTAGCGTGTGCGCATTGCGCCATCCATGATCCTTTGGGCCATTTGAATAATGTAGAGCTTTCGCCGTCGACGATCAATTGCATCACAAGTGGTGCACGTTCAGCTGATTCCGTGGTGTTAGAAACGGTGGCATTTGTGTTGCCAGACATGCTGCGAACTTTAAAATCAGACTTGATGTGCGCAGTGAGAGATCTATGAACCAGAGAAGTGACCCTTGTTGTTGTTGTTGTTGTTGTTGTTGTTGTTGTTGTTGTTGTTCGGAGCTTCAGCAGCATATGATATATGTCTTGCTGAGAGATACTCTATGAACAGAATGTGGCAAATCTTGAGCAGAAGAAGCGAAGCAAGACAAGAGTAATAGAGCTTTTCAGATCGCGATGAAGAGAAAAACAGAAAGAGTGCGGCTTTGTGACGTTAGACACAGATGACGTTAGACACAGATGATGGCGCAATGAGAAGAGCAAGATGATGAATGATATCGTACTTGTCAGCATCCGGCCCAAGTTTACTCGACTCTTTTCTTTTTGATGCTACCCTGCATTTATAAGTTTTAATTTATTTATTTATTTTACTTTTGACAGGTCTGCGGTAAACCAACACCATTTCGCTTACTCTTGATCGTGCCTTCTCTCTTTCTCTCTCTCTGTCTCTCTCTTTCATCGTCTTCTTGATGTCTCGGAGCGCTTTCCAACACGCACATGAAACCACGATGTTGTCCTATCAGCATGCCTTTCGGTTCACTATCGACGTTTCGCAGAACCATGCTTCCTCGCTCTCGTCAGTTTTCAATCACCTTTCTCATCCCAACCCTTTACCACTTTAACACACCGAGACGCTTGTCGACCCAGCTGTATACTTGCCTAAAAACATCCAACGCTTTACCTTCTCATTCTATGTCTCTACAACATTTGCGTGGCTACAATTCTACATCCACGATCCGAACCCATACTACCAATACCAATGATACCATCTTTGCCCTAGCAACCGGTGTCGGTCGAGCGGGAGTAGCCATCATTCGAATTTCCGGACCCTCCACTTCCGATATCTACTTTTCCCTCACTCGAACTACCAAAAACAAACCCTACCGAAATTTGCCACCATCCCACAAGCTGGTGGTGAGAAACATTCATCATCCCATCACCGAAGAATTGCTCGACTCGGGAGCTGGTGTGATTTACTACGCTTTCGGTGCTAGTTACACTGGTGAGGAGAGTTTGGAATTTCACATTCATGGAGGTATCGCAACTATCACCAGTGTACTTTCAACTCTGGCTGAATTTTCTTCCTCTTTCATCAATAATAAGCATGCACACGAGCAGTCGAGCAGAATTACGAATAGTCGAATTCGTATGGCTGATCCAGGTGAATTTACAAGGAGAGCGTTTGAAAATTCTAGATTGGATTTGTCTTCTGCGGAAGGTTTACATAGTCTCATTCAAGCTGAGACGAGTATACAAAGACAAGTGGCGCTATTAGGAGCAAACGGTGCACAAGCTACAAGGTTCGAGACGTTACGAGACCAGATTTTGAAATCAATGGCTTTGGTGGAAGCATTGATCGATTTCAGCGAAGAGGATGGAGTCGAAGATGGTACCTTGAAAGCTGTCATGGACTCTGTGGATAGTTTGGCAGTTATGCTTCGTTCCGAACTTGGAATCGAATCCACATGCAGCACTGATGACGCAAGTACGACCGAAACAAAACGAAAAGGAGGACGAGTGGAAAATAGGAGATCTACAAGGCATGTAGGAGAAATTTTGTCTTCAGGAATAAGATTGGCCATCTATGGTCCTCCGAATGCGGGTAAATCAAGTTTGTTGAATCGATTAGCGGATCGAAACGCTGCTATTGTGAGTCATTTACCTGGTACTACGCGAGATGTGTTACAAGTTGATTTGGATTTAGGTGGGTACAAGGTGATTTGCTATGACACTGCTGGGATCAGGGATCAAGAGCATGCTGATCATGTTACGGGAGCGAGAAAAATTGATGAGATTGAAAAAATTGGAATGCAAAGGGCTAGACAGGTAGTTAGAGAATCGGATTTGACATTGTTAGTTTTACCATCCGACATGTCGATGAGTTTAACAGCCTCGCAAGAAATTTTACGACCAGATAGTTATACCGACAACGATCCTGATCTGATTCTTTTCAACAAATCCGACCTAGTTGAATCCCCTAAAGCTTCAAGATCAACTCATACTACTACAACTGTCAACCAGAGAATATGGCGAGCTAGCGTCCTCACTGGTGAAGAAATACCTACCTTAATTCAAGACCTATCCCATCTCATTTCAACAAAGTTTACTCTCAACCAAAATCAATCTCCACTCATCACACAATCCCGTCATCGTTACCACCTTCACGATTGTCTTGGTCACATAGAGTCATTTCAATCTTTGACAAATCCAAAAACTCAAACACAAACACAAACACAACATGTTGATCACTCACACGAATCAAGCCTAGATTTGGTTCTGGCCGCCGAAGAATTGAGGTATGCTGCCAGGGCAATCGGACGAATCACTGGTCGAGACATTGGCGTCGAGGAGATACTAGCCAATATTTTCTCCACTTTCTGCATCGGCAAATGATAATAATCTCCTCCATATCCATGCTCCTAAATCTGGTTCACATGCCAAAAATGCAGTACAGCACGAGATTGCACAACCTTGCGAATCAAACCAGAATTATATAAGCAGCGCGGTTAAGATATGGGATTTCAGACGAGCAGAATCGGAAAAGCATTTCAAGAGTCGTGTTTTTAGACTGCCAAAGAGCATCGAGGATGTTGCGTACGTGAAGCCGAATACTTATGCGTCTGGAAGCGATTCAAACTTGCAAGACCCATGTCTAAGAGCTCGAAGCGAGCTGCTCATGGGCCAGTGGCGAAGGATGGACGGGCCGATTCATCGGGCTCGCATCTCTCGGCCTGCTTATATCTGGCACTGTGCGGCTCCTCCCCGAATCTCCCCTTTGCAAGACAGATTGTCGCGGGTCTGCTGACGGCATGGGTGCGACAGCAACGCCTTGAGATCCTCCAAGAGGCACCTGCGCCTCGCTTTCATCAGCTTCCACAGCGCCAAGATGACTCGCGGGAGTCGCCTCGCCGGGGGTCTTGATCTCGTGAGTCGGTACAAACTCTGTTCTCAAAAAGCTTGCCTCGCCTACCATGTTCCGACACAATTCCAACAAGCGCTCCAACGAAGAAACTATCTCCTCCAACAGTGCGTGTTCTGCGAGAATGAAAAACATGGCATAATCCAACGACCTCTTCCTTGTTGTTGCCGGGGTATCCGCGTCAGACACCCCCATGGTTCTTCTGCTGTGATGACCGTGCGAAGGTTGGTCCCGATTAGGCGTGACCGCTCCATTTTCAGAGCGAGGGATAGGGCTCGCCGACTGTATAGAGTGCAAGCCGTGTCGCTTTTTGGCCCTCCGACGAACGTTGGCCAGGACGCTGCGATGATTAAGGGAGTCCAGCGCAAGGTATGCATCGGGAAACCCACCACGAACCTTGTGATGATGACTGTGCTCAACGCCGTCCGTCATCTCACGCAGCTGTTCGGCCACAGCCTCGGTTAGCTCCGCCAATGCCAACCGAGGGCTCGGTAAGCATTGTGGCAACGGTGCTTGCGTTTGCAGAGCTTGGCCAGTAGTCCACAGCACCAACAGCACCGATGCGATCAAACTTTGGCGCAACTCTAGCACGTTTACGACCGCATGTTGCCGCATCGATCTGAGCCCGTGCTCCCTGCACTTCCTCAAGCCCATAAGCAGCTCCAGGATGATTTCGAGATGATCTAAGAGTTCGGATAAGACTTGCGTTGGTTTGGGCTTCAGGCTCACCTCGATGGTCATGATGTCGACAAGACCTCTGGCTTGGTCGATGCGTTTCTCAATGCTCACCTCAAGCTTTTCGAACGCAGCATTGGATTTGGGTGAGCTCGTCAGTCCACCGGAGAGCATCTGTCGAGACAAGCTCAGATATAGAGATTGAAGATGCGAAGTGATGGAAGAAACCCTCTTGACCAGCTCAAGCCTCGCGTGGATCGGCCAGAAGAACAGATTCACCACGAGAGCCGCGATAATACCGAGGAAAATCATATAACCCCTGTTCCAAGCGACGTACACCACACTCTCCTGAGCGCTCTCTGCCGGTAGCAGAGCCACAATGGGCAATGTCAGACCCATGACAGTACCCACGCCCTGGAATCGGGTGAACAAGACCAGATATGACGGAGGAATCGTGGATAGCGTGAGCAGGAACGCAAGGGCGTACGGATTGTTGCGGCTGATCTCGCTTATGATGAGCCCGAGCAAACTGCCTGAGAAAGTTCCGAGGATGCGAAAGAAGGATGTGCGAATGCTCGCACCAGTAGAAGTCTCGAGGCAGAAGAGGTAGGAGATGGCCATCCATTGACCGCGTTGATCCAGCCACCATCGTTTACCATCGCCGAGTGCTAGCCAGCAGGGCAGGGTAAGGAGAACGATACCGGCTGTGAGTTTGATGCCGAACTTGATGTGACGGCTATGACGGAGTGTCCGTACGCGGCTGGAAAGGGCAAATCGGAATCGCAGGGCTCGGCGGGTCCGAAGCAATTTGCGGACACCTCGAAGGTGTGCTCGGACCCAAGCGTGGATGCTGGCCACGCTGTTGCTGACCCTTGAAGGGATTCTTTCGAGATGGGCCGCATTTGGACCGAGAAGATCGTGCGAGCCGTCATCGAAGAAATCGATTGTATCATCTCGAGCTTCAGAAGCAGGCGAAGGTGGTTCATCTTCATGTAGCAACGCATCAACACGTTCGTCTGCAAGCGCCATTTCGTCTCCCGCGCCGAGCGTTTTTCGGCCGAGCCAATAGCGCCACTTTGCTGCCGACACGCGCCATGATGGATATGGATTGCCCTGCCATGTCTTTGCCACAATCAACGCACCATTGAGGCACGAATCTACGAGCAACGCAACCTCGAGCAGGGAGACCATCAAAAATGAGATCTGGTAGGCCTCGTTGCGAAAAAGATGACAGAGAGCTTTGTCTTGATCCGCTGCTGGGCTTGAAAGCTCTGATACGTCGATCCGACTTTCCAGGGCTGAATTCAGCTGCGCGGCCCCGACGACCGTCTCCTCACTACTAGGCTTGCCAACGACCTCCGACCTTGATCCTTGCATCGCAGCATTGAGGGCCGCCTTGAACGTGCGAATTGAATCCCGTAATTTCTGCTTCTGCAGAATCAAAGCGAGGTGAGGGTCGCTCTCTATAAATTCTTGCTCCTTTTCGCTCACAGCCGAAAGGTTATGTAGCTTGCCGGAGGAGCTGATATCAGTGCATTTCCTGATGCACCGGCGCATGCAATCGAGTGAAGAAGCTACTTCTGCGCTGATTGCACGGATTGAGTCTTCGAAGTCCAAACTAGGCGCAATGGAATCTGATCCCGTTTCACCTTGTGTGGTGACACTGGCAGTTGCTGGTGAATTTTCCGCCCAGGCTATTGGCTCAGCCGCCGACCTTGAGTCTGACAAACAGACCAGACTACAAGAGAACCATGCACGAATGTCGCGAAAGATGGGTAGGAAGAATTGCAAGTGATCGATGTGAACGCGTGAATAGGACAATTCGTATCTAGCGCCGTCCAGACTGGATTCGAGACGGTTTTGCAGTGTCTCGAGCTGCACCTTGAGCTTCTTGAAGCTGGAGGACCTTGGAGCAGAAGTGACCAGATCCGCTGCCGGTGAAGTGTCAGAACCTGCTACAGTGCTTGAATTGGAACGATTGGCGAAAAATTCTTCCACAGCTTGTTCCATCAATCTATGCGTTCCGTCGAATAGATCACAAAGCTGCCGAATCGAAGTGCGTCTTGCTGTTCTTGGGAAGATAGCAAGATTGCAAAATATGCCGATGATCATTGCCACCATGGCAGGGTAAAAGTTGTCGAAGAATACTCTTGCGCTGAGTTCATCGTACTGCTTTGTAAGCTCCCAAATCGTCGCGAAGAGCAGCGCTCGGCACGGTCCCTTGAGTCGAGGGGCATAGCTCGACAGTGTACCTGAGGTGAAGGAGAAAAAAATTAGCATGCACACACCAATAGCTCTTGTCTTTTCGGAGCTATACGCGGGTGAACCTGCGCCATCGATGAGGATGCAACCGTAAATAGCTGCGAATGCGAGCCCAGCGCCGACAGACACGAAGACGAGCGTGATGACCGATCGTTCGAGATAGGCTCCTGCAGCGAGTGGAGAGGGGAAGAAAAATAGAAAAAAGTGGATGTAGACAAAGAATGGGTCTGGTGACATCCAACTTCGAAGACGGTGTTCGAGGACGAAGGGGCTCAGGAGGAGAGCCCCGATGACAGGAGGGGCTATCAGCTTGAATTTTGCCAGTGCTTGCTTGGCTTGCTCAGCCCGACGGCTGTGTGCAGCATGCTTTCCAGCAGCATCGGATGCGACTGCTCGATCGGAAGAAGCGATTGACATGGGTTGGGATGGTTTGTGACCGTAGAGCAGCTGTCACGCGGTTGTATGCCTCATATTGGCCCAACGTCGAGTTCCGCCTTGAGCGCTACTTTCTGGTCGAAATTTGTGCGTCAAATAACAGGAGCATCTATGAGCAAGATTGCTCTATATTGAGTCTGCTGCAGCAAGCGCGTGATCGATGTCGATAGGCTGTCAAGAAAGGTGTGGTTGTGACGGGATGAAGTAGGTGTGACTCTAGACTATCCATGTGAATGGAAAGATTATCAAGAGACAAAATTCAATGCTCGGCAAGCACGTTTGCATTTCACAAAAAAAGGGCAAAGTGGAGCAGCGGAACCAAAGCTGAGAGACGCTTTGCTTTTTGCTTACAAATGCTAGTGTAAGCTAAAGTAACGGTAAAAGCTCTAGATATGGAACAGAATACAGCACCTTTTTATGATCTTGAACAATGTACGGCTGATAATTTGAACCTTAGGGTGTCCGCCACGGTCCCACGCTTTGTTGCAAGACTTTACAACTCGTCTGTATCCTTTGACAATCAAGTATTGACAATCAAGTAAGGCTGCGTTGCCGAATAGCGTGTGAGGACGAATGGTGTACTGTCTATGGGCATTGGCTCGCCTCGAGCGTCTTTATCTTGTTGCCCAAGAACTGAAGTCCGTTCACATTCAAATCGTAGCGAAACCTGACAGCTGAACTAAGGCACTGGCCAGATCCTCTTCCATCGTGACTCCCAGCTCTACCAAGACCCAACCACTCATCGCTGATGTATTGTACAATTGCACATGATCTTGAATCGGCACAGATGGCTCATCTTTGTCGCGCGGGTCCGAACAGCTGCCCCGCATGCTAAGGGATCGATTCGCATGGAGTTGACCGATATTCGGGAGTATAGGCAATAAGGCACCGAAAGGGCAGTGAGAGGCTTGCCTGGAGAGCTGTGCCTACGCGATCGCTTTCTCTCCTACTGTAGCTGAGCGAGCAAAGACGTTAATTTAGTCGTCTACTGATTTCTCTAACATATCGCAAGTGTGAGCCGTGTGACTGTTTGACACACGAGCCTGTGCAACAATACCCAACTCGCAGCTGTGAGAACGTTTTGGTGCCTGACGGTCCGCATTGTTGCACGCCCCCAAGAAAGAGGAGTGGCCAAGGACGAGAAAGGGTCAGATGACTTTGACGGAGAGCTCAGGAGGTCGTCTGTATTGGTAAAACTGCCCGAGGCGGGAAGAAAAGGGAGGAGTGCTGCTACCCGACAGAAATGCAACACGTTCAGTTTTGCGGGTTGTTTCGCATTGACGACTGAACCAATTCATCAGGCTCGGTATAGACGGGAAACTTGAAAATGGAGGCCGCATGGGAAAACTGTACGGCTCACTCATATCTGCAGACAGCATTGAGCAAGTAGCCGTACATGAAAGCCAAAAGTTCACCGCATACGAGATGCCGGGAAAGCATGCAATTGTATGTGTGGTTCTGGCAGTTCTCTATCCGAGCTGACATTCATCTGAAATCCGTGACGAAGGATCAAGCCTCAGTGGCGTTGTTTCCTGCTCAAAGTCCCATCGAGAGTCAACATGTTCGACTTGAAGTATTTGACAAGCGATTGCAACAGTTGTCCTCCATGAAATATAATGATAAGCTGAACCTGCCGATATCCCTCTGAGTTGAAGAAAATGCCATGGCCGGCGAGTAATGGCAGTGCCGAAAACCCTTCAATCTACTTGAGAGACTGGACGCGAGCCGTGATAGCGAACCAGCAGGGGTGTGGACTTGGGAACCTTAAGTGGATGCGGATCGGCGGATCATCCGCTATTTGTCTAACATCACGCGAGATGCATGTGATTAAAGAAAGACAGCGGGACCCTGAAATCAAGACGAAGATCGAGAGCCTTTCTTGAATCTCGGATCGCTGTCACTTTTTCTCAGCCGAGCGACGCCACACCATTGTCAAAGCGAGCGTGGATGCGTGGCCCGCTTCGTCCTTTTAGCTCGGTGAATCATCACTTGTGTGCACTGCTTTTCCGTGATGCCATTTCTTCATGAGGGACATTGTCCAGCTGTGGAGTAGTGGTCATGCCTACAAGCCGCTGCGTGTTTGTCACGGTCTAAGTAGAACGCCCTCTCGAAAGTCTCGCCTGTCGAATTGCTGACGGACAACCTATTATTCAGGCGAAGTTCGACAGGTGGCTAAAATAAATAATAAATAACAATCAAAGTGGGAAGAAGGCCAGATTTGGTCTCTGCCGAGGCAGAAACACGAGAGAGAGACCTTCGAAAAGTGGCTGGCGATGCAACGTGGCGTTCTAGTTAAACAGTCGGATTTTGCTCATTGTTGAACCCTTATGCTACAAAGAAACGATATGAAGGACAGCCAAGAGGTGCCAGCTCCCCCGCAATCGTGATTGTCAGGCCAGTGATTCACAGAGCAGCCTTGACTATTCAATCTTGCGACTTCCATCACAAGTGCTGTAAGCTTGGGCTTCTAGCTTGTAAACCTGGGCGATCTCATCTTTTCTCGCCAAGTATTGTAAATTTACTGTACAGTATCTTTGCAATGACTGCCTTGCTTCGCTCCGTGGAATTTCAACGACTCTGAGATCTGTGTGTCGGCGGGAGTACTGCCAACTGCTACAAAGTTGACTCGAGAAACAATTTGCGGGACCTGATATTATAAGCCTTTCTTGGCATCCCTCGCTCGAGGCGCCCTGTCTCAACCTGATTTGTGTCCATAATCTTTGCAGCAATCTCTTGCCCTTGATCTCATGAGCGACATCTTACCCTAGGAAGGTATCGGCAGCCGATGCGCCGGCATTAGACTTGGGGGGGATTAGCGAGCGACATAAACAGGGATGTAAATAGTGCCGTGAGTGCGGACGGTGGAGCTCTGCCAGAATTCGATTCTCGATCTCTGATCTGTTTTGCTTTTAATGGTTCAACTCCGCTGTTCTTTATTATAAACACTAGATTAGCCAAGTGTTGATCTCGGCAAGAGCTCGCTTGTCAAGCGAATTCTTACCACAAAATCAGCTTTCTACAATTAATGCCCCCGACAGGAAAAACTGTTTTTAGCTGTTTCTGCGAAAGCCAACAAGATAGAAATTTACCCCTGCGCTTTCCGGATCCAATCGCTTGTACGCGCGATGGCCAAGTGTGAGGGCGTGTACAGTATGTGAATGTAGGTGATCTTAGGCGCTGGTCGGCAGACCAAATTTGTTGCTTCTGATCTCTCTCAACGTCGCCGGCAGCGACCGCTCTTGGTTCGCTTCTGAGATAGTATACGCAGTTTTTAGGTGCAAAATTAATTCGCGCGAAAAGTGCGATATCGCTTCTCTGCGAAATCACAATTCGTGCGTGCACAATTGGTTGCATGCATGGGAGCGTCGGCCCGCAATGTCACCATGTGCTGCGGTGTTTGACCCTTGCTCTCACATGGAACGGAATTATTGATACTTGGATCGAGAAGCCGCACGCAGGCTGACAGTCTACGTGCCGTTCCCATCATTTTCGCCTTCTCCTTTTGGAAATGGTGCTGGTGCGGTCTTGCACCTCACATTTTTGTTCGAGACTGCGCTCGCCGTGAGGATGCTCGCGCTGCCTCCTGCTCGCCTAGGCTTGTGTCAAGCGAGATGAATTCTGTCTGCACAGACACAGCCGTGCTATACCACCAAATAGTTGACATTCGCGCCTAGCGTTGTTTTCAGTCCGTCTCGAGGCTCTTCTCTCTGATCATCGTCCAAGAGATGAAATGACAAATGACTGCAAAACCAAGATCGACACCTAAGTTACGGTCGAGCATATACTTTCCCGTGTCAAGATGGTACTGTAAGTACGTTGCGCAACTTGTCGAGCCAGGCGCGAGATGAACGAATTTCACAGGCTGGTTGACAGGTCAATTTGGTGTTCTGATCTTCGGCTATTTTATCAGCTTGTAAAATGAGATGCGCTGAGTCGTTCAAGGTAGGTAGAAGCAAGGCGTGATTTTCATGCGTACATATTGTAGCCAAGTGACAGCCACGGCACGTCAAAGGCTCGTGACAGGTATTAGCACGGCTCAACTCCGACGTTGTTTTCATGTCTCAGAGTTGGTCTCGGTATCACTGCTCAAACGGTGAAAAACAGGCGAGGTAGAAAAAGTTTACATTGTTTTATATTATTGTACGCCGGACCGATGTTGTTCACCTCCGAGCTTACGGAGTGCGTGTGCATAAAGCTGACCATCCGTGTTTCGGATCAAGTTGACTTTCCTAGGCTCATTCGGCTCCTGTTCCGTGTCGTCTTTCCTACGCATCGGACGGTGCCGCTTAGGTCCATCCCCTTGCGTCGTCATGTGGTGCGTGGTGCCTCGAAACAGAGCGTCATGCTATTTTTCCGATAAGTCACAGATGAAACCAGGTAAGAAAAGGGAAGACCAGCGTCTCTTTTCTATTCTGAATTCATCAACGCGGCTCCATGTAGCCTTCTGCAGAACGCATACATGTGACAGTCGAGAGAGGAAGCCGAAACAGTGCATTCCTACGCAAGACCATCATGTCACAAGATTTCCAGTAAATTACAATACGGCCTGCACTGCCTTGCTTGTTGCATCTCGGCCTTGTAAAGAGCGACTCTGATCCATTCATCACGTCTGTGCGTTCCTTTGGTCATCGTCTAGAACTTTGTCTGCCTCCGTTGTCATCTGTTTTCCTTTGTCTCTGCCTCCAAGAGCCCCCAGAAAGAGGGTGCGAAGGTGCCTTTTCAACCAAAGTGGCAGTCTGAAAAATATTGCTTCGCGTGGACCCTGTTGAAAGTCAGTGCCACCAACCTCTCCCTCGCTCTCTCTTCGCTATCAGACAATCTCGGACACTCTTCTGCCCTCACTCACGTTCTCATCCCTTCGTTCATCATTCGCTAGCGGCGCACAAGTCTTGCGAGATATCAATTGGCCATCGCAACCAACCCTGTACACAGTGGCATAATATTCAGCACAGATCTAGTCGTTCAACAGCCGGCTATTCACCTTCGTCACGTCCGCAGCTGAACAGGAGTCGAGGAATCCCCACCGGTCACATTGCATTGGCTCGTCACCTTATCTCATTGCAGGCGTCTCCTGTCCTGACTTGAATTAGCTCGACGATACCGACTGCAGTTTCATTGTCACTGACGTTTCTCATTTACGCACCGCTCTACCAAAATTACACGCTGTTCGAACGACGCTCGCCCATTACCACCCTCAATTTCATCTAGCACACGCTCAATTCAGCTCAAGGTTGACAACAAATTCACTTACTTGGCGCACATTACAGTAACGTGGCCTTTTCATTCAGTTCATTCATGCTCAAGAGCGAGAGCAGTACATGTTACAGTCACACACCTGCACGATATTCCCACCATCTCGTTAAAGCCGCCGTCTACTTGCCAAAACACAATCACGAATAGGCTTTTGAAATTCCTCATACCATCTTCGGTCAACAATTCTTCCAGAAAGTCACGTCGCCGCTGGTCCACTGTCCACTTCATCTCATCAGCTCCCTCCCGAAGCAGGCCGGCTCGTCATCTATCACAACCCTCATCGCTCGTCTCTCATCCTCAGACAGCTGCTCACGACATCGGATGCTCCTGCCATACGCCATTCATCTCTCATACGCTTTGAGCTCACTCATTTCAGTGGACGATCATTTCTCTAGCCCTACGTCCTTCCTCCATCCAAGCCCAGGCTTGTCTTCCTTCTCAGTCAAACCTCGGTCGGTCATACCATCTTGCCTTGCTTCGCCTTCGCCCGCGACCGGGTGTCTTCCCCTATGAATCGCAAGGTGCTGGCGCCCGCACCGACTTCTGTCACCAATGTCGCGCAGGCTACTTTGCGATCCCATTCCCGTGCCTCTCACGGAGGATCGGGAACCTACACCGAGATGAGAGCCCAGATCCGCAAGGAGCGAGAGCACGAAAAGATGCAACAGCAACGTCAATATGTATCAAGTATCCCCGCTTCACATCGCGAGGGTGATCTGCAGTCCAGAAGACAGGCACAGTCGAATTCTCATTCGGGTCATTTGACATCAAGCCTTTCTGACCAGAAGATCAGTCAGTTCTCTACTTCAGAGGACGAGCGAGTTGACGAGGTCTCCACCGACAAGAAAGGCTATCCGCGTGTTCTACCTCCATCTAGCTTTGCCATGTGCTCCGACAACGTCTCCAACATGTCGACTGCTTCCAGCCAGATCTCGTCTTCATCGTCCACAGGGATCGTAAGAAAACGCAGCCAGACCGCCTCGGCCCAAGAAGTACAGCATACATCTCGGCAGCAACACTTGCAGCAGAATCATTCGTCACATTCTTCGCACGGAATGCAGCAACTGCAACAGCAGCAACAACACATCCATGACCGACAAGAATCCTCCTTTGCAGCCAGATCAGATCTTTTGCCTCTAATCCAATCCCCTATCGAGCCACCCGAGCAGACCATTGGCATCGACACTCTCCAAGCTGCTTTCTCCGCCAAGTATTACGAGCTGGCGAATAAGTGCAAAAACTGGGAAAAGTACGCAGCAAAGCTCAGAGCTCAGCTCGGCGTTCTTGAAGCAGAAAACCGTGTTCTTAAGGAACAAAATTCGCAGCTCGAAAGCGACAATGCTCAGCTTCAGGCAGTGCTTCATCAAGAGGAAAAGACTCGCACTCAGCTTGAAGGCCGAATGAGCTCTTTGGAAGAGTGCCTGACCCAGCGAAGCCATTCGGGAGGCAACCTCGGAGCACAATACCGAGCGGTCGAGGTGCTTGACTATGACCACCTTTCTGTTCCCTCGGCGCCATCGTCGGCAGAGAAGAGCAGCGAAGACATCGTTGCAATGCGGCACACGCCATACTGCTCGACCAATCTCCAAGTCGAAGATCGCTCCGAGCTCCGTCCACCGCCTATACCTAGCCTTCCAAACGGTATCGGGATTACACAGACCACAAGTGTATGTCATCACAACGCTGAAGCCGAGGCCGTGCGCAATCCCAACGCTTCATCTCGCGAAATTTCGTTCGAGACCGCACACTCGAAGTGGGAAGGCATGCATGCATTCGATGCATTGCGCAGCCCGCAGCTCATTCAGTCGACGAGCGACACTGCAACCAACGTCGAAGGCAGGAGTTCACGTCTTGGCAATCGATCAGATGTCACGGATAGGCATGTCGCTAATCAGCGGTCCGGGACCGTGGGAGCATTGGGCATGGTGGTGCCTCGGTCCAGCTCCGTCCTGCGGGGTCACCGGGGTCATGCTTTAACTTCGCAAGCTCTGGCGCAGCAGGATGCCATCGAAGCCATCGCGCGCCCGGCGTCGGCGCAAAGATTCAATGGCACGTATCTGGAAAGCAATGTCTCGACCACAGCAGCTAGCATCGTTGCCAGCACTGGAGTCACCAAAGCTGCGTTGCAGAGCAAGCGTCGAAGCACCGTCTCCGGCGACCGAGGCCCCAGCCTTAGCCTAGCCCAAATTGTCAAAGGCGCCCTCACTGCATCTGGTGTCGTCGCAGCTCCTACGTCGCATTCGCAAAGTCGTCAGACGAGCCCTAACGACAAGGCCGCAACAAGCAGTGACTATCTGCAAGAGTGTGTTGAAAAGCGACGTGAAGCGATGCGTTCCTCGTTCAATGCCCAACAAAAAGGGATGACACCCGGGAATGGCCACACTGTTCCATCCCGTCCAGCCTCTAGAGCAGCGTCCCGTATCAGCACCCAGTCCGGTACTCGCAGTCGTAGCCGAGCTGGCAGCGTTCACGATGCCATCCCTGTCGCGGTCGAAGACATTTTCTGCAACCCTCACACGGTTAAGGCGCATTCCACCGAAACCTCGCCGGAATTGCTCACCGAACAACTCGCAGTTACAGGCCTTGATGATGTCGCTGCCGCCTCTCAACGTCTGATGACCGCTACCGATACCCAAGCAGTTAGACTAATGACTCGTAAAGAGCTAAGCGCCGTTTCTAGCCCGAGCTCGCTCATGGCTACCTCTCCGGCCAAGGATCAGGAGGAACACGTTTCGTTTGAAAGGAAGCTCTACATTCGATTTCAGGAAGAGTTGAACTCGGAGGAGTTTCAAAAGTTCGAACGGTGTATTCAACGATACGACTATCTTGATATTCCCCTCGAGGGAAACAAAGGTTTGATCACCCGAGTCAAGAGGCTGTTGCTCGTGTCGGATCCCGATCTTAGGTCCAAGCCCGAAAAGTTGAGGGTGCGACAGCAGCTGGCTAGGGACTTTGAGAAGATGGCCAAGAATTTTGGTCAAGCACAAAGTGGCTCTCAGCCTCAAAGTGCTGCTCAGCAGTCTTGAGCTTTGAGCAAGACTCGCCAGTAAAAGGGAAAAAGAAAAAGAAAAAGAAAAAGAAAAAGAAAAGAAGAAAACAAAAAAATGCCACTCCCATCTAGGACGGCTCGCTGTTGCGAATCGCAACCAGTACCATACCATGCCATTGCTCAAATTGAGATTTTCTTTCCATGTAGCTATATTGCTGTATATCCACCGCGCCTGTTTAAGCGCACGTTGAGACTCAACTAAGTCCTCTCTCTCTCTCTATTGAAGAAATTTGACATAGGGCGCTCCAAGCAAACCAAAAAAAAAAAAAATCATATGTTTCATCTTTCTATAATCTCACTCTCACTATCTTTTTTTTTTTTTTTTTTTATCACTATCATTAGCTCTAAATTTGTACAAGAAGTTTGTTTTGGGCGTTTTTGATATTGCTTGAACGGTGTTTGCTAAGGTTGTTGTAGTTACTGTGATTACGTTTGTAAATGATGGGCCAAAATGTGTGGATTTTGTTTGGTGTTAAGATGATATGGGAACCAATTTTTTGGGTGTGGATAATTTCTCGATTTTCATGTTGCTGTTTGGGTTGAGATTCAAAAGCCAAAGTATGAAACTGTTCAAATGGGATATCTTTTTTTTTTTTTAAACTTTCATTTTTGAGGGACTAAAGTTCAGTTTGTCATAACATGATGTTGTAAGCACTCAAGCTACGCTAAAAGCATCATATTGTGGTGACTAATCAGTCACTCTGCATGCAAATCATGGTTGATCACCACAAACCATGACCCAGATATTCACAGGGATGCCCTTTTTTCAAAAACCGCGTCTGCATCGGTACTACAGTAACTACGTTATTCTTTCCCCGTGGCCCCGTAGGGGTTCTATGGAAGTGCTTCGTTGAGGCTCAAAGAGACCAGGATCTGTGATTCATGATTAAGATCGGCAGTGTGTGCCTAAGAATGGATCAAGTACAAAGAAATGTACGAAGGGGGAAAGATTGGAGGCGAGGTGCGGCGTTATTGTGAGATTTGGTTGTTCAAGAGACAAAATGCAGGGGAAGAAAGGGGGGGAGGTGCGATTCACTTTATTGCTTCTTTTCTCCTCTTCTTTTCTCTTTTTTGGCTTGGTGTGGCCAGGTCTTCTGCTTCATCTGTGACACCTGAAATTGACTTTCTCTTGCTCTTGTTCGAAGAGGATTTGGGACTCTTTGTCTTGACCACAACTTCGGGTTTCACCACGGATGCGGGTGTAGTCAACATTTTCAAATCATCATCATCATCATCAACAACAACATTTTGTGCAATCTCTGGTGCGGTTGGCGATTCATCCTCGTCTTGCCACCTGACCCTCCTTGGTGCTGGTGGCGGTGTTGCGACTGCCTCGGTCTCTGAGCCTACTTCACTACCACCACCAATCATGTCACCACCTGTCGCAACTGCAGAAGAAGGAGTAAATCTCGACCTTTGTTGTTTCGAACCCGCTGTTCCCAGCCCTAGTGCCTGAGATGGGAGGAGACTCTTTTTGAGGTAACTTCGGTCGAGTGTGGGAGGTGGACCTTTGAACGGTTCTGGTAGAAGTGATCCGTGAAGGGACAGCATATGATTGGCGATGGTGAGGCTGATGACTGTAAACGATAGTTTGCCTGTGCTTCCACCGAGCTTGGTTCCATCGGCTTTGTTCTTCCAGTGACCTAGGCCGTGATCTGTGCTAGCGATGATTTCGGATTCGTCATTGAGGACGAATTCCCATTCCTCTTCAGGCAGATGGCTAGCAGGGATACTTGCGTTGAACAAGCCATACAAGAGCAGCGAGACGTGACTTGGGGAAGAAAGACAAATAGTGCCTTCCAGTACTTGGCCGATTATGGGACGCCAAACGACGCACTCGAATCCAACACTGGCAGTAGCGAAAGCAGAGTCGGCAGAGAAGAGCGCTGTATCTTGAAGGAAGCGTGTTGGTGAGTGAGTGATAAGTACACCAGAGAGCTGGGGTACGTAGCGCATAACGAGGGTATCCATGAGATCGGAAAAAGCAGAGTAGGGGTCATTGGACCACACGGGAGGGATAGGCAGGTTGAGGACGGGATACATGGTTACGAAAGCTGATGTGACCGTGCGAGAAGAGGTGGAAGTAGTGGAGGTCGAGGCGCCATCGTTGGCGAGGGTGAGAGGCAAGTCGGAGATCGAGGTGGTTGAGGTGGTTGAGGTGGTTGAGGTGGACTTGCGGCTCTTTTTTGATTTTGAGGAGGAGGAAGATGACGACTTGGACTTTTTGTCCTTGCTACTTTTGGTCTTGTCCTTGGACATGATTGAAGGTATGAGAGCTTGAGGAGATGTTGTTACGACCGCAGAATGGGATGGCTTCGAAGCAATGACCGATGGGTTTAGCAAGGGAGTGTCAAGCTTCAGAGCTCGAGAGATGGGTGCGAGTGACCAGTTGCAAAAAAAAAAAACAATTGACGATGCTCGGGCTGCGAAGGGTGTCGACTGTATGGTCTCTGTTCAAGGTGACGCTGCATCAACTCCTAATGGTTGGTTGTTGGCTAACTTACATTACTCGCTGCTACCTGTCTGTCTGCACCCTTGAAATTTGAGCTGTCAAGAATGGAAAGGAAATTTTTTCTTCCCATACCAACTGTCACCTCCACAGTCTCGGCTTTCGGCATTCAAATCGCAATCTAAGCCATTCAACCCAATCGGGTCAATCCAGTCTGGAAATGTGGAGCTGAATCATTCAAAAGATGAAATCTGCAATCGAACCAAATCGAGCAAGTGAAAAAATTCTTCGCATCCGCTTTGCCGCTGAACCAAGCGCGATTGGAATGTCATTCAATCCTCTCGATCACCAATTTTTTGTTGCGCAAGTTTGTCCTTGAAATTCGGTCTGGTCAAAAATTTGATTGACCTGCACTTCGGCTCAGCAATGTGAATGCTTGTTCAAAAAATTCAACAGGTCTTTTGTTTTCCCCTGCTGCACGTCCTTGCTTCGCCCGGTGTTGGTTGGCCTCACGTCACCGAAAACACAGCAGAGACAATTTCCAATTTCTCTCTCTCTCAGAGCAAAGTTGGCCAAACATGTTGAGCCCGCACAAATTAGCACCTCGAACAAGATTCAGACCAAAAGGATACCCAACGTAGTCTTACCACAATTCGATTCTCATCACCTTCACCTCCACCGTCACCCGCACCCACACCCACACATCCTCATATTCAAAATGTCCTCCGAAAACACCGAGATCCCCCAGTTTAAGCTCGTCCTCGTCGGTGACGGTGGTACCGGCAAGACCACCTTTGTCAAGCGCCACTTGACCGGAGAGTTCGAGAAGAAGTACATTGCCACCCTCGGTGTCGAGGTCCACCCTCTTCAGTTCCACACCAACTTTGGCACCATTTGTTTTAACGTTTGGGACACTGCCGGACAGGAGAAGTTTGGTGGTCTTCGTGATGGATACTACATCCAGGGTCAGTGTGGTATCATCATGTTCGATGTGACTTCGCGTATCACCTACAAGAACGTTCCCAACTGGCACAGAGATTTGGAGAGGGTTTGCGAGAACATCCCCATCGTTCTCTGCGGTAACAAGGTTGATGTCAAGGAGAGGAAGGTCAAGACCGGTGCCGTCACTTTCCACCGCAAGAAGAACTTGCAGTACTTTGAAATCTCGGCCAAGTCCAACTACAACTTTGAAAAGCCTTTCCTTTGGCTCGCAAGGAAGCTCGTTGGTAACCCCACACTCGAATTCGCTGCCGCTCCCGCGCTTGCCCCTCCCGAGGTCCAGGTCGACGAGCAGCTCATGGCCCAATACAACGCAGAGCTCCAGGCCGCCGCTGCCGCTCCTTTGCCCGACGAGGACGATGGCGATCTTTAAACCAAAATCATCGCACTTTAATGTTTACTTACAGCAACTTCATCAATCTCAAGCCTTTGCGTGGGTTTCCACCACTGAAGCACCTGCTGCGAGGCTGTGCCAGAACAAAACATCTTCTCTTTACTATCATCTGGCACCTCATCCCCCAAATTCGTAAATCATACCTGCATTCTGTCCGCACCAGCTTCTTTCGAATGCCAATTCTTCCGGTTCCAGCTTCTTTCTTGATGATGGTTGTTTCCTGGGTGTGCTTGTGTCCAATCATGTGTGTCTTCCAAACTGCGTCCTCGCTTGTCAAGTTTTGCGAAAGGTGGTTTGTCGAAGAGCGCCGAATTATTTCTGAGTTGTTAGATTTAACTCTACAAGTTCCAATGCGTGAAATACTCGTGCGATAAATGGGTCGAGGGTTTCAAGGCCATGTGGCGATGCATCTCCCTCTTGGGTAGGGACTGGTGCTCATGCATATTTGATCGGAAACGCGTCGAGAGGCTGCGCACGGGACACTCGGACTGGAGAAAGCCTGGCGATCAACCAGGTTTCGAAATTGGCACGCGACACGGTCAATTCGGTACAGTTAGTCAACCTAACTTGTGCTTGATCTGCGGCTCAGGACCAAAAAGCATTGCTTGATCGAGCTTCCCTTAGCTTTGAGCTCAAAACGCTCGACGAATTCCATTGCCTTTGCTCGAACAGTCTCAATTTCCAGAGCGCTTGAGAAAGAGCTTATGTAGAACATGACTGTGCCAAGAATCCCACCACTTGGAAACCATACTTTGCTTGCACATTCTTACACTTTCTGAGCGGGATAAGGAGCAAAGCCGTGAGTGATTTCTCTGAGAGAGAGAGGTCAACTTAGACTCAGCTCGGAATGAAGCGGAGACAGGTACAGTAAATCTACAGTAGTGACCAAAAGATCGTGAGACTCCCTTTCTCTCTCACTCTGAGATCACGCCAGCCTTAAAACTTGAGTGTAGACTGGAAGAGAATGATTTCAAAAATAGGCGTCAGCGGTTGCCCGTGCCATTTTCTGGACGATACATGATGGGCTCGTGCAGGACTGGTTTGAGTGGTGTGCTTGACCGAGAGCTGGGAAAAGTGGCTTTTGGCGGTTGTGGTTTGTGACTTTCAAGGGCTTGGCCCTCGGTGCACCGCATCTCTCTCTATGCTAGGAACCTCAAGGACTTCTTTTCCTCTGGTCTTGTTTGGACTTGGACAGGCACAGACGCACAAGCCGACTCGAAGGTGCAGCGCTCGCGCGCATCACGCACAACTTGCCTCGGTCAGTTCTCGCTAAGTCTGGCCTATTTGAAAAGGACAACACCGTTCTTGCGCCTGATCAGCAACATCCCAGGAAGCACGGCATCCAACGCGCTGCCCAGCTCACCAGGAATTCGCAGCCCCCAGAATGACAATAATTTGGCAGCTTTAGTGTGGTTGCGCGTGTGTGTGCGATGCGGAAGCTTGCGTGTGTGATGTGCTGTGTTGTGGGCCCGTTGGTTGATTATTTTCCAGGGTTCCAAATCACTCTCATTCTCACACTCTCACCCTTCCCTACCTTACCTTTTCCGGTCTTCTTCATCCTCCCTTCTTCCCCGATTCCAGAGGGAATTGAATTTGAATCCAACTTGCCAATCCGAAAAGGAAGAAAAAGAAAAAGAGAAAAAAGAAGAAAAAAAAACCGATCAAATGCTAATCATCTCCCCTTGCTTTCGTCGCGCTGTCGTCTCTTGCGGTCTGTCTCACATGCGGCCACCCCCTGCTTGTTTCTCTGCCCTTCTACCGCATCTTGTCGTTACTCGCTCGGCGCGTTGAAGCCCCCAATATTTTCCAATATTTTCACAACTTAGAATATCTGAAATCGACTTGTAGTCCGTGAGTGGGCGCATTTTGTAATCCTATCACAATCGTCGCGCTTGCCCGCCACTTGGCCAGTGTGAGAATGTGTGTTGTATGTGGGCGAGTGAGTACAGTAGTGGCGCTGCCTTGTGTTGTGCTGGACTCGTATCGCTCCCATCTGTTCACCAAACTCGCCTCTAACTTACCCCAAATCCGCTTGGATTCGCGTCCCCTTTCTGGCCAGTTTTCTCTGCGTGTGCGCTGAGCTGTGTGTCCTTTCGCTCTATCCTTTCATCCGCACACACTCCCAATTCGTTGGCCTGTTCTGTCTGTCCGTCTGTCCGCGTCCCACTGCGCTGCCAAACCTCACACCTTCCTTCGCCCGTTATCATCATCACTCTGACTCGCCCACCATCACCATTAAGTGTCGCTTGACCCATCATCCATCTACATCCACCTGTTCAGCTCAGGGTGAGTATCCCATCTATGCCATTCCGCCAATCCACACCCAGAACGCGTGCCCCGCGCCCGCTCCACATTCAGTATCAACAACATCTGCATCTTGCCCGCCGTTGTGTCCGCCACCTCATCTCGGGACTACCGCATTCTGCAATCTTCCTCACGATTAGCATTTCTCAACAGCTTTCGTCGAGCCTTTGCGCCAACATCAGCGTATCTACTTGCTATCAGAAAGAAGGTTGGCCCATCGTTCTTGTCCATCGGTGCGATTTCGACGGCGACTCCGCTTCCTGCATCCCAACGACTTGCGTAATCTTGTCAAACACAAATGCACATTGATACCAGCAATGACTACTGGAGCTTATCAGCATTGTGATTTCATTGGTTGAAACCTGCGTCGAACGTTCTATATCATTGCGATGGGCTCGTCGATGCTGCGACTATTCCACAATGCACACCGGCGATTTCTTTGTTTTAAGACAACACCGCTTCGAACACGGCGCACCGAATTGCAATCAATCCAGCGTCGAAAGCGGCTCATAGTGGCATTCAACCTCTTCCGAGGTGCTCATCCATTGTGGCAGTGCTAGCTCAGTTTCAAATTCATCAATTTTCGCAACCTTGGACAATGTCGTTTCTCGGGTCAATCGTCGAGCTTTTCAGTATTTCCACAAGCAGCTGCTGACTCTTTCCACTTCTACTGCTCGCAACATCTCCTTCTTGACCTGAACAGCTTTCAACTTCACCCTAGAACTTTTTCATAACCATCTTCACAATGCCTGAATCTCGAGAGGACTCCGTCTACCTTGCCAAGCTCGCCGAGCAGGCTGAGCGATACGAGGGTAAGCTTAAATACAGTTAAAATTTTCGTTGTTGACTCGCGTCGTGCAGCACGATGATCGCGAGAGCGATCGCATCAAAGTGTTGCAAAGCGCATACATCAGATGGCTGAACAGAGGGCAAAAACAAAGTCTCAAATCAGACAACGAGACCGAGGTTCCATCAGTCTGACCTTTCTTGAACCTTGTTGATTTGTTTCGCAATTGCAGAGATGGTTGAGAACATGAAGCGCGTCGCTTCGTCCGACCAGGAGCTCACTGTTGAAGAGCGTAACCTCCTTTCCGTCGCCTACAAGAATGTCATCGGTGCCCGCCGTGCCTCGTGGCGCATCGTCTCCTCCATCGAGCAGAAGGAGGAGTCCAAGGGTAACGAGACCCAGGTTTCGATGATCAAGACCTACCGTGAAAAGATCGAGGCTGAGCTCGCCCAGATTTGCGAGGACATTCTTGACGTTTTGGACAAGCACCTCATCCCCTCTGCCGCTTCCGGTGAGAGCAAGGTCTTCTACCACAAGATGTACGTATCTTTCAACTTGAAGAAGCCCTTTTGAGGATCCAATCGAGGTTTCAAATGGCTCTTTTATTAGCATACGGGTTTACCATTGACTGACACGTGCTTTTTGTCGCTCTCCTTTTTTTTTCCCGCAATTCACAGGAAGGGTGACTACCACCGATACCTCGCCGAGTTCGCCACCGGTGACAAGCGCAAGGATTCTGCCGACAAGTCGCTCGAGGCTTACAAGGCTGCTTCGGATGTTGCCGTCACCGAGCTCCCCCCTACCCACCCCATCCGTTTGGGTCTCGCCCTCAACTTCTCGGTCTTCTACTACGAGATTTTGAACTCGCCCGACCGTGCTTGCCATCTCGCCAAGCAGGCGTTCGACGACGCCATTGCCGAGCTCGACACGCTCTCCGAGGAGAGCTACAAGGACTCGACCCTCATCATGCAGCTCCTCCGTGACAACCTTACCCTCTGGACTTCGGACATGCAAGATTCCGAGAAGCCTGCTGAGGCCGCCGCTGCTGAGCCGGCTGCTGAGGCCAAGGGTGAGGAGGCTGCCTAAACGTGCAGAGCTACAGAATTGAAAGTAAAAATGTTCCTTCCTCCTCTTCCCCTGCTTCCCCTTGATTTCTTCACCCTCCAGTTCTTCGTTTCCTGTGTCCTCACGTCACTTGGAGGCCGTCGCTTTCGTCTCGCAATCCCCCACTCCGCCCGTCTTGTCGCTGATCGACTGATGTTCACGTTGCTTAAAAGAGGTGCATCATCTTGATCGGGCGTTTTTTTACTTTCGTTTGTGTATCAGCAGCGGTGTAGATGCGGTTCGAGATGATTGTTGCGGCCTCTCATCCGGCACAGTTACATCGACTGGTCTCGATGGGATTAGCTCAGGGGGTTCAAGAGAACGTGCTGTGTACCTGTATTACGATCAGGTCATGTTACCGAATATCTTTCATTCGACGTCGTGCTATATCCAGAACAACTTTTCAAAGTCCATCCATGCTGAAGAGTGTGTACTGCGCTTGTGAAGAGTGCTTTCTGGGATGAGATGAGGAGTATAGAAAGCGGGCGAGAAGGATTGAATTTTTCATAGATTGCCGCCTGAGACGGTGCGACGAGACGGAGTCAGCAGCCCATGACAGTAGAGCGAGCGGCTTTGGCTGCGCAAGGGATCGTCGTAAAGACAAGACACAAAGATGACCAGCATCGGCATGCCAAAGACAGCCATAGTTTGTAAAGGCAAGCTGAGATGTTCTAACCAAATTCCAGGATCTCCTGAAGGGCTTTCTTTTCGTCCGTTGATCCGTCTTTGAGATGGATACCTACTGACGCTGAACTTGATTTGGCATGATTGCCGTTCGAGATATAACAAGCAGGTTAGATTGCATCAGGAGAAGGTTGGAAGCTTTGAAAATGTCATCAGCACGGACCCGCTTACGACTTGGGAGCTCGGCCAACCCGAAATTCGCGCCACAGGAGCGCTTTGTCTGTTTTTGTCTGCCGGCACTTGCGGCATTGCGTGCCGCAGGCCCTCGATGGGACAGCACAGCACAGCGCATCAAATACGCCAATTTACACATAATTCCACCTGTGTTTGGTTGTGCTTCTCAAATCACTTTGAGCAACCTTCCCTTTGTCTTCGTGTTTACCACCCAATACGCTACACCTCTCTTGCTCAAGGCGTTCCAGTACTTGGCTACGATCAGCACGGGGCGTACCAATCACCGATCGGATTCTCCTGGAGCATCGCAAGCATCAAGCTGTACAGATCATTGCTACCTCCACCTTACCAACACACCATATCATTGTTCTACTCGATCTTGCTCGCAGCTGCCTTCATCAGGTCTTATTCAAATACGATCAGCCAGCAGTGATTGGACTGCCGATAGGACTCAAGGTATTTGACAGGCGCCACACAGCAGCTCCCGTACAACCAATTGCCGACCTGGGAGGACGGCAGGATTACATTCTGAATCCATCATGACGTCCAATTCCTCGTCCTCCATGAGAGGATTGACGCAGTACATTGCAGACCTACGAGCATGTCGAGTCCGTGAACTCGAAGAGCGACGAATCAACAAGGAGATGGCCCACATCCGCTCAAAGTTCAAAGAAGGCAATCTCGACGGCTACCAAAAGAAGAAGTATCTCTCCAAGATTGTCTTTACCTACATTCTCGGTTATCCGGTCGATATCGGACACATGGAAGCGGTCAACCTCATCGCCAGCAACAAATACTCAGAGAAGCAGATCGGCTACCTTGCTATTACTTTGCTTATGCATGAGAACTCTGACATTGTGCGTTTGGTCGTCAATTCGATTCGCAAGGATTTGGACGAGATTAGCGAAGTCAACAACTGCCTGGCACTTCATGCGATCGCAAACATTGGCGGCAAGGAGATGGCCGAGGCCTTGGCGGGAGACGTGCACCGCTTGTTGATTTCGCCCACCTCGAGGAGCTTTGTCAAGAAGAAGGCGGCCTTGACGCTGCTGAGGCTGTACAGGAAACACCCAGAGGTGCTCCCGGCAGAGGATTGGGCATTGCGCATCATTGCCATCATGGACGATGATGATCTCGGTGTGGCTCTGGCAGTGACGAGTCTGGTGATGACGATGGCACAAGATCACCCAGAGGCATTTGCAAGCTCATACCAAAAAGCCGTGTACCGTATGCACAGAATCGTGGTGGACAATGACTTCACCGCCGAGTACGTTTATTACAAGGTCCCCATCCCGTGGCTTCAAGTAAAGCTTCTGCGTCTACTCCAGTACTATCCCGCGCCAGAAGATCCGACCTTACGACGCACCATCGAGACAATCCTCGACACCATCATCAACAACTCTCAGGTTAGCCCTAAAAACGTGCAACACAATAACGCGCAGAACGCAATCTTGTTCGAAGCGATCAACCTCGCAATTCAACTCGACACGGAATCGCCTGTCGTCGCCAAAGCCTCTGTCCTTCTTGGTCGCTTCATTCTCTCCCGCGAGACCAACGTCCGATATCTCGGTCTCGACACCATGGCCCATCTCGCAGCCTGTGCCGAGAGCCTCGAACCCATCAAGATGCACCAAAACACAATCATCCTCTCGCTTCGAGACAAGGACATCTCTGTGCGTCGTCGCGGAGTCGATTTGCTGTATAGCATGTGCGATGTCACCAACGCCAAAGTCATCGTATCAGAGTTGCTCAAGTACATGCAGGTTGCAGACTACGCCTTGAGGGAGGAGATGGTCTTGAAGATCGCCATCCTGACAGAGAAGTTTGCGACAGAATACAACTGGTACGTGGATACGATTCTGCAGTTGATCAGTTCGGCTGGAGATCACGTAAGTGAGGAGGTTTGGTATAGAGTCATTCAGATTGTGGTGAACAATGAGGATGTGCAAGAGTACGCGGCGACCAAGGTGCTTGAGCACCTCAAATCGAGCACATGTCATGAGAACATGATCAAAGTTGGCGGATACATTCTCGGAGAGTTTGGCCATCTGATTGCAAACGATCAGGGTGCGAGTCCGATCGAGCAGTTCCACACGCTTCACTCGAGATCGCATCTATGCTCGCAGTCGACGAGAGCACTGTTGCTTTCGACGTACGTGAAATGGTTAAATTTGTTCCCCGAGATTCGCGAGCAGGTTCTCTACGTGCTCAACAGGTATCGCCACGTGCTGGATGCGGAATTGCAGCAGAGGGCGTGTGAATATGTAGCGCTGGCCGAGATGCCGGACGATGACCTGCTGCAGGCGGTATGTGATGAAATGCCGCCGTTTGCGGAGAGGAGCTCATTGCTGCTGTCTCGTTTGCACAAAAAGCACACGGATACAGAGGACAAGCGAACGTGGATCATTGGTGGCAAAGATACGAACAGAGGAAGGGATCAGGCGAGGCTGGAGAGTCTTAAGAAGGGCAAGGCTAACGGTGGCGCTATGCCAACAGGCAATGTCGGAGGTAATGTCATTCCTGCAGGGCATACCAGCGGCGCAGTCACTGCCGATTCGATGCGCAACGGTCCCAATGACGATGCAGAAAATGTGCTTGCAGGTTTGGAAGGTCTCGACATGAACGCCCCTACCCCAGGCGGAGGCGAAGATGCAGGTCTTCTTTCGGAACAACCGCTGATCTCGCACGACTCCGCATCCTCTACGCCTGCTGCAACCACTCCTTCGACGCCACTCGGTAACAAGCCTATGTCCGCTGGGGCAGAAAGGTTCTTCCAACGCCTCTGCTTCGCTGCCGAAGGAGTGCTGTACGAAGACAGCCAGATTCAGATTGGGCTCAAGACCGAATACCACGCCCATCAAGGTAGACTGGCTTTGTACTTTGGAAACAAGATCGCGGTCAACTTTTCGTCGTTTACCGTCAATGTTCGTTCCCAAGATCCAAACGCTCTCAGCGTTACCGTACCAAAGATCCCGACCAACATGTTGGGTGGCATGACCCAGGCTCAAACACTCGTGCTCATCGAGTGCAAGGACTTGTTCACAGCTCCGCCAATACTCGAAGTATCGTACCTCGCCGGATCGTTGCAGGAAATCCGACTGCGCCTTCCTGTGTTGATGACAAAGTTCATCGAGCCTGTTCAACTTGGAGCCAGTGACTTTTTCGAGCGATGGCGTCAGATCGGTGGTGCACCGCGCGAAGCGCAAAAGATCTTTGGATTCAAACTCTCGCCCACCAGTGGCGAGGTGGATGTGACGAGGCAAAGGAGGATCGTCGAAGGCGCAAGGTTGCAAGTGCTCGATCGGGTGGATGCCAACCCGAACAACAGTGTGGCTGCGGGAGTATTGCATATGGCTGATGCGGGTAAAGTTGGATGCTTGTTGAGGTTGGAACCCAACAAAGACGCAAAGTTGGCAAGGTTGACAGTCCGAACGACCAACGATCTGGCTAGTGCGGAATTGCTCAGGGTTCTCTTGGCTGTTTTGGGCACGGATCAAGGTAAGCTGTAAGAGCGCTTGGTTGAGGTCACAGTATTGTGTGTTTTTTTTTGGGTCGGTGCAATACCAGTCATCTCATTTCAATCAAATTGTGTGTGATTTTAGAGAGTGTGCTAAGGCTTTGAACTAGGAAGTGAGCGTACTACAGTATACACTGTGAGAACGGCGACTGATTTGCAACACGTCTGAACTGAAGGCAGAGTAGTGTGAGTTCGTGCGCTTGTGATGGTTTGTCGGTCATCTGGGGGCCTGCACGCAAATCTGCAACGTTGGCTGTAAATCCAGATTCCGGAGGCAGTGCCTCCTTTCATCACTGCACCTCAGCGCTAGTGAATGTCTGCCAGATCAGCAGAGGCTTTCGCGCGGAGAAGGCTGTCAGGAAGGTGACCGAGACGGCAAAGCGACAAGTGTATCGGAATGTCAAGAAGACGGTCAATTCAAGGCGCTGTATCCACTTGTAGGTTGGTCGTCGTAGGATCGGAATGGCAAGGCTGAACTTAAGCTCATCGATGAGACATCAGAGAAGACTGACCGAGGACTGCCAAACCTCACACTCAACGACAAAAAGACTGGCCAAGTGATTGTGCATAGGCTAGCGTTCACCTGTCAAGAAACGCATTGAAAGCGAAAGCCAGCGCCTTGAAAGGTAAGAACCTGCTTGACCAGTACGTCGACACAAACAGTCATTCCGAAAGCAGCTCCATCTCACGCAGTTTACGGGGGGATGAGGCCAATCCACGAAGAGAAAAAAAAAAAAAAAAAAAAAAAAAAAAAAAAAAAAAAAAAAACGGGCATCGAAGGAGCGTGGATTTTCGGAATTCATTCCTTTTTCCATCCAAAATCGACCAAGCTATGGCAGAGCTCTCGAAAAGCATTCAACCCCGTTGGTTAAATTCTTGAAAGGCGCAGCGAGCCAATCGATTTTGAATGGAAAAAGGAATAAAGTCACCAAAATTGATCTCAGCCAGGGCACACGACACTCACTCGACCCGCGCATGCACGTCACTCAGCAGAGGCCCTCCTCGACATCCAGCAGAAATTCATATTATTCACTCCACCTGTTCATTCCTCGTCTCAAGCAAACATCATCATCTTCTCATCGAATTCTTCAAAACCAGTCTCGACTAAAGTGCGAGGCGTTAGTGTAAGTTGATCATCCTCCAACCCCTCCTTGATCCCCGATGCTGCATGGGGAAAATAGGTTGGCTGACATTTCGATGACTTTTCGTTCGGGCGGTGGTATGTGCTATTTGCAGTTTTAGGTCTGTGGAAGTAGTTGCAACGAAGTAAGACGTTGACCAAGATGTTCCGTCGTAAGGGATGCTATGTGTAAGTGCTACGATCACGGCCATTTCAGCGTTGATCTGAAGCTCGGACTAACCATGGACCACTCGCCTTTGCCTCGTCTTTTGCATTTGCACTCTATGTACTTGCAATCTTATCAGTTGTGGCCAGCGTAAGTCGCTTTTCAAACCAAGCAAACTTACCTTCTCCTTATCTCCCTTCGAGTCACACTGACATTTGTATCACTTTCTTCCTCTCGTCCATCCATATAACAACTTTTTTACTCCTTGTCGGTGCGGGCTGGTGCATCGCAGTGGGTCACCTAGCTGACAACTGCAGCTACGAGGGTCGTCGATGCTTCAACTGTCTCGAGCCTGGTCACGAATCCTCGGCCTGCGAAGCACCTCGTACTACCGAATCCAAGCAGTGCTACAACTGTGGTGGCAAAGGCCACGTCAAAGCAGACTGCCCTTCGATCGACAACTCTCAATGCTACGGTTGTGGAGGTAAAGGTCACGTCAAAGCCAACTGTCCCTCGGTTGACAACCAGAAATGCTACGGTTGTGGTGGAACGGGTCATATCAAGGCCAACTGTGCCACCGTCAAAGCTGGGGGTGGATTCAAAGGTCGGAAATCCATCAACAACAATAACAATAACAACGCAGAGGGTGTGAAATGTCACAGGTGCAACGGTCCCAACCACTTTGCCAGGGATTGCAAAGCTCCCCTCCCCACTAACAACGCAGTACCCGCGAGGAAGCCAAAGACTTGCTATACTTGCAACGAGACAGGTCACATTGCCAAAGATTGCCCCCAGACAGCTGTCAAGGCAGGTACAATGGCAGAGGCTCCCGGAAGTAACGCTGCAGCCGCTCTCACTGCCTGAAGCTTCCCCCATGTGCCCTGCCTAGTAGCTAACAGCAGCAGCAGTAGTAGCGATTTAATTTGCTAGCATGTTGGGATCACATTGCTATTGAGCAAGGCCCCTTTTTTTGATATGAAATCTCTCTCAAAATCACGAAAAAAATGCCCGACCGTGGTTGACTGACAAGACTCGTTCCCCCCTGTTGCCAGAGATATCAGGACAAGATCGGGTTTGTGCTCATAACTAACTTGAAACGTCTCAAGAAAAAAAAAAGGTGTAAAGGCCAAGGGCTTGTTGAAGAGAAGAAAGCTGGCTTGAAAAGAAAAAGAAGAATGTCTTGACCATGAAATCTCCTCCTTCTGCCTCCAATCGATGGGCGTCTTTTTCCGATCGATTCTCTTTATTTATATATATATATTTGAACCAATTTTTGACGCAGCTGAACACGTTTGGTTAAACTTCAAGGCTGGCTGAAAGGACGAGAAAGAATGGAAAAAAATGGACGATTGGAATGCATAAAACAAACAACAACAACAACAAGAGTGTCTGGGTGGGTTAGAGAATGTATTGGTGTGTTTGTGTGTATAAGGTAAGATATCAAGCCAAAAAAAAAAAAAAAAAAAAAAAAAATTGATCTTGGGATCAAGAAAGATGCTTGAGGATTCGAATGGCAACGCAATGTCTAGGGCTACAATTGAAAAAAAAAGAGGGAAGGGAAAGGGAAAGGAAATCTGGTCTCCCTTATTGTACTTCAAAAGTCTGTGATCCTGTTTGAAATCGGAAAGGGAGGGTATATTTTAAACAAGGTCACCGACCGCTGAAGAAGAACAAAGGCCATTTTTTTTTAACGTTTTCAAACGAACGTGTGTATATTGCATGCCATTCGTGATGTTTATGGTCTTATTTGATTGGTGTGTAGGATGTTGAAACAGGAGCCAGAACTCGTCTTAGTAGACGGAGGCAAACTGTGAGGTACCACCATAACTGCCCCACTGCTGCTGCTGCTGTGCCGACTTGACATTGGCAAGGTTGGGCCTGACAATCCTCAGCCTTTGCGGAGAGGGAGGCTGAACAACAAGCGTAGGTGGACTGCTCGAGACATTGCAGCCACTGTCAAGAGGAGCCAAGGAAGTTGGGGACGAAGAAGGGGTTCCGATCGAACCAAAACCGGCCGTGCTAGCAGATGTGAGCGCTGGCGAGGGAAGATCAGTCTGGAATCCACGCGGCGAGGAAAGCGGGGATGAGAATGCTTCATAACCAGTGTTGCTGAAAGGGAAGCCGGGGTTGTAATTGCAAGTTTGGGTGAAGTGAGAGGGGCGGATGGGGGTGACTGGAGCACTGCGGCTCAACTGAGCAGCGGCATTGTGGGATTGAGAAACGTATTGTTGCAGATCACCGGCTTGAACCTGTTGAGGGTTGTTAAGGGCTGCGACAAGTGCCTCTCTTTCCCTACGGCGTGCGAGACGCTTGCGCTTCTCCTGAGACATACGAGCACGACCTTTCTTCTTGATCGTGTCAGACTCTGCTCCGCTGAAGCAGCTCTCTGCAGGCGATACGGGCGAAGAGAGAGCAGGGGAAAGGGGAGCAGTGAGACACCCCCTCTGAGCAGCGAGAGCATTGGTAGAAATCCTCAAACCTCGACTCAGGCTAGGCTCCTCCAGCACATCAAGCGCGGCTTTGACGGCTGTTTGAGCTGTGTGCATTTCCCAGCCGTCGTAGTTGGAGTCTTCGTTCATAGAAAGTTGCATGGTGGGTGGAGCGATGGGCGAAGGAGTGCGATAGTTGTACCAAGAGTTTTCGATAGGCATGGCGGTGGTCCAAGGGGAGATAGGACTGTGCTGAGAGACAGGGGACGTGGAAAGGTTTTGTTCGTCGAGGGATGCGAGAGGCACGTCGAGGAGAAGAGAAAGCACATTGAGTTCCACCTCGGCTGAAGAGGTGGGGACTGATTTAGTGATCATCCTACGTGCCCATATGGTGGATGAAGCGGCGCTTCCTGGCGCTGGAAGAGGGGAGAAGGACATGTCTGAATAAAATTTGCTTGAGGGTCGAGGATTGAGTAAGTTGCTGAAAAATGTAGAGAGAGGCTGACTGGAGGATGTCAAAATGCTTTGGATCCGTCGATACAGTCGACAAGAGATTGATGCTGAGGTAAGGGCTTTGTGGCGGTAGCTGATGAGATGATGCTGGAGTTGGAGCTTGGTTAAAAAAGGACGATTCACTTGAGGTTCTTTGTAGCCGAGAAGAGAAGGGAGAGAGAAAAGAGAGTGTGTATGTATACGTTGGTGTGTGATGACGAGTCCAAAGGGAAGAAGGAAGGTGGAAGTGGGGGCAGTTTTGACCGCTGCAAAATCAAGCAGAGGGCAGGGGGGGACAGTTGTGCAGAGAGGAGGGGGAGGTATTGAGATATGAGACAGTGTATTAGAGAAGGGAGTCAAGACGATGACATGTCAAAACGATGGTGGATACATATATGTCTTGACGTAGGAGGGGATCGGGATCTAAGCGAAGACAGCTGACAGCTCTGCATGGCCAGTCTCGTGGGAAGCAAAGGACAAATCAACAAAGGTGAAAGCAAGAAAGAGATAGAGGAAGCCAAGCTGTCTCATGGTTGCATGACAGATACCGTACAGTACAAGCAAGAATCAATGTCCGAGACCGAAGTAGGCAAGTATCAGAGTATGGTATGTTTGGGAGGAGTCAAGCCGATGGTACAGCACGCCCGAGACGGCGGCGCTTGGCGCACATCACAAAGCGTTGGCTGTCAAGGACGCAAGACTGACCGGCTCGCAGCTCGAGGAGATGTCGTCGATCATGTCGATCAATGAGGGAGGACAGCGCAGTCTGACAGAATGCTTAAATGTGGATGGTGAAGGTGCGGACGAGGTAAATATGCATGCCAAACGTCTCGGACATTCGGACGTGGAGTGCGTCGGGCAAGCCAGAGTGAGAGTGCAATATTGGAGAGTGTATGGCAGCCAAAGAAAGCCTTGCAGCTGGCAGCGGCCTTTCCTGATTCTCGTCTTCTCTTGTTCCGCTGCTCCTCGGTAGCTTATGAGAGGTATATTCAAATGTCTCAGAGCCTCCTTGACAAGAAAGTTCAGGCTGCTGGCTGCTCAGCAGATAATGGCCTTTTCTTATTCTTCTCTCCATTGCAGCATTGCTCAGTACGTAGTGGCCAACCGACCCTCTAATACATGTCACTCAGTACCGCAAACTTAGAGCTCTGGAAGTAGCTGGAATTGCCTTGTACTGCCATACATTCGGATGAGACCCGACGAGGATTCGTCATCTGATCATTGCTGATTACTGAGGGCTGAGTGGCGGATGCTCAAGCAGCTCGAGTATAGCAGAAACGTACTGTAAAGTGAATTTACCGTACAGAGTGTATTAAACAGCTGTGGGTCGGCCAGCGAGTGACTGCAACTTGTTGTGCCTCGGATACCGCTTAGAATCAGTCAACGAAATGTACCGCGCCTGTTCAAGACGCGTGCCAAAGATGAAAGAGGGGATGCGCGTGCCTGCACGGTTCTCGGAGAAGCCGCAATGCCTCGATATTCACTGCTGCTTTTTGGCCTGTCTCAATTCGAAGTTGCATTTTAGCCCATTTGTTTCCAACCCAGCCAGAGGTGTTGGTCTCGGTTCGACCCTGAAAACTATCCAAGTGTTCGCTGCTCTGTCTTATTTGATCCTGCTCGTCATTGCTTCCGAGATGCTTCCTCGATGAAAAGCAAGCCATCCCGCTCAGCACAGAAGATGGAAGCAGTCCGAAGCTCCTTTCCTTTCTCATGCCAGCACAGTCCTGTCATATAGGCGTGGCGTGGCGTGAGCGCATCGACAAAGGATGCCGAGTGTTCGACGAACAAAAGCTACAGTAAATTACATTTTCAGTACTGACGCGCTTGGACGTTGGTCATTGCTGTCAAATGTGAGCGCTTCGGCATTCTCGCTGCATCTCGGTCAGAGACTAACACATGCTGTGAGGCTAATCAATGCTGTAGTGTAAATACAGCTGGATGACTCTACTTGCGCAGCTCAGCCTTGGCCCTCTCTCTCCCTACTAGTGCAGCAATCTGGCTGCCCGGCTCTTTCTCCTCGATGTCGTTTACAAGCGTACTATACAGTAAGAGCTGATCGCCTTACTCGACTTCTTTCGCGAGTCCGCTCTGTGTGCACGGACATGAGACAGTTAGCCTCACCAAGTTGACGCTTTGAAACGACCGCATATCCGCTACAAAGTGTCGTTGCAAGAGTGCAGTTTGGTGAACTGATAAATCAGGTCGTAACCGTCCTTTCGACTGCCTGTCATGGGCTAGTTTGTGGTTGTGCCGCCGCAGCGGTTTGATTATTTTGACACTGTTGCGAGTCCGTTGACTTGTGAGAAATATGTCTAGCCTGTTTTCTAGTCCTTTGCGAGAAATCTCAGAGTCGAAATTGTGTACCAAAAACGGATGCACTTTGCATCGGGATTCGATCGGGAGAAGAGCGTCGTTTGCGAGAGGCGATCAAGAATGCAGGTCCGACGCAACTTGGACAAAGCAAGGCGCCTTCCATATCCCCTTTCCAGGGGTCTCTGCGCAGAACAAATATTCGCCCCAGCCGCTGCCAGAAATCCGCAATTTCTATCGAATTACAGTACTGGAGCATACAAGCGAGGCTTTCGATCCGACTCGAGGACAGACAGATTTTCCCTGCCACGAGCTCAGGTCAAAGTGGTGGGTCAAAAGAGTTCCATCATGGAGACGTGGCGTATGGGGCAATGCTTCCTTCAAGGCGTCACTTGTGTTTGAGGTGTTGAGCCAGTTGACTCAATGTCACAGCTCGTTTGTACAGGCTGCGTCGAAACCGTACTCCACGAGATGTCTAGGAGCCCTCTCTCCTGTGTTTTCCGGAAGACTGCAGTACATTATAGGGTCATCAGGTGTGGTGAGACTGATATAGCTGAATATAATTATGTAAGCATTACCATGCCTGGACTCGAAGGTCCTTCTCCACATTCGTTGGTTGCAGCCGCTTTCTTCTTGCCGCAAATTGGTCACTAGCCTCACCTCAACACCTTCATCCAAACACTTCGCACATCTCTTACTCTTATCCCATATCCAACATGCTGAACCGCGCACTTCGTACGACTGTACCTGTACGTCGCAACCTTACCTCGACTCCAAGCCGAACTTTCACCAGCACCCCATTGGCCTTGAAGGTATACGACAATGTCGATGCTGAAACCTTTAAATCGCGCGTACTCGCGCCTTCAGCAGCCGATGCAGACACTCCGGTGCTAGTCGACTTCTTTGCCACTTGGTGTCAGCCTTGCAAACTTCTCTCTCCAGCACTTAGAAAAGTGGCTACACAACCCGACGTTGTGGGTGGTAAGCAAGTGGACTTGGTGACGATCGATGTGGATATCCACCAGGATATCGCGCGCGAGTTCAAGGTATCGGCCATGCCCACGGTCGTTGCTATGAAGAATGGAAAGGTAAGTATAACACGTCCAACCGTACGGAGCGATATGCAGAGCAGGGCGGAGAAGAGAATTTGATCGTGACTGATCGATGACCTTTTCTCTTGTAATTTGTGATGCGGGGGGACCAACAGGTACTCGATGGATTCGTCGGCATGCTTCCTGAGAAAAAGGTCATCGAATTTGTCCAGAATCTCAAGTAATCGTCCCTTCTGTACGGCCGTATATTCTGTACGGCCGTATATTGGAATGAATCGGGACTAAGATCGCGAAAATGTAGCAGAATCACCTCGGCAGTCACACTGTAGAATGCAAAGAAGGATTAAATGCGACCGATTGGGGTCGACTATGGTTACAAATGTGCGCGGTGGTATGAATGCAGCTGCGATGCTGAACGGTGTGCGAGCAGAGAGTGACGAAAATCAACAAGTACGACGGGTGATCCGCTTCGGAAGTGCCGAAGTTTCAGCAAAGGAATGAGAGGCGGCAGTCCGACTAGAGGTACGGGCTAATGCTCATCGCCTCGACTTGGGAAACGAACGACGAGCTGTTGCCTTCTTCCTCGTCATCCTCAGTCCCACCGTCATCAGTCTCCTCTCCGTTGTTCCTGCCTTTCCCATTCGAGCCGGGAATGGCTACACCGCCGCCAGCCTCGTTACGTCTAACGTCATCCGCTTCATCATCATCTTCCTCGGACGATGAGTCATCTCCATCCTCATCAGGAGCCACTTCGGACCATTCCCGATACAGTGGCTCAATGAACGATGCCGACGATTCGAGCTTGTATGGGTCAAAGGGGAAGAATGATTCCAGCACCGAAGCGGTGGTGACTGCCTTGGATTTTTGTTCTAGCTCCTCCGGTCGTGGTGTGTCGCGATCACTGCCGTCATGACTCATGGGTGTGGCTGAGCCAGAATTGTCAAGGTGAATGCGGTTGAGGGATGCAGAGCGAGAGACGAGGCTGCTCCGGTTGCCCCGAACGCTGCGGTTGTTGGCTTCGATGATCGAATAGCAGTACAGGAAGCCCGTATGCTGAGCAATGCGTGCAAATTGCTTGACTACGTTCGCTGAGCAGTACTTGAGCGGATTGAGTCTGGACGTAACTGCTCTCTGCAGCGAGGTGAGCCCATCGCACCACGCTTCGGCACCGAACTGGCCAAGACTGCCCACACTGTCGTGCATACCTCCGCCAATCTCGTCGGCATCCTGGTAGTCGAGGTCGTCAACGCCTTGCTCGTCATTGGTAGTCTTAAGATCTCTCCATCGGAAGCAAAAGATGTAGAATGCTGCCTGCACCACCGAGTAAAAGACCGAATGCGTGCTCGATCCTGGCGCTGCTGAGCTGAGCTCTGTATCTGTGCGGCTGCTCTCGTCAATATGCGCATCTAAAAAGGCGCACAGATTGTACAGCACGACGCGCGTTGTGTGTCCGTCAACATACGACGCTCTGCTGACGAAGCTTGCGACGTAACCAGCTGCCGCAGATCGGATCACCGCTGATTCCTCCTTTTCTCCCATCTCGACTCTTCGACTATACAGGCTTTTCTCGAGTAACACGCCGAGGAAGAAGTCTGAGAACTCGGGATCGAGCGAATTGAACCAAAAGAGCAAGAACTGCACGTGCCGGGATCGGAAAGTGGGCAAAATGTTGCGTGCGAAGATGGACAGCAATGTGTGGAAGAGGTTCCGGCGATTAGTGTCGGCGTTCATTGGAGTGTTGTTTGCTTTGCTGAACGAGAGGCTGGTAGTGCCAGCGACATATTGCGCGTCGAGCTTGCGTAGATGCTCAAAGAGGGCAATCATGATGGCATCGAGCTTGGCTACCGATTCGCGGATGCGCCGCATCGATCTCTGAAGGTCCTCCTGAGTGCGTTTCTGTTCGTCTGTTGCCACATTCTGATCGTAATTCTCGTCCGAAAGGTCGGAGAGGTTGTCTGCAAAGTCTCCTTCATCGCTGTCGTCGTCATCGTCGGAGCTGTCTGCATCGTCAATATCGTCCAGAGCCTGCTCGAATGGATCCTCAAAATCTAATCCGAGCTCCTCGGCTTCTTCGTCGTCAAACTCGTCGAGTTCGACCTGGATCTCGACGTCAAGCTGAATGGCGCGGTCGATGACAGCCCCGAGGATGGCCTCGGAAAGCTCAGCGCAATACTCGCTGACATGAAGGATGTTGCGCATGTATACGAGCTGATCAGAGCGGTGGACCATCTTGTGCGGCAGGAATTGCACAAGGAGAGGGCCGAGAACACCTGGTAGTGTTGGCACGACACTCAGAAGCGAACGAATGAGGAGATGGACTCGCTCATAGACTTGCCTGCGTTTGAGTGTGGAGACGGACCTCTTGCCAGTTTCGTCGGAAAACTGATAAGGGAGCCACTCCAGACGATATGAGAGGGCCTTTGTAGCTTTTGTTAGGATGATCGAGAGCCATTCGCTTCGGGCACTGACGAGACTGCAGACGAATTTGATCCACATCTGGGCAAAGCTCTCGTCCATGGAGGTCCACGGCAGAGCAAAGATGCTCTCGACCAGCTTGGAATGCGATCTGTCCAGGTCTGACACTACATGGGAGAGTGCAGCCAGTAAAGAGCGGAGGGAAGAGATGGATGCGCCAGATCTGCCGGTGGAAGGCTCTGCGAACTGAACCAGAAGCTCGTAGTATGAGCCTGTGTTTCCCTTCTCCTTTTCCGAGAGCGCATTGATAACAAAGCTGAGGTACATTCCCTGGTAGTTGGTGGAGGTACTGCCCAATGAATTGATGGCAGCCATGCTACCTGGTGGTGGCGCCTTCTTCGAAAGGCTGGAACGAAGTGGCTTCATTGGTGTGGAGGGTGAAGGCGATGAAAATTCGGATTCATCAGATGCAGAGCTGCGACGCTTTGAAGGCGAAGGTGGCACGACATTGATATCGGCAAGGCTGGATTGTGAGGCTCTCTTCATGATGTCAGCGGTTGGGGCAGTCTCTATAGGACTTTTAAGCGAGCGTATTCGTGATGATGTCTTGGATGGCAGTGGCGCGATGTCTCGAGCTCGAAAAGGCTCGACGGACGGCATCACAGCAGCAGCTCGTGAATGATATCGAGCTCGTGTATCGACTCCAAGTATGTGTTGAGGATTGTGTACGACTGCCAAAAGATCAAACTAAACGGCGCGCATCGAGGTTGATGGTGGCACCTGCTGAGCTGCGTGGTAGGCGAGCGCCAAAAGGACGACCGCGGTGACTTTACGGAAGGCTTTGCATGCTGTGTAAGTAAGATTTGGATTTGGTCTGTTGGTCCAATGTGGTTGTGAAGAATTCCAAAGGTGAGCGAATTGCTTTGCAAGTCTTGAGTCTTTCGAGTGCGCGGCCGTCTATAGAAAGGGTTGCGAATGGACAAGTGAGAATGGTGGTAAGAGTTTTGTGCAACGGTGTGGTTTGGGCGTTGAATTGGGAAAATCGCAAGACCAAAGCAGCAAGCTACCTAAGAGAGAGATTAAAACCTAGAGCCTAAACGCCCAACGCCGTTTCAAAGCTTGAGATTCCTAGGAAATTTTTCTTTTTCTTTTACTTTTACTTTTTCTTGTTGCCAATGGAAATCAAAATTTGGAGAAATCAAAATTTGGAGAAATCAAAATTTGGATTTAGGCGAGGGAGGAAAGGGTGGAGTTCTTCCCCACCTTCGCATTCTTTTGATAGCATTCAAGCAAACAATGGCATGACTAAGCATGAGTTGAGCAATCCAGGGTCGTAGTTTTAGCAACAATTTTGTCGAAAATTTCCAAAAGTTGAGCCTTTTTTAGCAAGGTTTTTCTTCTTATTGCAGCTCGCAGAACCCTGACAGACTAGAAGAGCCAGAATGAGAATTACACAGACCCAGCCAGTTCTAACTTTGTCTTCCCTTTCCTCATCCATATCCCTTTGCTTTTACCCCTTACAAGCATCGGTTCATCGTCTATTGTGCCTATTTACATCACAAGCAACCCAGCTCAGGCCAGGAAAGCATGGTCAAGGTTAAGAAGCGCGCTTCCAAGCGTCTCAAGTTGGCACAGAGGGAGAAGGTCAAGAAGAAGGTCAAGGAGCACCGCCGAAAGTCCCGCAGAGACGAGCGAAGGAGCACGCAATGGAAAAGCAAGGCAAAAAAGGATCCCGGTATTCCCAATTCTTTTCCCTACAAGGAGCAGCTCCTCAACGAAATCGAATCAAAGCGTAGACTTCTAGAGGAAGAAAAGCTTGCCAGGAAAGCCGAGAAGCTCGCTGAACGCAACACAGACAAGGATGCTGACGAGGCAGAAGATTCCGATGCAGAAGCCGCAGAGGAAGGTGAGGAGCTCGATGATGACGACATGCTCGATGACTTGCCCTTGACCGCCCCCCTATACCGTGGCACCCTTTCGGAGTTGCTCGACTCGGACGAAATCAAGACCATCATTCTCACTCTCGACGCTCGTGACCCACAGAGTTTCCGCAGTCCATGGCTCGAGGCCGAGGTCAGCAACGCCAAGAACAAAAAGCTCGCTCTTGCGCTCAGCCGTGCCGACATGGTTCCACTCGAGACCGTTGCTGCTTGGTCGGCCTACCTTTCTTCCGCCACCGGTCTCTCCGTCTTCCCCATCTGCTCCCCCTCCGAACAGCTCGCCGAGAGCACCGGTGCCGAGGCGCTTGTGGAGCAGCTTGACCTCAAGGGAGTCAAAAAGGGCGATGTCGCCGTCCTCGGTCTCGCTCACTCGGGCAGGAGCACTGTTGCCGATGCCATCCTCAACGCGATCGGAGTTCCCGAGGACGAAGACATTCAAGACGAAGACAATGAGACCAGCGACTGGCCTGCGGTGTTGGACACTCCTGCTCTCATCCCATTGAAAAATTCCGAGGCCGCCGAGGAGTCTGACGAGGAGGATGGTCAAGATGAAGAGGATGAGGACGAGGAGGTCGAGGATGATGAGCACAGATTCATGGCACGTATGGAGCTCAAATCGATGCAGACATTGATGCGTAACCAAGGGCACGTTCAGAGAATCAAGGAGCCGCTCCCACTCACACGGGCATTGATGTCGCGAGTGTCGCATCCTGAGGATCTCATGCTCCTTTACAACGTACCAGCTTTTGGATCGTTCCAGCCCGACAAGGCTTCGTTGGCCGACGAAGAGCTGGACGCTGAGGAGAAGGAGAAGATGAAGGCTGCCTCAAGACGCCAAAAGGTACACGCCGATACACAAGAGTTCCTAATTGCCCTCGCACGAGCCACAGGACGTATGAAGAAGCGCAACATTCCCGACGAGATCGGCGCTTCGCGTGTGTTGCTGCGAGATTGGTCGCATCAAATGCTTGGGTACTACACCCAGGCGCCCAAACTGGCAGCCGAGGCGCAAAAGGCTTCGGACGAGATTAAGCAGCGAATTTCAACTACTATGCCACTCGTGCTTGCCAGGAAGGAGTGGCGCAAAAAGTTCCAGGCGCGTGAGCTGCGACTCAAGCCTATCTCGCTGGTGCTTGGTCGTGACGCTCTGGTTCAGGAGCAAGTCGAGATGCTGCCACCTTCGCCCGAGGAGGACAGCGAAGAGGACGAAGACGAGATCAACGAGGCTCTGCTCGAGGAAGGCGAGGACAGCTTCGAAGATGAAGATGAAGACGAGGAGCACGAGAAAGAGGTCGCTCCAAAGAAGGCGACACAGCTCCAGTCGATTCTCAAGAAGAGCGGCTCCAAGAAACGCGATCTTGCTGCAGAGGAGCAGGTCGAGGAGGAAGAGGAGGATGAGGATGAGGAGGAAGAAGACGATGGCGAGCAACTCTCTCGCAAGGAGCGAAGGATGCAGAAGAAGGCTCGCGTTGTCGCTCCCTCGAAGTCTAAGCCAGCACCCAAGCGCAACGGAAAGCAGGCTTCCAAGTTGGCAGCTGCTGCTGCCAAGGCGGCATCGGCTGCCACTGGACCTGCCCCTGGCGAGAAGTACGACTTTGGCGCCTTCTTCTAAGTTCAGTGCTTTCGCATCGCTTTCGCGTTCCGTGTATCTTTTTGTCTTGCCAATGTACTCTATACCTATTGCATCTCTACAATCACGCTACCAAATAGCTCTCTCTCTTATGTTCGATCGAGCATCAGTATGCTGAGCATACTCAACTTTTAAAGCTATAAAAAAAGAAAAGTTGGCCAATTCGACAAAAGCGTTTCAATTCACAGCAGATGCCATCGGTGACGTGCCACAATTGGAGGAGTAATGCGGAGAAGCGAAAATCAGGGCAAGCAAATCGCGGTCTCCCAAAAAAAAGTGGGCTATAATAAATTCTGAATAATTTATGCTTCCAGAGCACAGACCGCCACCGAATCCTCCAGGGTCTTGCTTCTTCCAGATTTGTCCTACCCCTTACTCACAAAACACGACCCTCAGCTGCTGCGTAGCGGTTCACAGTCTGTGCAGTAGGATCCCCGAGCTCTCGTCCTAGCCATAAGCTCTTCGGACGCCAGCTTGGCTCGTATGGCCGGCGCAATTCGTAACATGATCCCGTCACCCTCCGCGGCGGCTACCATTATGGCAGACACAATGCCCTCGCCCTCACCAACACCCATTATTGGAGCACCGGAAGTCGATGGAGTCAATTGTAAGCTCATGGGGCCCTTTGCACTATTTGTACAAGCCATCATGGGTATCCTCGTCATTGGTTCACTCGTTTACAAACGGCAGCGCGAAAAGCCGAAGCGCAAATGGAAGATCTGGGCCCTAGATATATCGAAGCAGATGCTTGGCCAACTCTTCGTCCACATCCTCAACGTAATTCTGTCCGACTTTGTTGCCAGCGGAGGTGGAGAAAATCCTTGCTCTCTCTACTTCCTCAACATCCTCGTGGACACAACCCTAGGAGTCTTCTTCATCTATATCGCCCTCAAGTACGTCACCTGGTTCCTCACCGAACGACTCGGTCTGGAAGGTTTCGTCTCAGGACAGTATACCCCGCCACTTCCAACCCCAGCTCCAGCGTCCGGAACAGCGTCCGGAAGCTCCAGCTCATCCATTCAGTCAGGAGTGGGTCGCCGATCGTATCGCAGGGGCAGACCAAAGATCGAGTACTGGCTTAAGCAGCTTGGCTCTTACCTCTTCGTACTATTTCTCATGAAGATGGCGGTCCTCCTCGTCTTGGCTATCTTCCCATTCCTCTTTGACGTCGGCTCTTGGATCTTGGGCCTTTTCGGCAATAATAAAGATTTTCAGGTTCTCTTCTCCATGGCCTTGTTCCCGCTCGCAATGAATGTCGTGCAATTCTGGCTCATTGATTCTCTCCTCAGGCATAATCCTTATACATCAGCTTACTCCAAGATCAACCCTGATGATGAGGAATTTCTCAACATCTCCGATCGAGTCTCGCAAGACTCTCGCTTTTCAGATACAAGGCCCTCGGCAGACGGTCCTGCCCCTTCCCACTCGATAAGTGTCGCAAGTGACGACGAGGCAGACGATTCAACCAAGCTCCATATTAAACCTCACGCTTCAGGCTCGGGCAAATCGAGACGGAGGCCCTCACCACAAAGATCATCGCCTTCGCTCGCCGGCCTGCCTTATGAGTATCCACCACCAGCAGATCTGTACGGATCAGTGCACAAGTCCCCTTCCCTGGTACCGTCTAAACCTACAGATGAGATGCGCCGTCAAGCCAGTTTGACTCTTTCGGATCCAGGCTCCGATGAAGAGAATGGCTCGCAAAGCATACATCAAACTTTGTCATCCAGCAAGGCCTCGCTGCAACGGTCGGAGTCGCATCATCTCAAAAACGTCAGTACAGACATCAACGACTAGTAAGGGCAGCATTTACACCATAGCATCCCTTGTTTCCTTAACGCATGCAACAGCCTCATATAATCTACAGCACCGGCATCACTGCATTTCGATCTTCACATCATTTTCTATTCGCACCGGTACAGTTCGCCGAGGCGGAGATTTGTGAGAAAGAGAGTGTCACTATTGCTACGAAGGATGATAAAGGAAGGGATTCACTACCGAAGTGTGTACGTATGTTCAACGACCAGGAATGAGGTCACGGACGAATCAAAGATGGCAATAACAAAGCATGATGAGAAGGGAGAGACCAGCTTACTTGAGTAGACTTCACAACCTGTGAGGCGCAAGTTCGCCAGCGGAGTCGGTAGCAAGTGGGCAGCCCTTCGGTGGGAGTGGCGACATGTCGATCGACACTTCCACTTCTTGTTCGTAGTTGGTGCCTGTCTTGGGAGGCAGTTGAGGGGGTAGATCCTCGGGGCTGTTCTTGACATACGCTGGTACTGAGCCGAAGGAAGAAAGTGCACCTTTGTATCCACGATGCTCTGAGATGGTCACATCTGTTGCCGTGTTTGCCGTACCAGGGCGCTTGAAGTAGGACCACGTTCGGCTCGGTGAGCTGAAAGACATGTTGCTAGCTGTCGCATGGTGTGCAGGCTTGCCGTAGCTGCTGTTGCTTGCATAGTGAGCACCGCTTTCGTAGGTCATACCAGAGCAGCTAGGGCTGTGCACCGCTTCTTGTTCTCCGATCAGCATCTGAAGGCCCATGACGATTTGCATCGCAATCGAGGTGATGTGTAGTGGAGGTAAGCTCGCGGCCCAGGCAATAAGCATGATCAGTTCGATGACGTTGCAGGTCTCGACTCCGGCCATGTAGTGTACGTTGTTGACGAAGAGAGCCTTGGCGATCTTCGTCAATCCACCCGGTCCACTGGACGTCTTTTTCAATCGCATACAACATGCGACCAACAGAGTCAACTCAAACACCGTGTTGTAGAGTAGGAACCAGAAGGTCGACCTCTCCCAGAAGTGGAGCTTCAAATTCTCATTACCGTTGGAGGACCCGTGTACCTGCGCACTCGGGCCACAAGTGCCCGCAGGTGACAACGCATCCGCTTTATCCACGCGATAGTTGGTCCACATTGCAATTGCGAATTGCACTACCAAACCTGCAGAGATCAAGTAGCTGGCGAGATTCGAGGTCCGAAAAATGATTCGAGCGCGCCATCCGATCACGCAGAAGACGAGCGAGGAACACACGAAATAGAATGTTGACGAAGTCCAAGCCCACGATCGACAATCAAAGTCTGATTTGGCATAAAAGGTCTCGGTCACCAAGATGTCGAGAATCACGGCGATCAGAGTTAGGTACTTGATTAGGATGAAAAAAATTTCGGCCATGTTTGGCTTCTTCCTCTGGCGCAGGCGGAGGATCATCCTAATCTCTGCCGGATAGGTTCGAACAACCTCGGCCATCAGGAGTGTCTGTGCAATCATGGTTGCGAAATTCCACGTCATGGATTCTTGCTCGAATCGCATCAGACCGATCACTTGGCTGACTTGGGGCGGTCGACCATTAAAAATCTCGGGGATATACTCGATCCCGTCGTGGCGCTGCATCTTGATGAAACCTTTGTTGCTCAAGATTCCTGATCCTGTGGAAAAAGGTAAGAAAGAACTGCGATATCGACCTTGGCGATGTCGATCAAAGGAAAAAGAATGAGGAAAGGGCTTATGAGAAGGGGAGGCGAGTTGGCTTGGAAGGGAATTTGAGGAGTCAGGGACTATGGTCGGCCGGCGAATGTCCAAATCAGAACGGTGTGATACAAATGGGAGAGAAGGAAAGTAAGAAGAGCAAGATCTAGTCGTACAACGAAGGGTGTGTTGTCTCTTGCGATGGGTCAGAGGGACATCAGCTGCGAACAAGAAAAGCCTTTCTCCAACAAGATTGTTTGAGTGTAGAGATATACTGTACTTATACGATCAGAAGCCCACACGGCACACAATAGCCAAAGTTGACTCAGCGACTGTGAAGACGCAATTTGTGCGGGGCCATACGGGTCCAACAGGCAGGTATCCACTTTTATTAGATGAGTAGATTAAAGTCGGAGCAGGTGGGACCAAGCAGGGATAGCAACAGCCAGTGGTAAGGTTCAATGGATAGATCACGCGCATCTGTCGACGATAAAACTTCATCTCCTCTCTTTTGGCAGTCTCCGAGCCGATTGCGCCCCTCAGACCGGAAACAGCCAGAGAGCGATGGAGTAAGTATTTGAGGTCTAAGGTAAACACCTTTCCATCGATTTTCTGCTGTTCCTGCTCCGGGCCGTTGGGTCCGTGCTCCGCACCGAAGATGAAGCAGGGACGTGCAACTGCCTTGGCAAGAAGCAGCCCTATTATACTGAGATTTGACGAGGGCGAAAGATGGGCGTATCGCCTCATCTAGTTCGAGAGCAACGGAGCAGTCTTTTGTTGCCTTGACACAGGGAGCAGAAAATGTCGACAAACGTAGACACGAAATCCGCAGACGTTGTCTTCCTCTGTTTCTAAAGAAAAGCCAATTTTCATTACTCTTGATCAGACGGCGATTCAAGGGATTGGCCGAGTGACAGAGAGCGTAGTATCGCAAACGCCGCCTTGATTCGAGGTAGCACATCTTTGATCCGTGAGACAAGATAAGATTCTCATTTCTTAACCTCCTGTCCGGTCTGATGTGATGGTCCTGCTCCAGCTAAGCTCGTAAGACGGTAAGCGTCAAGCCAGAGCCTGTGCCATGTCAAAGTGGGCTGATCGGAAGGGGTCTGACCGCATGAGCCCACAAACCGCAACGAGATACTGTACAATATATCCTTCCGGTGCTCTTGATGCAGTCGAGGTGCTGTATCGATTACGCCGCCGACGAGCACAGAAACCGATCCGGATACCAGGTGCATGCAAGTTACAGTCCTTTGAGTCACCATCGCTGCCAGTTACGACACGGAGCAGTGCATGCAGTATCACTCCAAAAAAGTGGCGTGCTTTTATCGTTGGTGGGTAAGATGCTGATGAAGTCGGTGGGGATCACGTCGCCATCGAGCAAAACAACCGTGGGAATCAAAGTCTTTGCTTGCCATTGTCTGCCACTGATCACATTGATGCAAAAAATCTCGGAATTCCAGCCATCACTATGCGATTCACCTCCTTCAGCCCACCAGGCGCCTTGCACAGGTTCAACTGCTGTCCCTAGACGCATTCTTCACTTTAGCTGCGAAAGTTCTTGCGGGTCAATTTTGCTTAAATAGGTGGGCCGCCAGCGAGCGCAAACCATGATCCAAGAGCTCTTTCTCTTCGACAGTGCTTCAGGCTCCATCCCGACGTCATTTCTCAACACCACACCCAGGATAAGCCTAGCGCTCGCTTTTCACTCCTTCTCAGCTCACACAAACATTACATTGTAGGGACAATTATGTGGCAATCTGGACGCCTCATTCTTCTTGCAGCACTGGCGGCTGCATGCCTCCTGCAACACGCCCAAGCGGTAAGTGTCTTTGAGCAAGACTTTCTTCGGCCTCGATTGCGAACTTTTACTGACAACACCACAAGGACGCTTATCTTCTTGTGATATGCCAGGGCCGAATCCAAGCTGTACCTCGAGCTGTGGCTGACGATTCTGCGTCGGATAGGGCATCCAAGCTCAGCCGTAGATGGATGTTTGGCTGGGATGGCTCACTCTCACCTGCGCCCAAATACAGCCCCACAAAAATTCACATCATCGCACCCGACTTCCTTAGAGACAATCGCCCCGCCACCGATAGCGAAGCTCAGCGAGAGCTTGACCGCCTGGCCAAACGACAAGCTCAAATTTTTTGGGTCACTTTTTCGCAGTAACTTACGGCACTACTGGTAGTCTTGGTACGAGCGTGACCGAGATTCACTGAGTTGTCATCCGACTCTTCAATCTTACCCTCTGTTTATCTGTTACTGAAACATGAATTGGCTCCTTTTTGTCTCGATGAACGGCCAACGAAAACCTCTGCGCTTCGTATACTGTATAAGATTATTTTTGTAGTTATTGGCACGAGTGAAGATGTGTTTAGGCATCAATGACGAGAACGAGCTGATCCCCTGTGTTGACCTCGTACCAATCTAGATTACGAGACATGTCGTCCACTTCTAGCACAATTCTCTCTCCATTCTCTTCCTCGCTTTCTTTCTCATTCGGTTGCTTGAGCAGCGCCCAAATCTGAGCGATCTGGGCCGCCTTGACACCAACCGAGTTAGCCAGCTTAATCTTGGCCAACCTCAATGGCGTTGAAATTAGCAGCTGCACTTTCGCCTCTGCTTTCGTCTCGCTCAGATGCGGCATCTGCATCGATGGAGCTGCGGCTGCCGCGAACACAGTAAGAGTTAGCATCTTTGACCTGAGAGTATTCATCTTCTTGTTGCTCTTTGGGTGAGTTTGGTGGATCGAGGTTGCCGAATCGTCACCATCGAAGAGTTTTGCGAGCTCGAGGTAGCGCGGAAAACGGCTCGACTTCTCTTCGGTCGTCAAGTTGAGCTTCTCCTCGCTATCATGCAGAATCGGCTTTCCTGAGGCGGACGTGTTCCCATTGATGATGTATGCATCTCCTTCGTGGAAGCGAGTGTAGACAAAGAGCTCAGCATCCTTTCTCTCCTTGAACGTGATTTCGGTCTTGTCGAGAATCTTGAGTGAGGGGAGACGGGCGATGGTTATTGCTCGGAAATCTCGATATTCGTACATCGACAGCAGGCCGGAAGGGCCTGCTGTCGATGATTTTTGAGGATCGTCCTCGTCGCAAATGGTCGATACGTGAAGCGCTTCCAAGCCTTCATTACGCCCGAGCCATTGTGCGATGTGCTCGAGTGTTGACCACGACTCGATCTGATTGTCCCGCAAATGAAGCTCTTTGAGCTTTGACAGTTTCCTTGAAGAAGGCGTTGCGGCAGGAATGGCGACAACACGGTTCCGATTGAGGTTGAGACTCTCGAGCGAAGGCAAGGAAGATAGAGCGGCGACTAAGCCTGGCCACGACTCTATTGCGTTGCCCTCCAGGCTCAGAGATACTAATGAAGGCAGAATCGCAGCCATTTCTTCGCTGCCCGTTCCGTCTATGGATGACGTGACAAGCCTTGAGATTCCATTGTACCCAAGCTGCAGGTGGAGCAATCCATCCAATGCAGGTGCCAGCCTCACCAGCTCCTCCCACTGCATCAAGGTCTCATCTAATCTTAGATCCTGCACGTGCCTAAGTCTGGCAATCCAAGTTTGAGGCACCTTCTTTGGCGGGCTTTGAAATCGGTTAAAGTGCAGCAGGAGCGTCTTAAGATGAGCAAGTTCTCCTGCTATCAATGAAACTTCCTCCCAGTCGGACAGCAGCGATCTTGACAAATCCAACCACCGAATATTCGGACACGTCTTATTGATTGAACCGCCAACGTACCCCTTGCCACCATCGAACGCTTTGGCAACGTCATACCGCGGATCGTGCACGTTTTCCGCTTCAACATCAGGCAAGTTCGACTGCTGCCACCCACCAAGCCCTATTTCCTTGAGCCTGTCCAGCTTTGCAGCTCGCTTCGCTATACGATCGAGATTGGGCGCTTCGATTTCGATATCTGCGATATTCTTCCTCGTGTACTTGTGCTGAATCTCCCGCTCCGATTTCGCTTCCTCTGTCGGTGGAAGATACTTATTTCGCAAAGCCTCGAGAAAGCAGCACCCGGAAGAGAGCTTCGATGCCGTTGGTCGGATGAAGGAGCCACTTCCTGGCACGCGGACGTGAAAGTATTGTGTCCCATCAGCAAGTGCGCCACTATGCTTGCCCCGGGCAGGATCGTCCCATTCGATTCCGAGCCATTCGCCTGTCGAGGGAGGAACGGGACCGCGGTAGCGTATTGTCCCTCTGTGCTGACCTAGCGAGACCCGATGGCCCACGGCGAGTTCCATCTTGCGACGATCAGATAGTTGGAGGTTAAATAAAGCAAAGAATGTGTTGGTCTCAGAAAGAACGCGTCAATCGGGTCTGCGGACAGAGATCACGGGTCCTCGGGACTCGGCAAGCTGTCAAGTAACGAAAGGGCATGTCTGGATCGCCATGGGTTGCCACGACAATGTCTGGATCCTCTCGCCCCGACTCTACCGAGAAGATCAGTAAGGAGCCCGTAGATCGGAACGAAGATCTCCAAGTCCGGCTCCTACCCAAACGATGTCACAGGAAAGCTGCCAGTGTAACCTTTGCATCTTGGTGGGAGTATCAAGAGACCACGGAGGACAATGAGGCCAGGCGACAACAATGTCGCTTTGCAGAAAGGCGCAAGGACTTCATCTACAAAAACGTTGCGAATCTCGTGCTGAGTGCTTGATCATGCCAATGCAAGAATCGGCGGGACACTGTCGCCGACGTGCATGGGTTTTGCTCTTCATAGCATTGTATGTCAGCGCCTCGTTGGCCGGGATGAGGAGTGAAAATCTTCTTCTAAAGTACTTCACATGACCTTGGAGGCCTAGCATGAGGTACTCTCAGGTACATAAGGGACAGTCTTTTTACCGCATCATGAATTCCCTCATCTCTCGCCATTTCCCCTCTTTTCCTCGCGTACCTTTTTCCTTGTCTCCGTCTCCTTCGTCTTCATCTCCTTTTCTGGGCTGGTCCCGTATCCACATCCGTTTGCCCTTAGTCTTTCATCAGTGTGTCGAGGGACCTTGAAGGCCATCACGAACACTCTTTTCTTTCAATTAGTATTTGATCTTCTGTTCAAGATGCGCATCACTCCAGCCTTCGCACTCGTGGCTGCCATCTCAGTCTCCTCGAGCTTCGGAGTCATCGCTTCTTCCGGCCAAGGCCACGGTCATGCACCTGCCAGGCTCCACCGCAGGACATGCAAGGTTGCAGGCCACAAGGACGACATTGCTTCTTTCCCAGCGCCTGTCTCGGCTCCCGCCCTTGCACCTGCTTCTCTCTCATCTCCCGCCGGCTCGGGGGAATTTGCAGCCCCCCTTTCCAGCGATAAAAAGATGCATAAGAGAAAGAAGCACAAGGGAAAGTGTGCACTGAAGCCCAAGGGTCAGGTTGATGCAAGTCAATCGCATACCAATGGCGGTGGAGCTCAGGGCTTGTCCGACCGGTTTCCCAATGCCCGTGGCGGTGGAACGCCGAGAGGTGACATGCCTCACATCAGTGACGCTCACGGCGGAGCTGCTGGAGGATCGTTTGGTACTGGAAGTTCGCAGACTCATAAGAATAATGCTGTCTCCACTGACTTTGGCTCAAAACCTGAGGGCTACGGTGACGAAGGAGCGGGATACCAGCCTCCTTCTACGCCGACTGCACCTGGAGCTCAGGTCGGGAGCAACACTGGTGGCTCTTCCGGTCTTCATAAGATCGGTGGCGGCCAGAGTCAGGACCAGAAAGGTGGCAACCCACCTCAGCAAGGCAACCAAACTCCTCTTCCCACCCGTGGCAAGGATGGAGTCACCGGCAATGACGAGCAAGGAGCCGGGAGCGGCACTAAGTGCAAAGGTATCCCTGGAAGCACTGCTCTTTCTAACGACGGCAAGATCAAGCCTCACTGGTTCGACCCCGGCCTGGTTCACCATGGTCCGGGTACTCAATTTGGCGGAGGAAACAACTTCTGGCAAGGTGGCGCTTGCATGTTCGACGATATGCCACACCACAACCTTTCCTCCGTCGCTATGGACCAGACCTTCTTCCAAGATGGTCTTGCTTGCGGTACTTGTGTGGAAATTGGCTCAACTTCCGCTTCGCTTTTCAGCAATGACGCCAGGTGGAGTGTTGAGACCCCCAAGCAGGGCACCCTCCCTCCTGGCAATAAGACCTTTGCCATCGTCAGTGATCTCTGCCCTGGCGTCAACCAGTGCTGGTCCGGACTTGACATGCACCCCGATGCCTGGAACAGTGTCACCAATGGCGCCAACGGTAGCAAACTCCCGATCAACTGGCGATTTGTCAACTGCAAAGAGGCTTTCGAGACATCTGGCAGCGGGATCAACTACCTGCAGGTCCACTGGAGGCCAGGTGCCAATGCAGGCTTCTTTCAGGTCCAGATGAGGGGTAATTATGAGGCCGTGGTCAGGGTCGAAATGAAGTGGGGTAACAAGGAGTGGAAGCAAGCTACTCATGTTGACAATGGCTGGTGGAAGTTTGATGATCAGAGCGGGGCTGGATTTGACGCCCAACGCAGCATGGTCTTTTTCAGACTTACCGACTGGCAAGGCCAGACGCTTGCATCCGAGGTCGGCACCCAACTGGGCAAGGATCTTTACTTCGAGTCCAACTTTGAGCGGGTCGAAAGCTACAGCGCTCAGTGAAAGCCTGGGGCTTGACTTATTCTAGCACTCCGTTGTGTTGTCGTGAACCAGATCTGGAAAGGCCGCGCTTTTTACATTCTTCTTCTGCGTCATCATACCCTGTCTCTCCCTTCACATCCACTCTTTCGCCCGTTGAATTAGTGGCTGTATCAAGTTACTTGCGTGTTCGTCATAGTCGGTAAGAGGTGACGCTCAATCAGAGGACAAAACGCTCGACATCATTTTCAAGTGACATGTCGACACGGAGGAACAGTGAACAATCTCACATCTTGTTGCAGAGGGGTCATCGTTGAACGGTCATCTGCTCGATCATCCAAATCCGGCTGTTCTGTCCAATTCAGCGCCATGTGAGGTCCGAGTCCCGTTGAGCGTTCCCCCTAATACTGTGTTCCGCAGACGTTCTACCACTTGTCACCGATCAACAGTAGACCCACCAGTCGCGCGGCGCAATCGACCGGTCGCGCTGAGAATTCAGAGTGAGCCGCAGCCTTACACCGAAGTGATTCGCTTCGAGCCAGCAGAATTTGAGGGGACTGCGTTTATTGCTTTGTCAGCTGAAGCACGGACACGATATTGCGAGGTCAAAACGCGATTTTAGACTCAAACTCGTTTCATTGCGAGCTCGACCCACACCATCCTGCAAACCATAGCCAGAAACGAGGTTTGTTTTGCATTGCAAGCTTAGGCTGTATGCTGCGGATAGCAGGCATAGGGGCGGGACTTCTGATTGAGCTTCAAAACGACAAAGCTCTAAGCGGCCATGGCGTCAATGGCTGAGGCAAAGGGTCAGCGCTTCTTTTTTGAATAACTCTTACAGGCTTCAAGGCTCAGGAACTTCGAAGTTGTGGGGTGGAACCTTCATTTGACGGTGCTCGTTCGGTCCTTGCGACGGGGCCATCCTCGCTCCGAGACTTGAGCTGAGAAGCTGAAAATACAAGGGACGTAAATCAAGGTGTGTGCGCAAGAGACAGGAGCGGAACAGACCTCATGACCATCATGCTTCAGGTTGATTCCTGTCAGTAAAATGGCATCTGGGTCTCGACATATCGCCCGTCGCGGAGGTTGCATCTATCAACCTTTAAACGCCACCCATATGTACTCTGCGGAGGACCTAAAACAGCTGATTTCTGCGAGTTTAGCATATGAAGCGGACGAACAGTAGATGGTGTGTCGCGACGGACTACGGGCTGATGCCAAGAAAATTGATAAAGGAGAAGCGGGTCACATCGAAAGTAGTGGGAGCGAGTTTTCGGCGTTCTTGGCCCTCGCTCTTCGTGGTCATCCCGACATCTTTGTCACTTGAAATTTTGTTGGACGCTCCGAAGCAAGACTTGAGAGCCAAAATTCGGGTCTTCGCTTCATCCGAATATGATTGATTGCCTCAGTACTCGGCAGCAGAACAATTGAAGGGCAGAAGGCGCAGCAGAGCAAGAGAGCGAAGAAGGTATGAAATGATGCTTCTTCTCGCGCGCGCACTGGCTTCGAGAAGGAGTACTGTAAATTTACGGTACATCTTGGAACACGCGGTCGTCGGACATTTCCGACGCTCGCTAAAGAGGCTGTGTCCATTCGAGTCGGGCCTTGTTGAGAGCCTTTCTTTTCCACTCTTCCCTCATGATTTGGCACAATTGCCCGCGCGCTAAAGACAGCAAGCAGATTGATGAGCAGGAAGCGAGTCAATGAAGAGACTTTGCATGGTTGATTCTGGATGCTGGTGAAGATGACGGTGTGACCGGCATACGCCTGCAACTGGCTGTGCAGCACTCACCTCGCAAAGGAGAGGACTGTGCTTCTTGAACTTGGTAACTGGCTCTCGAGCACTCCTTGTCGAAGCCCAGGCGCCAATTATCAATATAAGTCGTGTCAACAAGTAGTCAGTCATACGCAGCTTGACGACGATGTGTTTGTTAGACCGAAAGTTATCGCTATTAGAGCATTTCCTAAGGCTGACAAGGATCGGTTCAATCAAGCTTTGGGTAAATTTACTCTGGACCCACGTCAAACGATGCGTTCGATTATCGGACTTGCATGGAGCGCTGCATCGTGATGTCACCTGATGCCCAGGCAACCCTGCAACCAAGGCACAAGACGTGTGGAGCTGGAACTCTTGTCTGGGATTTTTGTTCTTCTTCGATCGAGTAAAGCCCAGCACACTCCAACTCTCAAGCAACCCTCTCGCGATTGCAGAGCGCCCCAACACTATCATCGTCTCATATTATTTAAAAAGAGGTGGGGAGCACTTACAGATGAAGCTCTTCACGCTATGGTTCGGCTAGCCAAACAGCGGATCATCCGAGCGAGTTCGAGATAGCCCGTCCGACGAAACTCAATTGTCACGGCGTCCGAAGGTGAAGCGTGAAAGACCTCGATCAATGTTGATGGATCGATCGCCTGAAGGGCCTTATACTTACTTACGAGGACTGTGCCGGAGTCCGAAATGGGGATTTCCTCTCTGTCATCCTAGAGTGTGTCAGTGAGTGAGAGGGCCGTTCCGACATCTACTAAGGGTCATGATGTTTCGACATCCGCTGCTGATACTTACTCTAGCTAATCGTCACGCTCCCATTCACCTTGGGCTGAGCACCGGAGATCATTTTGCATCGAATACCGAGCGGCCTGCATGTTCTTATCGGGTAAGCATCAAAGCACGGTGCAGTGGTCAAGATCCAAGAAATTTCTCGGCCATCTTGGCGCCTCGCTGCTCAATTGCTCATTATTACTTCTCCAACGATCAACTAGGCTTTCCCCCGCTTTGGTGGGCCGTGATAACTGAGTGCGAGTCAAGCGAGCTTCGAGGTGTTCGTCGCTCTATCGAAGATGATTCGTGTGACGACGCAGAGCCTTCCATGGCGAGCTTCCTGTACGAATGAAGAGAATCTCATAAAGTTAAAGCTTGCAAGGGCGCACAAGGAAGCAACCACACCCCAAGCAGCGGCTCGACCTTGGTGCTACAAGCTCTCAGAGTGGATCTAGAAAAAATCTTGCACCTACTTAACTTAGCCGGGCTTACTGTGTTTGAAAAAAAGTGGACCCAGGCATTGCGAGATAATTCGGCGCCGAAGCAAACCCGCGATGAATGCAAATGCCTGCTGGTTTCACAAGATGCATGGCCCGATGTCAGCAACCCTCTGAACTCAACCGTAACATTTTCTTTATGCTTCACTCCCATAGCAGGCTCAAGATCGGCTTGACCAAGCTGCACTTTTGTGAAACCTATGATACAGACAAACCGGCATTGTCGAGCATGTTCGAGACAATGGCGAGTTAGACGATCTCTGGGGCGATCAGGCTATTATGTTTGGCCAGCATGGCGAAGCAAGCCGAAGGAATGCTTTTACGCATCGGATCATTCGTGCTGGCCCAAAGCATGTGTTTCGGTAGCTTGCTAAGTCACGCCTAGCATGATGACTATGATCGGCTTATCTGCTTTACACTTCACTTTTCGTTCAACATACTTGACCGAGCTGGCTGGACGACGCTAGTCGCATCCAGGCTGGGGAAGTGTCAAGGTATCTTGGACGACGTACGTTGCGCGGAAATATTTCGGCTGAGGATCGCGAGCTCTCACTAATCGGCTTGCGATCGCCAAAGATCCTAGAGTAGCTGATTGTGTTGATTCCAACGCTCCGTCTAATTTCCCGCAACGAGGCCGATGACATGTGGCCCCTAGCTTTGCAGGACAACCAACTTGAGGAGGCATTGGGTAAAGGATGTACAAGATTTCCGTACAGTACCTGCGGGGTTCGTCAGTGGACCCTCGCAGGAGCCGGATGGAGTATGCATAGCGGTGCTTGCACATAGTACGACGGCAGTACCAGCGCGTGGGTCTGAATGCTTACAAGCGTCGACATTGTGCATGCTTCTTCCTTTTTACTGCATCCGCATTCGACTTTCAGAGCAGACGAATGCTGCAAAAGAGTCGACAGAACGCAACTCAGATGAGCGTCATATTGGACGACGTTTGAAATGAGCAGCTCGGCCATGTCTTTCAATTCTTGAGATCGTGGTCTCACCTGGCAGCTTCCCGCTTTCCTTTGTGGGCTCGTCCGTCTTGAAGGGCCAAGAACCCTGTTGATCATACGAAGCGAGGTTATTTCCTAGACGAGTCGTGCCACCTGCTTGCGAGATGCGCTTGACTGCCTGAACAGCATCAACGTAAGACCGGCAGCTTGCATCTGACTTGTTGCATGCGAGATTTCAGGACATTCCGGCTGTGGCTTCAGGTGGGATTCGAACATTTTTGAATTGACTAGCTGCCATTGTTGCGATATCTCGCAGATGGCATCACCGCTTGCCTGCCCTTGGTATTCGAAATGGTCAAGTCATATGGTGAAACTTGGCTCGTCAACTCCACCGACTTTTGTTCTGCCAGCTATTTTTCGAAACTGGCGAATACCCAGAAACCTGTGCAAGTTTTGACGAGGCAGGAAAAACTCGATCCGGATCGAGACTTGCCCTGCCATGCCAATGTACATCGGGCATTGCAACGATGCCAGCCTTGTGCTGCTGGTGGCCCTTCACAGTCACATAATGTTCACATGCCGATTCAGCGCTCTCTTTTGCCATCCCGCTGTACGCTTGGAGGGGAGTGTCGGATGTCTTTTGCTTCTACTTCTCATCGGAATGCGCCGTCACATATGGTCAAGAGCTTCGGCATGCTGATCTGTATGGATGCTTTCAATAGCAATATGACATTGACGCTGCTCCTCGCTTTCGAATATAGATTCATCCCCTAGCCGATGGGTGAAGCGAGCTGATGGCGAAAGTTGCGGTTTGAAGATTGTGACGCTCACAATCGATGTTTCTATTTTTCTTTCTTTAATGTTTCTTCTTCTTTTTTTCGTAGAGTGGATGGTCCTTGGACGGCGATACCATCTGCTTAATCTTGGCTTCTCCTCACCTCTCTACAGAAAAAAGCTCCACACGTCGAGAAGAGCAGATTGTGTGAGTGTGTATCTGTCTGTGTGTGCGTACTGCATGTTGTGAGCACACGCGTTCAGCGAGGATCCAACTCCAACTCTGGGTGCGATTCCAACCCAGTAGTGAAAGGATCCGGGACCAATTGCGACATTTTGCGTCTCTCAGATCTCGCCTCTTCCTTGCCCAACACACTGCCAAAAAGGGATAGCCAAGCCTGGCCAAGAAGTGTGGCACTCGCGGATGGATTTTCCTACGATTTGCGCTCTCATCTCGCAACGTGACTACCGTGCCCGTTCACCTCTCCGCTACTTGTCGGCCTCCCGTTGTTCTGGCAGGCAAGGTCAGCGGTGTGCGTGGATGTGCGGAGCGAGGGTCCAACGTTGTCTCGCTTCGGTTTTTTTTTTGTTTTTTATTTATTTATTTATTTATTATTATTATTATTATTTTTTCTTCTTTGTCTCCACGGCTCCCGTGGACAACGTACAGTCAAAAAGACAGATGAAGCGACGATCTGAGCTCGCAGACGACGCCGACACTCCCGAAGCTGCCTCGACTTTCGTGATCGAGCCCGTCTCTCACGAAGCCCAAAGATCTCATCGGACCTGATCTAGAACAGGTATGATGGTTCGACCGTCAAGAAGAAATATGAAGGCGCAGGTGTCCGTTTGAATGAAGCCTGTACTGACCAAATCGTTCTGAAGAGACCGTCAAGGCAGCGGAAGGATGAGGCAGAAAGATCATCGAACCGTCGAAACCTGTGCCGAATGCGCAAAGTGAGAATTGTCGTGTGTCCACACGGAAGGAGGAACTTTTCTCAACAGGGTTTTCTTTTCCTTTCTTTCCTTTCTTTCCTTTCTCTATTCGATGCAATTTGGTGGAGTGGCTCAGGGAAAATGTCAGCTGTTTCCTGTGTGCAGTGATTTAACGGTCAGCGCTGCTTTCCTGCAATTTCTGGGCCATACAGTTTGGTCAAATTGCCACCGTCTGGCTCTGTTCCCCTTCTACCAATGACCTCCTGCAGAACTTGATGCAGGTGAGCCATGTCCTTACCCACCTTACCGTCTTGTCATTCTGGGTCCATCACTCGACCATTGTGATTCTCGCAGTTTCGTGAGCACTCATCTCGCTTGCACCTGCTCGGTCTGCACCTGCGCCCTCTCTCTGTTTAGCGTGCCCTGCAGTTTGTTTCCTGAATACCGCCGTATTAGATAGGTCAAACGATTTGCGTTCCGCTGCTCCTTCTGCACTTTTCGAACTGGGAGTTCCGGATTCTTTGCCTTCGACCCTTTTTCTTTCCCTTGAGGAATGGATGCCCTGCTGATCTATTCTGCCCCATGTCCATATTGATTCGCTCGTTTCTCATTCCATGATCCATTTACGTTGGCTCTCTCATCTTCATTCATCGTTCTTTTTATCTACACCATATCTTGACTTGCCAGGCTTACAACTGCCAAACCGGCTTTACCTCTTCAGCATCGTCGTCTCTTTCTGTAGTCACCGCTCATACTCGCGACAGTTGGTGTCTCCAGCTAGCTCAGTAGCCCACCCATCAGCACGGTGTTCTCACTACACCATCAGTCGTCCAGCCATTCATCTTTGATTAACACGCTTCTGTCTCTACTTGATTGGCTCGCTCCTCACAGGCATCAGCTTCGGACATCGGACTATTCGCCGTCCGTCTTCTAAGCAGCACCTATTACCCTCTTGGCTCGAACGTGCAGCATAGTCGCAGGAAGAGTCTCGCAACTAGCCAGCAGCGTGGACAAGTAGTGCATTTGCAGCACCTTCCCTTAGAATTGTCTCTCTGCAATCTCGCTGCTACCACACTGAGCCAGCCCTCAGACGACATGGCTTTCTCGACTTGAACAGCGCCTATTCAGCAACCTCCTCCGTCTCGCATCGGCCGCTCCGCAGCGGATTTTCCGGTCTCGTGTACATCTGACACGTTGCAACGCATTGACCGTTCTCCACTCAGGTCAAACTCTATGCTTCGCAGAGCTTATTTGGCTTCAACTTTGAGTTTGCGCATCTTCTAGCTGCTCAGCTTCTTGCTAGGTCGACTTTCCGCTGGCGCCACTTCGTACGCATCCGACCGTCCAGCTTCGAGCACGAGCGAAATCTTCGAGGATCAGACAGTCAGCATTTTCACCACCAGTCCTCTCTATTCACTGTCACTCACCGGCTATTGAGACAATAATGACCCCCAACGACTCAGCGACAAACAGCCTTTATTGCGAAGTCGAGCCTAGCAAGATACCTACAGAATCACCAGCAGCTTCGGGATCATCTTCACGATTGACTAAAATGGACAAAATCTCGACCGCGATAGTATTCCCCTCTTCTTCCCACAGCTCCGTCGATACGTATGATGACGACGCTCGCCATGGCGTCAGCCGATCAAGTGGCTCTTCCTCAATAGCTTCGCCTGCGGTCTCGACACCGAGGGCGACATCGCCAGACCAGGCCTCGGCACTGCATTCTCGCAACAGGACGACAGCATTCGAATGCTCTTCTTGCGACAGCTTGGGAAGTCCTGTCTCTCCTGCTTCGGAATCCACGGTTCCAGTCTGCATGGCTGGCCTCGCTCTTCAGGTGCAATCCGCTGTCTCTCGCAATGTCACTGGGCCCCTAGTTCAGGTACTGACCGACGCGGAAGAAGCATCTGCTCTTCACCAGACAGGAGATGATATGCACAACGCTGATTTGCACGGTGCAGGAGCGAGCGGCTTGAGCTCTAGAACTGAACCTCTGCATCGACAAGGGTCTGGAAGCTCCGACTGTGTCACTGCACTCAGTTCGCCCGACCCGGCGTCACGAGACGTCGCATCCCGCTCGCCACTGTCGGCCATGTTCAGCAGCACAAGCGAGGAGGCCATCGGCACAGCGCTCGGGTCAGCTAGTGCAGTCAATGACCTACAGTCATCTTCGTTGATTACTCCCAAATCCCAAGAGCGTGATAGCGGCAGCAGTGAGGGCAGTGGCACCGATTCTTCTGCTGCTCAAACTGACATCAGTCGCACACCTTCCACTTCGACCACAGGCTCGAGCCACGCAGGCAGTCTCGATACAGCCATCAGCTCCATCCCCTCGGGCACTGAGTTCGAGACGAATTACAAGTCGCACGTCGAGGAGCGTTCGGCAGATACCTTCCGCGTCGAGGTTGGAGAGTACGACTCGAGTGTGCCGCCAAGCCAAGCTTCTCCAGTCTCCTTGATCTCCGAAGGCGACGCTGCTTTTCTGGAATACCCCGGTCTAATCGAAGGAGGCGCAGTAGATAGCATCGCCGAAGCCAAGTTCACGACAGCCAAGATCCGTCGCTACGCCGCTTTGCTCGAACTCGTCGACACTGAGCGCAACTACGCTGATGATCTCGCCACACTGGTTCTGGTCTTTTTTGACAACCTCTGTATGATGCCCTTTTTCAACGACCAGCCTGCTCGCCAGGCCCTCGTGATGAGGAACTCGGAAGATTTGCTGCGCACCCACCAAAAGCTCTCAGCTAAGCTTGAAGGTATACTGATCGATCTCGGCCTTCGAAAGGCGGGTCAGCGCGGATTGATGGACGACAAGAAGACCGAGCTCGAGAAGGCTTTGAGCCCTCAAGCCGACGAGGCGGTCGTTCGCGCTGCCAAGCTCTTCAACCAGATGATGCCCCAGCTCCAGAGCTACAAGGCTTTCTGCTCTCGCCATGGCGAGGCTCTGGCGCTCATTCGCGAAGCTGAGAAGCGGCAAACTGACTGGGACGCATTCGAGAGGCACTGCGCCGACATCCTTAAGCTAACGCGGATGGCACCGAAGGGTGGCTCGCGACCAGCATCTGGCGCCAACACCCCTAGCGTGTGGAGCAACAGCCCCTCGTCCTACTTGACGCCCATGTCGCCCTCGGCCTCTTCGGCGCTTGCTTCCGGTTCCACGTCTACCTTGACAGCCGGAACCAACTCTGGCCCTGGCAGCGCCGCAGCGACACCGAATCTCGGCCTTGGCTCGATGCGTCAGAATTCCTCCCGCCTGCTCTTTCGCGACTTTCTCATCAAGCCTATCCAGCGACTCTGTCTCTACCCACTCGTATTGCAGACACTGCAGAAGCACAGTTCGGCTATGGGTGACTCGGTTGAAGAGCTTGCCCTTGCCATCTCGCTTATGAGGGAGGTGGCTGACCAGGTTGACGAGGCCGGTAAGCGCCGCGAGTCTGAGCTTCGCGCCGATCTCATCTCATCTCGCATCGAGCCAAACCAAGGTGTCTCGCTCGGATTCATCAAGTCGCTCGGAGATTGCCAGCTGTCTGGTACTCTAGATGTCCTGCATCATCACCGGGTGTTGAACCCTCTCGTGGCTCCTTTGCGTTTCAAGTACTTTGGTGTCTTTGTCTATCACAGCTTCTTGCTCATGGTCAAGGTACGCAAGAATTCGACGTACGAATGCCGACACTGGTTCCCGCTCTGGGCAGCGCGCCTTTCCAACGTCGAAGAGGAGAGAAACCTAATTCCTCACTCCTTCCGCCTCTCCGTGAAAGACCACCACTTCGAGCTTGCTGCTTCCAACACCAAGGAGAGACAGCTATGGATCGACATGCTTTCGCTGGCCATCTCCCGCGCTACTTTCTCGCCTCCCGGCACTGAAGCAACATTCCCCTGCAGTCTCTACTTCGGTGACGCTGCCGATGGCGAGTCACTAGAGGCTTCGGAAGCTCAGACGCCTAACGCGAGTCGTCCTTCGGAGTTCCAGGGCTATTTCGATGCAGCCAAGGCCGGCACCGTTGATCCGCTGATGGAGTTCCTTGCTATGCACGCCGCTGGAGCAGCGCAGGCAACCGGCTCGAGCCAAAAGGGGCAACGCATTTCGTCGGGACCTTGGATGCCCACCGAGATTCTGCTGCGACATGCTTCATCCAATTCACGAGCAATAGTGGACCGCGGAATGGTGCTCTCCGACTCGGTCATCTCTGCCCGTATTGCCCGTGACGGAGGAGCCCTTTCGACCTTGTATGCAGCCTCCGGATCTGGCATCGGGTCAGCTGTGGGCTCTTCCCTCGGTTTGAGCCGTCTTGGTGCGAAGGAAACTTCGACTGTAAAGATCCAGCGCCGCAAGAGCTGTGCTGATGTGCTCGAGAATGCTGACGCCATTGAGGACCCAAACAACCTGGTCTTCACCGCCACTTTTGTGCAGCCCAGCTCGCGTTCACGCTCCTCGACGAGGGTGCAGCTGGATGATCGAGAGGGATGGAAGTCATCTCTGCTCAAGAAGGCCAACAGGGTGCGCCCAGCTAGCATCTTTGCGCCGACCGGTCTAAGTATCAATACTGAGCTGGGCAGCCCAACTTGGACGCCGGGCTCGGTTTCCACACCCACTTCGCCTGTCACGGCCAGTCGCGATCTTCCTGTGCACGAGTTTGGCACCTTTGGTGTTGCTGGCTCTGTTCCTTTGAGCCCAATTTCGCGACCCACATCCACCGGACCAGGGCCAACTTTGCACTCGCTCACCTCGTCGCCCATCTCAGGGCCCAACTCAGCAGCCAATTCGACCGTCAATCTGCGAAGTAATGTGCCGTCAATGCCGCCACGATCACGCCCCAGCCTATACGGCATGAAGGATTCTCTGACTATGACTTTCGGAAGGAGAACGCGAACTCGTTCCGCGCAGGAAGGCTTCAGTGACAACCTCATTGCTGACTTTGGCGCTCTCTCAGCGCAGTCTCTGACGGCTCCTTCGCCATTGGCGAGCAACCTGAGCTTGCCACACGGAGAGGTGGTCGACAGCAGCTCGCAAAGACCCTCGATGGAGGATCTGCACGCCCAGCAACAGAAGGCTCGATCCGACGGTCGATCGCGCACCAACTCGATCTCGTCTGTCACCGGCTCCCTGCGTCGTGTGTTTACCACCGCTTCCCTTGCGCCTCTCAACCACAAACGCGCCCAGAGCGATGCTGTCAAGTCGCTCGGCGGCTCTGCGCAGTCCGAAAGGCAGTTGGCACACGGGTTGCCGACGCCGCTGACTGAATCGGCACCTTCCGATGTAATGACTGACATTCCGGAGGGCAACGAGTCTCCACGCAAGACTGGCTTCAATACCTTGCGCAGATCCAGGACGATGCTCAACTACTCGCGGAACTGGTTCCGCGCTTCTGCAGCTGCCAGCGAAGTTCAACGAGTCAACGCCGAGGCAGTCTCTCCTGTGCATGGTTTGCGAAGGCATCCGTCATCGATGACCACAACCACAGCTTCCTCGGCTGACGACTTCGATATCACAAGGGAAGCTCCTAAGCCGCTGCGTACTGGTAGCGCTCCTGTCACTCGCCAGACCCCCAAATACACCGAAGGTTTCAGGAGGGCATCGGACACCCAACTCACCACCATCTCTGAGCTGCACCGTGATACAACAGGTGGCATAGGAATGCGACGAGCATCCAGGGGTTTTAATCCGCTCAGGTTCCTCCAAAATAATCGACTCTCGCCCCTACCCTCGAGAACCGGTGCCTGAGACCATCCATCGCTATCGTAGCGAATCTATACCTAGCATTGTATCGCTCTTTTCAGCACATTTGTATTTCTGCTCAATCATTCTCTAGCCATATAATGGCACTAATTGCATTTCTTGATCCGCTTTGAGCTCATTATTATTGTGTTTTGCGAAATATGACTGCGACGATGAAGTGTGAAATTGTGATGGGCGTAAGAAGCTGCTCGTGATGAATGGAACGGAACAGAGGCGTGATTCATGTCAGCGAAAAACAGTTGGATCAAGACGCTGATCAAGACGCGGAACTCGGCGGCTTCTTACAGTATCTTCTTCTCCACATCATGCGAGTTCATTAAACTTTTCTTGTTTGATCATCAAAGAGTCCTTTCACTCACACACCCAGCAACAAGCATCAAACATCCAGGGAAGCCTAAGCGGTACCAAAGCACGGATTTGACCAGACTCGAATCAGACTTTGGCTACACACTTCCGGCTCGACGAGTAGCGTCAAGCACCGACTTCTTGCACTGTCACTTGGTGTTGCTCGCAAAGAGACCGTCATAATCTGACACACGTTCATCGGCCGGTCGACAGCATGCAGTATCTATGATCGCCAACTGCATCATTTCCATAGTCTGATTGCCCCCAAATTGTACTGCTCAACACGCTCCAGCTCAGGAAGATTGCCCGTCGATCCAGCCGTCCCATCCCAAAGCAAGTCTATCCAAGATGTTTCGACTAGGGGGCTTCAACCGCCGGCCATGGATCACGAACGCAGCCTACACAGGCGCCATAACAATACAAATAGCATGTACAGTCCATCTAATCAACGAGCATGTGTTGGAAGTGCGCAATTCCACCGGAGCCTCTATGCTGCCCACTTTGGCACCGGAAGGCGATTTTCTTCTCCAATTGCGGTTGCCTTTCACTCGCTTCCTTGACTCGATAGCAACCACTTTCGCACGCCTTTCGCCGGTGGAAGATGGATCGAAGCATCCCTACTACAATAGAGGAAGAAAGAATATTGGCGGGGGTGGATTCAGCAAGAGTGACCAGGCGCAGGGGACAGGATTGAAGATAGGGGATCTGGTCGTGGCGTTGAGCCCCTTCGATCCCAGTAGGTCCGTTTGTAAGCGAGTAATTGGCTTGCCAGGGGACACTGTATGCTTGGATCCCAGAATGCGCCCTCTACCCGAGCATGCTTGGCGTGGTCGGAAGGCGCTAGAGCAACCGCAAGCAAAGAGGGGAGTTAACGCTGAGGATGCTGGGGGAGATGAATTAGGAGGGAAGCTGGTAAAGTTTGAGGATCTGCTCGCAAGCCTCGGCGCAACCAAATCTTCAGCCGCAAGTCCATCCTTTGAGAAAAACATTTTGGTTGACGGCGAAGTCGACCTTTTGAAAAGCATGGACACGGACCCTCACCTAACGCCAGACACATCCGAAGCAGACACAATCGCACACAATACAGCAGCAGCATCCGAAATCACCCAACACACCTACATCCGAAGCAAAGGAGACGTGCAATACGTAACGGTACCACTAGGTCACGTCTGGCTAGCAGGGGACAACATGGGCAATTCTACCGACAGCAGACATTACGGACCTGTGCCATTGGGAATGGTAAGGGGCAAAGTTCTGGCTCGGGTCTGGCCTAGTCCACGGTGGTTGACAAACAAATTGACTTTCGTTGATTGAAGATTCACGGTCGTCGGAGATCAATCAAAACCTTCCTAGGGTGTCACGCACATGTGTGTGCCAAGTGTTCGCGGAATGGGTATCTGCAATATGCATGACTCATGAGACGGGTGCGCAGAGAGAGAATTGAAGTTGATAAAGTACAGGGTATATATGAGGGATATGTTACATAACACTGACGATACTTGCATGAACCTAAGATCAATGGTGTGAAAGTGGGCCTTGAGTTAGTGCCATCCGCACCTCTTGCGAAGAGCCACACTCCACTGGTGGCGCTGCCAATCCAAGATGATGGGGACAATATCTTGAAGTCCGAATTGGGGCCAGAACTTGTCGACAAAGTGCATGTGAGTGTTCTCCGTGCATTGCCAGAGCATAAAATCGCTCAATCGAGAGACTCCCGAGGTTCGGACGAGGATGTCTAGTGGTGGAGAGTGTGCCAACTGCATGTGCTCCGAAAGATCTTCTGGGGAAGTATTGTAATCTATGGATTTGAGTATGTGGTCGAGCGAGGCTTGGGTGTCTCCCTCTGCGATTCGTTGTGCTTTCTCCGCTACAGCAGCCTTCTCTATGTCTCTCAGCTTGCGATCAAGACAAGCCCTGGCTGCGCCCGCAATCTCATCCCTACTCGAGTAAGGCATACAGATGTTCAAAATCGCCTTGGAGTTGTCCTTTGTCATACTCTCGACTCTCTCCACAGCCTCTCTGACGTCCTCGGGTAGCAGCTCTTTCCTTCCCACCACCCGAATCCGAACACTGTATCGGGCAATGAGCTCCCCATGACCCGCCAACTCAATCAAACGTGTCTTGGCGATCTCCATCAATGCTTTGACCTCGCTCTCACTTCGGCCGAAGTTGTCGATTGCAAAAGCGTACACTGTGACCGTTGAAAGACCACCAAGATTGAGACAGACCTCAAGAACGGACTTGAGAGTGGCGAAACCGGTCAAGTGACCTTGGGCTACGGTGTGGTGTGACGTTCGAGCCCAACGGCGGTTGCCGTCCATTACGAAGGCTATGTGTCGAGGAATAGGGCCAAGGCTGAGAGTGTGTAGCAGAAGTTGTTGGAGTGACGGGACAGGAAGGAGGGACAGAAGAGAAAGCGGAGACAAGGCTGCTTGTTTCAGAATTTGGGTTTTGGTGGGCATGCTCGAAGTACTGGTTTGTGGTTGTGACTGCGCTCGCGACTTCGCCTCGTGAGTGCTTGGTTTGGACGATCGTGACTGTGCAATGTCGGCGATTCCGACGCTTGGTGCGGAATCTGCCAGCGGCATGACGTGTGTTGAAGAGCACAGTGCTCAATGTCGAGGAATAAATAATGCGAGGTGGAAGGAGTTTGTATCACAAAGTCGGAAAGCGCGATTAGGTCGCAGTTCTTGCCAAAAAGATGAACCGCAACCGAACTCTGATGTTGCAATTTCCCAGAATCTTCCTATTTGCAGACAAAATCGGCATCGGGAGAAGAATGTATGCAGCGAGAATCTGTGAATACAACAAATCTTGTACTGCTTGCCGCCTTCTCTACACTTTAACGCGGTTGGGCCATCACGTTGGCCAGCTTTTCCACCTCACCTTGCTTCGTCACCATCGTCGACGGCGTTCACAGGTCCACGCCCAACTCAGCTCACTGAACAACATCATTCAGCTTCAACAACAGTCAAGGTCGGAATCGATTCATAGCAGCAGCTACACTCGAGTTGGCGTGTCTCAAGATGGATTCAGATCCGTTCGCAGTATGGGATGATCCCACACCAACACCTGCACCAGCATCTTTCATTTCTGCCTCAAAAGATTCCAAGAGCGCTAAAGAAGAAGAAGACGTGCGCCTATCACTAGAATATGAAGACGACGATCCGGGATGGGGTGCTGCGTTAGCGTCAACAAGCAGGGCGAACAGCCCAGAAAAGTCAAGAAAGGCAGCTTCAACCACTGCGCATGTCACCCCAATCGCAGGAACCACGGTTCTGGACGAGACAGAGATGGCTGTTTCGTCATTAAATGAACGGCGTCAAGAATTGCATACACCAGCGTCAGCTCTGGACGAGACTCCTGCAACCGGTGCTGCGAAACAGGCCACAGCCACGGCTGAGAAGACTGTACCAGAGGAGTCATCGACAGAGAGTGATGCGACACTCCAGTTTGCAACGGAAGATGGAGATGATGACGAGGTCACTTTCAAAGATTCGCGAAATGGGCAAATCGGGCAGAATGAGGTCAGTCTCACACCAGAGCTTACAGAAGAGGCTGTTATCACCGCCCCGACAGAAGAAGATGACGGCTTTGATGACTTTGGCGAGCCGTCCGGAGCGGCCAGTGCTGGAGCAGATCATGATGACTTCGGCGACTTTGATAACTTCGAGACGGGTGACGCGCAGGACGATGACGACTTCGACGACGGCGGGTTTGACGAGCCAGCCGCAGTGACAGAACAGAGATCAGCAGCACCGCTAACGGCGACACCAGTACCAACACGATCTTGGGCTCCACTTGATGTCACACCAAGGTCAAATCGGCTCCAACTCGCAGACTCGGTCAACGCGTTGCTCCCACTCTCAGTCGCGGCAGAGAAGGAGCTTCTAAACGTACCACTGCGTCAGGTGGAAGGCCTTTCGCAAGTGCTGGTGAGCGGAGAGTCGCGTCAGCTGTTGGCGGATCTTTCCACGTTCCCCTCGGTAAGACCTATTGATTGGGTACGCAGCAAGACCCGTCGTGACTACCTCATCTCGATGGGTGTACCTGTCAATCTTGACGAGATTCACTCAAGCTTTGCTACGGGATCGGCTGGCTCGAGGCAATTGCCGCCGCTGCAGCTCAAGTATGATTCATCCGCCCAACGTACATCTGGGTCGCTTGATGTAAACGGCAGCAGTCTCCAAAGGAGCTCGAGTCTCAATGTTGCTGGGACATGTTCGGGACAAACAGCGGCAGCGCAACGATCAGCATCGACCTCAAACAGCCCGAGAAACGGAAGTCAAAGTCCGGCACTTGGCTCAAGTGCGAATCGCGAGCGAATCGCTGAACGCCGCATGCAAGAGCTCGGTCTAGGACCCGCACCTCAAGTGGACCTACGACGAGCCGAAGAACTTGTCAACAAGACAGAGGACCAACTAACTCTACTTTCTCTGCCTGCACTCAAGTCGATATTGAGAGAGTTCAACACGCTAACGACGTCTACGTCGAGTTTGCTGACGCACCACCTGACGCTAAGGGAGAGCTATCAAGCGGACTCGGAGATGTATAATTCGATGATCAAGGATCTTGTCACAGGCGCAGCGAGCAGATTCAGCGGTAGCGGTGGTGGAAGCAACTCGGTGGCTGGTGGGAGGGGGGATAGCAGAAGATCGACGACGATGGGTACGAGTGTATCGAGCTCGGGAAAAGCGAGGGTGAGTAGCTTACCAGCAGGGTCGGCAGCCATGAGCGGGGCAAGGTCGATGAGTCCGTCGTTGAGAGGTGGAGCTGGGTCGAGTCCGAGACGGTGATTCGATCAACTTGCTTCACAGATGTAGATGCTCAGCATGCAACCATCCACTATGCCAATTAGTGAAGTCTTTGCTCAGCCTTCATCCTCTGCCTACTGTGAGACGACGCATTCACAATGTGATAGGAGGATATGTGACCTGGGAAAAGTGACTCACACTGAGTCATGTGGTTTGGCCGGTCCCGATGCGGGTTCAAGCCAATCACCGATCCTGCATGCATGTACAATAATTTTACATCTTGTGATTGACCTTGCCGAGTGGTCGCGCTGCAACTGAAAAGCTCAAAATGAGTGCCCCACGTAAAGCTTTTTGCATCGTGCGCGGAGCACTTGGAGAGCGTCGAAGGGCAGGAATTTCAGTAGCGACAATCAGCGCTCCCAAGATTTTTGAAATGCTCGACACGACACGTTGGACGGACGGACGGACGGAAGGACACAGCGCGCTCTGTTGGTTGACGCGACTAGGTCGCTGTCACGTGGCATCATTATAGAGTATCTGTATTATAAGTATTTTTGTCGTGTTGATGTGGATGAAACGTTGTTTCGGTGGTGATAGTAGTAGTGTTGTTGTTTGGTTTGAATTTGAGCAAGCCCTTTACAGCAGACGTGGACAGTAACATGCATTCGAAACAGAGCGGAGATGGCACATCACTATTTTTGTAAATTACATTTTCTGCTTCAACTCCAGAGCAGCCTTGAAGGATTAGCATTGCATAGTTTAGGCAGTCCCGCATATATTTGCCAGTTTCAGTTGCGAATCGCGGGGCAACTCTTGAGGTGCCCACAGCTGATTTGCCAGGGTGGCACAGCACAATAACAATGTCAGCCGTGTCGATGTGCTGTCACCGCCAAAAAATAAAATAAAACAAGAAAGTAACAACGGGGGTCGCCTCTTATTGGATCGTCAACACATTCATCGGCTCGGGTGCAACTCTGGAAACCCACAAAGCTGCTAAGCTGATCAACAAGCGAACAATCCTCGCTGTCCACTGCTGGTGACTAGAACGCCTGGTCTATGTCTATTTCCGACACGCTCACCAAACCGATCAGAGGGCGGCCCGTACTTTATCAATCAAAGGCTTAACTTAGGTGGGGTTTGAGCATGCCCACGAGGCATCTCTTGCTTATTGGAAAGCGGGCGAAAGGAAGAGAGAAAGATAGGTATTCCCTCCGTCCGTAGCCTCCGATGGTCTAGTGCGGCTTTGTTCACACTCCGACGTGTTCTTTGTTCCTCTATTCCGATGTGCCAACTGCCGAAAAGTGGCTGTCTAGTCGTAAAGCTTTCGTCGGAGAAGTAATGCGGTCCGAGTGATGGTTTAAAATCCAATCTTGTGGCATTCAACCTTGGCTATCATCCTAGACTACCGTCGCGAGGTCTCATGAGAACCACTTTATGAGCAGCATCTCACCAATCTGAGTCTCAAAATTATAGCATCAACCACTGTATCACGCGCTGCACTTCTACCTTCTTCCTGAGATCCTCCAAGTCACAAAGGTTCCGCTAGATTGTGCTGTACAGTAATCTACAGTGTGATGTCAATCAACGGCTCGCTCGTCCTAATTCAAGATCAGTTTTTGACTTGCATAACAGATGCCTGCTGTCTACCTCGCTTCTAACATCCAGACAATCCCCGGCTCTTCGCGTATCAAAGAGTTCCTCTCCCCCCTTTGTTTTGCAGGCTGATCCTCTATTGTCCACCCAATCTGCGCCCGCAATCGGCTTCGTCAGGTTGAATCTGCAGGCCCCCGCAACTTGGCTCCAACCCTGCCCTGCCTCTCTTCACTTTGGATTTCTCTGACCACCTTTCGAATCGTCCTCCCTCCCATCACTACCACCATCTTTGTCCTCCGAAGTTCCCTTTACGAACCTTCACTACCGCCCTTCTCCCTATCTCGGCACTCCCTATATACCCAACAATATCCCTTACAGATCTTTTCTCCTGAACCACACGCGCAGGGCAAGCTCTCACCAAACGGCTGCAACTTGACCTTTTTCTCGACCCAAACTGACTTTCACATCCTCTCGAGGTGAGGTAGATACCCTGTTCTCAAATCTCGGGTCATGCCTACTGCAACCAAGCGCAGAGAGGCCTCTGTGCGCAATTTCAAGCGCAGACCTTCGGCGACCGCTCGCTCGGAGTCAGGTTACTCACGTCGATCCTCCGTGGGTTCCTTCAAGACTGCAAACGGTGCTTCCTCTGACTATGCTCCTGGAGGCATCTCCGCGTCAGAGCAATACGAAAATGAAGACGAGGCTGATCCCGAGTACGGCCACGACGCTACCATGATTCGTTCGACCAGCAAACGAAGTCTCGCCTCGGACGAAGATGGTGAAACCGAGACCGTTTCTCGTCAAGATGGCTCACCAAACGGTTTCGTCGCGGCGGAAGGAGAGCACGACGATCAAGCGTCAAGCAATGCTTCAGAGGAATCCCTCGCCATTTTTCATGCAAAACCTTCCAGCGATACCAGCACCGTCCACAAATCCCCTCCTACGTCTCAAGATGATGCTGCATCGCATGATGCCACCGTTAGGGACCAGCGCAGTCCATTGCAGAACTACAACTCCAAATTCAAGCCGGCACGTCATGAGCTTCTCATACCCGACACTGCTCTCGCAAGCAAAGGCCGTGCTGATCGCAAGGGCGTCCGCGCCTCGCACGCTAGCCACTTGACCCTTCCTTACCAGCCCTCCGAAGCAGGTGACTACCTCGAATCCTCCAGGCGTCTGAGCAAGATGACCATGTCCAGTTATGATCCTCGCAGCAGGGCACCTTCTCGTGCAGCCAGCTTCATGGACGATATCCTTGACATGGAGATGCGCGATGCACGACACCGCTCCGTGTCGGAACGAGGCGGTACCAGGTCCAGTCGTCTTCTGGCTCCCGCTTCAGTCCGTGACTTTGGAGGATCTGTCAGCGACTCATATCAACCGCAGCGAGGAACTGGCTCGCGCTACGCGTCGAGCTACATCGAGCCCAGCTCTCTCAGATCCCCCTCCAAACAGGACACACGCAGGTTGCACGCAGCGGGGATCCACCATCGCGATTCTGATCGCCTCAGCATCAACTCTCGCGGCACCGCTCGCAAGCCAGCATCTGTCACGTCCAAGACTCTTGACGCAGACACCCAGGTCTTTCCAGGGACACGTATTCGCAAGTACATCGAGCCGCAGCTCAATGAGGCCATGCGTCGTGTTATGAAGCAATTCTCGGGTCACAGTATGCAGGATCATAGATGTAACGGCTACCCTATCGCGGTGTTCGTTGGCGCAACTGCTATTGACACTGGCAGCATCATCCAGCCTCATGTTTCGGGATCTATCTCGCTGTACTTTGGACCTGGTCATCCTAAGAATATGGCTTCGCTTCTGCCGGAAGAGGACAGGACACCAAGCCACATCCCTAATCCAAAAGCCCCCACTCCAGCCTCTCTCTCCCGCCGTGCTGAACTGCGTTCTGCCATCACTGCACTTCACACCATCTACGAGCTCTACCGCGGCCGCGCGTGTGCCCATGTCTGCATCGACTCGGCGTACGTAGCAAAGGCGTGGGGTACCTGGATCCCAACTTGGGAGCTCAAAGGCTGGCCTGGCGAGGACGATGAACAAGAAGGTGACCGCGAACGCTGGGAAGAAGAATACTATGAGCGCCGCCGTACCCAGCGTAGGGCGTACGATAGACATGGCACGCGGTACATGCATCTTCCTGATCGACGTGACCGTGACCGCAGCAGGGATGGCTATGCAAGTGACGGCGGACGTTACAGATCGCGCGACTCGCGAGCTCAACCTCGTAGCAGGTACAACGATCGCGATGATTGGCTTTCTAGCGACCCTTATGCTGACCGTAGCAGGCGTCGTGGTGACCGCGGCCCTCCTCCGCAGTCTCCTCGTCGACGAGGTAACCGCAGAGACTACGACTACTCCTCGGAAGAAGACGATTACAACTCTCGTCGCGGTGGTCGACGCAGATACGATGACGAGTACGGCAGTCCGTACTCACCCGATCGCGCCCCTCCTCGTCGTCGCCCAATGCGTCGTGCACCTGGCCGTCGTCTTGTTGATGAGGATCTTCTCCGCGAGCTCGCTGACATTCGTTATGAATTTGCACGAGTCGAGCGCGATCGCCAAGGAAGTGCCCACCTCTACCTGATCGACCGGAGCAACAACCCCGCCGACCGCATGGCTCGCGCAGTTGCAAAGTCTGAAGGAAGCCTGCTTCACCTGGCGGATGAATTCGACACACAGTCCGAGATCGGGTTACACGTGGATGAAGCGCCGTTGTCCGACGATGATAATCCCCTCGGTGAGGAAGACGACGATTGGTTGGAGACGCGCAGTCGCTTCTCGACTCGTTCGAAGAGCACCAAGGGCGGTGCCCGAGTGAGCAGTAGGAACAGCAGGAGGGAGAATATCATTTCGAACGCTACGGGTAGGTTGAGGACCAGCGCTTCGCTGCCATCGGGTCATCTGAGGGGCGGACCGAGGAGGCAATTGGATACATTCGCTGAGGAAGATGAAGACGACCTTGCTGAAGACGCTAAATCTGTTCGCTCTGTTAGAAGTCAGCGTTCCGAGCGCTCGCGCAAGTCGACCCGAGCCGAGAGGGAGAGAGACGACTATCTCGCCAGGCAGGACAAGTTCGGGGCGGCGGAAGCAGCTGCGATCCGACGCTCCACCCAACGCTCGGCATCGCGTGCCAGCCACCTCTCCCCACCTGCCCCTCGATCCGAAGCAGGTGGTGCTCGGCGCTCCTTGGATTCGCGCAGGAACCTATTCTCGCCTGAGCCTGCGTCTAAACGTGGCTCGATGGACTCCAGGAGGCGGATGAGCAATGTTCGTTCCCAAACCGATATTCGTTCACAGAACGGTCGAAGCGGGACTGCGAAAAGCGCGCTTGCGTCGGCTGCTGTGATTAACGGGGAGGACCTGGAAGAGGAGGAGAGTTTCAGACCGCGAAGCTCCTTGCAGATGCACCAGGGCTCCCCCGGTGGATCCAGGCATCCTAGGACTCGAATGATGTCTGCAGAAAATGACTATCCCGAAATGGAAGACTTGGTTCCGCCCGTGCGGATGTGGGACAACGGGTCGGTGTATTCGAGGAACAGCATCGACAGCCGCCGCGGCCCAGCCTCTCCTCGAAAGGGTTTCTTCGGTGGCACATCCGAGCGGCAACCGCCACAATCTCCCTCAGGATCAGAAAGAAAGGGTTTTGGGTTGTTCTCAAACCGATCCACGCCCTCTCTTCATCGCGCCCCCGCACCAGAAGATCCGGACTACGAATGGTCTAAAAGCTCCAGAAAAAGTACGAGCAAGGGAAGGAGCGCGAGGCAGCAGCGTGAGTGGCATTCTACAACCCCCAAGGATTACAACAACGGCGCAGAGAGGAGTCAGTGGGAGCCAGAGGAAGGTGCGAAAAAGTCCGGCTTTTTGAGTCGAATGTTTGGTCGCAAAAAGTGAGCGTCTCAGCTTCAAAGAATGATCATGTTCAGGTTGCACAGAACGGTTTGTTCGGGACGAAACGAAGTGTACGTTGAATTTTTGTACTATTGCATGCGATGGTAACGTTATCTTGTGCCCGTCTCGAGAGCCTTTTGTGAAGTTGTGATGACTATGCTAGCCGGCGATGCCGACAGTGAAAATGCGAAAGTCGTCTGCGCCACGCCAATCGAACGCCACAACACCAGCATCGCCGGCCAAGTCTGGAAACAGAGCGTGTGCTGCCGAGATTGGCTCTTCCTCCCCTTGGCCGCGCTGTCCCTGACGTTGTGGGAACGGCAAGACGAGAGACTGCGAACCGCAGCTGTGGGGGTCGAGGTCGATGGGATGGAGTGTGAGCAGTGGCGCACAGAGATACTCTAACTCCTGATTGATCGCGCTGGGTGCAGTCATGCTGCGCTCGTTGGGCGTAGCGATAGAAGGATAGGCAAAAGATTGTTCTTCGGTCATGGCACGCCAACCATCACCCACGCTGGTTGAGTCATCGCCGACCTCACCCGATGCAATAGGTCGGATTTGTGTGGAAGATTGCAGGCCGGCAGCAGTGCCGTTCGCGCGGCTGTAGTCTCTACCCTGTGCGAGGGGAATAAGCTCGAGCTCGCTGTCCAGAGACAGATCAAAGTCTACGGTCACTGGGACCCTAATTGAGGCTTTGCGAGATTCGATTCGACTGGGTAGGAACGCGACGCAGGTCACACCGACGTGTAAAATGAGTCTGCTGTTCCTGCGACGAGCATTGGACTGAGCTGATCGGATGTCTTCAAACGAGTTTGGTGGGTCAGAAGATGTCAAGGTGGTACTCGACTGCTTCAGTTGACTCGAAGGCGTATTGCCCCTGAAACTTGACCGCTCGACACCCAAGACTCTTGCCCACCCGGACACAGCATTCGGTGTATCAGACCATTGCATCACTGCCAGCGGTGCGGCTTGAGCCAGATCGGCGGCTAGCGGAAGCTGCATGACGTGAGTGAATGCGCCTCTAGATGCGAAGGCTAATCTGGCTGACACAAGCTCTGCGGGCGGAAGTGAAAAAGAGCGATGTGGTGTCTTCAGATGGGCTGAAGAGCTCTGAGACGGTACTGCCCCACCTGGCTGGAAGTGTTTGTGAGGAAGAGGCCCAGGATCGGTCAGCTGATATTTCGCAGCCCGCTCTCGCTTATCGACCAAGCCAATGTCATCGCTGCTGTCACTGCTGCTGTCGGCCTGAAGCTCATCGTGGAATTGCGAGATTTGCTGGGGCAAGTGCAGCCTTGACATGCGTCGGTCAAAAGAAGCGTTCTGATTGGCGGGAACTCTAGGAAGGTCCTTGTCCACATCGATGAGCGATGAGCTAGGTGTTGAGGAGACAGATTTTACTATCGACAGACCCATCGGCGATAGGCTCACGCCATCGCGACGCTGTGGCCACTTGTTCGGAAATGCTCCTTTACGTTCTATCGCCTGGTCAGACCACTGCCTGATGAAAATGCGTGCTTCAACATTCGAAAAGCCGACCCAATTATGCTTGTTCGACCTCTTGTCGAGGGTTGAGTCTCTGATTCTTTGTTCCATCGAGCCTGGACGGGAATGACCAGAGCCGCTTGGCATCTGGCCGTCTGTCCACAGAGCACCGTCGCCGACCGTGCTCAAAGGTCGGGAGCGTTCAAATCTGGCTTGATGCTCGACTGTACCGGTCAGAGGATTGGGCTGAAGCGACAGTTGTGTTGTCGATCCGCTTTCGTGCCCATCAGCAGCGGCGACCAAAATCTGAGAGAGGGGCTTGAGGTCCATTTCGCGGACGTGCGAGTCTCGAAGACGGACGAGCACTGCACGACGGCCGAAACTTAGCAGCAAGCAGAGGTCCGCTTTTTGCCAAGAGGCTGGAGCAGCCGTGGTGCGGGACGAGTTGATGGGGCTTGAACCTCCACTTTCGCGAATAGAACCGCTGGCATGGTCGCGATCGCGGTGAGAGCCTTTCTTTAATGTCGACAGGGGACCCTCAGCGGAAGCAACCCTCAATTTTGTCGGACCTGTGTTTGCTGGTCCAGGGCCCAGGCCGGTGAACGGATGTAGCTCGTCAGAAACTGCGGCTGGGGCGAAAGCGACGGCCTTTATTGGGAATGGTGCATAGAGCTCCTTGACGAAGGACCAAGCCCTCGATGATTCGGACCTTGGCATAGAAGCCTCGTAGACCATGACACTGCGAGCATAGGCGATGGCAAGATACCATGTGCCGGATCCTTTAGTGTCAGCGCCTGCCTGGTGGATAGAAAAGAACAAGACGCCTTTGGAAGCACTTTGTGCGCCCGCTTCCCGGTCCTTTCCTTTGCCGCCAGCTTGTCTGCCTGCTGAAAAGGACTGGATGAGATCGTCCGCAAAAAGCGAAGTGAACGACGCGTTGTGACCGTAGGATTGGGCGGTCGCATGAGACGGTGGCTGGATAGGCACGGAGCTGGACGCTAAGGACAATGCTGCGGCATGTGCCGGATCTTGCTGGCGTTTTGATGACGGAGGTGAAGTCTGAGGAGGTATGGATCCATCAGGATCATGCTGAGGTAGACGCGGTGGTGCTCTGCTTCCCAAGGATGTCTTTGGAGGACTTGACGCAGCTCTCGAAGAGAAAATTGGTAATGATTGCTGAGAGTGGGATGCTGACATTGTAGTAGCATTAGCTCTGGGTAGAGGGTTGATCGTTGCCGAAAAAGAGGCGCTCGAAGCGCTTCGTTCATGTGTGCCGGACTTTGCTTCAGCCCAGGTTTTGGGTTTAGAGAAAGTCTTCTTGAGGATGCTGCCAAGTCCAGCTCTTTTGTCTCCGAAGCTGCTGGATGGTTCTGCTAGATTGATGGGAACCTGCGCATCTTGTCTATCAAGGGCGTAGCTTAGTAGCTCTCGGATGGCTTGCAGGTGCCACATTCTGACGACACCTGTGCCGCCGGGTGGTACAGCACGACCTGGACCGCCTCCAGCTGTAGATCCAAAGTTGGCAGCCGCAACGCCATCGTTGAGGTCGGGAACGGTTTGGCTTTGGTGGCTCGAGCTAGAAGAACTGGATGCGAATGCCGCGGAAGACACGACACTCTCCAGAACGGAGCCAGCATGAGCACTGAGTTGCATCAGGGAGGAAGTTAGAAAGCCATCGCGAGCGGAGGAGGGGCAAGTGAGGGCCAGAAATACACCCGAACTTGGCGTGCTGTCGGATTTATGCGTCCGACTGCTTGTGGCGGCGCTATCTTGCTTGGATGCTAAGACGCACATCTGATATACGGCTAAGCCAGACCATATTGGAACGCAGCGTATGTTGTCGTTCCACTGTCCTGGCGATGATGAAGGGCTGGATGCTGAAGGGTGCGTCTGACTGGGGCCAGACGGATTTTGAGGATGCCGAAACTGAATGGCGAAAAGGCCCTGCGCAGTACCGACGAGAAGCACTTGCCTTGTCTGAGACTTTTCAACCATGTTATGGCGAGCTGGCGCAACGAGTTCTACGAGGATGCTGCACAACGGTTGAGCAGGAAGATGTGGTATGAAGCGGGAACCGAAGTGATGTAAATGCAGTGGTGGCAGTGAGGAAGTATTGGATGTGGATGCTTGCGCGTGAGCCTCTGAGGTATCATTATCGTCATTGATGGCATCGGGACCGTTAACCCAAGTGCCCCAGCTCTTCTTTCTGTTGGGTACGTGTGCTCCACTGTGCGGGGCATCTTGTTGTGCTAAGGCATGCTGTTCGAGCCGAGCATAATGACGCTCTAGGGCGCGCTTCTCAAGCCAGGTACCCCATCGTGGAAAGCGTGAGCCAAACGAGCGAGGCGGCAGTTCGGAGGGAGGCAAGGTCGAATTTGCGGGCTGGATGGGTTCTGGGAAGGCGTGGTGGCTCTGATCAAAGTACGAGCCTGTGCCAAGATTGGAGCTCTGCAATGCTGGAGGTGTTGGTGGAAACTGATGCGAGTCGTACTTGGGCGGAAGATCGTTTGATGGGCTGGCAACCGTTGGGTCTGCGATCCATGGAGAGGCGGCTGGAATACTGTTCCGAGTTGAGGTGTCGGGAGGCAGCATGATGCCGTGTTGGTGGGGTGAGGTCGCTTGACCTTGTCCATCAAGGCGCGTTTGTTGAGGTCGAGTGCCAGAAGGCTGAGCGGTATGCTGTGCTGGCGTCGCGAAGAGCCTGTGATTTTCCATGATCGATTATGGATCCCATCGGAGGCTATACGATTCCAAGACCATTGTGATTCAGGAGAGCAAGATGATCGCTTGCCAAGAGTGTCAGGTGAGCGCAGGCAGTCGGATCACAGTCGGATCAACGTCGAAGTGATAGACGGTGCAAGATAGTAGCAAAAGAGTCAAGTCAAGGAATTCGAGGGGAAAGTTTTGTGTAAGTCTAGAGTTGAGTGACAAATTGGATCCACAATCAAATCACAAGATCGTGCACCGTGCGTTGTCGGGTGTTCCGGTGGGCTGCACCAAATTTCTCGACGATGCATCAACTTTAATTGCAGCTCCTGTCAAGGTCGCAAAGAGCCGTTTAAAATACAGTACATCTCGCCTCCTCCTCCACTCTGTGCTTGCGGCCGACCGACCGCTGGTCACTACCTCGTAATTCTCTTTCAATTCCTTGCACACTGCACTGCCTCTTTGTACTTGCAACAAATGCAGCAGAATGAGCACCATCGCAAAAGCCTGTTGGACTCGTCCTCTCTCTTGACCTGTACCGAAGTTGTCGGTCTGTGAAAGTTGGGCGCGTCCGGGTAGGCTCGCTCCTGGGCTCATTATCATCCAGCATTGTAAGCACGGACCGAGGCGGGTACTGTGGGCGTGAAGCTTGCTGTGGCAGTGATGAAGTAGGGTACAAGTACATTGACATAGGCACGATGATCGGTGGGATTGACATACTCGGATGTGCCTTGTAGGCTCGAGTTTGTGGTACAAGAATTAAAAATTGAGCCGCATGTGCAAAGCATCCTCGCCGTCGGCATAGTAACCTTTCTCTACACCGTGCACCTCGAAGCCGAGCGTGTCACGGTACAAGCCAATAGCAGCACGGTTGGTCTGTCGAACGTGAAGCGATACAAACTTGGCAGCAAACACATCTCGCATGGCGTCCTCTGATTAGATGCAAGTCAAGACGATGTTGAGAAAAGGTCAGCCAACTATTCGCAACAGAGTCTGGGCGCGATCGGTGGAGAAAAAGCAGACGGTGAGAACGTAGACACTTACGACTCTGCTTCATGAGCTTGTTGGCCAGTCCGAGGCGACGGTACGACCGGAGCACACTGATACTCGTGACGTGTCCGTGAGGAATGCCATCTGCCGGCTCCTCCTCCATCTTGCCGAGAATGTAACCGACAATCCTTCCCTTTTCATCCTCGGCGACGTACGAGAGCTGCGGCCAGGTCAATGCATGGTAGAGATAGTATCTTAATGTGTAATTTTCTGGAAGGTTGTGCAGGTTGCAGTTCTGCATGCCCAGCAGGTCATCAATCTGAAGCAAGTAAGCACCATACGCATCAGAAGCTTGGGTCAGTACGTCACAGCTCCCTTGCACCGGCACAAAAAAATGAAGAGCTGTATTCAGTATACTCACTGTCGCTTCTCTGATGTTCATGGTGAAAGCAGCGACCTTGCTCGCGGGACAATATCAAGCGGTGGACGGTTGAAAAAAGAGGGAACAGTAGAAAGCTGCAAGCTGTTTGAATGATGCAGTGCTTCTCTCTAGACTCCTCGCTCGCGTCACGTGCATCTGCAGTGAGAACCCGATTCCAGTGTCTGAGACAAGAAAATCGACCGATTGATCCAATGAAGATCCCACCGTGTTGTTCACACCTTGATCTAGTCAAGATACAGTAACGTTAATTTACAGTACAGTGGGTGCAGGCTCCAGTACATTAGGAACTTGACATAAAGCTGCAGCCCCTTTCATGAAAAGTAGGAGCTGTTGCTCTGAATGGAAGGTTGCGCTTCCTGTGGGGGACGGTGATATCTGCCGTAGAAGGATGCGGACACAAGTAAAAGTGCAGATGGTACCTGGACAAGCAGAAGTGAGCTTCCAACACCACTTAACTTGTTGTTACACATTCATTTCTCTCTTGTCGTGTGTCTTGGATCATATGCTCTGTGTGAGATGTAACAAGCAAGCTACTTTAGTTGTCGGTCGCTTCAATCCGTCACTCGAAATGCACTCTCGAAATGCACTCTCTCGTTCCCAAAATCATGCGCGTCCAATTTCCCGCAATGTGATAATGGTAAAGTAATTTACAGAGCAGACTAGTCTCTGCTTTTTCGCTTCGCTTTCCGTACAGCCTCCGCAACACTGTGTCTGACTGGCTACCCACTCTACCCTAAATGCCCCCTTTTGGGCCTGAACTATTGTGTGTCACATACAGGCATCACACCCCTAACATGACTTGAAATTTTGATGTCCTGTGCAAGCACACAGCTGTGTTCATCCCAGCCCACACACCGCACCCACGACATCCTCCACGCTTCACGCCAGCCAGGTCCAATTTTGCAAATTTCAATAATCACACTGCAGTGTCCACTCACCCACCAATTGTCCTTCTAAGTACGTATTCCTGCGTCACGCTCTCAACACCCGAGCCTTGTCTCGGTTTCTCGGTCCTCAACCACCATCCTCTACACTACGTCGGTAGAATAGAGCTGCGCGCGACACAGTTCTCTGTTCCTTCATCTGTCATTTGATCCAAGTTCATCCCTTCGCACCACATCCGAATTTTCGCATCCCTGGCATTCTACCCGCAGTGCACCGTACGTCGATCCAATAGAGACTTGTCAGACTTCCCACTTGCTTCGCTCCAGCTCGATCTCGTCGGAACACAACTACGCGCCCTTCTCAAAAGCTTTCTCTGAGACGAATGTTTCGCAGACACGACAAGGACAACTCCAAAGGAAGCAAGAAAGATTCCAAAGGATCAGAATCGATGACCGACTCGACAAAGAGTGGCCGTCCGGGCAACCTCGACGCTTCCCAGCAGGAGGCGCTCGATCAATTCCGCACCATCATTCAACAAAAGGGCATCTTCAACCCAGAACGTCACGACGATGCCTGTCTATGCCGTTTCCTCCGTGCTCGAAAATGGGACTTGTCTGCCACAGAGGCCATGTTCACCGAGGCTGAAAAGTGGAGGACCGAGTTCAATGTCGAGGAGCTCTACCACTCGTTCGAGTACCCCGAGAAGGAGAAGGTTGACCAGTACTACCCTCAATACTATCACAAGACCGACAAGGACGGTCGCCCAATCTATATCGAACAGCTCGGCAAGCTTGACCTGAAGGCCCTCTACCAAGTGTACGTTTTCTCTCTCGTCAACTGATTCTTTGCACGGTGCCGCGAATCACAGCCTCTCTGCTCAATTCCCCTCTTTGCTGACATTCCTCGTGTTCAACCTGGCTCTTAACTAACAGGACCACCCCAGAACGCCAGATCCAGAAGCTTGTTGTGGAGTACGAAAAATTCCAGCGTGAGCGTCTTCCCGTCTGCTCTGCCCACAAGGGCAAGCTCGTCGAGACCTCGTGCACCATCATGGATCTCAAGAACGTCGGTGTATCTCAATTTTGGAAGGTGTCGACATACGTTCAGCAGGCCTCTAACATCGGACAGCATTATTATCCCGAAACTATGGGCAAATTTTACATCATCAACTCACCTTACATCTTCACCACCGTCTGGTCCGTCATCAAGGGCTGGCTTGACCCCGTTACTGTCGAGAAGATCAAAATTCTAGGTCACAAGTACCAGGACGAGCTCCTCCAGCAGATCCCTGCCGAGAACCTGCCCGTCAGCCTTGGTGGCAAGTGCGACTGTGCAGGTGGCTGCTCTCTCTCAGACGCAGGCCCATGGAACACTGAAGAGGGTCGCCAGATCATCGAGAAAGTCAGAGCCGAGGGCAAGCAGAAGAGGGAGCAGCACGAGCGAGACGGCTCCACAACTGCTCTGGCTGCTGCTGTTCCTGCGGAGAACGGCTCGGCGCCTGCTGCTTAGAAGTAATGACGCCAAAGAAGCTTCTCCTTTATGGTGCACACACGCGAGGCAGCTGGTCATTTCGGTGCCAGACCACAATTGTAAAAAAATCTTCTAGTTCCCGTCACCCACCACATATTTCGTCAATAGATTCATGGCCAACGCCCGAGCATCCTTCGAGCTGTGATGCCCATCTGTGTGTGAATCTCGTGCTGTCGCTTGATTATTGGTACGTGCATCCCAATAAGACAATTACGGCCATTCTCCGCAATCGAGACTTGAATCGCCGTGTCTATCACTCTCTGTCAGCGTCTTGAAATTTGGAGCTAATATTTGACAATGAAGGTAATATTTTACTGTGAGGGCTTATATATGGCTTCAAAAATGTATATATGGCTTCAAAAATGTGTCGCTCGCAACATGACTCCATAGCTCAGTTGGTTAGAGCGTAGCACTGTTAATGCTGAGGTCGGCGGTTCGAGCCCGCCTGGGGTCGTTTTTTTTTGTTGTCTTGCGATGGGGCGCGATCCCGAAATCGAACGCTTTTCTCTCTCTATGATTGACCCAGAGCTCACATTGCCCATGCAATAGCTCTTTGCCCTCATCGCTTTAGGTGGGGAATTTTCGGCCTCGCATGGAGGCGTCATTTATGGTGGTGTGAATTTCCCTCTCTCGAAAGTGGAGTGAGCGCAGTCTGCCTAGGGAAACTCTGAGACTCGATAGTTGCAGAGATGGCAGGTGCTCCGGGGATCAGAGACGGACGACACAGGCTGCTGAATCGGAGGTCGACTTTCTGGAGACGATATTACATAATGTTCATTAAAATGCAGAATTTTGGGCTATGTCTTAACGGAGGCGCCTGCGTCAGCGCTTGAACAAGCAGAGGAAGTCGACGGTGCACCATCGCCCGCGCTCGATGGGCTGGAACGGTGCTCAAACGGACTGAGGATGGGCGAGGCATCCGAGTCGGAGCGATTGCCATGTTCAGAAGGTGAACGTATGCCAAGGATCGGCTGTACCTGTCCACCACTGCTCTGTAGCCTTTGAAGTGGGCTGTCCTTTGCGCCTAACAGATGCGAGTTGATGACCGACGACTTAGGTTCGAGTCGGGGTTGACTGTGCACCTTTGCTTGCGATGACTGTGATGTCGCCACTGTGGAACCCGACAACTCGACATCCGCTGGAGGCTCCAATGGACTGTTTGGAGCCACGGGGCTGTTTCGCGAAGATGTCAAAAGGCTGGGCACCTCGCTATTGCGTGCAGATAATGGGCCTTGCATGAGGTACCTCTGCCTGTCTTGGTGAGCTAACTGGGGGCGTTGAGAGTTGCGAGAGCGGCGGCCATGACCCGGCTGCTCTGTCCAAACGAGGCCGCTCGTGAAGTCTTCGGGTGTGCCGATGCCGCTGCTGTTGCTAAAAGCGAGCGTCTTTTGGTCCGTAGCCATTGCCGAGCTTCCGCCAAATCCAAGCGGCTGCGGTGGAATGATCTGGATCGATTCTCTGTAAAGTGGCGAGTGTGGTAGATACGACTCACGTCGGCTGGAGTTGGACGTATAGGAGAGCTGTGAGGCCGACGGTGACTTCAAGTAGGATCTTTTGAGCGTCATTGTGGACGACGAGCTAGAAATGGTGGAAGCACCTCGGTAGTGAGGGTCGTAGACGTCCGAAGGTGACGAAAGCATTATCGAATCGAGACCTTGGATGGATGGAGAAGGTATTTCGCTGGTGCATGTCGATGTGAGACCGTCGTGCTGTTGCCAGTTTGAATTTGAAGCTGCGAGGTGATCTGGTGAACTGCTTGTCCGATTGATTGAACGCATCGTCGGGCTTTGCGACAAAGCTGACACGACAACTCCACCATGGTAAGCTGTAGGTGGTTGACTGATAGGAGGTAGCTGTTCTGGTCGATGCATGCAGTTCCAGATCTTGCGATATGTCTTGTATGCAACAAACATGAGAGCCACGCCTCCAAAGATGGAGGCGACCGCGATGGCGGCTGTGTTTGGTTGCGACATGCTGGTTTCTCTGACGAGACTTTTCGTTGACGGGGAGTCAATGTTTTCTGGACGGTCACGCTTCTGTCTGTTCGAGGGACTCGATCACGTTGATTTCGACATTCTTATGCTGAGATGATGATCCCTTTGATGATGCTAAGAATTTGGTACTCGTTGTGTCATCGGCACCTTCCCAAGTATCACGGTCAACGTTCGGATGTTCCGTTCTGGCCGTTGGAATAAGCTACCGCTGGAAAATTGGACAAAAGGAGACTGCCTTGCGTCCGTGGGACGCAAGAAGCCGAAGACGATGGGACACACTCGGAACGGCGCTCAAGGGTCGAGAAGGATGGTGGGTGAAAGACGAGCTCCTTCAGAGGAAGCGGATTTGATGACGACGAACCAAGAAACGGCGTAATCGGATGAGGCGCTGCAAGAGGAGGCTGTCAGGAAGATCCAGGGCAAGCTGCGCGGAGGAAGGTAGTCGAGGAAGCTGGGTATCAAAAAAAAAAGTCTGTGTGTGGTGCCTGTGTTTGGAAACTGAGAGTGCGTGGTAGGGTTTGGGAACGGCGGACGATGATGGCCGTGGTAGAATGTGGACCAGTCGTCGGAGTTGCAATGCTGCATCACATTGGGCAAGAAGCAGAGCTCTCAGCCAAATCTGAGGTACAACTCCAGACCACTCTGCTTTTCAAGATCGATCCGACGGTCTCGAGCTCTTCTAGCGAGATGAGAGGTTTTCTCAGGTGTTGAGTCAGAGGAGTTGCGGCCCTTCCGTCCGTCACGATTCCTGAGTGCTCCTCGATTCTTTGCCGCCCACACGAATGCGCCGCACGCGCATCCCGCACACGCACGCACACATGAGAACAAGCGCTCTATTTCCTTGATCGCCAAGCCTGGATCTTCAAGGCTTGGAAACTTGATAAGCCCGGCTCATGTCTCACTGGCCGCGGCGGAATCGTGCATAAATCGGAACGAGAATGACAGAAGTGTCCCTGCGAGGAGAGATGTGCAGAGGCCCGCTCTGTTGTCTTAGGGACGAAGCTAGTCACTGAGCTGACAGGTGACTGGCATCAGATTCGATTCTGGACGCGGATGAGCTAGCAGGATGATGAAGAGCAGGGCGGCTGAATTTAGCGAGAACGAACTGGAAAGGGCGGCAGAGGAGTCGATGTTGCTATGCATCGAAACCAGCACACGGAATCGCAGTGCCGGAAGAGCTGCGAACATGCGCTTGTGTATCAAATCGCATGCCGGGGTTCGAGCCAAAAAGATCGTCACATCGCAGTAGCCAGAGAACTGACATCACGTTGAACTCGGTTGTTCCACCCATCATGAGAGCGAGCCAAACAATCTGGTTCGCTTTTCGACCAATTTCGGGGTCCAGTCACACTTTTTCGCAAGCCTGCTAGAAAAATTAGTAATCAACCACAGATTACTCGGCGGGTGCAGGATTGTCGAGATTCAAATGTTGCAGGACTGCTCCGCTTCGCACTGCGAGGCCTGACGTGCGCAACAATTCAGCTGTCTTCTTTCTTGGTACTCTGCCTTTCACCGGATGTGATGACCCTCGTAGTATTATTATCTTGTTACTTCTTATGAATCTTGTCAGCCTGTTCCCACACTGGCATGCGGCTAATGCTTCCTCTAATTGTGTGGACTCAAAAAAAATCCGGTAAGTTCATCTTGTTCTCTGATCAAGCCTGTCGCGTACGGCCATTCTTCGCTTTGTAAAGTAAATTACTTTGTACTTTCACTCGTGCCTATTCGAGCCGCATCTTTCCGCCTGGCTTGTTCGACTAACTTCCAGGGGAACTGGGAATGTGGTTAGCGGGAAATTCTTTTTATTGTTCCTGCAAAATTCATCATTCGATTTTGACAACATTCGGCCACCACTTCGGCCCTGACTTGTTTCTCGGATCCAGATCAGGGTCCAACACGGAAATTTTCTCATACGACTGTCTCTGTGCACCAAAAGAGATTGACACCTTCCATTTCCCCTTCGAGGTACAAGGAGAGACGAGAGCCTCGTGCTAGTCTGCAAGCTTGACTTTGCTCGGAACAACATCTTATGCGCAGCATCTCACAGGATCGCGCACTTCGCTAGCGCCAAACAGCTGCATGTCGGACGAGCTGACCTTCCTTCCAAGTCGAGACCTTCGAGACTTGCGTACGCTCGACTTGACCTCATCAACATGTCTGAAGCACGTACAAGGCAACCTCGAGAGCTTGGCACGCCTACTTGGGGCCAGTGGCGGTAGAATCATCCACGCACCTCCCACACTGCAACAATCGCACCAAACAGCGGATGACGGTCCCCTGCCGTCATTCGAGGAACCACCAAAGGAGGTCGACCCTTTTGAACGGAGCTATGTAGCACGATGGCTCACAAGACTCATCTCTGAATTCACCTTGCTGTGCTCAAACGACGAGGCTATTGCGGCAGAGGCGGAGCAAGTTTCGGAAAAATGTGCTGAGCTGCTTGCTCTTTCAGCCGGCAGAATGGCAGCAGGCGCCTCTGTCCAGGATCACGTGTTTCAGCTCGAGGACGGGGCCTTAACGGTCAACTTGAGAGATGGACCCCTGGTTCACGATTCGCTCGGTACTCACACATGGGGCGCCGCTCCCATCTTGTCGCAGCTCCTCCTGCCCCTATACGCAAGCGATGGTCGTGACCTCAAGGTTCTCGAGCTCGGTGCGGGGACAGGTCTCGTAGGACTATCAATAGCAAATTGGTCTCGTCTCCATCGAACCGAGGATCGGACGCGAGTAGTCTGCACCGATTATCATCCTACTGTGCTCGAGAACCTGGCACACAACATTGCCATAAATGGCTGGATCTCGCCTGTCCCCGATCAAGCAGGCGCTCCACCAAGTCAGCCTACTGCGACAACCGTGTCCGCGCGCTGTCTCGACTGGCAAGGCGTGCACCGACTAGCAAGCGGACAAGATCCTGACTTGACCCAAGTGTTGACGTCCCAGACCTTGCCGAGCCATCTCGGCGTGTTTAGAAAGGCCGACTGGGCTCAGCTCCTCGACATTGACCTCGACGCTGGATCTTTCGATCTTCTCGTCGCAGCCGGTAAGTGGACTCGATTCTCTGACTGGCACTCGCTGCTATCCTGGAGATTTCATTTTGCAGCAGAGGTACTGACGACCCCAAGCTTCTCATCTGGCCATCAGACTGCGTGTACGATCCCGTTCATCCCTTTTGGATCAAGTCGGTCGCAGGAAAGCTCTTGAGAGCTGTGTCTTCTGCCAACGGTGTCGAGCCATTATTGCATGTCATGGTACCGCTCAGACCGACGCATCAGCAGGAGATGCAAGCCGTATACCAAGCCTTCGAGCCTAGGCGAGGGCCTCTTCATCCGCAGCTGGTCATTCTTTCAGAACAGGACTACCAGGGCTATGAAAACTTTGGAGCATGGAACTCAGTTGTAAGATCTGAAGGTACGGCTCAAAGTCAACCCGAAGGCGGGCTTGCCAGAACATACAGATGGTTCCAGATCGGGTGGCAAATGATGCCATCTGCCTAGCGTATGTGGCCCAGGTCGTATATCGGGAAAGCATCGTTCCGATCGACGATAGGTGGGCCCTCGTGACAGTAGATCATTGTATATTGAACCATGTGAGACCTGCTGATGAGACTCTACGTGGAACTGCCTTTCGCCTGCCATCTGTTCACCTTAAAGATCTTGTCAAAAATATCATTGTGTCGGTACAGTAAGTTGGCCTCGTCGCATCTACAAATCGTTAATCATTGAGCCGGAATTGTAGATGCAGAACGTCAGAGATCCTTCAGATACTAACTCAACAGTACACCTCACCAGCCCAGGCCCGGCTACAGTGTTACTCGTTGTACGTTTCTCTACCCAACGCAGATACACTTTCTGTGTACCGAGACTGCAATCCGACGACGCTATGATCTTGGTCAGGAAAAGTGGACACAGATTAAAGGGTAGATACGGGGAGTAATCACATCGAAATTCGTCGAGTTGTGCGGCTGCGAGTCCCTTCTCGGAACACGCCATGGGTGTCACTTGACCCGCTTCTACCACGCAAATTGCGGGTTGACGCACGCTCATGGGCGTCACAACATCTCACCAACACAAAATGTGTACTGAATGACGCTCATAGAGGGTAAAGAACGGCTTCAAGGACGCTCAAGGATGGTGTGCAAGAAGATGTTATGCAAACGACGCTCATTTACGACACCATCGAATTGGACCGGTGTCAAATCACGCTCAGATGACGCTCTCGTACGCACACGACGGCGAATTTCCATGTATGAATGTATGCCTCGTGTTTTCGACAACCACTCACAAATTTCTAAATGTTTGCACTGCCTACAGCCCGTTGGCCGTCCGGACAGGCGAATTGGGTAGTGCAACAACTTTGATCTGTTCTAAATATCTTTTCCGTGCAGCTAGAGGTCCAGTGCTGACTGTGTGTGGATACTCTCTCAGCCTGCGACGCCGCCTCCAATTTTCCCTGTGCGCGCACCTGAGCCCAGCCAACTACTGAGTAGGGCTGAGTATTCGCGCGCGGACCCATTGAACGTGACCTGTGGTTTTGGTCTTCATCTCGCCGACGTGCCGCACAAATTCGAGTAGCGTATGCCTCCTCCCTGCCACCATCACCCACTTCCTGCACAAAACGCACTCCCTTTTTTTTCACCGTAAGTGTGCCCTGTCGACCAAACTCTGTTCATGAACCAAAAGTAGTTACGTTTCCCTTTCAGTCCTGCCCACCCACGCCACCTCCTCTCTCTGGATCTCATCTTCCCTTTTTGCTCTATGCTGCTCTAGCGCCTTGCTCGTGATCCAACCTGTGCGCCGCCGTTGTCCCCTTATCACTCGCTGCTCTCTCTGCCTCCTTCCTGTGTACGCCCATCTCCACTTTGGCCTGTCCTTTCCACTATCCCTCTTGGTCTGCCTGCGTCGCTGCCGTTACTTTGCGTGTCTGCAACCTGTCTGTGGCTGTCCGCTCGCAGGGCTCGAAACTTCATTTTGGTCTCTCGACTCTGTCGCTGGGTTTTTTGCTACCGTATCGCATCGCACTTCTCCCCTCTCCACAAAGGAGCGGTGCTCGACGCTTGCATTCTGCCTCAGTACTACATTACACCAAGCTAAGCTGCCTCTCCCTCTACAGTCACACACTTCTGAAAAGCATCGACCCACCGAAGCCTTTCATCGTTGTTATCCATAATCGGTAAGTGCGCCCTTCCCTCTGTCTGTCTCGACACTGTGGATCCTCTTTCCCGAGCCTTGTTCGTCGTCTAGTGCTGGTCACTGCTGTCGCCGCCATCCTGTCACACGCTTCCCGTTCATTTTGCTTGTGGTGCATCGCCTTTGTGAGAGACTCAGTAACAGTACCAACAGCCATGCCCACCCCCCTGCCTCCCGTCGTCAGCTTGACTGACATGTGGCGAAGCTACCTAGCCATCTTGCTCTTCGCTTCGGCGGCAGCCCTGCCCTGCGTTGACGCCATAGGGTTTTGACACTTCATCCTCGCATGTTCCATTCACGAGTTGGCGGTGATTGTTTCACAAAGTCAGTGGCCCTCGTCGATGCAACTCTGCCTGTGCACCTTCCCCCGCACTTCGTCCCTGTCCCTGAGGCCATTCAAAGGTGGCCGTCTATGTCCGAGACACCCACCGATCAACACCCGGATGGCAGGTGATCCGCATTGACGTCCATTCGCCTTCGTCGCATTCGGATCGGTCAATTTATATGTCTGCCTCACGACGCGGAGACGGATGGCTCAGTCGACGTTGGGTTAGTTCACCACCGTGGCTGTCTGGTCTAACAACTTGGTCTCATTTTCGATCAAGCACACCGATCGCCGACGTCGATTCCGATTCGGCGGAAAATCCCGTCGCGTTTTTAGCTGCTGCACTGATTTTGGGGCCAAGACTGGTCTGTGTTGCCCCATCGACGCGCCCCATTTCCCATCCCGTCCATCCGCGCTTGCTCACTGCCCCAGTCCTTGTGTGGGTGCACTGTTATCTTTCATCCATCCACCCCTCCTCCACAACCCCGGTCTTCGCTATCGACGCTTCGGACCGTCAACATCCCTCCTCCTTCATATCTTCATATCGAACCTGGTTTTCTGACTTGGCTCGTGTTCCTTGTCTTACCGTCGAATCAGTAGCTGTCCCGCGACCTGAATCGCTACCCCGCTCGCGCCGTCGTCGCTCGCCTTCACTTCAGACGCGTGTAAGTGACCTATCCGAGACGCGTTTGTTGCGCCCATATGACGCGTTCTGCTCATCGGCTGACAGCCCGAACTCCTTCATTCCGCTCTTTCCCATGTGTATCGTACCATCGCTATCCTCTTTCCGGTTCTCATTCACGATCGTAGTTGCGCATCGAAGTGATACGCGACGCTTCGCGCCGAGTTCAAATTAACTGACGTGCTGTTCTTCCATGGACTCGCAGCACCTCGTATCGCCGCAAGAAGCGGCCGCTCAAGCTCAGGCCCGAAGGATGCAACCATCTGACGCACTTGGCCACCACAGTCATCATCATCAAGGTCACTCAGGCTCCGACGACGTTTCAGGAGGCCAGTACTTTAACCCAGCAGCCATGGTATGTACTCGCTCCATCACGTCGGAAAACATTTAGGCGTTACGCCGAAATCGTGCATACACTCGGACTGACCTTTGACTGCATCTGCATTCGTCTATCACAGCACTCACGCAACATTGGCATGGACAACGGTAACGCCCCGTCTCACTACGGAGGCATGCAGCTTCCCCCGCTCGGCGCCGGCCAGAGCAATGGCAGCCATGGAAGCATGGGCCATCATGCCTACGGTTATGGCGGCCAGTCGCATGCCATGCCGTCGCAGCTGTCGTACCCTCAGCACTCGCCCAATCCCTCCCACGCCCACATTCCGGGCGGCCAGAACACCGGTCCCATGTCCATGTACGGTTATGGTGTCCATCACTCTTCCCCGCAGCAGCACTACTCTCACGTCCCCGGACAGGCTGCGCACGGAGGCATGGGTGGCATGGTCGGCGGCGCCGGCTCCAACCCTATGATGGGTGCTCCCGGCGGAGGCTCCTCTGGTAGCGACTTCAACCACGGCTTCGGCCAGCAATCGCACTATCATCAGTACTTCCAACCTCAGAACCTCCAGAGCATCTCTCCCAGCCAGGCTGGCGCGCCTCCCTCGTCCGCCAACGCCGCTGCCGCTCCTGCTGCCAGCAACACTGGCACTCAAGCTGCTGCGAAGGGCTCGGGGAAGACTGCTAAGGCCCCCAAGGCCCCTAAAGCACCCAAGGCCGAGAAGAAGGCCGCTGCTGCTGCGTCCGCCAAGCCTGCTCCCGAGCCCAAGGCAAAGGGCAAGAAGGGTGCCAGTGCAGATGCACCCAAGGCCAAAATCAAGGCTCACCCTTACGCTCAGCCCGAGCCTGCCGCCGAGACCAAGCCTGCCAAAAAGGCAAAGAAGAGCGAGGATGCTCCTAAGCCCTCTGCCCTCAAGTCTCGCTTGAAGCCTCCAAAGCAGGCCCCCTCGGCATGGCAGATTTTCTTTACTGAGGAGCTCCAGAAGATCAAGGCTCAAAGCCCCGATGAGCGTCTCAACGTTGCTCACGTTGCCAAGGACGCTGGTCAGCGCTACGCCGCGCTTCCCGAGTCGAAAAAGCAGGAGTTCCACAGGCGCAGCCTAGAAGCTAAAGAGCAATGGGAACGCGAGATGGCCGACTGGAAGTCCAAGCTCACGCCTGAGGACATTCGCCAGGAGAATCTTTACCGATCGGCTCAAAGGAAGGCCGGCAAGTCGAGAAAAGGCAACCTCAAGGATCCCAACGCTCCAAAGAAGCCTCTTTCGGCTTACTTCTTGTTCTTACGAGCCATCCGAGCTGACCCCAACATGACGCAAGCCGTCTTCGAGGGAGAGCAGGAGACCACCAAGCAGAGTGTTCTCGCTGCGGCCAAATGGCGAAGTCTTAGCGAGACCGAAAAACAGCCCTACCTGGACCGCGCCGAGGCCGACAAGGCTCGCTACGAGCGTCTGCGTCGCGAATACGAAAGCAACAACGGTCTCGAGTCCTGATGTGGTTTCTTCGCGCACTCTTTTGGATCAAGCCGCGGTCTTGAACTGTTGAACCTGGTTCTCGTTGCTATCTATACCACGTCTATTCGTTTTTTGTAATGTTGTAGTTGTTGCCTCGCTCATCTATCGCCCGCCTAGCCTTCAGGCCGGTGTATCGGTCATGTTGCGCCCTTGTTCCGGACCTTTATCTCAACTCATGTCGACTTGCTGCATCTTGCAGATGCTCGTGAGTAGCTGCATTGCAGTCAATTGACTCGTCCATGTATTTTTCCGTCGTCCTAGCTTTCAAGCGTCTGTCTGGATCTCAACGCGAAAGCGTGTGTACGAGTACGATTCCATCTTGCGTTCGTTTGTGTGCCCTTCGAACCCTCGACGATTTCAACCCACGATTTTGCCACAGAACATGTCATGCCGATTGACTTTGAGTTGAAAAGCGAATTCAGCATGGAGACAGGATATGCTTGTTACATTGTGGAGAGAGCACTCGATTCGGCGCTGATTAATTTCGTGATCGGTATCGCATCATAGGTGAAATAAATGAGATAACGTACTCTCATTGGTAATTGGCATCGCTGTCTGCCCTGCCTCGCTGTCGCGGTCTCATCTGGGCCCATCCTTAATGCACTAACTCAAGTTCGAGGCTGCACTAGGTCAAGTTAGAGCTTGCTGTGAGACATGAGCGTCTTTCTTTATCTGTTGACCCTTCCAGCGATCCACCAACGTCTGCCAAGGCACTGCATGAGCTTGTGCTGCAGCAGAGACACTCTCATGCTGACCTGCTTCCCATTTGGCTAGAGCACATCGTACTGTCTTGCTGTGCAGCGGCAGCAATTGCTTGCAAGCGCTGAGAGCGCTTGAAGGCAGAGCTGTGAGGCATGCTTGCAAATGGCACACAGGAGACAAGAAAACACGGAATTGAATTGCAAGAGAAGATACCACTACCACCATACTAGGTGTTGCTGAGCTCAACCATATGTTATGCCGAGGGCCCAGCAACCCAGAGCTGATGTGCCGCGATCGGCTACCGGGCCCGATGAGCCCTCGCCAGCGCTGGGCCAATTGCGCTGCGGCGCATCCCACCGTGTCCAGTGGAAGCGGCACGCTGCATTGCTACCATTCTTGTCTTAGTTTGTTGATTATATTCTTATCTTATCCACGCCGATAGGAAGAAATCTCAGACCATTTGCACAAACAACCCCACCGAGCCCGCTGACGACGAACCTAATCACCAACCCAGTTACCTGCCTGTGGCCATCGCTCCTTTCACATCGACTCACACCGGATCCGAATGGTATCTAGACCCCACAGGCTCAACACCATATTCAAAATGATGGTCACATGGAGTGTCGGATGTGATCATGCAAGGTACTCACACCAGCGATGGACATTTCAGTAAGTTAAAAATTTCACCAGTTCTACAGAATCACGCAATCTCCAGAAATTACGATAGATATCAAAGTTACTGCGTAAAGCGAACCACCATGATCGACGTGTTGTCTGTGCTAAATTCGTTTAGAGCATGTTTTAATAGTTCCTGCGAAGCAAATTGTGGATCCTGGACGTTCTTGATAAGGTCGACGGCTTCTTGATCTTCGATTACGTCCCAAAGCTGCCTCGACGCGAAACAAAAAGATGAGAATCAGGTCAGTATGCAAAAAATTGCAGAGGACCACTGATCAGGGTAGACTTACACCGTCGCAGGCAATGATGAGGAAGCTGTCTTCGCTACGAAGGTCGGTCTCTGTTGTGTATGGAGCTCCGACGACAAACTCCTTCATGGCAAAATCTCCGAGGGATCGCGTGACTGCGAGTACACCATTGACACGATGGTTCATAACAAATCCTCCTGCATCGGTGATACGTTTCGCCTCCTGCGCATCGGAGCCCTTGTGGTCATAAGTGAGCCGGACAGCCTTGCCGCCACGGCTGATAAACGCACAGCAATGGATGTTTTGTTTGTTAGCAGATGCCCCTTTGCACGAACCCTAGACTTTCGACCAAAGCGCTTGGACTCACCAGAGCACGGCTCGTGCGTCTCCGACATTGGCTGTGTACAGGACTCGCCTCCTAGACGGAGAATTTTTGCTATTGCTTTCTGAAGAATCGAAGCGTTTCGAGATCTTACCCCACAGCCCGTCCCCAGACGCGCGTTCGTGGGACTGAGGCTGCTCTCCCGATGCCGGTTCTTTGTCTATCTTTGCTGATCCGTTCTCACCCTGATCACTTGGTTTCAATGGGCGGCTCGAGTCATCTTCGAGTCGCAGAAAGGCGACAGCAGCTGTGCAACCGCTAGACAACCCTCTTTCGTTTGCGAGGCTCGCAAGTTCCTTGTCCACGGCATGGAAGGTGGCGTTGAGAAGGTCCGGCACTGGCTTATTCTCGTTATTTTCAAGCGTCTTGAGAAGATACTGTTCAGGTCGATCCATAAAAGGGCAATATCAGGTCAGACTGCGCGTGACGGCGCTTGACATGGTCGTAATTGCGTGAGAGAGACTAGCGCGTCCTTACCTGATGGAAATGCAGACCGCACCATTCTGCGGCGTCTTTTCCGGCATGACCATCAAAGATACCAAAGAAGCCCTGCCCAGGCACATCGCCGAAGTCATAGACGAAGGCATGTGCATCCTCCATGGCTCTCCGCCATCGCTTATTTGAGTCCTCCGAGATGCCGACGCGGAAGGAGGGACCCGTGACATTACTATACTTTGAGCTTTTTCCAATCGAATCGCCTGCGCTAGATTGAGACACATTTGGGTGCTGGTTCAAGGTCTGCGGGAGTTTGAAAACGTCGCCCGGTGGAGATAGACGATTGTCAATGAAATCAAGTGCATTTTCGGACTTGCTGTACTAGGCGATATGTACTTACTCCGTGTGTGAAAATACTGTCCGCTACGGTGACGGGCGCCGACTCGGCATCTCCTGATCTGATCTCACGAGCAGCCATCGCTGTAGTCGATATGGTTGGCGGAGACGAGATGGCTGTTTCCTTCCACGTCGTATCGGTCAGGAAAAGAGTTGGCGACGGCTTGCTCGCTAACGAATGAGGCGTGGGATGGGATGTCGAAATCAGTGCTGGTGAGTCTTGCGAATACGTGGAAGCTGTGAAGGAAAACGAGACGGATTGTACGAGACGAATGTCAGCCCCGGTCGGTTGGCGTTGGTAGTCGATCTCCAGGGCTGCAATAGCGAGCGAGCTGACTGTTATTTTCATTAAATTAACTCTGCGGAGGCGACAGCAGCATATGACGTGCATGGTTCCCGCGTGACCGCGCCAGTGCACCTTTGCGCTTCCGCCTTCTTAGCACACTGAACTATCCGCGAGGCGGACGGACGTCTTCACGCCTCCGCCTCAACTAACACGTGGAGGCGACCCACTGAACTTCACAGTACGACGCCATGCGAACCTACATCACATAGCAGACCGACGCAGTGGCTTTGGTATCTTCTGACAATCATCTCCGGCTCATTGCCAACTCTTGCATTCCGGGTCGGACTCCGGAATCCACGGTTCAGCCTTCTCCTCCGTCTTTTACGTTTCTCTTAATCAATGCCAGCCCTCTCGATCTCACCTTCCTCATACCGATTGAGACCTCCAAACCACCGACCCGTTTTGCCTAGCATTCACAGAATCACGCAGGCCGGCTGCTCAAGGTGGCTCTGCTGAGAATTCACCCCGGTGGCTGCAGGGTTTGGCTACTTTTTTCCCTCTCTGCGAGAAGCCAGCCGAAGCGCCCCCTTTTCGTGCTACCATGTTTCATCTTGCACGCAGTCATATCGTAACAAGGCAGAAAGTCGTCCGCCGAGCAAGGCGAAACACGGCTACAAACAGCGTGATGTTGCTGCGGTTCTTCCTCGCGCCGTTCCTTGGGTGACTGCTCGGATGGCTTTATCTATTCTTGCACTTTGGCCAGCCTGAATTTAGTAACACCAGAAAAACTTGAGTTGCGGAGCTGCCTACATCGTCACTCTGGGATCAGGCAGATCGAATAGGGCAGAGCAATAAGTCTGGATCATCCCATTGAACTATTAGACAAAAGCTCCTGCTGTAAGGTGCTCTCATGTGTGGGCCTTGTTCCCCATAATTTCCTTCTGTAGGCCAAGAGACAAATCACATCTTCTTATTTCTTCCTGGTTTCCCCTCCTCGTTCGTCAAGGAACCATCCAACCGCCAGAACTGCTATTGAGCATCTCATCGGCTGTGTTTGACAGGCGAATTGTGGTCTTATTGGGATAATATCGCCAATGAACTTAGGCAGCCAACTCAAGCAGCCATCAGGCAACAACTTGGGACCTCCTTCTCGTCCCAGACATTCACATCTGCTGCAATGCGACATGTGACCAGTGGGCCAAGGCCCTCTTTGGTATCAGTAAGGTGAAGAGGTGATATGTAGACTCTTGTCTGCTGGGAAATCCCCTTTGAAAAGATAACAGTAAAATACTCAAGACTGGGCTGTTCAGTATCCACGCTCCTGAATCAAGGGTTGCCTGTGGATGGCTTCGGCTGACCTCCCAGATCCGATCGGTTTCCTCATTTGAATTATGTGTGCGATTTGAACTTTGGACTGTACTCCTTCTACTGATGATCAAGTGGGACAGTACAAGGAAAAGCAAATGTACAAAACGTCACCACGAAGAGCGAGACCGATCGCTCAAGTGCCATCTGAACACATCGACCCTCGCCATTCGATAGGCTATACCGGTCTCATTACTTTAAGCGAATTCGGTGTCTTCTCGAATTTCTTCCAGCCGCCGTTCGTACCCGGCCATACAGGTATCGTAATCATTACCGTAATATAGTTCGTAGCACCCTCTACCGTTCGTCGGCGGATGAGCAGGATCGTAATCCCTTATCCCATGTAATCGCGATGATTGTGCTTTCTTAACGACTCGGAATTGAGGGCGAGTCATCCAACCGTCCCAATTGCATTGGTCCTTGTTTGTCAATGTACAATGATCTGGCACGTTACGGAGAGATCTTGGCAGGCGTGACGATGAAATGTGGATTAGGAAACAGGATCCGCACGTTGTAGACTGTGGCTACCATCACGATCTGTCGTACGATGTGGTTCGGTTATTTGGTTCCAAGAAAAGACAGTAAGGTACGAGAAAGGAATAAGAAAGTTTGATTTGGATTGCTTAGAAATTATTTGCCAAATTGTGACAAGCCACCCATTGAGGGTGGCTCCGGAGGCAGTTCATGTATGGCTTGCTCGAGCACCACCCCGTTTATGCATTTGGAAGGTTTTGTAGTGAAAGGCTGCGAATTTATGGCCGCCTCTTCAGACAAACAAAGATCATACGGTCGAGAATTAAGAAGTCACCTAGACTGTTGCATTTCCAATCGTACAAAGCATCGACATGGCTGGGTGTGTCTTCTTCGGCGGGCAGCAATTCCTTGAGCCGCTTAGTGTGGTCGCTCTTGTAACCCAAAAAGATCTGAAGCTGACTTTTAGCGACTCAAAAGTTTACTTTTGAGTCATCGCCGGAGGGATGCTGCCAGGGTGGCTCAAAGCGGTTTCATGATGAGGTTTGTTCAGGCCAGATTAGCAACGTTAGTTGCTTGAGAGGCTACTCAAACCTCTTGCGCTTTTGGTCTTTGGATTACCAAGGCAATGTCTCGTGTTTTCTCCGCATAATGATACAACAATTAATGTATGTCACCAAATAAAGATTGAAGGGGTTGTCCGCGAAGCCACCCGAGATTTCGTATCTAAAAGAGGATAGGTTGTCCGCGAAGCCACCCGAAATTTCGTATCTAAAAGAGGATAGGTTGTCCGCAAAGCCGTCCCCTGACCAGTATAAGTGGCTGCTAGCTGACTCAAAAGAAGAGTGTATACAATTTAGAATTGCTCACCAGCCCGAAATTTATTTCAGCATGTAAAGAAATCATTATCAAAGAGCCACCTTGAAAGTGCCGCGTGAGCCACCCACCCGGGTGTGGCTGCTGGCACTTAGATTTTGCTTCTCGGGTGGCTGCTCGGGTGGCTGCTTTGATCCGAATTTCCCTTTTTTTTCTGATTATGGTCGTAATAAGCATATTCGAGTCTTAACAACATCGCTGCGCAAAAATTGCACTTTAAACCCGGAGCTTTGCAGTCTGATAAAAAATGAGCCCACCCCTGGTCCCTTCTCATTATCTGATACAATGGCTGCATGTGTGGTTGCGTGAGCTCAGCGCTCCGGAGAGCTTCTCCGGTGGCTTCTCAAACCTACCGGCCATGTGTTTACAGTACTGCTAATTTGTTTCATAATTATCGCCTCATGGCTGCTCGGCTGGCTCCAGGTATGGCTGCTCGGATGACATCATGCTTCCTAGGGCAGGCCTAGCTTTTTTCAACTGAAGCCACTACGCGCCTCAACAATAACGGCAGCTAAGCGGCAACCTGAGATGAATGGGGTTGAGCTTTATGGAAGGCTTTTAGGGGTACGAATATGGCAAAACTAAGACTCCAAGTAGACACGAGGCAATCACAATTTGTCGCTGTCGTCATCGAGCTCAGTGCAGTACGCAAGAGATCGCAGTTGATCAAGCCACCTGTTTTTCTTAGTGTCCACGTATTTGGGGAAAAAGTAGGAGATTTCGGGCTTTAAAGCCAGACTTATTGTGACAGTAGATGAACATGAAGGGACGGACGACCTTACGGGAAGCTATCTAGGGGTTACCTCGGGTGGCAGCTGGAGCGAAGCCACCCCAGAAACCATCCTCGATCGGGCACCGGAGATCGCCTCAAGGAAGGCACTGCCTTTACGGTTCGAGGCACGCAGACACAGCAGGGTGGGACGAAGGAGAAGAAAGAATTCATACGATTGTCCATTACGAGCAGACTAAAGTATCAAAGGAGTGTGATGATCGAGCAATCGTTGTGCGCTTAACCGGTCTGGCACACAGGAAATTCAACACATGTAGGAGAAACTGAACGCTCCGCCACAAGGCTAAATTACGTTTGCAGTTGGTTGGCCCAGACGGCCAAAGTGTTGCCGAATCCATTGCGGAGTCCGCTTTCATCGACTGTATCTTGTCCGTCAACTGTCACCATCTTCTCAACACCGACAGTGTTGAGATTCAGAACCCACACATTGGCATCGTCGTCCAAATCCTGTAGCCAGAGGATCCTCTTTTGCGATCGTCGAGCAGAGACTTGGCTCTGGTCATAATTGTCAAAGAAAGAATAGAAGCCTGCGCCGTAGATGAAGACGTTGGTACTGTTGGCGATGCGCATGGCTATGCCACGGTTCTCGTAAGGATCGCTGGGGTTCTGGAAGGGCGATGACGATGACTGGGCGGAGGAGAGATTGAAGTTGGGATCGTGATACGTTTCTATGAAGAGCGCCTCTTCAGCCGAAGCAACCTCGCGGCCCTTGCCTTGGAAGTAAGCGGTCTCCGTCTGAGCTAGAGAGATGAAGATATTGTTTGCGTTGACGATGTTGTATTGATACAAAATGGAATGCTCGGAGGCGCCACCGTACATCCAGACTGGACCCTCGGCCGATTCGACGAGGATTCCCCGCCCCGTAAGGATGTTGACCTGAGCGCGATCGCCATAGTCGAGATCGTGGTCTGCTGTCCAAACCCACATGTTTTCGATATATGCACTCGAATTGGTGGTGAGATGGAGATTCAGGAAGCTAGCGCGACAGTCGTTGTTCAACGGCTGCTCGCGGGCGCATTTGTCTGCCTGCAGATTGGTACCAGCGAAACCACCGACTCGAATGTGGCTGTCCCAGATGGCGGCTGAGCCTTGGCTGCCCTCTTGCTCTCGGATGTTCCACTCGACAATGATTGCGCCAGGAGCAGGGCCCCTTGTCGAGAAGATCATGTCTGAAATCTCCATCACACCGGAATCTCCTGGACATCCAATGCGTACGACAGGCTGAGGATCAGAGGCGTTCTCAAACTGAGCTCCTCCACCCATCAGAACCGGCCAGACTTCCCCGACCATCCTTGTCCCAGGTGGGAAGGTGACGGTTGACTCGAGATAGTACGTCCCTTGAGGCACATATACGATTTTTTTGCCCGCGCTAGCATCCAAGATCTGTTGTAAAGCTTTCGAGTCGTCGGTTGTTCCGTCTCCTACACAGCCACCCGCCTTCACATCGACAAAGTCTGAAGCAGTCGCCCATGCGTACTGAGGTCGACTGCGGCTGAACCAAGGCTGGAACGGATTGTCCATCTTGACCAGCGATGAGGGCCTCTTGATGTCAACTGCCGAAACGCTCTGTACGTCTTCGAGCAGCTGCTTACCCTCGACAGTGGAGCCTTGCACCCAGCTTCGGATCACGGAAGGCTCATCGGAGCCGACCAGAAGGATGGGTTCTACCGCGTCTCCGGCTCTGACGACAGCAGTGACGTTCTCAATCATGATGTTGTCCAGAATAAGGGTGCCCGAGCCAGGAGTTGTAATGTTGAAAGCGGTATCGACATCACAAAGGACCCAATCGTACGCCAGAATTGAGGCAGCACCTTGACTTCCCGATGCTGGGTCCTCACTGGTACGCATCTCAAGACCTAATGTGCAGTTGGTGACATGAATGTCATGGTACGACCAGCCCCAGTTCCACGCCTGTGAGATCGCAGTTTGGCAATTCTCGAAGGAGCTGTTCCGAAAGGTGAATTGCTGGTTGCCGAGATAAGCACCGTATCTACCACCCCTAAACGTGAGATTGGTCATGAAGCCACCACTACCATTTTCCATGAAGATACCTTGTTGAGCGTTGTTGTCGGAATCTTGTCTCATTTCAAAATGGACGTTAAAGAGGCCGGTGGCCTGGCTCACCTGATGGTGAATACCCGTACCAGACGAAGGCCGCATCTGCGTGAGGTCGATCTTGAAATTGTAAACAGCACTGAAGAAGTTGTTCTGGTTGATGTACCAATTAGATCCATCCGAAGAGTAGGGATCCTCGTCGATCACGGCTATGCCTTGGAATGTGGGAGCTGCGAGTAAGGTGGGGCGATCGACGGCGCTGCCTATCATCTGGGTATAATAGTATCTCAAGATGGGTGATGATACAAGGTACGTCCCCGGGGGAAAGTAAACTATGGCTGGTGAGATGGTGGAGCTGCCACAGCCCTCACCACAACGGTTGCTTTGGCTGATGGCCTGATTGATGGCGTTGGTGTCATCCGTCACGCCACTGCGGGGAGATGGCAAATAGCACCTCTGTCAGCGCTCTTCTGCTACATGTAGAATGCAACGATGCCATGAGACCAATATACTCACTCTCCTTGGGCACCAAAGTCCTTGACATTACGGAAGACCTGGTATGTACTCTGGTCGGGATTGTACGTAGCGTTCCCATTGTGGTCGATGAGCTCGATCCAAAACGTCTCGTTTGCCTGGCTGGTGCCGAATGAAGCTGCAGTGGAGGTATTCGAGGGCAAAGTTGTGTTCATGTTCAGTGAGAAGGGAGAGGACGAGATCTGATCTCCGAAGCGGTGTGAGAGGGATTCCTGAACGATACGCGTTAGATTTGCAGCGTTTTCAAGGTTGGTCCATGCCGCTTGACTCTGTTGCAGGACTTGTGCGATATCATCAAAGAGGCTCTTTCCTACTTCCGCAATGCCGGTGAGGCCACTCGCTGTGACTTGCAGGGCGTTGGGTATGACGTGTTGAGGAGACACCAATTCCTCCTGATTGGCGAATTGTAATGGAGAGACGTCAAGCTCAAGATCTGGAAGGGAGTTGCGTCTTACCGATTCTAAAAGTGGAGGGCCTGCAGTCGAGCTGGACCGTTCGACTTCGGATTGGGCGCTGATGTCACGTTCAAGATATGACGCAGAGACTGCTTTCTGAACTGAGTCGAGGTTGTGAGCAGAGAACGCAGAGAACGTGGGACTCTTCTGCGCACCGCTTGGAGGATCGTGGGAAGCGTCGCACACAACAAATCCACTTTGAGTGATCACCAGCAAGATACAAGCTGCCGAGACGAGGCCAAGCACTGTAGCTCGACCACGCTGCCTCTTGCGAGTGAATCGCATGCTGACGTGTTTCTCGAAGAGGTCAACAATCCTGGGGGATCTGCTGAGTCGATGTCTTGAGTGTATGCTGGCGGCAGGAAGATGATATATGAAAGGTTGCGACGAAGTTCGCCAAGTCAGCGTTTCGCCGGCCGCGAGACTGCGCGTGACAGAGCTAGATGGCTTTGGCTCGTCGCAGCTGCCTTTGAAGTCTTAGAACAGATTTGTATCCTCGGTAGAGAGGTCGGTGTTTTGTGAAATGAAGGAGAACATTGACAACAATCAAGGACAAAGAAGACTGCTTGCTGCCTCTCCGAGCTGGCGACGTCGACTGAACGGTTCTTTCATAGCGCTCAAGTAGGTTGTACCGTCACTGCAGCACCTTTGACTCAGAGCGTCAAGTGCAAACATGCTGAATTAGGTGACGCGATAAGTCATTTACTAATAGAGGGAAATGCATGGCGGTTGATGCCTAGATAGTACCTGTTCGTATCAACAAGGAAAACGCACGAGAGGCGAAACATATCACATTTGGGCGTAGTTGGGCAACTTTGATGGTCGAGCCCAAATTGAATTCTGCTGAATTACGCACATCGCAAAATGCGACGGCGTACTCTGCTTGTGCTGCACCAAGTCCAAAACGACACATGTATTCATTCCATCGGCAACAATGCCTTGTTCTCTCGGCGTCTATGTGAAGTTGACATCCTTCTGCTCAGGAACAGTGAAGCCGAGCTTACCGGTCTCAAGGCCTTTCATGAGGTTCCGCAAACAGACGGCTTCCATCTCGGTTTGAGTTTCCAGTGTCAATGTGCCCACATGTGGGAGCAATTCTACTTTCGAGTCTTTCAACGCCAAGAGTCTGTCATGGATCTTGGGCTTTTGTCACATCAATGTCAGCAAGGAGCGATTCGCCAAGTCGAACCTTAAAAGTCAGCGATCTGGCTGCATTATTCTGACAAGGTCGATCGGGTCACTTTGTCTTGGCATGACACTCACCTCTGCTTCGAACACGTCTAGGCCGGCACCCGCGATGATGCCCTCTTCAAGGGCCTGAGCCAGCTCCTCTTCCTTAACGACGGGACCGCGTGCTGTGTTGATCAAGATCGCGTCCTTCTTCATGGCTTGCAGTTGTTGCTGCCCGATAAGGCCATTGGTTGCAGGCGTGAGGGGGCAGTGCAGCGACACGACGTCAGACTGTGCGAGCAGTTGGTTGAGCGTCTCGATATACTGCATACCTCCTTTGGCTGCCTGTGACTCGACATCGGGGCTGAGACGGTTGCGATTGTGGTAGATGACCTTCATGCCAAGAGCATGTGATGCCTTGTGAGCAAAAGCTCGACCGATACCTCCTGCACCTACGACGCCGAGCGTCTTGCCACGTGGATCCCTTGCGTCGAGAAAAGGGAAAGCCGAGTTGAAGTTGCCCTCTTTCATCTGCGCCTTTGCCATTGGAAATCGACGAAGAGCGCCGAGCAGAAGATAAAGAGCAACATCCGAGGTAGCATCGTCCACAGCAGAAGGCACATTTGAAGCCTGAATGCCTTTCTGAGATAAGGCTTGTATATCGAGCTGATCGTAGCCGGCGCCATTGTGCACAATGTAGCGCAGAGTCTGAGGAAGCTGCGAGACGAGATGCTCATCGAAGCGACCGGTGATCTTGATGGAGCGAGCACCTCCGAAATGGCGATAGATGCCTACCACATCTGAATACTCACCACCGTTCTTAAATTTGTCGAGGAGTTCCTGACGTGTCTTGGCAGTCGACTCGACCACATTGGCGACATTCGAAAGCTGACTGAGCTCAGTCGTTGCCAGCTTGACCTGATCCAAGAGGAGCACTTTGGGTTTGTCTTTGGAAGCAGCTGTTGTTGCAGCTACGTGAGCACTTGAGTGAAATTGTTTGATGACGAGCAAATGGGGCTGTATGCGGAGCACGCTTGAGGCGCAGCTAAGGCTCGAGAAACTACGAAGAACAAGCATCGCTGATATGACGATCTCTGAGTCGTGGGATCATTGGGTGGAGAGTTAGGGTCGTGTTGGTGTGCTGTGTGCTTTTGGAAGAACTGCCGTCCCCCGCACTTTTAAGATCAGTTTACATGTCTCATTCTTACACAGTAGTGAACAGGCAACGAGATGGCCTTTTGCAGGAAATACTACTACGTAAGCATGACTTTGTCAAGCTCCTTCGATATTTTTCAGGGTCTCAGCCCGCTTTTTTTTTTTTTCCTTCGCGGGCTTTGCGAACCGCTCTTTTTCCAGTTCTCCACACCCGCACTTCAAAATTCCCAAAACCTAAAACTTCCCTTTCAATCTTCTCGTATCATCACGTCCATCACCACCCGTTATACATCATCGACTTCCAATTTTATCTCACACAGCGCTTGCCTCATTCCTAATAGAGAACATAGAGCCTAGCCACTGTCTCTCTTCGGGAACGAGTTTCTGCTGTGTGATCTGCAGCCAGAGCTCATCAGCAAGGCTATCCTTACAAGCAAGCGTCGTCCGACCGCATAGCAGTCGGTCAGGCTTCTGCAACCATACTGCGTGATCTCTTCAGCGCCATAAGCTTGCGATGGTCAGCTTACTACTCGACAGCTAAGACCTCTCGCATTCTGCCTTTTTTGCCAAAGGTAAAGCCTCCGACACAATCTAAAGAGTCCACAACCACGATTCCGCGCTCGCCTGCAGCATCCGCAGTAGTCGCGGCTGGTAAAATCACCTTACCATACATCAAGACTGTCTCTTCAACCATGAAGCGAGCACTTCCTGCAAGCAGCGAGAGTGCAGGTAGCAATTGGAAGGCTCTAAAGAAGTCGCTCAACTCCGACGCTTCCACCTCTACTTGCCCACTGGGACGTCGAAAGACATCTGCACCTCATGTAAAGACCCAGCGCACAAGGGTCGACAATGTCATCGCAAATGACACAGACCGTAGCAGAACTTCTAGCCCTGCACCTAAATCCTTGCCATGGTTCGCAGAGGACATATCTCCTCAAGATCTGGAGCTCGTTCGCCAAAGTGCATCTGATAAGATGGCTCGCACTGGCGAGTGGGAGGGTATCATGGATGCCAAGCTCAAGAAGAAAATCATCCTCGGCGGCCTACCGTCCGATGCCAACCCAGCCAAGAAGGAGCCTGGCAGCTATCTTGCTATCGACTGTGAGATGGTGGGTGTTGGTGACAAAGGCTCCGAATCTGTGCTTGCACGCGTATCGATTGTCAACTTTCACGGTGCCACCATCATGGATCGATTCGTACGGCCGCAGGAGAAAGTCACCGACTACCGTACTTGGGTCTCGGGTGTGCGTCCCAGGGATCTCAAGGACGCACCTTACTTTAGCGAGGTCCAAGGTGAGGTGGCTACCTTGATCAAAGGCAAAGTCTTGGTCGGCCACGCGATTCAGAACGATCTGAAAGCGCTGTTGCTCTCGCACCCCAAGCCCCTCATCCGCGACACTGCGACGTTCCAGCCACTGCGCGATCTCGCCAAGACCAAGTATCCGAGTCTGAAAAAGCTCGCCAAGCTCGTGCTAGGCATCGACATTCAGCTGCAAGGCGAATCGCATTCGTCAGTGGAGGACGCTCGAGCGACCATGGCCGTCTTCCGCAGCCAAAAGTCAAAATGGGACGAGATGCTGCGGTCAAAGGGTCATGGCGGGGGAGCGGTGGCCCGGCTAGCTTCGCGTTCGGCCACCAACAAGGTGTGGAAGCCACCTGTGAATGGCGAGGCTGTAGATGCTGCCTCGCCGGCGCTTGTCAAGAGGAGCATGTCGAGCTCGGCAGGCGGTGCCGCACTGCAAGATACGATGCGTCTGAAACCAAGGATGGCTGCGAAGGCTGATTGGTGGAAGGACACTGTGTGAAGTCAGTCCACTCACATTTAGACATGGAAGACGAAAGACAACTTCAATCTGCTCCGTCGTGGTACTCTGTTACCTAGATAATTCATCGTACCTTCTGCTGTTCCGCAATTCATCGTGTATTTGTACCTGCGTCTAAATTTCATCACCCAACGGAACTCGCCAATTTTGTAATTTATGCACCGTGTTTGTGTATCAGTCGGGCTGAATCGCGTCGGAATCGGAAGAGTCGATGAGCTTGACTGAGCCTGTTAGGAAAAGATGACTAGTGTGGATTGAGCACGAAATCATTACGCCGCGAACGTTGGATTTGGGTAGAGTACAAGGAGTAAAAGCCAAACATGGGCATCGAAAGCATCAAGCTGCATGTTTGGGCGAGCAAGCAAGGAGACATGCGATTCGGAAGAGAATTGAGCCTGCTTCTCAAGGGTCAGACTGGTGGTGGGTCCGGATATGCCGCATGCTGATTGATGACCGCAATCGCGCGAATTCTTTTGCCGTCTGGGTGCGAGATCGTGTTGCGGGTTTGAGAGAGATATGGAGGCCGTCGAGCCGTCATGCGTCGTCCTTTTTCGTAAGGTGAGATCCGATGAGCTTAGCCATCTCAAAGGAGCTGCGGTGGGGAGGGAAAAAGAAAGCGCAAGCTGTAAGTATGGTGGTGCAGTCGAGGAATACGTTTCTTGCTTTATGTGTAGTGTAAACTTACTCTACGGCTTCCTTGCCAAAGATGGAAGTGAGCTTGGCATCGCAGAGAATCTGAAAGTACGGATGAAAAGATCGAGTGGGTTGATGGATCTGTCAGCATGCTTGAGAGAGAGTGCGCGGAGTCTTGTGCATGCTACTGCCACTTACTTGACGCTTGTTGCTTTCGTTCTGAAGGTTATTTGACTTGATGTACACCCAGAGCTGCTTGACGACGGCGTGTCGTGGCATCTAGAGAGGAGCGAGGAGTATGTCGAGAAAGGAAAGAGTGGTAAGTGAGAGGTGCGATCAGCCGATGAAGATCTGTTCTGAAGCTGTTTGGAGGGCACTCAGAGAGAGCACGCATACGTACTTCGTTGCCGCCACAAACCTCTGCAAGCTTGGGAGAGAGGACGAGGGGCCGATTGAAGGGATTGTTCGGGTTTGCAGCCCTCTTCTTGCGAGGTTCATCGTCATCGTCTTCATCGGTGGCAGCACGCTTTTTGGCGGCCTTCTTTTTCGGCTTGGGCTCAGGCTTTATTTTGGTACCATTAGAGGCTGGAGCAGCTTTGGCAGAAGCGGTTTTAGAGGAGGAGGTAGTGGAGGATGCGCTTGTGGGAGCAGCTATGTGACCGCCTCTTACACCGCCAAGACCCGGAAGAGCAAGACCACCGGATGGTGGCGCGGAGGAAGCGCCGTTGTACGAAGTGGGAGGGTGTGGCGGTGCAGGCATGCCTTTTGAAATGTGGTCGAAGCAGTCACGAATTACCTCATCGACTTGCTTTTTGCTTGCAGATAGGTCGAGCGTTGGGGGCAGTGCGTGCGGTGGAAGTTGAGCAAGCTGTGCGCGAACCTTTTTGGCAGAGATGGAGCTGAGATCGGCGTTGTTAAGGATTTGAATGATGGCGGGGCGGAGGACAGCGACGGTGGCTGGGTCGAGAGGCGAAGGCTGAGACATGGTTGCGGAGGTGACGGTGGAAGTCAGGGTCAAATGTGGCGTTTTGATTTGCGAATGAGCAGCGTAGGGTGGTGGTGGTGGTGGTGGAGCTGACGAAAGGTGATGATGCAAGGGTGAGCAAGAGAGCAATGGGGGAGCGCCGCGACGCTACTGGATGAGAAGATAACGGCGCCTGATGGTGATAGAGATTGAGAGAGGCAGAGAAAGGAGAGTTCCGACCAAGATGGAGCGATGGCGGTGAAAGGTCAAAGAGCGGATATCGTATCGTATCGTATCGTACCGTATCGTATCGTATCGTATGGGATGATCAAGTGAAACCGAACTGAGCCAAAGCGCGGCAAGCACCGAGGTTGATGTTATTGTTGAGCGGTTTTGAAGTGGACGGTATTGGTGGTGGTGGCTTAATAGACGAATTTATTGGTTTGAAAAGGGAAGGATGATGAGATAGTCAATTGTAACACTGTAATGGTGAATGATCAAAGGGTTAAGAAGAGGGACGAAGAAGACAAGGCAGAGAATAGAGACGAGAGAGAGAGAGAGAGAGAGAGAGAGAGAGAGATCTCTAAGAGACATGTTCAACTTAGCGTCGACACAAGACAAAACCAAAAACTAGAGAGATGAATTAAAAGTGGACCAAGCGTGACGCAGAATCTAACAGTACTCTGTTTACCTACTTAAACAGTAAACAAAGTAACAAATTACAAATTACACTATTTTACAGACAAAGTTACACTACAAATATCATTCTTCAACGCCATTCTGCTCGAGTCTAGATAATCTAATATTCTGCACAGCTAACTTGTTCGCTATCCAGAATAAGAATGTAAATACATTTATTGCGTACTCATAATTCCAAATCATATTATAGAATTTGAGTGGAGGCGAATATCGGGCGAGACAAACAGTCACACATGTACGACCAAATCCACCTTTGCATTCTGCATTCACACACATATACACGCTGGTTGGCCTTAGTAATTATGCTGTAAAGATTATGTCGATTCGTCAGCTTTTGGTCGACTCATTCCTTCATTCATTCATTCATTCATATAGCATTCACATTCAAAATCAACCACTAACGACATCGTATCATTCCAGCTAACCGCAAGCTAAGCTGGATTTATCAAAATGTATCGATTCTAGTCGTCGACTCCTTTTGTCAAGTCTAGTTCATTCGCCCATCCGTCATTCTAGTCCTCGGCGCCTTAGGTGCACACCATGCCTTCCCAACAATCCACAGCACAGCCAGGCTATCAAAAAGCCATGTACAACGGTGGCTCTTCAAATCACTCCCATCCACGCATGTCTGTCCAATCCAGCTCGGATAAGCCAGTCCCACCAACACCTCGAATTGCATCATCCAATCCTCATCAGTCATCGGGTCCAGAGCACAACCCTTCCGCCCCTGCAATGCATCCCGACATGGATCAGCGCAAAGATCAATGGGTGGCAAGGGTCGACGATACCGCCTCTAGCGTGTATCAACCGCACTCGAATCCCAGACAAATGTTTCTTCGCGTGCGCATTCACACCATCGACAAAGCCAAAAAAGATCTGCTCGTTCGCTTCGATGCCCAAACCAATCTACCTCACTTTCGCGCCTCATCCTATCCCGGTATTACTCGCTCCTACCGAGAGCTTTGCCTCTTTGCGCTTGCTCTCTCGCTCTCCAGCCCTGCCATCATCGTCCCCGCTTTGCCCCTGCCCTCAACAACTGCCAGTGGCTTGCAAGATACCCGCATCCTTCGTCTCATGCTCGCCAGGTGGTTCTCTCGCATCCTCGCAGAACCATCTCTCAGGGATCATCCCGAGACTCGAAACTTGATCGAAGCAGACTTTGCCTACCAACCTAATCCGCCTGGCACTGGTAGCTCCTCTGCTGCTCGCAAACGCTTCGCCAACGCAATGGCAAGCGCTGCCTCCGTTGCCTATGGTGGAGTCGATACAACCGGCGGGCTTCCCAACGGCGTCCTTGCTACTTCTGCCTCTGCTGGATCCAGAATCAGCGGCGGCGGCTTTGGCATCCTCGGCCTCGGCGCGAGCTCCAAAGGTCTCAGCACTTCCAGAAGTGTCTACGACGATGACGAGGACCTTGTCGCAGCCAGAGCGGAAGTCACGCGCCTCGAGATGCAATTTGCTGATGCCGCCGAGGCTTCTGAAAAGCTTGCGCATTCACGCCGCTCGCTCACTGTCGCCCTCTCTGATCTCTCGATCAAGCTCTGCAATCTTGGCTCAGTAGAAGAGATTCGACCACCATCTTTACGCCTCGGCCTCCCCTACGTTCTCAAGCGTACCGCATACACTGCACGCAGCCTCGGCGAGCTTCAAGATGCAATCAGCAACACCGAGCTCTTGACCATCGGTGATGCCGTAGCATACCAGTCCATCAACGCAAGAGCCGCCAAAGAAGCCATGCTCGCTCGCAACGCACTCGTCGAAGAGCACCACAACGCACAGAAAGCTACCGTCAACAAGAAAAGGGAGCTTGAACATCTCAGGACCCAACGCAACTTGCGCGCCGATCGAGTCGACGATGCGCTCGAAGAACTTGAGGACGCCAAACGGCACGAACAGGCGCTAGCACAGAACCTGAGAAAGATCAGCCAAACGCTGCACAACAGCTTGCAGAATCACAGCCGACACGCGCATCAGGATCTGCAACAGGCGATGCTGGAACATGCCAGGGGAAGCGTCATGTTCTCGAGGCAGTTGTTGAAGGAGATGAAGGCCTTAAAGTCGGAGCTTGAAAACACAAAGAGGCCTGAGGCGGCGGTCGGTGGTGTGGGTACGCCGATTAGGCCTTCACATGGGTTGACGCCGGCGTTGGGCTCTGTTCCACCGCCATTTGCCCACGTCAATTCAGATGTGGGTAGTCCTGGTGAAAGATGCTCTTCTGCTCATTCTCGACCCGACGGGCTCCCGTTCACTGGACAATCCGACGTCCGATCGAATCAAGCACCACCGCCTCCACTCTTTCGGCATGAAAGCATGGTCAGGTCGAATTCCGCAACATCCTCGCCGAGTACCCTGGAACGCGCAAATACGCAACCACCACATTCACCCATGCCGACTACACCAAATGCATGGGCTGGCCCTTCACCACTAGGAACGCCTAATCTCTCTCAATCCATGTATTCGGCCGATCTCATGTCTCGCACCAACACCCAAGACAATCCGTTCGCAGGTCCGACTGCCGGTGCACAATCCATGTTCCTCGACCGCCCGACAGGAGCGGTGCGACCGAATGCATATGGCACACTCAACTCGGGCTCGTCTGGTACTGCTAGCGGAAGGAGTCGTATTAGCGCTTCTGAGGCTGCGAGGAGTTTGGCAGGCAAGTTCTGACGAGGGTTTCTTTTCCCACAGCTGCATTCATTTTTGTGTGTGTGTGTGTGTGTGTGTGTGTGTGTGTGTGTGTGTGTGTGTGTGTGTGTGTGTGTGTGTGTGTGTGTGTGTGTGTGTGTGTGTGTGTTGGTTTCTGTGCTGCAGTACAGTATATCCAAAAAAATTTCCAACAAGAGATACTGTAACTTTGTTAAATCAGGTTGCAATTGTAGTAGGATTGTGCGTGAAAGAAGGGTAGATTTTGGATAGAGTTTTGACTTTACGAGGAAGCTATGGCTGATTGAAAGTGTAGGTGGGAGAATAATAAATCTTGAATTGGATGAGTTTTATGAAAATATGGTTGGTGATCATTAATAGGGCGAAAATAGGAGAACACGGTTGAAATTTTCAAAAAAAAATTCCATTCTTTCTGTATGAATAATACAAAAAAAAAGGTTTAAATGTTTGAATTACCAAGGATTATTGGGACCCTTTCTTGCCCACCAAAAAAAAAAAAAAAAAACCCCTTCCAAAACCTCAAATTAAACGTCTTTTGACATACCACTCACTCACTTTACATGTTTTCATACTAAAAAAAAACAAACAAACATTCTCTCCTTACAGAAAAAAAATTTCCCACCCAAACATCCATCATGTCTAGCTGAAAAAAACTTAACCAAATACCCAACCATCCCCAATTCCCTTTATCCCGAACTTCATCTTTTTTCTTCTTTTCTCTCTCAGCCTAAGCTTTATACCATTTTCCACTAGTACAGACTATACGAGGTATCCAATTTCCCATAAAAAATTATAATAATAATACAGAAGCATGCATGAAGAAAGGCGAACAAGGATGAGAACAACAAGAGTAGGCAGCTCGAAACAAGACCTCAAGTAATACTATATTTGCACTTTTTTTTTTTTTTTTTTTCTTTTCAAAATCTCTTCCATGACTTTTCTCCATGATCGAAAGTGTGTGGTAGTGAGAATGACCATGAATGGAATGTAAAGAATGTTTGGATCATGTCAAGCTCTCAAATCCGCGTGAGATATAGAGTAGCAATAGTAGTGGTGATGGTGATGATGGTGATGATGCTATCAAGAAGAAAAAAAAAGGGGGGGGGGGAAGAATGAGCAAAGTATGTAGGCGGAAAGGCTCAGCTATACAGCGTAGCCCCCATCCGCCTAGCTCCTCCACCACTGGTAGGCGTTGTCGGCGAACCTGGCCTTTGTTCACCACTGAATTGTCTCCTATGACCTCCGCCATGCGGCGAAGACGGAGGACCCTGACTCACATATCCTGGTCCAGGCGGCTGCAGGAGAGGCAGCTGTCGAGAGCTAGTAGACAGCGGCGACGGTGGAGGATAATGCCCCCTCCTAACAGCGGATGGAGTGTGCGAGGAGAATGGAGACGAAGGTTGCATGGAAGGTGACAGGGGACCTGGAATAGGATGCGAATGCATGCGTGTGTGTGTCGGCGTCTGGCTCGAGGGATGAGGTGGGAGAGCGTCCTGGCGGCTACTTGGCGAGAATTGGCCATAAACACTACCAGGCGGCGCTGGAGCGCCGATCGAGAGTTTGTGCAACGGAGTTGATGTGACTCCTCCTTCTGTGCTGAACGAGTCTCCGCCACCACGAGATCCACGACGGCCGTGCGAAGCGGTCTTCCTACGACCCGGGGAAACAGGGTTGGCGTCCTGGCCGTAGTCCGATTCCTGACTTTGCTGATCCGATGCGGAAGCCGACACATTGGTTCCCCCATCATCTGCTTGAGCCTTCGCCGCCGCTTCTTTGCGTCGCATCAAGAGGTATCGCTGACGACACTGGTGGTAGGATCGGGTCCCTACGGCGCGGGAGATTAGCTCCCATCGCTGACCGTGCTCTTTGATTGCGGCGCGAAGCTTGGTATCTTCCTCAGCTGTCCAGCGAACATACGGCAGACGTTTCTCAGGATTTTGGTTCCCACCAAAGCTCTTACTCTCGCCCGAACGTGATCCCTGCGAGCCGTTTGCCTTGGAACTGCGAGAACCATCCGGATTTCGTGACGACGTCAATCGCGAGGTAGACTTGAGGCGGGATTCGCCATCCATCGCCATTTCGTCTTCGCTGCTCAAGCTGCCGATGGGGCTCACACCTTCGAATTCGCCAGACTTGTCGCTGCCCTGCGACGGGTTTTGGCTCGCAGTGGCTTGATCTGCAAGGAGGTCGAGCGCGCTCAAAGCCTGACTTCCACCAGCGCTGGGCGGACCGTTAGGGGCATAATCGTGATAAGGAGGTGGGCGGCTCTGCATAAAGGGGTCAGCACCTTCTGTTTGCGTCCGAATGCGAGGCTGACGGTCACCCAAGAAAGGAGAGCCGTAAGGCTCGAAATCGAAGGCGGCAGACGACACGCGGCGACGCTTTGGACTCTCATGAGCCATTCGGAGGGGGCTCGACTGAATCGGGTATGGTCCTGCGCTGTAGCCATAGGAATCATACTCAGGGCCACGTTGGGTGGTGACGGAGAGCGGTGGTGGGTAGCCCATTCCGCGGTGCGAGGGCTCTCGACCATAGTAGGTGGGATCGCCGGTGGGAGGCGGGAAAGGAGGTGCGTGTGCCCGTGAACGCGTGGTCGGCGAAGGTGCAGCAGGACCGGGGTTCAGCGTCTCGGCAGCTTGGAGCAGCTCGTCGATGCCGGTGAAGGAAGACGCCGAGTCCAGCCTGCGGTGACGACCTGACCAGCTGTCGCGTCGATCGTCACCACGAGCAAGCTCATCGAGCTCCCTTGCACGAACGCCAGTGTGTGGTGTGTTTGAGTTACTTGCGATGGATTTGGGCGTCTTGGGTGGTCGCTCTGCAGATCTAGAAGGTGGTGTGCGGGGTTCGTGAGCGTAACTTGCTTCTCCCTCAGCAGTCATAGGACCTTCCGAGGCTTGTCGCTTAACGGGGAAAGCGTGCGAGACTGGAGCGTGCAGCTCTGAGGCAGGCGCAAGAGCTTGACCATTTGGCGCTTCATTAGTCGTTGTTTTGTTGGTCTCCAGGGAAGCCGGGAGCGAGGCCGACTCGGCAGACGTGCCAGAAGTTGCAGCAGCTGCGGCTGCCTGCTCTTTGCGCATTTCGCGCAGTCGTCGCGCAGCGAGCATGAGATGTTCTGTCTCTGCATCGCCCATGGTGATGTTGCGCTTTTTGCGGGCCTTGTCCTTACGACTGCCCGATCGACTAGGGGTGGTTGACGCGGTGCCAGGCTGACTGAGATCACCTTTAGGAGTCTGAAGCTCGGCGTTGGAGGTGCTTGTAAGCATATCAGGGGCCTTGATACCCCCAGACACGAGATAAGGTCTGAGAGCCTTGAGTTCGCTCTCGAGCTTGTGAACTTGGGCCTCTGCATCTCTGATGCGAGCTTTGAGATGCTTCTTGTCGGTGATGAGCTTGTTCCGTTCGCGTATGAGCGAAGCAGTGGGTGAAAGGTCGGCGTCGACCTCGGCAAGACCTGAACTCGAAATGCCGAGACCTGTAGTACCTGGCGATGCAAGGCCAACGGCGCTGTCGTTGTTAGATGCCAAGAAGCTGGGGCTGCTGAGAAGTCGCTGGATGGTGTCTGCTGGATTTGCCCCACCAGACTCGGAGTTGGAGGAGGCGACACGGTTGTTGCTTGGAGAGCCTCCGGAAGCAGCAGCCGCTGCTCTAGCTTTTTCAGCAAAGGTGACCACGGAAGTAGAGGTGGGATTGGAGCGTCTTTCGTCAAAGCCTCTTGCTTCGGCACGGTTGAGCAAGGCGCTGAGCATCTTTCCCTGAGCCTTCCATCCGTCCAGCTCGGCGTCGAGACGATCTGTGAGGTTGCGATGCGCAGCAAGTGCGTGAGTGTGGGCGTGTTTCATGGATGAGATGACGGAGAGGGCGGTGAGACGTGTGGACTTGAGATGAGCTTGGGCACGGTCGCGAGATTCGGTGAGAGTATTGCATCGGGAAGCCAGCATCTTGACCATGGCTGCGAGCTCGCGCTCCCTGTCGCTGGAGGAAGTCTCGGTTGGTGGATCGAGGCCCATGTTGGCCAAGGAGCCTAGGATATCTTGGATAGTGCCTGATTCATCCGCTGGCGATGCAAGTTCAGTTGAGTCTTTATTGGCCGAGGTTGTGCCGTAGACGAGCGTTTCAATTTCTTGCTTTGTTGGACCGACGCCGACGCCGAGCATTGGGAAGGAAAGATGACCTAGCTTGAGCACATCATGGTCGTCAGCGTCGTCATGATCATCTGCGATGAGCGAGAGCGGATGATCTGCAAAGACAGGTCCCAAGATAGGTGAAGGGGTGGGAGATCGACCAGGCGAGTGGGATGGCGAGTGTGTTGCGCGGGAGCGATATGAGCCACGATGGAGGGGACGTTCTGCAGCTACGGTACGGTCGTCATTACGGTCGATGCTGGAGCGTCTGCTTGCTCTTTGTTGAGAAGAGAAAGAATCGTCGCCAGTTCGATCGAAGGATGCGCTACCACCGCTGAGGCGGGCGGCTGCTCTACGAGAACCCATATTTTCGGAGACGGTGGTGGTGGGACTTGCGTGTGGAAGCTGCTCATCCGGGTTGAGTCTAGAGGAAGACGCTACAAGATTTGGAGGGAAACGAAATTCGTTGTGAGAAGTGGGGGGTGTTGGCAGATCGGCAGATGTGGCAGGTGGTGTAGAGGGCGCAGGGTGTTGTTGGAGTGCAGTGGTGGTGTTGGTAGTGGTGGAGGGAGGAGCCTCGTCAGGCTTTGTGATATCAGCAAGGTTGTTGGTTGATGGTGGTACTGTTGACGTGAACGAAGTTGAGGATGATGACGACGACGACGGCTGACCAGCACTGGGATGTGTCATCTTGAGTGAGATGAGTGATCGTCGACAATGGCTCGTCAGCGCCAAGAGGCTAAGTAAGCAGCGACAAGGTGTTGTTTGTAAAGTTGTGGTGTGCGGCGAATAATCAGCGATACGATATGAGAAGGGGAAGATGGGAAGGAGGGATGCTGTGCACAGTGTGGATGTTTCGAGGACAAAGAAGTTATTGAAAGTGAATGAGAGAAGTGAAGTGTTTGTGAGTAGGACGGCGCAAGGTTGCGAATGGATGGTTGGACTTGAACAATATTGAAGACGTTGTAAGAACAGCTGAAAAAAGGAGATGGAGGAGCGGGAATTGACGAATCCAAGGGTCAAAGTTGATGGTGTAAGGCAGGCTAGGCTTGCGTGATGGTGATGAGCAGATGAGCAGCAATGAATGAATGAATGATTAGGCTTAGCGAGGGACTGAGATGAGAGACAGAAAGAAAGCAGTGACGAGCAACAGACCGGATGGATTGATTCAGTGTAGTACAAAGTGTGACTGTGTACTGTTTCTGTCAACCACCTAGCGTGATGTGTTGGTGACTGCGACAAGTGTTGGTCTGCAGTCACATAAAAAATCAATTTCTACAATCCTTCGCCTGATTAAGAAATTCCATAATAAAAATAATAATAAAAATAATAATAAAAATAATAAAAATAAAAATAATGTCGTCTGTTGCCTGTCAAGATTACAGTATATTTTGATTGTGATTTACTGTAGTTGACTGAGTTTGATTTGGTCATACCAAAGTAAAATCTCGATCAATCGCGATTGCATCCATTTCAGTTCCCAATCCGAGCAAGAAACACGCAATTTACCTGTGTTACTGGATCATAGTCACAATCCTGAATCCCGCAGTTTGACATTCGGATCCTATCACCAACTTAATGCACCCTACATTACCGCTAAATCGTGATTACCGTCGAGTAAAATACAGTGTGAATCTCAATACGAGCTGTCGCTTAAGTCATCCGACGCACCACGATGATCATTATATAGTGAAAGCCTGGGTGACCGAGCTCAGGGTCCTTAATTTGGTCTAACCCCAAATCAATCAGATGAACGAGGCAGGGGAGCATGCAGAGCAAACAAACACAAGCAGGAGGTTTCGTCATTTTATCACTCTACTGCACTGCTGTACTGTGGTGCGCCACAGCGTGTAAAGACGCGAACTTGTCTCCAGCTTGAGTGTCGGCGAGCGTGACATCAGACAGAAGAATACTGTAAACGTCTCAACAAAGAGCATCGAGATCGACACGATGCGAATTTGGCCCTACAGTGAGTCAAGTCGCATATTCTTTGCTTCTCAGATTCTGATATCCGACCTTCTCCTTTATTATTCTTTTGGTTTTTCTTATTCTGAATCCGGCCAACTCATCTCCCGATATGTGTCTCAATGTTACAAGATCTGGGACGCTTGTAAAGATCCGTTCTTTGTTTTGCTTTTTTTAAAGATGTTAGACCTGCGTCTCTACGTTTGTCAGTGATGTGAGGTAAAAACGATTTATTGCGACTGAATACAAGCTTCTCGAAAGAGCTCCGTTTAAGCATTTAAAATCCTGAAACTAAGGATCGGGTGAGAGAATACAGTGCGATTCTCGAAAAAGGGTTGACAAAATGTTGAGACGTGTAACATTATGTTTTCTGCGACACAATCCACACAAGGGAACCGCCAGCAGAGAGTGTAGCAGCAACAGCAACAGCAACACCAACAGCCGCTTGGCTCGAGCCCTCCTCTCGTCCTGCTGATTCGGCCAATCCGCACTGCGACTCCAAATTCAAGTCTTCTAACGCATCACTCGAAGTAGCTCTTTTCTTACTCTCTCTCCCTTTCCATACTGTCACTCTATCTTTGCATCTCTGGTCGTATCGATTGCTGTTCTCACGCCATCAACCTCGCAGAGTCAGCATTCGGATCACCTACCGACCCTCATTACAACAACCCCAATTCAGCCTCTTTTTCATCATTTGCTGGCCAGACACAGCACCTATCGCCTCTTCGATCGCCTCCTCACTTTTTCGCTCCCTCACTCCCTCGCCTCGCTGGCACCACAGCCACTACATCATACAACGGCTTAATTACGCTACCCATCATGCCCATGCTCCTTGATATACAACGCAAACTCTTTGCAAAGTCGGAGCGCGTCAAGTCGCTCGACTTCCACCCAACAGAGCCATGGCTTCTCGCAGGTCTTTATTCTGGCTCCGTCAATATCTGGAACTATGACACAGGTGCAATCGTAAAGACCTTCGAAGTCACAAACGTTCCAGTACGATGTGTCAAGTTCATTGCTCGCAAGAACTGGTTCGTGGCTGGTTCCGATGACTTCCAGCTCCGTGCCTTCAACTACAACACTCACGAAAAGGTCATCAGCTTCGAGGCGCATCCAGACTACATTCGCTGCCTCGCTGTTCATCCCACCGCTTCCTATGTCATCACCGGCTCCGACGACATGACCATCAAAATGTGGGACTGGGAAAAAGGATGGCGACTCATGCAGACCTTTGAAGGTCACACCCACTACATCATGAACCTCTGCTTCAACCCCAAAGATTCAAACACGTTTGCATCTTCCTCTTTGGATCGCACCGTCAAGGTTTGGACTTTGGGCTCCAGTGTTGCCAACTACACGCTTGATGCCCACGACAAGGGCGTCAATTACGTCGAGTACTTTCACGGTGGTGAAAAGCCCTACATGCTCACTGTCGGTGATGACCGCACCATCAAGATCTGGGACTACCTATCAAAGTCCTGCGTTCAGACTCTGACTGGCCACACTTCCAACGTATCCTTCGCCATCTTCCATCCTTCTTTGCCCCTCATCATCTCCGGTTCCGAGGACGGTACCGTAAAGCTCTGGCACTCCAACACATACAGACTCGAATCTACCCTCGATTACGGCCTCGAACGAGTGTGGTGTGTCGCATACAAGAGGAACGGTAACGACGTTGCCATCGGTTACGATGAAGGTGCTGTCGTCATCAAGCTCGGCAAAGAGGAGCCAAGTGTAAGCATGGACACCGCTGGAAAGGTCGTTTGGGCCAGAAATTCCGAAGTACTCAGCGCAAACGTGGGCGCAACAGCAGAAGAGCCGGCTATCGATGGTCAGAGGCTCCCCGTCTCGGTGCGCGAGATGGGTTCCACCGAAGTTTATCCGCAGCTCTTGCAACACAGTCCTAACGGCCGATTCGTCACTGTCTGCGGTGACGGCGAGTACATCATCTACACCGCCCTCGCATGGAGGAACAAGGCGTTCGGACCCGGTCTTGGCTTTGCTTGGGCAGGTGACAGCAACACCTACGCAGTCCACGAGGCCAACGCCAAAGTCAAGGTCTTCCGCAGCTTCAAGGAGCGTCCTGGTCTGCTCACTCTGGCATACAACGTCGAAGCGATAGCAGGTGGTGCCTTGCTCGCCGTGCTTGGCAGCGGCTTTGTCTGCTTTTACGACTGGGAGACTGGTGCGCTCGTGCGTCGTGTGGATGTCGAGGCCAAAGCCATTCACTGGTCCACCACCGGCGAGCTCGTTGCTGTCGTTTGCGACGACTCGTTCTACATTTTGAGGTTCGACCGTGATGCATATGCGGCTCACCTCGACTCGGGTGCACAAGTCGAGGACGACGGTGTCGAGACGGCATTTGAAGTGGTGACCGAAGTGTCGGAGAGCGTCCGCACTGCCAAGTGGACGGGCGAGTGCTTCCTCTACACCAATTCGACCAACAGGTTGCAGTACCTTGTCGGAGAGCAGACCCATACCATCACACACTCGGACAACGAGATCTTCCTGCTTGGATACATTCCTCAGCACGGTCGCGTCTATGCCGTCAACAAGGACATGTGCATCTTTAGCTATTCCCTCTCGCTGGCCCTGGTCGAGTATCAAACCGCTATCCTGCGTGGTGACCTCGATGCAGCGGCCGAGCTTCTAGACCAAGTGCCTTCCGACCAGCGAAATCGTGTCGCCCGTTTCCTCGAAACTCAGGATCTCAAAGACCTAGCTCTCGAAGTCTCGACCGATCCAGAACACCGGTTCGACCTGGCGATCTCGCTGGACAACTTTGAAACTGCGCTCGAAATCGCGCGCGATGGACCTCAAGTTGGATCCGAATCGCGATGGCGCACCATCGGAGACAAGGCTTTGGCAAGGTGGAACGTTGCACTTGCCAAGGAGTGCTTTGAGAAGGCTCAAGATCTATCGTCGATGCTTTTGGTTGGAACGTCGACCAACGATCGTGAGCTTCTCGCACGTCTGGCGCAGCTGGCGACCGAAAAGGGGTGTACGAATGTTGCGTTTGCGGCGTACCTCTCGCTCAGTGATGTAGATTCGTGCATTGACGTGCTCGAAACGGCCGGTAGGACTAGCGAGGCGGCGCTGTTTGCACGGACGTATGCGCCAAGCAAGGTTTCGGGCATTGTGGGCAAGTGGAAGGGTGAATTGGAAAGCGCAAATCGACACAAGCAGAACGAGATTGCGGCAAGTATCGCCGATCCGGAAAAGAATGAGGCTGCTTTCGAGGAAGGATGGAAAGAGAGTGTTGCCAAGGAGAAGCAAGTTCGGGTTGATCAACGACAACCAAAGAAGCAACCAAACGGCGTTTCGAGTGCATGAACTAGAATATAGTACGCAAGCAAACACAAACTCTTTCTCTCTCTCTCTCTCTCTCTCTCTCTCTCTCTCTCTCTCTCTCTCTTTCTCTCCTCTCACACATCTAGATTCTTACTGTGATCTCTGAACTCTTTGGGTGTCAAATGGCATACTAGTATTCCTATGTTGTTTTGTTCTTTTCATGAAGCAGCTATTGGTGATTGTGTGAATTCGAAATTGCCCGTAGACGATCGGTGAAGGCGATAACTCGAGCAAGTATGGCAAGATAGATTTTGCTCAAACTATACTGTAAATTTAATATTGTAATAATAATAGGCTGTGTGCGGTGCGGAAAAGACGGCAAATTTCGGGGTTCTTTCCTTGCTTACTTGCAGTAATACCACCTGTGTTCTACTTGAATCGCGCGCCATCCCTTGATTCTTATCTTGCCTTTTTTGTTTGCTTTTGTGCATTCTTTACCACCATCACCAAAAAAAAACCGGGGCAGTTTTCCTTTTTCTTCTCTTCACTCTTTGATAAAGGGAGGGGTTTTTTTTTTTGGGTTTTTTACGAGCACGTCAAGATGTCAACGACTAATTCGATCTTCAAATCCAACGAATCTGGATTGCTTTTGGTTTTTATGGAACCTGGATGCGAAGTGACATTGGAAGAATTTCATGAATGGTACGATAACGAACATGTTCCTTTACGTATTGAACGATTTCCAACTTTTCGTTCAGCGGTTCGATATTGTGTAAAGGAAACTACACTTTTTCCGAATGATAATCAAGGTAGTCAAGAAAATGATATTGTTGAAATGCCACCAAAGAGTAGTTGGGGAGCATTTTATACGGTTTCGACCAACACAACATTTTGCGATCCAGCTTATACTTCACTTCGTTCCGAAAGAAGTGAAAGGGAAGCAGAATTGTTTACTCGATTAGCCATTGTAGATCGAAGAATTTACAAATTGGAATACGATTCCGACGAGGATGTTAACAACAACAACGAGATTCAAATGAATGGAAAAAAAATTGGTTTAGCAGTTCAAACGGCCAAAGAAACACCTAGATATTTGATCGCCAATAGTGTTGATATGAAATCACCAGAATTGTTGCAAGAGTATAACAAATGGTTTGAACAAGAACATGTTGTTTTACTTTCCAAAATTCCAGGTTGGAGAAGGAGTAGGAGATTTACATTGCTCGACAATGGAGTGAATGGTACAAATGCCAAAAAACAAGATGCCAAAAGTGTACCTAGTACACTCTGCTTACATGGTAAGTTTATATTTACATTTATAAACCTGCAATTTTTTATTTTTTTTGAGATGGAACCAAACTCAACCCCAATTTTTTTTTTTTTTATTGCTCACATATTTATGTTAACGAATCAACCAAAAAAAAAACTTTAGAATATGACAACGATTCACCGGAAGAAACACCCGAATTCAAATTAGCATGTTCTACTCAATGGAGAACCAAAGTGATTGGTGGTGAACAAAATCAAAACATTCTTAGAAGAGAAAGAAAAGTTTGTTCCATCTATCGAGCTTGGGATCCTATCGCTGCCATTCGTTCTCAAAATTCATAACCCAAATGAAGGTATCAAACATGTTTTTTCAAATTATTTTCAGCTCTTCCATCGATTTATATATAAAATCTCTGTCTATATCTCTGCATTCCAAAAATATATAAAAAAAAACACATTTTCTCTTTCTTTTGCTGTTTTCTGTGAGGACACTTGGACAAGCATAAATTGCATCGAAGAAACAAAAAACAAAAAAAAGGAATTTTTTTCTTTCTTCTGTCTGTACGTAAGAGGCAAAAAAAAGAAGAAAAAAAAAGTAGGCTTTTTTTTTCCTAACTAAACAATTGCTTTCTTTTTTTAATTAATTAATTGTTATCTATCTTGCTTCTCTTTTCTGGCAATTTCATCGAATTTGGCAAACCATGAATAACATCCAAATTTAATTTTTTTGCAGTTGCCATCCTACCATTCTGAATCAAAATAGCATCCATCACAACTAAAGCTGCCATTGCCTCTACAATAGGTACAGCTCTAGGTACAACACAAGGATCATGTCTACCTCTCGTATTCAAAATTCCATGTTTACCATCATAACTAGCTGTAAATTGATTCTGACTAATCGTAGCAGGACTTTTAAATCCAACTCTGAAATAAATGTCTTCACCATTAGTGATACCACCTTGAATACCACCTGACCAATTCGTGACAGTACCCAAACGACCATCTTGTTTAAGAACAAATTTGTCATTATGCCTGGAACCTGCTACTTCAGTTCCTCTAAAACCCGAACCAATTTCGAAACCTTTGGTTGCAGGAATCGAAAGCATACCATGTGCTAACTTTGCTTCAAGTTTATCAAAACACGGTTCACCCAAACCAGAAGGTACACCTCTAATCACACAAGTCACTGTACCACCGATCGAGTCATTGTTGGCCTTGGCCAAAAGGATACGTTGACGCATTCGTTCGGCCGCAAGTTGGTGAGGACATCGAATGGCGTTTTGATCCACCTCTTGACGTGTGATGGTGGACAAAAGTTGACGGAAAGATTTTGAAAGTGGTTCCTCTGCTTCGTCTTCGGTGAGGCCAGAAGTGTCGATGATGTTATCCACCTTGGTTTGGGGTGGACCTGCATTTGGATCCTCACCGTAGAACGACTTGCCTTGAACCATGCGAGTGCCATCCTCCGACTCGGTAGCGATAGGTTGACCATTTTTAACATCCTTTGCCAATTCTTCACCAGGGAATCTAGGAATGTGCACTTTTCCCACCGAAGAAACAAAGGCTACGATCTCTACACCGTAGGCTTCCTTGAGGTATTTTTCAGCCAAAGCTCCTGCAGCTACCCTTCCAATGGTCTCTCTAGCCGAACTTCTACCACCTCCAGACGATGCTTTAAGATTGTACTTTTCGAGATAGGTGAAATCGGCATGAGAAGGGCGAGGGTAAGCGTCAAGTGTATCGTCGGTGTAATCATGAGGACGCTGATCCTGGTTTCGTACGAGCATGGCTATAGGGGTGCCAAGCGTGACACCTCGTTCGACACCAGATTGAATTTCGACACGATCCTTTTCATCGCGTGGAGTGGTGAGGTTGGATTGACCAGGACGACGACGTGAAAGTTGGGATTGGATGTCTTGCGGATCAAGCGCCATACCTGGAGGTACACCGTCGACGATGCAACCTACAGAGGCACAATGGGATTCACCATAGGTAGTGACTCTGAAGTGAGTGCCAAACGTAGACATTTTTTGGGAGAATTTAATCGAGACGAAGCCAAGTGATAAAAGAAACAAAGGGAGGAAAGCGTGTGCAGTGATGGTGGTAGAAAGTTGATGAGGTGGAAAGTATAAAAGTATTTTAAGAAGAAATGAGAAAGATTACCAAAAGCAATGATTTTAAGAGTGACTCGTGATAGTCTGTATGATTTGTAACACTACACAATTGAAATACAAAATTGGGCTCATGATGAGTGTTGAAAATCTCGAAAGGGTTTCATGGTAAGGTAATATAGAGTAAGTACTTTAAATGTATTATACAATTTATCATTACAACCTCATCGGATAGTGTAATGCTCAAGCTAATAAGGTGTTGGTCTCATTTTTAATATAATAAATTTGTTGTTGCTCGCATTCTGATTCACTTTGCTACACTGTATTGCTCTATTGTCACCTATCGAGTCAACGTTTATGATGCTCTTTGACAACCGTTGCTCAACAACCGTTGCTCAACAACCGTTGCTCAACAACCGCCTCTCACTCTACAACACGCTTTCTACATATAAGCTCACACTCAAAGCAGTCAGTAAACTTGAAACACAAATGGCATCGTCTGCATCCAAAGGTACAACCTCATCCATATCCTCATCTACAGCAAACTCGTTTTATACAAGCTTTCGTACATCGATACAAACGCTTGAAAACCAAATCTCTTGTGCCATCACATCGCATGATGTGCATAATGCGTTACAGACCTATGCTCGCTTGAATGCACAATTCACTACAGCCGTGGATACCGGTGTGTTAGCTTTGCATGATCAGGCTTTACACAAGCGCAGCTTGGATCAAGTTGTCACTGCTCTTGAATCCAAACGCAAACACATCCATCAGCAACAAGTACAGAATGATGCGAATCAAAACATTAACAACAACAACAACAACAACAACAATCATCGCATTAAGAAAGGCGCATTTACGTTCAAGAGAAAATCTCATTCAATCTCATCACCAAATTCAATATCAACCTCATCCCAAAGCACAGATTTAAATTCAAACCAATCCTTACACAATTTATTATCAACTAACAATTCGAATCATTTGATCATTTCAAATCAACACAATATTACCTACAATCATCATAATAAGCTTTCAAAATCATCCATCTCGCTTACAATCCACAACGTTACCAATTCTATCGTTCATCTTGATCAACTTGAAATCTTATCGGTTCAACTTGGTTCGATTCAAAATAGTATTATTAAATTACCTTGTGTACAAGGTAGTATTATGATTAACGATTTGAATCATTCGATTTTATTACTCGAATCATGTCATCAATTTAGAATGCATACTTCATTCGCAGTTGTTGTCATTGGTTTGACAACAAATCATCTTTCAAGTGTCGTTACCCTTGAAGCATCTAATTCGGTGCAATTTGTTACAAATGTACCATCAAGACGAATAAGAAGAGCACCAGTAGCCCAAGAGGAGGTGAAGCATGATTTCAAGGTTCAAGATTTTGACGATCTCATCAACAGCGAGCAGTTACAAAAACAAATAAAACAAGATCAAACCAGTAAAGACAGTAGTGGTGCAAGAGCTCGCAATTTTAGCATCATACACTTGGATCCAAAAGAGGTCCATATAAAGCAACAAGTCGACGACGAATTACTAAAAGCTAAGCATGGTTTATCTGCCATCGATTGCGTACAAAACATCACTCAAATCATTCAAACGTATTCCATGAAACAACTTCCCACTTGATCGGGGGGTCTTTTTTTTTTACTCGTTTCGCATGATCAAACTCACACCATCCCTCACTGGCAATACCACCACCTCTACCCTCTTATCCTGCTTCACCACCATGTTGAACTCCTTGATCGCATCCGCATTCTCTTTACCAATCTTTAAAATCTCTTCATCCACCAAACCTTGGGTCCAAGGTGTACCTTTGTACAGAGTATTGTCCACCACCAACAATCCATCCTTTTTGAGTAGACCTTTGTCCAAGATGGTGGTAAAGTACGATTTGTATCCTGGTTTGTCTGCATCGATAAAGATGATATCGAACGCCTCTTCATCACTCAAAATGTTCTTGCCGATGGATTCGAGATGATCAACCGCGTTTCCGACTTTGACTTGAATTTTATCACTCAGACCGGATTGGTCAAAAAGAGGACGGGTGAAGGTGTCGAGATAAGGATCGATTTCGAGCGCAGTAACTTTACCACCTGGAGCAAGTTGTTGTGCGATACAAACCGTGGTTGTACCTGTGAACATGCCGATTTCAAGTGCTTTTTTAGCACGTGTGATACGCGTAAGAAGTCCAACAAAGTTACCTTCATAAGCTCCAGCAGACCATGCAGCAGAGAGATGGAATAACGTCTGTTTACGTTCCCAAGCCGAATTCCAATCGTGTTGAGCTGTAGCTTTGAGAAGCGGTTGTTGAACACAAGGTGCAGCCGAAGAGACCGAATCCAGGTAAGCATCCATACCAGACAGAAGTTCGGACACCAACTTGAGTTGATGCAATTGCGTCCGAGTGAGCGGTTTGGACGTGTCAAGTTGCGATACAACCGACGAGAGCAATGTCGAGGCCGAGACCAGAGGTGTCTCGTGGGGTACGTCCATCTGGCTCATCTTGGGACTGAGATTAGTGATTGGTGATTATAGCAACGGTGTGTAACAAGAAAGATGCTTAAACCAGATGAAAGAGTCTTATCAAGCATGCCAATTCCAAAAACGACAAGATTGCCAAACGAATCGTATAAGTGTGTGTGGGGTAGAACTGGCGAGATTGAGCAATTCCTGCCTGTTAGCTAAGCTAAGTCAAGAGATGAATGCGGGCAAGCACGCTGATCAAGAGGTGCATGCTAAAAAAAACATGTTTAAGCGAAGTAAGGTACAGTAACCATCATCACATTTGACAGCCAAAAGAGTGCATCTCAAATACGTCAGGGTGCAACAAGAATTACAATGAATTGCTCTTTCTTTCAATCACGCATGCATTGATGGCTCACATTTGAGTCAAATGGTGATGGTGATGGCAATGATGATGACTGTGCTCTGTGCGTCCAATACTGTGCAAATTGTAATATTAATAATTATGCACAAACCAAATCGGACGAGTAATTTGCTTTCTCAGCCATGCATGGATCAATATTCTAAGACACAAATGTTAGATAAGTCGCAATGAGATTGACAACCATTAATAACAACATCCATGTCAGCAGATGAAGGTGTAACAATTTATATCGTGTGAATGCATTTGAGCTGCATGCGGGGTTGTCTTTCTTGGATCCATTCGCTATCCTCTATTCCTCCCTCCGCTCCCCCCTTTCTCTCTCTCTTTTCATGACCTCCGCTCTCAACTCATAACCACAATCAACTCAACGAATGTGGTACCTCTTACTCTGTAAATAAACTCAGCATGGACCCCTTTGCCGGCTACGCAGCTCTCGACAATCCACAACATTTCTGGGCTGAACTCGACGACATTCTAGATACCCCTTTCCAACCTCCGCAATCACCACCCCATTCTCTTGCATCTTCATCGTCCAACCATACTGATATTCAAGCACAATCTCTACTTGAAGCAAAGCGCATCTATACCGCCAGCATACTCGCCAAATTTCTCCATCTATGCGCAGCTTCCTTCAACGCCCATCTCACCTCAGAATACAACCAAGAGTACTGCATAAATCGCCTCTTCTCCTCCACTGCTTTCCGAAATGACGCACACTCAACACTCGTCCATCCAACTACCAACGTTCCCATGCATCAGCTGGCTGCAGAAGAGGCCATACGCATCATGCAAACATCCACTTCAATACCTGTGCTCCTCATCACTTACGAAATCGTTCTCCAGTACGGTGAAGCGTTCCCATCAGCCTACAAGTCCATCCAGTCCAGTGCAACTACCGTCTCATTTGTCGGTGTTAGAGCTTTCCTCCATAGACTTGTGCATCAAATCTGGGCAGGAAGCTATGCAGCACAGGCAGACGCAAAGTTTGGCATCTCAGATCAACATGCTCCCGTTGGCTGGAATGGTGCACATTGGGACCAACATCAAGACCAAGCTTCCACTTCAAATGCTTCAACAACATACCCAACATCCACATCGCACATTCCAAAACCCTTGACGTCCTCTTCAGCATCTAACCACATTGCCATTCAGATCAGCTTGAGGGAGAAAGCAGTCCGTATGCTCTACGAAGTGTGTCGTGTACAGAAACTCGAAACGGCTCATCTCAAAGCGTTCGACGAGCGCTTCATTCATCACCTCTTTGATCTCGTCGAAGACACAAGATATCATCACGACGAGGACTTCAACTATCGCCTCATCAAACTGCTCGTCGCAGTTAACGAGCAGTACATGGTCTCTACCCTCACCTCGGACGCCGCTACCCACTCGGCCTCCACACCTGGCCAGATCAATTCCACTCCGCCAGCATCTCGACCAACCAACTTGGTCCTCAGCGTGCTTCAACAGCGTTTGAACGCCAGCAAAACCTTTGGCGAGAATCTCATCTTTATGCTCAACCGAGCTTCCAGTTCCGACGTCGAGGACGTTTGCATGCAATTGCTCGTCTTGAAACTGCTTTACCTTCTCTTCACCACAAAAGAGACTGCCTGCTATTTCTACACCAACGACCTACGTGTACTTGTCGATATCTTTGTTCGCCAACTCCACGATCTTCCCGACGAAAGCGAGTCATTGCGTCATACCTACCTTCGCGTTCTCCACCCGTTGCTTACAAACACCCAACTCTGCACCTACCCGTACAAACGCCCCCAGATCCGACGCTTGCTCAACGGTCTCATCGCACACGGCCATCTCAGCGACATTAGCGCAACCACAAAGAGATTGGTAGACCGATGCTTGCGCGCCGAATGGTGTGTAGAGCTTGACAGGTTGGATGGTACTGAAAGAGTCGTCAAAGTAGAACCAATCGGAGGTGGAGAGGCACACAGCAAAATTATGCAGCCGGGTGTGACCACCGAAGGATTACCCATGTTGGCAACCAAGATCAAGGAGCACAGCAACTCGGTACAGGCCACTGCTGATTCTTTAGCCATCACCACCCAGGATCAAGTGATTAGCTCTCACAGCATCAGTACGACCGTGTCTCCTACGAGTACAGATTCGTCAGTGGTTAACCCCAAGCACGAAGCCGCTCACTCTAGCGGTTCTCTGAGCGTACCATCGACGTCAAGAACGCGCGATAAAAGAGTAGCATCGCTCTCCCACCCACGTGTTGTCTCTTCAACATCAACATCGTTCACCGAGGACGGCAACGTGTTACTACGTCCCACCTCTGCAGCATCGCTGAGTAGTGCTTCGGGGAAACATGCTAGAAGAGCGGTATCTGCACAAAGCGCTCCGTGTACACCTCCTAGGGTGGCTTCGCCTGCCTTGAACGTATGGCGTCAAAATTCTCGATTGTCCGAATTGTCCTCGCCCGCGGATGAAGCGGATGATGCGATGAGTACAAGTTCGTCTTGGCATGCCAACATGGTCGAAGATCCCTCTTCAAGTTTGGAATCATCGCGCAATCAGTACCATGCTCGTTCTGCAGAAGTTGGTGGGTGTAACGCGATGAGCATAGGGTCGTCCCAATTCTACCAAAGTGTGGTAGCGCAAGAAACTGCGGTGCCTAGGGTTGGTAGTCGTTTGAGGAGTACCAGCATCGGTGAAAACGGTGAGAGCAATATGCATATGATGCTTGACTCAGCCTTGTCGACGTCTTCGTCTTCTAGAGATGATCATGGTACTCTTGACTTGGTTCAAGGTTCGAAACCTAACATTGTTGTTGGTGGTGTAAGTTCGATGGACGAGAATAAGAGAGAAGGTCAAGTAAGAGAACAAGGTAGTAGTATAAAGACGATGATGGAAAGATCGAATTGTGATGTGCCAAAGAGACGAAAACCACCACAACCACCAAGTCATCTTCAGACGAGGAGAGCAATGCAGTTGTCCACATCTGAACCCCAAATGCAGTTGGTTTCTTCCGCTGCATCATCATCCACCACCGTCGAATCTGGGTTGTATGGTTTGGCCAAGAGTGATAGCAGTTCGGTAAATGAGGATGTGGGTGCGGGTGCAGGTGGGGGGGTTAGTCAGTTTACAGTTCGGGTGAATAAACAATTTCGTGGTAGCAGTGGTGGTGTTGGTAGGAGAAGACCCCCTCCTCCTCCTCCTCCACCACCACCACCACCTTCTTGTTCTGCTTCAACTTTTTCTCATACAACCTCAACATACATGGACAGTTTGGGAGAAAGGGATGATGAAACTCAACAACAATCTGCTCAAGATACACCCACCATGGGAGTTGAAATTGGAGTTGGGATTGAGGAGAAGAATGGTGATGATGATGATTTGGCAAGTGAAAAGAGTTTTTATATTGCAGAGAGGTTAAGGAGAGGTTTAAGAATTCGATGAACAAAATTTGTAAATTTATTATTAATTATACTATTGTTTTTTTTGCACTAATTTATCTTTTTTTTTTTTTTCCAAATAATCACAGATTTGAAAAAAAGGGAGGTAAAAAAAAAAGGTTTGATATGGTGTTGTGTGATAGAGGTTACATAGTGGTATTTGATAAAGAGTCTTGTGCCTGAGAGTATGAACGATAATATCGCAAAAGAAAGCAGCATGGATGAATGTTATCATTATAAACATTTTATATCGAGGGTAAATTCGTATACGTATGACATAAGATATTATTGTTAGGAAACTGAATGTTTGAGAGCATATTGCAAAGCAGGTTGATCCATCGAATCATTCCAATTGATATTTTGTTTTGTTCCTTCAATCCTTTCCTTTTTAGTACCAAAAATCGTATCCCATAATCTTGTCTGTTTACCATAATTACCTGACTTTTTCCATCCATGACGATGATGAATATCATGATCTTCCAAACACAATTCAGCGTTGATATACCTTAAAGGCCATGTTGCAGGATTTTGAAAATATCCTCTTAATCCACTATGTCCACTAGCTTCAATGAAAAGAATGTAACAAGTGCTAATCCACCATGTTGCAAAATTTATACGCCAAGTTAACCAAGCTAGAATTGGAATTCCTACCATGTCAAAAAATTCTTGTTCGTGATCAGCAAAAGCTCCTAAAGCAGCAATAGGATGTTTGGTGGTATGATGTTTACGATGAAACCTCCAAAGAAAATCCACTTGGTGCATTAATCGATGATACCAGTAGAAATAAAAATCTACGGCTATGGCAAACATGAACAAATTCACCGGTAACATTAAAATCGTCTTTACATCCACCAAAGGTTCTTCCGGATTGTAAAGGTAAGGAATTGAGATAAGAGAACGAGAAATGACAACCATAACAAGTCCAATAGCTACATTAGCTGTATCCAAATCAGGTACACCATCCCTTTCTGCACTACCATCAAATGTACCAAATTTCATCGTCATTTCATTACACCATTTAAATATTCCAGTACCAAACCAGATGAAATAAACCAAATACGAAATCGTGGCAACATAAACAGGTACCTTAATCCCAGTAGATTGTGTGAAAAACCAATGAACCAACAAAGGTGCGACAGCCTTAGGTAGCACATTTAAATGCATTTTCCATATAGGATATACTGGAACAGGTGCATCCTTTGGGAAAACAGGTGGTTTGGGTCGAGGTGATTCCGAATTGTTAGGTGCAACTCCAAGACGAACCAAAGATCGTTCGAAAAAATTCCATTCGTGACTGGGTTTGGTATGCCACGTTGCCGTCATTCGACCTTTGTTGGGTCGTTGGAGAGGCGTGCTAGCCATTTGGGTAGTAGTTTTCATAGATGTCTCGGTGGACGACATGACGGTGGTTTGTTTTTGACGCTGCAGTACAGCGAAAAAGATGTTGGGGGAGGGGGGGGGGGAGTGAATCAATGACGGTGAAAGAGGTGAGAATAGGGAGAATAGGATTCCCCTTCTTATACGTCGTCAACAGACACAGTCTGCAGAGATCACATTTCGAAGCTTCTCCATTCGCTTAATGCAGTAGAATAAGCGTAGTTGATGTTTGACAGCAAAGCTGAGGTGAATGAATGAGTGAGTGAGTGCTATACTGTTTTCAAAAATAGGATATAATGTTGAAAGAGAGCTTCAAAATAAAGGCGAGAGCGGTGGGCACTCTTTGAACCTCGCTTAGGCGGATCCGACAAACAAGTGGGTTTGCTACCGCAGTTGGGCGTTTTTACCCTTTAAATCTGAGAAAAGTCGATAGGTTTTTGACAGATTGGCGCGTGAAATAGTTAGTCCAACAATTTACATAAGTCAAAGAAAGGCGGTTTCGCGCCATATTCGTCGCTATCCTTTCGTGCACCTTCCACCGCTATGATTGCTTGACACGATATTCTGTTCAAGTAAATTTAAGCAATCTTGACGTTCCTCGTACACTTTTACGTCCTTTTGATTGCGCACTTGCTCTCTCTCCATCCCTTCACGAATAGGTCGCAAACTGTCAACTTTGTCAAACATGAACTGTATTTAATATGCATATACTACTCTGTTCAGAATCTTTGTTTTGCAAGATACAAGCAAGAAAACAAACAAAAACACACTTTGCTGCTGTGACACTTTGAATCCAGCAAGAATCTCGATCGAATCACTTGCCTAACCTCCGCCCCTCCCTCTCTCGTTCTGATTCCACCTCTTTCTTCCGTCGTCTATGAAATCGGTTCCGGAGCTAAAGCGGTAATCTTTTCGTCCTCTTTCTCACCATCAACATTTGAACCATTTATACCGTTGCTGTTGCTAGAATACGAATTTGCATTTGTTACTCTCCTCTTGAATGCCTCTGCATCGGAATCTGCATCCGTTGTAAACCCACTGGCAAATGAACTCTGCTCCTGTTTACCACTCTTCCTAATTTTTCCACTCTTTTTATCCAAAACTTTACCCAAACCATTCTGAAACCCAATCATCGCAACAAAAGTGACGATATGACCGTAAAAGTAAACCGCCTTCCATCCAGCAATACTCGCCTTGAACTCGAGCAACATAAAAGGTGCCACTGCGTAGTTCAACGTTAACTGCGATACCAAGATGGATGCAGTACAATACACCAATTGTGCTGCACTAAACGTGTGCAAATTGGTGAACATCGGATTGGCCACATTGGGCTGAGCGAAAAATAGGGGTCTCACATGACGTCTCAACATCTTTGCAGCACTTTGCATGAATCCAGCCAATACAAACGAAAGGTAATAACCTGGTTCCAAACCATGCCAAAACGCAGAAGTGCAAAAGGTGGTCATGGTAGATTTGAATCCGGGTTTCTTACCAGGTCGAGCAATTCGTTTGTAAACATTGTTCCTCAACCATACGTTGGTGTTCATATTCCATGCATCCAAAAGTTCCTTCCAGTTATTGGCAAATTCGATCTTGGCAATGTCAACGTTCTTACATCGATCCCATCTCGTTTTACCATTCACCGCATTAACACCATTGTACCCGAGTCCCGAAAGAATGCATGCACCATCGGTGAGAGACCAGATTCCGTAGTACTTTGTTCTAGCCATGAACCCGGCGATCTGGATCCACACCAATTTCTCGTACCAAGCCAGATGCGATAAGCCTCCGTGAAGACCGATGAGTTTCTCGTAGCTGAAGGCCGGAGCGTAGAGGGTGTAGATGGCCATAAATCCCAAACCGGTACAAAGTGAAAACAGTGAGGCGGCGATACGACCACGTGGGTAATTGATCGAGTTGGTGCCAGCTGCTGCTGCTGCTGTTGTTGTTGTTGTTGCTTTTTCTTTACCCTTTGGTGATACGAAGAGTTGACCGGTGGACCAAGCTCGATAATCGCAAAAGCGAGTGGAAGGGCCGATGAGTACTCCAGGAAAGTAGAAAGCATAACCTAAGAATTCGAGCAGATCTGGCATTTTGGTGATCCTGGATTTCTTCTGAGCTTCATCGCACTGATCAAATGTACGAATTTGACCGTCGTAGCAATCCCAGGCGAAAGTGGAGAGGTTCATTACGGCCACCATTTGCATGGCCGTGATTTCGATGGTGCTCAACGGGATCGCGCCAAACTTTCGCACCGCATGGTTATAGGTTAGATGCGACATTTGAAGAGCGAAAACGAGCCATGCCATATTCTTCCCACCGATGCGCAACTTGCAAATGTAGTAAGTGGCCAGGGCTGAGCCAAACAGTTGAAGGAAGCCATTGTAGAGGTTGAGGATAGGTACGAGGAAGACGAACGAGACAGATAAGGAGTAAAGATGTTTTAGAGGCGCCGAGGGAATATAAGGGAAGAGAGCGGCTAGCGGAAAAGCGAGCAAGAGGCAGGTGAAAAGTTTGATGTAGTCGATGGGAGCACCAGCTGCGTCTGCAATGGGAGAAAAGATATTCTCTAACATCTTTTCGACAAAGTATTGTTTCTAGCACCCTGACACTATCAACATGGAAAACGGAGGTGATGATGATGATGTTAGTGATCAAGCCAACGGCCTTGGAAATTGTCACGGGAGACAAGAGAGGTTACAGTATACACTCAACGTGACTGATTCGGCGTTACCGAACCAGAAGAACTCGCCAACCCTGAAATGAAGGCGGGGAAGTGAAAAAGAGAAAAGAAAAGTAATATTTGAAACCAAAAAGAAAGTCAAAAAAAATCCAAAAATCAGAGTTCAAAAACCTGAACGATCAGCGAAATGTATGTGATTTTGTCGAGGCTGGCCCGAGCAAATACAGTAAATTACAATCTACAGAACTCGTTTAATCCTCCAACGTCATCTATCGCACACAGATCAAACACTTCAAGATTCCATGGATCGGATCGATCGATCGCTCGTTCGCACTCACGCACACTCAATGTCGGGTTGAAACCCGAAAAGTCGACTTACGGTGAGACAAAAAAAAATTGAATTGCATCCTTTTTCTCACATCGCATTTGCTTCCGATACCGATATCTGTTCAAGAGCACTGTCGGCTGAATCCGATATCCACTTACAGTATTTCCAACTTTTGACCGTGTGAATTTACTGTATATCACTTTTGACAGTCATGACTCCCTGACCCTTTCCATAACACCAAAAAAAGCTTGACCGAATCAATCAAAGCCAAAATAAAACAACAAGTGTAGGATCATAAATGCATTGAAAACATAGATATGTGTCATTTACAAAACGAAAAGCAAGTCCATGTCAATCGGATGACTTGAGCTCAACTGCGGCTTTTGACTGTACTTGTTAGCCAAAACATCCCTGACCGCATTCAACATCTGCTTGTACGTCAACTGCGGATACTGATTCATTACGCTCAAAAACGCAAACGAACATGCTCCCGTAGCTTTGCCTGCTTCCGTCGCATCCGCGCTCGTCTGCGAATCCTTGCATCCACTCAACATGACCACATCCGCTCCACTCGATCGTGTCTGCTTGGTCACCTCTTCCGCGCCGTTGGTGTTTTTCGCCGTGTTAAAGGTGGAAAACAGTCCCTTGGCCATGCCCATCACATCACCGCGTGCATAGTTGAGAGCAGCTCCCATCAGTCCCTTGCCTACACCAGCAAACACGTTGGCCTCTTTGATATTGCCCGACGTGGTGTACACGTATGGTAGATCGAGCGCGGTTCCAGAGTGGCAAGAGTCAAAGATGGCAGTGAGTCGACATCCCACGGGAAGTGGTCGCACAAGGATGGCGTGAAGCTCATCGTCTTCCATCTGCCCCGCCTGCTGATAATCCACAGGAATGATGGTCTCGTTGTATCCATCTGCTTCGTCACCCTGGGATGCTTTCGCCTGTCCACCATGCCCCGAGTAGTGGAAAAAGAGCGCGTCACCCGCTTGAGCCCCTCGGACGAGCCAGTGCATCGCTGCAGTCATGTTCTGACGTGTGGGGATCGAGCGTGCGTCACGCTGATCATCGGTGAGCACAACCATGTCGTCATCCTTGTAGCCTCGCTGGCGGAGGAACTGCTTGACGTTCTTGACATCGTTGATACAACCTCGCAGCTCGCCGTTTTGGCCGAAATAGTTGATGCCAATCAAGAGCGCTTTGCGCTTACCCTGCATCGTCGAATACTCGTAGCGCACATTGCCCATCATTCCTCCCTGCGGGTTGTAGTTGACATGGTTGGTGGCATATTCGGGTGGACCAATAGGCCCGTTGGAGGGTGGTGCATAGCCGTAGCCCATCTGACCCTGGACGCCACCAGGGGGAGGATGCGAAGGCGGTCCGTATCCGCGACCCCCGCCACCATAACCCATCGGAGGAGGAGGCGGACCGGGAGGCATGCCGTAGCCGTATCCGGGCTGACCATAGCCTTGTGGTGGGGCTGGGAAGCCTCCTCCACCACCACCGCCGTGGGACTGTTGATAATGATAGCCTCCCTGACCTGGATACGCCATTGTCGCTGTATAGATCGCGTGTCTATTCGCTGATTTCACTGTGTTCGCTAATTATGATGATGGTAGTTGTGCAACAGGATTGTAAATCTGGGTGGGTGATGAATGTCATGCAAATTAAGGTGATTGGTGTGTTGTGGTTGTCTTCTAGACAGCGGCAACTCATGTTGAGTTGCGTTTGCATGCATGCATGCAGCAGCAGCAGCAGCAGCAGCAGTTTGACGTGGAAAATTCCTTAAAGGAGGCGCGGGCCGTGCGTTGCGGGCGTAACCACCGCTGAGAGGGCTCTCACACAGCACGCAGCTGAAAAGCCTTCCGCTGTTGAAGCACCCGACCGGCGGCGCCTTGCTGTGGCGGTGTCCTTCATTCGCGCGAAAACTTCATGAAAACCAAGCGCATGAGCACGTGACCTGAAGCCTTTTCCATGATTTTGGGCGACCCTCTCTCCGCAAATATGGCAAGCATTATGAATTTCTGCATTCATCCCTACTACTTTGTACACCATCTTGTCACGAATCTCGATTCATCACTTTCTTACCACGAGGAGGCAAAGAGGGAAAAAGAAAAAAACAAGCAAATATGAAGGTCGCTCCGTCCGCGACCGCGGTGACCTCTCTCAAGGCACTCCAGAGCAAGCTTTTCGGCACCACTTTCAACCCCACGCACGCACGCACTGGCGCCAAAGTATTGCGACAAAGGTTACAAGGTCCTTCCATGATCACCTACTACCCACCCACAGTCAACTTCCGATCCATCGAGAGACTCGCTCCTGCACTAGGCAGATTGCAAGACATTAGAGAGATCCAACGAGAGAAGGATGTAGAACGCAAAAAGATGTTGGGCAAAGGTCCTCCCAAGAAGGGTGAGTATCAAAGCGAAGCTCTCACTTTCTCTCTCTCTCTCTCACAGACTCAGGAGAAGGGCTGGGGATATGGGAGCTGCATTTTATCTTGTGACTGAGAGTGGAAGAAAGGGCAATGTTGACATGATATAATCTTCCTACTTTGTGATACGGTGACTTTTACCATCAGGCGAGGGTCGACGTGCGGCGATGAAGGGCAAAAAGAAGTAAACCCTCTCTTTCCCCTTTCAACACTTGCGACCAGAACAGAAACTTTCTCGCATATTTCAGCACTTTTCAAAAACATCTGAATCTCATCTTACCAGCTCCGATACTATACTCGACGAAGGATCATTTTATATCGACATGAATTATACTGTACTTTTAAGGATTTCGTCTTTTTTTTTTCCTTCTTCTTTTCTCTTTTTCTTTTTCCAAATTTTTCAGAAAGCACACGGATGTTAACACATATTAATCGAAAGTTGGCATTTGCATAACGCATTGTTATATACGCTTTTTCCGATCGTTTTTGCAAGACTTTGGATTCTAACAAGATCAATACTTTTAGGTTGATATAACTTTTGACCATACGCCTTGCTGGTGTATTGAGAGATTCCAAAGATGGAGAGGGAGTTAACGAAATATTGTGATTGAGGAGATAGACGAGTGAAAAGGGTAGTAAATGCAATTTTGTATGTGAATCTGTAACAGGTGTAGATGGGGGGTTTATGGATGTTTGCCGATGCTTTGCAGCGCATGACCTCTCTCTCAATCATTTCAAGGTGCTTAACATCACCATGATCAGTCCTCGGTAGTACTTGCGCGTGCAGAGAGCATCATCTCGCAGTATAGTCATCATGGTGGGCTTTTTTTTTAAAAAAATGGAGGTTGTTAGATTTCTGAGACACACCCACACCCACACTCACACACATACTCTCTCTTGAATGCACTACCTTGGTTACTTGACAATCACAATGTGGGTGTCTGCGCAATGGTCTTAAAGCATCCCAGTGGCTGTGCCCTTCTCATCCAAAAGAGTTCAACATCACCAACAATTGTCAGCATCTCTACTGACACTACAGCACCTGACTGGATCTCAAACAAAAGCATATAGAGCTGCCCACATGTTTCATTGGACGTCATATTGAGTTACAATAAAACAACAACCAGTCTTATTGTATCTCAAACTGGTACTTGGGTTTGGCATACTGGTCCCTGACACAAAAGATGGCTTTGCCAGACAAGAATGGCAATGGAGTAAGCAGAGCAAAATTTGGTTTGCTGCTTTGGACAAGCTTGCAGTGACAAAAAGGTGTTGCAGGGTGCAAAAGCTCAATTTATCCCGCGCGAGCACGCAAAGCCTCAGGTCGGTCTGTGAGGTTTCATTTCAGAGAGGAGAGAAGCCAAAGTTCAGAGCGATGTGTAAATTTAGAGAGCCAAAATAGCGCGCGCGTTTTGGGTGAGTGTATTCAGGATTGAAGTTCTCCGCGACAGAGTGTAAACGTGGGCAGCCGAGTCAATTCTGTAGTGCCAACCCATCCTTTTTTAAGAAAAGCACAACGTCATTGTGCGCAGACAGAATTTCAACAACAGATGCCGGGGTTAGAATAAATTAATAGATAAATAAACAAATCACCTTGTCATGTGAATTTCAAGCTTTTCTTAAATAACGTCATTTAGGGGCTCTCTGTGTATGCAAGTGCTGTCTAGTGCCGCCTGTTTGTGTGCCCAAAAGCGGCAGCCGAAGATACACCGTAAGAAAGCGCGCGTGTTGCTGACTGTGGGAATGTAAGGTGCTGATTCCGATCCTGCCGTGTCGCTCACTGGAGAACAATTTGGCGGAATGATGTGACTCTGTTCATGACCAAGTGCCATCGCACACACACAGCATGAAAGAGAAGCAAGTTGAGATTCCATTTAGCGCTCCTTGGCTGTTTATACGTGCGGGCTGCCTTTTGCAGTCTGAACGGTGAGTGAGTAAGTGTGTGTGTGTGTGTGTGACTTAGAGAGAAGACGGTGAGAATTTGGTTGCAACACCGACGCTGAAAGTGAGCCTGAGAGTACACTGCCAATAAAGCTGACCTCAGCTACCGTAACACGCAGGGCCGAGGCTTCTTTCTTGCGTAAGGGTTCTGTGATTTGCATCTCAGACACTCACCGCGTGCGTAATTGTGTACTATAACCAATTAGGACTGCACAGCAACGTTGACTCTCGTTGGACTGTGCTCTCTCTCCCCCCCCCTTTTGAGTAATCTGGTTCAAAATTCTCTTTTGATAATGCAGTTTGGTAATGCAGCATAGGCAAAGCTGAGTCGGACTTAACCGACTGAATCACCACCGCCATGTGGTGTGTATGGAACTTGACCGACTATTATGCTGTGCCGTGCCCTGCTGTGTGATACGATTCACCCAAAGGTCATGGAGCGCAAGTACTGTGAGCACTGTATGGATACTGCTGCCATGCCTCCTTTACCTTAGCTGAGGGAAACTAAAAAAAATTAAATAAAAAAAAAGGTGCTGGTCGCTTTTCTTTCCTTTTGACCTTTTTGTGGCTGCATTTCTATGCTGCGAGATCTGATTACGCCACGCTCGCATGCCTTCACACTCCACAACCAAACCAAAGAAAAGTAAAAAAAAAAAAAAACATGACAGGAAATCAATCTCTGCATTGATGTGATAGCATTTCAGCGAAAAGCAGAGACTGATTTCGAGCCGCTTCCCTCATCCGTTTTGGTGAATTGTTGAATTGATGGCAACGAGACTATGACGGTCGTACCGAACAGAGTGCTTTGCGGTTTGCTATGGGTTTATTTTTGACTTGACACTCTCGCTATACTATCATAGAATTGTATTGCACTCCTCTTTCACCCCTTTGGCCTCTCTCTTAGGCTGTCTGCCCTATCAGTGTGCCCTATCACTAGCACAATTCAGCATCTCCAACAACCCAATTTGTCCAACCCTCCTACGCATACCACATCTATCTTCTTTTGCCACTTGGCTTGCAAACTCTTTGCTGCCTTGTACAGTCCAACTATACTTGCTCTCCAATCTTGATCATCAAACAATCTCGTTTCTACACTTTCGCTCCAACAAACCACACCATATAGCCACCGACCCACTAATCGTGTACCTGGCTACACCTCAGCATACCAATCAATGTCATTCACCCGCCGACATTCGTAATCTTGCAGACGCATCCTCGGTCAATATTATATTCGCTCTCCCCACGTTGTCATCCTAATTTTCTCTTGCATACCCAAATCAACTCGTTTGTCTAGCAAGTTGCGTTTCAACATCAACCTCAGCCCAAACCCATCTCGGCGTCTTTTCACCTTGACAACTTCCGCTCTGCATCCTCCATCTGCACTCCAATACCAACCACCCTTTCACATCCGGCATCCATCTATCCACCATATCGCCCGTCTGGTGCCTGATCATGTCGTGCATCTGTACCCTCTAATCCCCCCGACTTGCAAACCAGTTCTCTCTTCATCAGCAACCTGACATCATCACAACTCTTCACGATCATCTTTGCAAAACACAAACGATTTTCGGTTGCAGTGATAAGCTTGATTCACGTTCACCACTCTTACTCGCATAATGCGATTTATCGCTGGTAGTCAAGTCTCGTGCACCCCGTCTCCTGATTCTCTCGCGTCTCTCTCGGATCATCACACCCCTCGCTCGTCCACTTTCACCCACACTTCTCCTTCTGCCCTCTCTTCCTACTGGGCAGATTCAACACAAACCCACTTGCCCACGCTTGACCTTCACAACGACAGCAACCACACCAGCGTGTACGGCGCTCATACTCATCCTGCTTCCAGCTCGACTGGATTTCAGCCATCTTCCACCATCAAAGCGTCAAGCCATACTTCGGGCTTGAGCTCAGACTCAGAGCGAGCCACACCTTTGCTTGACGCCATGGTAGTAGAGCCCAGCATTGTTGATCCCACTTCGGCACCCACTACTTCACCGCCCGTGTTACATTCGCTCGTCTTCCCCTCCAGCAGCACCAAGTGCGCAGCAGGCAAGACTCACACGCCTTCCAATAACAAATCAAACGACCCGTACCTGGCTCTTGATGAAGCGGCGCCGCGTCTCTCCATGTCCTCCACTGGCAGTGGATCCACCACCGAACTCGCGACACCAGAAAACTTGCACCAATCTTGGTCGTACAACGATGCCGATCGAGGCTCTGCCTTGGCAGCATTCCAACGCGCCTCCGCATCCACGTCGTCCTCGCCCTCGTCTTTAACCCAGGCTTTGAAAGAGCAAAAGAATCTACCATCCACTCCAGAGGTGGATCTGCGACCACCATCCCGCAAACTCGATGTCAATACAGTCCAGCTCGACAGGTTGGCGATCCAGCGTCCTGCCAAGCTAGAGCGTCTGTCTTCAGGAGCAACCAATGCTACCGCAAAAGGCTCAACGCGCTCGGATGAGTCGCCTCAGACAGCAACCCAGTCTCCATCCAGCTTCCAGCCGTCGGACCTGTCATCTCTCCGCATCTCGTCGCGCACCGATGCGCCTGCGTCCACTTCATCCAGTCAACTCTCCAAGTCGCCAAGCTTGGAGAACCACATTCCCTCTCGCGCCACCATGACCAGTCCGGACTCGTGGCGCTCGCTTCTTCCGGAGCACGACCCCTATTTTGCGTCAGAGCGCCAACTGCGCGCATTATCGCACCACCGCTCCGCTTCGCCCCAGAGCTTGCACTCTTCATACAATGCATTCGACATTGAGGCGTACGCCGCAGCAAAGTCATCTCCTCGTCCACCCATCAACGACCGCATGTCTGAGTCGTCGTCTGACACTGCTCGTACATCCTTCAGCAGCGCCATCAGTGGTTATTCTACCATGTTCATGGCAGCAAATCCCAAAGGCAAGCCTTCAATGCAGTCCCAGTCCTATGATCCAGCACGTCGTGACAGCTGGAGAAGTCTTCTACCTGACGATGACAGGTACCACGCTTCTCGTGCTGCTTGCACGTCTGGCAGGGGGCTGGAAGCGTCACCTTGCCTAACATCGCCCCCGCTTTCGGATCACTTGGATTCGGCCGTGCCTTTTCATGGGCACAACCATCGTTCCGCCTTCTTTGCATTGCAAGAATCGCGATCATCCAACAAGGCTTCGTCAGCCGATTCCGAGTCAGCTGCACGCCGCCATTCGAGTTTCTCGAGTGTAGAACCCAACAACTCGTCACAGTACGCTGCCACGCGTAATATGCTCGCCTCTATGAGGCATGGCGCTCGATGTTTTGGCTCGAGCGCTTCTGCGTCCGGAAAATGTGTGTATGCCTCTGGATCCACGGGTGGATTTCTTTCGCCACGCGGTATCGACTCGTTGGATGCGCCAAGCATGACACCGGCGCTCTCCAATTCGACCGAGGACGATTCGAGCGAGCGTGACAGCTGGCCAACTAGTCGAGGTGCAAAGTACGGGCGCGGTGCCAGCTCGCCCATGTCTTCTGGCCCAATGACACCCAAGACTGAGCACACGCCGCACAAATCTTCGCTAGCCGCTGTGTTGAGCCAAGAAGCTGGACGTGTCGCGCGTGTGGACAGTCCAGCGCATGTGTCAGAAACTTCTGACAGTGTGGTCAAAGCCACACAGGAAGGGCTCCTGGCTACCACCACCACGACCAAGACGACCACGACTACCACCACGCAGCTTCTCTGTGACGCAACGGTGGGCAAAGCTCGCTCCGAGGCGGGTGTGGACCATTGCGCCTCGTTTGCGGATGAGGGCGAGCAAGGCTTGTTGCAAAGTCAACCGATGCAGAATCGGTCGTCATCGTGCAGCATCTCGACACCCATCTCGCCACCCTCGTTACCATTCCTTGAACGTCGACCTGCGCCTCCCGAGACGGATTTGGTGATCGAGACCGAACGCACCAAGTACGTTTTGGTAACACGTCTACCGGGATTCTCACTCGACTGCATTACGCTCGCCACCAAGCAGCACAAGCATCATCGTACGTTGCATATTGTGGCTGACAAGTGGGATACGGAGGGTGGGGGGCATTTTGAACGTCGTATCACTTTTCCTGATAGGGAGTGCGATTTGAAGAATGTCAAGGCCGAGTTTGATGGTAATACGCTCAAGGTTCATGTGCCACGCAGAAATGGTGGTGGTGGTACGCGTTTCTCTTCCGCCAGCAGTGCGACGTTTTAAAATAATTCAATAAATACCCTTCATGATTTTTTTTTTGTCTCATTTGTCTCATATATATACACACACACACACACACACACACACACACACACATTTACATACAACCAACGCACATACGCATCCCATACCTAGCATGTCATGATCATCATCATCATTTTCGTTGTTATTACTGACGTCTTTATGACGATCACAAAATATAATCACAATTTGCTTTTTGGCATTTTCTCATTCCATTTTTTTTTTTTTTTTTGACTGTGCACGTTTTGCAAGATTTGGAGCGCGCAATTGTGGGTCAGCGGGAGTGGGTGCATATTACTGTGTTCATACCATCACAAGCAATCCATTCATTCATTCATTCATTCATGCATCCATGCATGTTTCTACTTTCCACACTCCTGGCGAAATTCGAATTACTTTTGGTGGGAGTTGCTGCTGTATTCCTCTCAGTATGAACTGTTTAAGGATGGTCGATGCTGGCCTTTTTGAGGATTGCCAAATTCTTCTGGATATTTCTTGCTCATTTTGTACATCTGACCTCCCTAATCAAACCAACAGAGAGGTGTCAACCAGTTTGTACTGCCTTGAAAATGCTCAAAACCTGTTTCACAAACTTATTCAGCCATTCAACAACAGCAGGCATGCTCAGACACTTTGACTACCATTTCCCAACTTGCCTTAAGACAGATGTTTGATTGCAACTGTTAGAAATTTGCCAGGTGTCTTGTACTGCTGATGCACAGGGATGTTGCACAGCTTGGAACAGCAAGGTTAGAGCTCATGTGAGAGGTATCTACACAATCAAGGTGAACAGGAACAGTCTACTCGTATTGAGTAGTGCTCCCCTATGTGTTGACAACCTTCAGGAATACAGATGCTAGAGGTTGGGGAAAGGTAGGGGGAACTGCAACACTGACTGTGGGGGTCATGTGGGTGGCACAGGAATTCCACAGGCTGCACAGGTGGTGCAGGAGATGTGTTAAGGCCGTAGGGTCTAGATACCGCGGGGCGGCTACAGCCAGGATAGGGTCTACGGGTACGGAGAGGTCGTAGGCGTAGGCGACACAGGCGGTCAGGGGTCAGAGCACACTACTGCGTTGCTATAGAGCTAACTAACTAATACATGCGACAAGGTCCGGAGGCAACCTCATGTCAAGCGGGGGCGGGGTAGTAAGGTCCAAGAGTTATCGGCCACCTCCCACCGCGGCGCTACAATGTTAGATTGCTGATGGTCGTATTCTGTTTACGGAGGGGCCGGCCGCAGTTGGGCGGTAGGAGGATCGTGTTAGACCAACCGCTCCTCTGCGAGGGGTCCGGAGAGGGTCGGTCGGGGCCCAATCGCAACGATTGCTCAATCAGGAGGGGGGCCAAGCGCCCCCTCTTTGGACTGTCTCTTTGGACTATGGTTGGTGGGGCACTAACAAGATGCAGAGGTGCCAGGTGCAATTGCACCAAGCCCTTCATCAGGTGTGCCAAGGCAGGGTCCTAACAGCAACTTTGCCATCACACGCATCCTTTAGCAAGAGCACAAAAAGCAATGGCATCCCATCGCCTGCTACTCAATAAAAATGCATCTGGTAGAGAAGACATATGGCAAACAGCTCCTTACTGTTGTAGCCTACTGTCATGGGAGTGGGTCCCAAGGAAGAGGTCTGCGCAGGCCAGAGATGTTGAATCGGCTGAGATCCGGTGGGAGAGCATGTCTCGACGGATCTCAGGGAGATCTGGTGGATATTGGTGGGCTCATGGGATTTAAGGTTAGCGCAGAACCGAGAAGTTGAATCGGACAAAATCCGGTGAGAGAGCAGGTCTCGACGGATCTCACGGAAATTCGGCAAGTGGCAGTGACTCGCCGGATATCGAAGGTATCGATGGCAAGGGGAGCATCTGCAACGGCGGCGACCAACGCCAGCTGGAGCAACACGTGGGCCGACCGACGCCCAGGGGGCAACGGAGAGAGAGCACGCGGGCGTGCTCGGAAGCACCCTGCCGAAGGGCTAGGGGCAGTCTTATCGTGCGGGGGTCCAAGCTTGACGCACGCAGGTCGTACAGTACCGATGGACCTCGCACACGATACATATATATAAATACTCTGTTCCCCGCTATCGGATGAGCGGAAGCTCATCCACTCTATCTTATATCTCAGTCACACATAGTTATCAGTACGTCGTACTTACCATACTCTTCACACGTCGCACATCGCAATACCATTTATTGCGATCCATATAGTCTGTGTCCCCGTCGGTGAACGGAGAACCACATATAGACGTCGTCGACACCACAATCAACGCTGTAGCACCTCAACTACAGGCGGAACCTCAACCGCGGGCCTGGCACCACAACCAGTCCCTCATAACTCCACCGGCAACGACGGCTGAGGTCTAACCCAGCCATCAGCAGTATCCCGTCGACGTCGTGACACTCGCGTCGACCGAATACCCCGTCCGAGCTTGCTGCGTTACCTCTGTACGGAGTGTCACCAGCGGTCAGCCGATATCCGTCGAGAGATCGCCACTTGTGGGATTCTCTTCGATATCCGTTGAGGCCAAGCTTAACCGCCGGAATTCACTGAAATCCGGCGAGTCGCGCTTTCTCACGGGAAATCGGATCTCTGGCACGCGACCGCTGACACCTACCTTCAACAAAGGTAGCATATACTTGCAGAACTGCTGCAGCAGTTGGTAATCTACACAGACCATGCATGTCACCAGAGGTACCACCAGCACATGTTGCCAACATTCTCCAAGTCTGGAGCAAGCTGGGCGTGGGTTGCTTATACTTGAGTGTTGTGTGAATTGGGCACACCAGCTACAGCATTAGCTGGTGCATGTCAGGGATTACAAATTGCGGCAACTCAATCAAGACATTTTGAGCAGCAAAACCACTACACCAGCTAGAACCATAGCTGGTGTACCCAATTCACACAACACTCAAGTGTAAGCCACTCTCAACTTGCTCCAGACTCAGAGAGAATGTTGGCAACATGCTCTGGTGGTGGTGCCTCTGGTGACAGTGTAGTGGTTTTGCTGCTCACTATGTTGCAGTTGGGTTGCCCACTTCCTGACTCCTGACAAGGATAAGGTTTGCTGCAAAGGGAGCAGCAAACAGGGAGGGTGGAGTTGTCTGCTAGGCAGCACACAAAGTCATTGCTGCTCTGTGGCTTAGTCATGACAAGAGCTGGCAACAAGGATTGGCAGTGTTGAAGCGCATGGGTGCCAGCGCAACAGAGACTGGCCAAAAGAGAGATCAGGGTGGTGCAAAGATGGTGCTGAGCAGCAGCACACCAGCTGCAAGGACAGTTGGGAAACTTGCTGGTTGCAAGAACATTGAGAAGAATGCTGCTGAGGCAAGCAGCATTCTGGAGTTGATGAGAATGAAGAAGAAAATACCAGATTGCAACAGCAACCATAAGTGAGATGATGGAGAGGAAGCAGAAGAAGACTAAGCTGGTTGAGCTAGCTAGCTAGCTTGGCACAGCTTTGAAAACATCACTTGCTACATGTAGCTAACATGAGCAGTCACACAATCTCCTATTCCAGTGAAGCTAGTGCATGTACCATGCGCTTTGCATTGCAAACATTTTGCTTATGCAGGTTTGGGTCAGAATCTGTTGAGACAACTTCAACTCAACTTGAACGAGGTGCTTGAAAAACCACCCTAATCCCTTGCTTGACACATCCCATGGGAAATGCTGTTCCAATGGAAATGGAAACCAACTGTTGGGTTCTGTTGACTTGTGGTAAAATACCACAAGTACAGGATGAACCAAGTTGAACTGGGTGTTTTAACAACTTTGAGAGGTTTGCCTGTATTGCAAAAGATTCTTTGAATCTGAGTTGAACCTGTGATCACAAAATTTTGACAACAATGCAGACAACCCTCCCTCAGAGACACTATCATTGACACACATACCCTGCAGCTCAGCTGCTCTGCAAGGTAAGTTGACAGCAAGAAAATGTCCCTATTTGCCAAGGTCAAAGTTTGTCCTTATTCTCAAACTCATAGCATCTCAAAACCTCCCAACTCTTCCTCATCTTTTTAACCTCACAGTACATTGAAACTTGCCTGATATTGTTTTTATTCTTGCTCACCGATTGTGAAGGTGTCAAGGATTGTGCCTTCAACAGAATAAAAGGCAGCACTAAATTTCATCACATTGAGGCCAAGTTTCACTTAGACAAGACTCTCTCTAACATAGTTTTGCTGTTGAACTCAAAAACAAATTGATTCGCAATGGTGTCTACACCTCTTATACCAACCTCTTCCTTGTTGCATAGCAGGCAAGATTTGTTTGAAGTGCAGCTAATCCTGTTCTAAGGTGTTCTGTACATAAAAAGAGAGCAAGGAAAATAATGATATGAAATTCAAATATGTGAATCAACCTTTTGAATTAACCCAACCAAGATGCCGTCATTTGGTCCAAGTACACCTTGCTCGGGAAGATCAGTTCAGACCCAAACCCAAACAAAAAAAAACCCCCCCCCAGCCAGTAAAACCAACGTATGGACGCACAGTGTTTGTTCATCTCGAAACAATATTTAAAGCATGAAGCATTCAAAATCAACATGTGCTTTCATCGTGACCGGGAAGGTTGTATTAACAAATCGTGGAATAACTTTTGACATTTCGTGACAAACTTGTTCGTAACGTAAAATCTCTTAGCTGCTCACTGTTCAACGTGACCTCTCCTTGAGCTCGAACTCCTCCAGAGGCTTCACATCCTCCGCTGCTGCTGCCGCCGCCGCTGCTGCTGCTGCTGTTGTTGTCGTCCTGCCTGCACTTCTTACCTGCTGAGCTGCGACAGGTTGGGGAGCGAAATGACTCCTCAACTGATCCTCTGCCAACCTCTGTACCTCTCTGACCACCGCCCTTACCACACTCACCAGAGGTCCACCCAAATTCAACCTCCAAACCACATAAGCACTTGCGATGAGCACCAACAAAAACGCAAAGTACACTGGACTCGAAATCACCGCCATAAACTCGTTCCAACCCAACACCACCATGACTGCATACATCCAAACCGGAATCTGTGCAATGCTCGAAACCGTACTTCTTTTGGCTTCCACATACAGCGCATCTGCTTCCTTTCTGAACCGTGTGCTGATATCGGCTTTACGTGTTTCCGAAAACACAACAAGCGTTTGTGCGAAATCAAACGCTTCTTCCTCTCCCAACTCGACCGAGCTGCGCAACGTCGCATCATCGCTAGTGGAGCGCAATTCCACAGCAAGTGTTGGATCGTGAGGCATGATTTTGGCGTAAAGCGGGATAAGCGCGAGCGTATCATCTCTAGCCTTACGGAAAGCCGTATCAATGTCATCCTCAGGTTTCCACACCCGAGGAACACCAGCTTCGTCGTAACGGAAACGATCTTCAAACGTGTTCCTCAACTTGGCTGCCAACAAAGTATCCGCCGTCTGTTCATCCACCTTTGCCCTCAGACTCAACCAAGATTTCCTTCCAAGCGCCACAAGTGCAGACTCATTCTCCTCCTCTGTACAATTGAAACTCTTGGCCTTGCGCATGTAGGTTGCTTCCGCTGTCTCGAGCGTAGTTCGGAACACAACAAGCACTTTGTCCCACATGTCCGGTGCAGGATTGTTGAGCGCAATCTCGACGGGTTCGGCAATGCTTTTCTTGAAACTTCGTTCGATCTGCAGCACCATCTTCTTGGTTTCTTCGACACGCATCACGTCCGAGATGGATTGGATCTCTGCATCCAACTGTGCCACTTCGTCGATGATGGTCCAATCCGTGTCGGAAAGCAACACGGCTTGTGCAGCGACAGTAAACTTGTCAAGTGCAGATTTCTTCTCCGAAGTGACGACCTGACCAAAGTCGTAGTTGGCTTCGCTGCGCATACGCTCGAGTACGTTGGACTTGAATGACGCAAGCATGTGGCGGTGAAGGTTCTTGAGCTGTCCAAGGAAGAAGGGAGAGAGGGAGGAATTGAGTTTCTCGAGCAGGTCGATGCGTTTACGCTTATACACCTCTGGATGATATCTGCTCGCATCCCTGTCAAACTTTGCAAGTGCGGTGGATCGGTGCAACGTCATGTCTGCACCTAGCGTTTCGAGGATAGACCCTCCCTCGATGTGTTTTCGGAAATCTTTGATGTTGGTGGCGAAAGCAGAGAAGGCGGCGTTGGCGATTTCGTCACACCTGAATTGGGCAAGCAGTTCCTGTTGAGTGGGGAGATCCAAATCCTTGTTGGTCATGACTTGTTCCCAGATCGAGGACAGATAATGAGGGAGACCATCTGCGGGGATGCGCTTGTGGTATTCGGTCTTGAAAACAAAGTTGGAATCTTTGGGATCGACAAAGCGGTTGCGGAGAACGTCGACAGCCTTATCGAACTCGGTTGGTTGAAGGATCTTGTGAGGGAGAGTGGTGAACATAAAGTCGAAGAAATCGGTGATGGAGGAGGATTCGAGACCTTCAGGTTTGGACAAAGAGTGCCAGATTTTGGTGAGATCTGCCATGATGGTGTTGGAGAGGTTTTCGAGGGGGGTGACTCCGATGTGATCTCGGATGACAAACAGCAGCAGAGTCTTGTCTTTGGCACCTGCTGTTTTCGCCTTGCTTACCTGGAAGAGGCCGAGATTGACTTCAAAGACGGTTTTGAGGAGACCCATGTTGGCTCCTTGATATAGACCGACTTGATGCTCCCAGAGGTTGACGATGAGAACTTCGGCAGATGCCATTGAGAATAGAGCGGATTTGCGTTCAAAGTCTTGATCCTCTCCGCGTTCGCGACCGTCTGTACCTTCGACGTCCATGACGAGGACATTCATCTTGAGACCTTTGCACATCCAGATACCCTTTGTGGTTTGTTGGCGTGCGGATTCGGACATGACGTCAAAGTTGGTACCAAAGAGCTTGTTGAGAAGAGTTGACTTTCCGGTGGATTGAGAGCCGAGTACGGCGCAGAGGTCGTATCCAAATCCAGCATCGGCAAGGCCCCATTTGTCGAGATGTGGGGCGAATTCGGCGTTGTTGAACTTTTGGTCCTCGTCGATGAGCTGCATGCGCCCGGTTTGGGTCAAGTTGGAGTAAGTTACGGCAGGAGTGCTTGATAGAGCTTGGACTGGGGTAGCAGAGAGGGTGGTAGCGGGTGAGATGGCAGCGGTAGTAGCAGGGGGAGGATGAAGAGGAGGAGGTGCGACGTGTGAAGCGGCACCGTTGGGAGCTGATGTGGCAGCAGTGATGGGATCTTGCTTGAGCGCCTGAGATTGAGCAGCGTGTGCTTTTTGCAACTCGAGCTGCTGCTGAGCGAGAAGCTGCTTGGCGTTGTCGATGTTCATCTCCATGGCTGCGAGAACTGTTGGATGAGGTGGTACCGAGGTCGAATAGAGAGTATGCAAGCTCTGTTGGGAACGGTTGTACGGAGAAAAGGGGGGGGGGGGCGGGGAAGGCCGAGCTGGACGACCCGTCGAAAATCTTTGCTTGGCTCGTTGGAGCTTTACAAAGGAGGATGATGGGCGGATGACGGCAATCAAGCGAATTGCATGCACGAAATAGCGGATGTGTGGACGGTCGATGAGGACAAAGACAGACAAAGTGAGATGGTCTCGGATGAGGTCAGGCAGTATGCAAGCCAAAAAGTGCCTTTCAGCGTAGCAAAGCATTTGGGAAAGTCGTCTCGATTCCACTCTACACACTGAGGCACAACGTGTACAAAGAATACACACACACGCACTTTCCTAGGTACTTTACATTATTAGTGTATGGGTAACATCAAGCCGACCAAAATAGCCGCGTGCACGAGGCGAGATGCACCAGTTGTCTAGAACTGTCAAGTGTTGTTCTCGCCTTCGTTATTGGTTGGCACAACTTAGGCTGATTATCATCGACTCGTTATTGTTAAATTTTGATTAATCGTTGGATTTTGACATTCAATATGAAGCAGCCATGTCGGTTGCTGTTTGGGCATGGAATTCATAAGCACACTAATATCATGGCCAAATGGGTGATGCCTACTTCTATAGCACTATGGTCAGGAGACATGAATGACGTTGGCTGATAGATTCGCAGATCTGCGATTTGAATTCCCGATCCGAACTGGAGCTATGTTCAACAATATTAGAGCCTTCGTAATTTATAACCCTCGAGAATTTAAGGCAACATGTAAGAAACGTCTCATTTGAAATGGAAGCTCCTCTCTTTACCTCCATTTTTTTCTTCTTCTTTAATCTACTGAATACAAAGTTGGGATGCACTAGAAAAGAGAGCTGCGGTTGTTGCTCGACTTTGCTTTGTGCTTCTTGTTGTTCTGATCGGGGGAACCCAGCTGGTCTCGCACGTCCTTTTTGATCTACCCACCTAATTCAAGCATTTGTTTCTTCTTTCCTATTCCCCTTACTTCATAGCCGCTTGTGGCATCATTACAGAAATTCAGCGGAAAGTTTGCTACTTGATTATTGTCAATAAATAGTGATCGAACCGTTTGAATTAATGTTACAGGAAGCAAGCGTTGCAAAATGAGCCGAGTGATGATAAGTCAGATGTGGTCTTGGCAGAGGTCACTCGACCGGTGTGTGAGCAATTTAGTGTTGGTCTGCGGCAACAAGCTCGAGACTCTCCGCACCTTTCTGCACCGCACCGCACTTCTCTGCTCTGCAGTGCTCTGCCGGTCTTCTGGATTCCGAATGTTTCTTCCAGATTCCTATCCGCACAGGAATAATCACACTTCCCACGCCCGCCTCCTCTTTCGCTCTTTTTCCAAAGTTAAATCTGTTGTTCTCAAGCGAGTGAGCCCTTCTTAGAGCTGATGTGATGTGCTGTGCTGTACAGTAAATTTATTTCATTACAGTACAGTGGAGAGTCTGTGACTGTGATCTCATTCTGGTCGGCTCCTCCTCCCTCCCTCCACCCGCGCACAGTTCGGTGCATCCGACTCACATCCTTGTCTTTTACCTCTTCCTCATACACACAAACAGTATCCAACACCATCCCATATTCTCTCTCTCCCTATCTCTTTCTCTCTCTCCTTCCAAATATCACTTGTGTTTTTTTTTTCGTATCTCACTTTGCCATCGGTTTTCGCTTCAGCCGAAGTTCATTCCCACGACACACATCTTGCTTCCAGCTTCGATCCGGTCACTCTCATCGTCGTTGTCATCCGCGTCGTCTCACAAATCACAAAAACACCAAAACACAATGTCTGCCGCAGTCACCGCAAGCAACGCCGCAACCGCAGCCAACGGCGCATCCTCCTCTTCCAACAATGCAGCACCATCCACCTCGGTCACCCCTGGATCCAAGCCTGCCGTACAGCCTTCCGAGGTAGGTTGGCTCTTTGTCACCCAGTACTACACTTTCCTCAACCAAAACCCAGGTCGTCTCCACTGCTTCTTCACAAAGAAGTCTACCATGGTTTACGGAACTGAGCAGGAAGAGACCACTCCTTGTTTCGGCCAGCAGCAGATCCACGACAAGATCACCTCGCTCAACTTCCAGGACGCAAAAGTCTTTGTTTCCAACGTCGACTCCCAGAGCTCCGCCAGCGGCGGTATCTTGGTGCAAGTATTGGGTGAACTCAGCAACAACGGCGCCGGCTGGAAAAAGTTCGCTCAGACCTTCTTCCTCGCTGAGCAGCCAAACGGTTACTTTGTGCTCAACGACATCTTCAGGTATCTCAAGGATGAGGATGAGATCGAAGCAGAGGCAGAGGCGATGGACGAGGCTATCGACGAGGAAATCCAAGAGGCCGACAAGAAGGGAGTCGAGGTCCCTCATCAGTTGGAAGTCAACAACATTGGCAACTCCAATGCTACACCCCACCTTCCTGCTCCCACCCCTTCCAAGGCCATTCAGGGCGCCGAGGCGTCGGAAACGAAGCCCGCCATTCAAGACACCAACTCCGCCGAGGTGACCCAGCTTCCTGCTGTCGAGCAAGCTGTTGCTACATCCACCGCTGCTGAGCCTACCAAGGCCGAGCCCGACCAGGTTGGCATGGACAAGAAGGTCACTGCTGTCGAGCCCGAGGCTGTTGCTGGCGCTGCTGGCACCGCAAAGGACGCTGCTGCCGCAGCCAAGACCGAGACTGCTCCCGCTGCTGCTGCCTCCGCCGCCGTCGCTGCCGCCGCTCCTGCTCCTGCCGCCGCTCCTGCTCCTGCCACCGCTCCAGCTCCTGCGCCCGCTCCAACTGGCCCACCCAAGCCCAAGACTTGGGCCACCCTCGCCGCATCCGACGTCACCCGTTGGGGCTCCAACGTCTCCACCGAAGCTAAAGGTGTTTCCTCCTCCCGCCCCGCCTCTACCCCCGCCAAGCCTTCTCCTGTTGCCACTCCCAAGCCCGCTGCCAGCCCCAACGCCGGCGCTGCCACTGGTGCTTCTTCCACAAGCGTCTACATCAAAAACGTCGTTGCAGACCAAGTGAGTGATGCCGCGCTTCGTCAAGCTCTCGAGGCGTTTGGCACGGTCAAGGATCTCCAGATCATTGCTACTCGCTCGTGCGCGTTTGCTGAATTCACGAGCGTCGATGGTGCTCGTAAGGCTGCTGCCAAGGGAAGTATTGGTATCGGCAAGAGCGGTTGGAACGTTCAGATCGAGGAGAGGAGGAAGAACGTTTCTGGCGGCGGTGGTGCAGGTGGTCAGAACAGAGGTGCTGGTAGTGCACACAGAGGCGGCGCTGCTAACAGGGGTACTCCTCGTGGTGGCGCTGCTAACAGAGGCGCTCCTCGCGGTGGTGCTGCTGCCCGTGGTGGTGCCAACTAAACGAAAGAAAAGTTGGCGCTTGCGAGAAACACAAAACTGTCTCACTGCATGCATCCCTCCCCTCCCTCCTCCCTTCTCTTTCTCTCGACCAACCAATATGTATGAATATACTACATTAACACAAAAGAAATCAGCTTCAGATAAGCAAAACCCATTTGCAATCACACACACACACACACCTACACACACACAAAAACTTGTACAAATTTACCCTACACAACCACACTTTATTCATCATCACCATCATCACCGCTATGGCGATCAGGTTGGACAAACCAAATTTCTTTGTAATACCAATTGCCTCGGCTCGGGCTGCGCATCTTCCCCTTGATCCTTCGTGTTGAACGGTTCTCGGAGACCCTCGAAATCTTGAAGATTGTGGGATCGAAACAGTCTGTCCACATCACCAACTTCGAAACACTGCGCAAACCATCAACGATGGACTCGGACAGATGGTTGCTGATTGGCTCACAAGGCAGTCTCATCGGCTATTTGAGATTTCTGCACGTGCGGTTCAAAAAAAGGATCAAGACCTTGTCTCGGTTGAGTCCCAATAAAATGTTGTATGAAATGTTGCAAACATTGGTTAATTACTGTTCTAAGTGACATGGGTTGTTTGGTTCAAAGCTTTGCCTTTGTCTTTGCCTGATTAACAGCAAACGGGAGCACCAATGCAGTCTGTCTAGCAATGGCTAGGATATAACTCCTTCTCTCTCCCTCTTTGCCTCTCTTTTTTCCCTCCGCCGCACCATTGTTCCGATGTTGTTCGAAAAGATGTTGATCTTTTGGATGGGACCACAGTTCACTGTCTGATTCGTGTTGACCGTTGATCATGAACCTTCCTCTGCTCAATGTTGCCGTTCTCCTTACTATCGCATCACCCGCCGGTAAGGCTCTTTTAAATTCAATGGTCAAATGTAAGGTTGGGTACCAGTGACTCTTGTGTTTACCTGGAATCATCATGGGTGGACTTGTAAACATGTCTGCCAAAAATGGGATCAGATTCCTACCTGACGATAATCGACCCTTTGCGACCAACTTTTCGTCGAGTGCAAGAGTTGGTTCGGCGACCAATTCGTAATAAGCACCTGCAGAGAGTTGGTCGGATGTCAGAGTGGATCGAGCTTGAAGAGGATCTTCCGAGATGGTGAGGAGGTTTCCGAATCCAAACGTTTTGCCGCTTTCCGCTTGGTTTCCAAAGAACCTCGGCTTTTCACATTTCTCGGGTGGAGACAATGGAAACTTAGGTGCCCATTGCGATTCTTCCGTAACACTATACCCATTCAATACAGGATTGTGTACATCCTTGCCATTAATCCCTTGGACTTTGGTTCGATCCGCACTTTGTTTCTGGATCGCAAAGTTTGTCATAAGCACCTGCGTCGTGATACGCATAACTCCATCTTGCCAAAGTTCCGCCTGAAGGTTCGATAAGCTTTTGCCACGTTTCAGAACGGTGACGCGCACTTGGTAAGGTGTCCAGGTCACGGCTTGGATGTACGTCGCGGATAGAATCAAAGGGTCGTGGTGAGGCACAGATTTGATATTGGTCGAAGTGAGTTCGGGTGTAAGCATGAACGCCAGGACTGCGTTGAGAATGATGCTCAGAGAGTATCCGCCTTGAGGAACAGAGCCGATACACCACGTGGTGTCGATGGTTCCCGTGTATGTTGCATTGGTGGGAGTGATGCTCGACTCGTCGAGTCTGCTGAGGATTGCACTTTGAAGGCCAGGCATGCTTGCAATGTTGTTGGTTGCTGCTCTAGAAACTGTATGGGGAACCAGTAAAATGTGAGCTAGTGATCGAGCAAGACGATGCTGCTCGAAGATTACGAGACGATCGACGCAACTTGTGGATGCGATGCCGAGATAGATGAAGGAAGAGAGAAAGACGGAAACTTCTAAATTGGAACGAGTGGATGTGCACATCACCCGGGAGCGGCAAAATCAATAGCCGGTTGATGCTATGATTGAATACACAGGTGCAGTGGCCAACTCGGTCGCCCTCTTGTTTTTTTTTTGTTTTTTTTAACACCAAACCTTGCTTCGATCTCACATTTGTTTTCAAAAACAAAGACTCGGATCTCGGTTTATTAACGAATCGTGAATACGATTGGACCCTGGTTCCTCCTTCCTCCTTCCACCTTCCACCTCACCTCACCACTTGCGCATCTCTACTCTATCTCGCCTTGGTATTGCGAAAACGATAGTATTTAAATGGCTGTCCCATCGAGCTCCACGAAAGCTGCCGAGGAGGTAACAGACATCCTGCCTCCTTCAAGGGTCGCTCGCAACTTGGAGCTTCACCTAGCTGCCGAATCTGGTGACATCGCCACCATTACCTCTCTTCTAAACTACCCTGCCTCCTTCTTCTCCTCCTCCACCATAAACAACAACAATGACGACGACGACGATCGAGGAGGTGTAGATGTCTGGTATGAAGATCCTTCATCCGCCAATTGGTCAGCGTTGCACTTTGCAGCCGAGCAAGGCCATACTCAAGTGGTCAAGCTCTTGTTGCAAAACGGAGCCATCTGGAACGCGGTGGATGCGAATGGGTTTACAGCAGCTCAAGTTGCACACAGTATGAACCACGAGTATTGTTACCGAGCCATATTCGAGGAGGGGGTCAGACAGACTTTCTTGCTGAATGCTTTGCAAGGTCAACTAGATTCTGCACAAGAGGATGAAGATGATGATAATGATGTGGAGACAGAAGCACAGGTTGGACCGAGCGATAGGAAACGACCCAAAACAAACTCAACTTCGACACATGGTACAGTACAACATACCGCAGATGGTCACATCACCCTGAAACCCTCTGCAGACGATATAGCCAACGACACAAACACGTACCTCACCACCCCGCTACGTTTCATCCCCGACCCGTTGGGCCAAGTTCGATGTCTAGACAAGGATAACAACATGGTCATGGCACCTTGGGAGACCGACATCATGACGCTCTCTGCATCTCTTCTGTGTTCCAACCAACCTTCGAATTTTTCCATCCTCAACGTTGGCTTCGGTCTTGGCATCATCGACAGCATCATTCAGCAAAACTACCAGCCGGGTAGGCACGTCATTATCGAAGCCCACCCAGACGCTATCGCCTATGCGAAAAAATTGGGTTTCGACAAGATGCAAGGCGTCGAGATCTTTGAAGGTCGATGGGAAGATTGGATCAAGGATTCGGATCATGAAGAAGATGTTGGCAAAAAGGCGGAATTGGGCACGTTTGATGCGGTTTATTGGGATACGTATTCCCAAGATTATAACGATATCAAATCCTTTTTCGATTGTTTGCCAAACATCTTGAACGGTTCACAGAGTCGGTTCAGTTTCTGTGAGTCTCGTCAAGCTCCTTTCTTTTAACAGCTTTCTCTCGAGATGGGTGTATGTTGACTTTTCATGCCACCTTCTGTTTTTGTCCTCTTCTTTTTTCTTTTCTTTTGTGACATTTGCTTTTTCTTGGGACGCAACACATATGGGCGTCGCCCCCTGACCCCCTCCGCCAGTCCATGGTTTGGGAGCAACCAATCAGTTCTACTACGACGTTTATACACGTATTTCGGAACTCGATCTGCGAGAAATTGGCTTTACCACCCAATGGCACACCATGATCCCTAAGATCAAGGAGGAAGAATGGCAAGGTGTCAAGCAAAGGTATTGGCAATTGGACAGGTATTACTGTCCCCTTGCCCAACTTGATATTTGGGAGTAAAAAAAAAGACTCCCTTTCCATTTCTCCTTCTATGAATAGGAGAGAGAGAAGAGAGAGAGAGAAAGAGAGGGGTGGGGTTTGCGATCTATCTAGTCGATGTCGATGTCATCTGCTGTGGAGAAATACATCACTTCCAAACCTATACTCTTGACAATGCCCATTTTGCCCGATGTGTGAATGTGCGATGATGATGACGATGATGATGATGAGGAGAGTGTGGATGAGTGAGTGGTGGTAGAGGAGGTGGAGGAAGGTGACAGGTCTGCTTTGACGCCGAGGGAAAGGAGGCAGTTGGAGAGTCGACCTTGCCACAACAGTCGGATGTCGGATGAAGTGCTGATACGTGCTTTGAGGACACCGGTGATGGGGTTCAGAAGCGATTGGAGGGTGCTGCTTTTTGATGATGATATCGAAGCAACATCAGCAGTAGAAGTAGATGGTTCTGGTGGACAAGTGGCATAGGATTGCAGCGAAGATGTTGTTGATGCAACGTCGCGTTCGGGCCGTAAAGACCAGCTCAAACCATCATTCTGCCCTGCCTTTGCTGCTGCTGTTGTCTTTGGTGTCGTCGCTGAGATTGATGTTGATGATGCGTCAATATCCAAGTCGTTTACGTGGGGAATCAGAGGATCTCGCAGAGACAATCCCAATGACGCTGCAACAGGTTGTTGTTCTTCTCGAGCACTCAGCTGGTTATCCTCTAAATTCGTTCCTGCCCGTACTCCGTCCAGCTCCGAACTCGTCGCAAGCGGATGCGCAGACCTGCCAGCACTCCTTCTCAACCAATACTCTGCGCCCATGCTCCATTCACTCTCGTAACTGTACACATTGAAGTCGAATCGGCTACAAACGACCACATCCCTTGCCATCCTTGCTGCGTACGCGGTGGAAAGATGACCCATCATTGGGTTCAACGTTGCTGTGATCACTGTGGGAGGTTGTGATGGCCCTCCTCCTCCTGCTGCTGCTGCTGCCGCTGCTGTTGTTGCAATTTGAGGCTCGTTTTGATGCGCTGAGCCCTGAACATTTACTGCTGGATCAAAGGGTGTGATGATAGCTTGTTGTGAAGGATTCGACGGTGTATCAGGTAGAGTCGAGAATCGTATCCCTGTTGAGAGACCGGCTGATTTCTCCACTGTGCTTATAAACACTTCTGCTCCAGCGCTAAATCTTCCTCTCAAGCCTCCCCCTGCATCGTTGTCCTCCACAGTGGCATCTATACGTGGTTTGTTCATTGCCGTAGTTGTTCCTCCTCCTCCTCCTCCTCCCCCTCCTCCTACCTTTCCAGTTCGGGATATACCCGCCTCGGCCAATGCTGCAGCTACCACAGCATCGCTAGCGTGCGCATCGGCAGGTGTACCAAAGTTGTGCAAGACTCTAAACCCCCACAACGCATCATCAACGCTGTAGCTGTATTCCGTAAACCACCTTCCTGTGTCTCTTTGAAGTGTGATTTGCAGGTTGGTCGAGCCAGGTGGACCCAAACCATAGCTCGCAGGAGCATTGCTTGTGGTTGCAGCTGCTTGTTGTTGTTGAGAGCTTGTACTGCTCGAAAGGTTTGCGTTGGAAGAGGATAATGTACGTGTGGATGAGTGTAACTTGTCCACACTGCTGGAGAGACCTCCAGAAGCTTTAGAAAACGAAGCGGAAGAGGCGAATGAGGACTGAGTAGCCAAAGCGGCAGTGTGCAACGCATTGATAGGGTACTTGGGTGGAGTCGAAACAGCCGTCACGATCAATTGCCATGTTGGGGTAAGTCGTTTGGTCCATAATGCATCGAGCCGTGCTGATGGTACGTGCAGACATCCATAGATAAGATATTCCCCACCACCTCTTGCGTGTGTTTCCGCATCCGCAAGTCCTGACGAGAGAGGTTCAGCAAAGCGCTCTCCTCCAAGCCAGTAGTATCCTTGATCACCTCTCAGAGATAATGCAGAAGGTTTACGTGGAGCTTCGACAATGCGAAATCGTTCAATGATCTCTTTCAACTTGACATCTTTACTACTCTTTCCAAAATCGATAGAGTTCTGGGTGGAGGCATAGATGTAGCCGATACCGGCACGAAGGTTGGGTAAAGCGCCGAGTCGATATGTTGTAAAAAACGGGGGTGTGGGTGAAGCAGAGATGGACAGAGAAAGGCCAGTGGGGACGGGGAAGTCTAGGATGGCAGCAGAAGAGGAGGTGAGATGAAGGTACGAATTGTATTCGTTCCACTGCGTTGCGGCAAAGTACTGGCGCAGGATATGGGATACAAAATCGTGCATCTTGCCCCTCTCAGCCCTGGAAGAATTGCTCGCTGCTGTTAAAGGTTGGAGGATTTAGAGATGACACGGGATCGGAGACGGTATGGTCAAGTGATGATGAGGTAGTGGTGATGAATGCAAGAATGAAATTCAAGGGTCCGAAAGTAGTGTTGAATGATCAAAGCATGGAAAGCGTATGAATTTCAAGGTCCGGATTTCTGGTCCTAGAAAAGTGATGAAATCTTTGACAGCAGCCAAACATGTAAAGGCCAGTCCTTGTATCGTCTCCCAGCTTGAATGTATGGTCCCGAGCTTACTCGGGGAAGGGAAGGCAGCATGGTTGCGCACCTTCTCCTGCTTTTATCATTCTCAGGTTCAGGCCAACAGTCGAGTATCACACGCCAACAAACGGATCGGAGGAACTATTCAAAGTGATTGGTTTACTATTGGAGTATCCCTTTTGAGCGAATCTGTCGACAACCCTCGATAGTCTGATGAACCAAGTCTCTCGCCAACCTAGGATGCAGGCGGAACACTCCCTGCGAGCGCGTTCATGGAACCAAAGGGATCCCGTACACTCCTGTTGACCTGCTTGTACCACTTTGCATAGTCCTTTTTTAATGCGTCCACTTCGGCGTGCAATGTTGCTACTTGCCCTGCCAATGTCATGAAACTCTCGTGCTGCGCGTGAATAGCATCCGAGATGGCCTGTGGCGTATACGTTTCCCTTGAGCTCAGACTTTGAAGGTGGTGCTGAATCGTCTCGACCGTGGAAGAATATCGCGAAATACGATCGCGATACTCTAGTGTGAGGTCGGAGAAAAAGCGCTCGATCCACTCGACGAACGATGCTCCGTCCGAAGAGGTCGGGTTGGAACGTGGTTCCTTGGCGTTGACAATGATAGAGTAGAGTGTCGAAGTGGTTGCACGATCTCGTTCGAGTAGACGGCCAGCGTCTGATGATAGATTTTCGTCGTTATCGAGAGTTGCCGAGAGCGATTTCAAGGCCTGTGATACGAACATTTCACACGGGCGAGTCGACGAAGGTAGAGAAAGAGGAAGAGAGGAGCCGTCAGTATTGAGATCAGCAGATCCTGAAAAAGCATGGTGATAAAGTGCAACACGTACAGAATCTAGCTCATGCCATTCAGCAGCGCACTTTCGAATCTCTTCACCAAAGTTTTTGGTCTTCAACTCGTCCCTCAGTTGCGTCTGTGCTGAAATGTGGTTCTCCAATTCTTCAATTAGCTTCCTTGCATCCTCAGGCAAATCGTTAAAGCGCTCTTTCTGAAAATAGTTGAACCTATAAAACGGTGAGCCCGCCGCCTGATTCTGCTGCTGTTGCTGTTGCTGTTGCTGTTGCTGTTGCTGCTGTTGTTGTTGTGGTTGAGATCCGCCAAATGAGAACATAGATGTTGATGGTTGCTGCTGTTGCTGTTGCTGTGGCTGCTGTTGTTGTTGTGGTTGAGATCCGCCAAATGAGAACAGAGATGTTGATGGTTGCTGCTGCTGCTGTGGTGCTGGCTGGTTGGAAGAGCCGAATAGCCCGCCGCTGGTGGATGTGGACGCTGTGTTGCTGGCGTTGCCAAAAGAGAAGCCACCTGTGGCAGGCGCGGCGGGCTTAGCGCCAAAGAGCCCACCAGCGGATGTGGACGCTGTATTGGATGATCCACCAAAGAGTCCGCCTCCACCGAGTCCTGATGGTTGCGACTGTTGCTGTGCAGGTTGCTGTTGAGTATTTGTAGACGATCCAAAGAGTCCGCCTGTGGCAGGGGTAGCAGTGGTGCTGGTTGCTGGCTTGGCACCGAAGCTGAACCCACCTGTAGCTGGAGCTGCGATGTTAGTTGTACTTGTAGATGTTGTACTGGTGGCAGTGTTTGCTCCTCCACCGAAAGAAAAGCCGCCCGATGTACCAGAGAAAGGTTTGTTGGCTGGAGGTTGGGAGAAGGAGAACGAAGCGGATCTGCCTAATGTGGAACCAGTCGAAGCGGCGGGAGTCGACCCGAACATGGTGGCGGCAATGCTACGAGCGAGAAGTGGCTGACTTTAAGATCGATCGGTCAATCAGGCAGTCAAGTGAGGGCGACAGATAGGACGATGAGAAGATAGGGAGGAAGATGTCGGAAGGACACGATTTCTGGCAGATGGACAGCCAAAATCCGTCCAACACGAATACAAACACGAACCACTCGTGACTGACTTCAAAAGTAAAATCGGGCAGATCGAACAGCACAGAATTGTAATCGGGTGACAGCACAAACCTGACACTTTGACATGCCTGCACTGACCTTGACTTGGCATGCTGATCCTATCCTCCCATCACCACGATTTCCCAACACATCTTCGACACGTGCAGTAGCAGCAAGCATCATTGCTTCTGTGTTTGAAGGCATATCATCATGACGGCCGATGTGACTTCTTCAGCCGTGGAGAAAGAGGAACACGTTCAAGCCAATCACGCAGTTGCATCCTCCTCCACCTCGGGCAGTCGCTTACCTCCATATCTGCAGTCGACCACAAGCAAGCCCGCTGATCTGCCCCGGGCCTACCTGAATGGAACACAGGATATGTTGAGCCTATTCGGACTCATGCCCATCTACGATCGAGCCGTGCGACCTTACAATTCAGACACAACCAAAACAGAAACTGCCACATCCACATCAATCAATGCACCAGCGTCAACATCCAATGCAACGCACACCGGAGTCGCAGTAGCCGGAACATGCACAACAGGCGGTGTCGCTACCCAAAGTACCACGCTATCTGCGACAGCTCCACCCGGAAACGCGACCCCACGCCCTGGGAATCCACCCACGGGAGGAGCGACGACCGGCGGCCTTGCTTCGCAACCTTCGCAATCTTCGCAACCAAGCACCGGCCGAATCTCCACCCCCGCTTTTCAATTCAATGGTGGCGCACCTACATTATCGCTCCAAACAGACTCGTCAGCTATCCTCGCCGCATCACCTGGCCAACTTGCCGCCTCTGCAGCTTCAGCTCCACCTGCGCGCAAACCGACCAAACCACCCCCCACCTATGCACACTACGTGGATGACCTAGCCGGTCGTGTACATCCACCAAGCAAACGTATGCGAGCAGCGAAAGCGGACAAAGGCGCTTCATTGATCTCGATCCTGTTCAAGCCCGAATATACGCCCCAGAGGATTGTTCCGTTCGATAGGGAGACCATGCAGGCAGCGTTCAGTGTAGAGCCAGGCCCAGTAGCCGAGATAGACCAAGCCTTGCTGGAACCAGATGAAGAGGACGTGAAACCGCGCAAAAAAAAGAAGAAGAACAGACAACAGGAAGGGGCAGCAGCAGCTAGTATTGGACCACCGAGCGCGGCAAGGACGCCGATCCGGAGATAAAACGTGTGCATGTCCTGAGCTCGATGCTGATTTCAGGATCACTTTGTATTTGTATCCCGTTGAACATGCACTCACGCAGACACACATTGACACACTCTCAAGAACACTTTCATCACGAGCATATCTAGCTGGAGCCTGAAAAATATAAAAACAAAGAACAGTATCAACGCTGCTCAAGACATGGGAAAAGAGAAAAATGTTGGATTACATTCATATGGTCTCGCGGCCTTAGAAGTTAAACAGCAATACCCATACGAGTAGTGATCTCATCCACCGTCTTCCAAATGTCCTGATGGTCCTGATCATACGCAACATTACCTGCCGGTGGGGTATTGAGATAGAATGCAATTTCGTCTGCGCTCTTGCCTCTCCTTCCCGCACTCGCGAGACACCCTTGAACCACGTTGAACAGGTGCGAATTCTCCAATGCTGCTGCTACTCTTTCCTTGTCGTTGAGCTGCTTGTTGACCGCATTTTCGCTTTGGTGTGTACCGGGTCGGACGCGAATATCGACCTTAAATCTATCCGGTAGCGCGCGCAGCAGACGGACGCGGAGGGAAAGACCGATAAGTGTAGCCATGGAGCAGTGCGGGATCGTGGGTGTAAACTCGAGTAGAACGTGAGGAAGCTTGTTTGCGGAAGCGTCTCCGTGAGAGACAGAAATATGATTAGCATTGACTACGGCAAGCTGTTCGAGGGTGAGTGGATGTTCTGGGTCGGTGATGGAGCGAATAAGGTCGTAAATCTCTTGGCTGTCAATGCGTTCGTCGAACGATGTGGCGGGAATGCCGCTTTTGCCCCTGTACGAGAAGGAAACGACTTCGGGCGAGGTGGGTGGAGATGGCGATGGCGATGAGGCAGAATGCATCGCTACGTCGCCATCATCTTGATCGTCAAGGTCATCTTGATCAAATCCCTCCGCGTCGTCTTCGTCTTCGTCGATGGTCGAGTGAGTAGCGCGAGCGAAGGAAGAGGCGAGATTGGATCCAGAGCTTGTTAAGCTATGCGTGACACCTGCACCAACAATTCCAGGAGCGCTGATGGAAGGAAGAGTGCGGCCGAGAGACTGGGTAGAAGAGTGGATCGAATGGTCTCGCCACCATTCAGCGTTGGCGGAAGATGAAGCTCGACGTGAAGTGGAGCTGGACGAGGACTGATAAACGATTGGATTTGCGTTGTCTTTCTCCTCCATGATATTCGATGGTTTGATCTTTCCGATCTACGATGTGGGTACTTGAGAGAGTGAAAGGTTCGAGCGGAGCAAGTAGAGAACTGGTGGCGAGAAGAAGCTGAGTGAGGTGTGAAGTGGGTGGAGGCGTTAGAACACGCAACACCATGAAATTTGGAAAGCCGTCGTCGGGTGACTTGGTCTCAGTCTAACACGAATCACTAACCCAGAATCGGGAACACAATCAAAAATTTGACAATTCTGATAAAAATCGGGTAGATTGGCCATGGATAGATAGGCCGTGGAAAACAAGAAGGAGATTCAAACTATAACTGAGCACGTTCTCCATGCTCCTCAGAGGCGCGTGCTGCTGCATGTTCCACTCTCTCCAGTGTGTGCTGCTGCTTTGGCTGCAATTACACTGCTTTGTCCTGCCGGCTGACACACAGCACGGAAAAAAAAGATTGGATTGTTGCCCAGCAATCCACCGTCAATTTTAGCCGTGGCTGGTCCGCCATTCAAGATTCTGCAACTCTCGTATTTCATACTTGCTGCCCATGCCGACTTGACATTTTGCGAGCAATCGCAGTCATCGAGACGCTATTTGATATGACATGATATTCGTATATGCTCGATTGTAACGTTTCTCTGAGCTGCATGTTTGAATTGCAGCCAAGAAGAAAGATGTGCGAAACAGATTTTTCATAGTTGAATATCAAAGTCGAGGTCATGCGAAAACAAAGCCAAAATTTGGCCGAGTTGCTACAGTGAGCAGGACTTTATGTTCAACTTTGACAGTTGGCATCCTAACGCCATCATCACCATATCGCTGCGACTTGACCTTGTCATATCTTTTCCTTCGGTTCATTCTTGTCTCGATTTTGGCACTTGATCTTCACCAATCGGAACGACTTTGCCATCCAATCTACGCCGCGGCTTCCGACGTCGATCTGCACTCTAGAATTTGCCGACCGACGCTTGAAAGGGATCCCATCCAGACTACAAAGATTCTACTTGCCAAACATCGACACAGAAAACGTTCGATTGGATGAGCCATCATACATCTTGAATTATTGCAACGCGGACCACCGCTGGATCCTTCGTGATAAGATTTATTCACCTTCAGAATATGGTTGTCATACAATCACCACATCCGTGCCCTGCCGACTAGACTTTCCGCCACTTCAGAGACGCTCTTCCTCAGGACTATTCTCCCTGTCACCACCAATTGCCCCAACAATCGATTCCTCTCCGTATCTCGGCCTTTTCCGATACTCGTTGATCGCTGGTTCCCACGCTCAGATCCGATCGAAGTAGCGGTGTACTCTGTCTCAGAATCGGATGTTCGGAATGGATCCGACTCACTTTGTTGTTGCCCGTCATGACTCAGCCCATCCCAACATCGCAGTCTTTTCACGACGCTCAGCAGCATCTGTCATCCGCCTTGACAACGCAAAGCTTAGTCGCTCCGGTATCGTTCGTTCCCGCTTCAGAAGCACGCTCTGCTTCACCTTCTCACTCTCTTGCGTTGGCCTCGAACGCACTCACCGCGCCACCATCCGTCAGATCAACACCGGTGCCAGCAGCAACCACGGAAACAGTCACGCCAGCACAGCCACCAATCGCAGCATTGTCCCCAGCTCCGACCGCAGGCAACCGCAAAGTGCTCCCTTACCTCTTTGACGACGCTCAACTTGACGATGTTTTAATCCTTGTCGTTGATATGCTCGTCAAGCTCACGGAGCACAATGATTCCCTACCGCTGCATCCTTCCGCTCTTACCCGCTTTCACTCGCGCGCAACCCCCAACATCTCACTTTCCGCCTACCTTCGCCGAATCGCAAAGTATACATCGATCGATAAATGCTGTGTCCTCATCCTGCTCGTCTACATTGATCGTGTATGCGAGAGGCTAAAAGGTTTCACCATCTGTGGTCTCACCGTCCATAGATTCATTTGTGCTGCCATCCTATGCGCGTCGAAAGCGTTGTGTGATGCTTTCAACACCAACGAGCACTATGCCAAAGTCGGTGGTATCAGTCTGCAAGAGATCAACCTGTTAGAGAAGGAATTCTTGCAGATCATTGATTGGAGGGTGATCTGCTCGGGTGCGGTGCTGCAGCACTATTATGCGAGTTTGGTTAGGAGCCACAAGGACTACGTGTTGGCCGAGCTCAAAGTGCTAGAGGTCGGAGCGCAGACAGGCGCAAGGGCGAGTTCAGATGGCGGCAGTGTGAATGGGCACAGCAGCAGCAGCAGTTCCGGTAGCATTCACGGCAACGGGGTAAGTGGTAACAATGCTTCTCGAGCAAGCAGCGGCTCAAGAAATCCGAATAGCGCGAATGCGAAATTGGGAAGTGCCAACGCAACACCAGCAATGGGCGCGGGAAGCAGTAGTCAGCACAGCTCACCGCCTCCCTTCAGCAGTAACAGTGCAAGTCCTTTCACTCCAGCTGGTGTGAATGGGACAATGGTGGCCGCAGCCGAGAGTGCAACGGTCTCGGGCAGTTTGAGAAGCCCGCCATCGGCGATGCAAGTTGATCCGGCGGAGCCACCGAGCGCACCGACGCAAGGGATTAGAAGGAAGAACGACGAACACCACACCCCTCCATCACCCCGATCTCAAAGTATGACGAGCTCCAGCAGCAGCACTGGTTCCTTCGGTGGTGGAAGCAATGGGGATGCTCAATTCAGCATCAATCAGCCACAGCATCCAGCCAACGCTGCTGATGCGTACAAGAGGACACGCTTAGAGCATCACCGACCACCACCACCACCACCACCACCACCACCACCACCATCGGCGCCACCACAATAGGCTGTCCCGCAATGGGTAATCGCTCTTGTCTAAAAATATCACAAGAGGTCGAAGACCTAAGCTTCGTGACGATTCGAGCACTGGATTAGGCTGAGTTGGACATGCGTTATACTTGCTGCTAGACACTTGCATTGTTGCGGCTTTCTTTGCTACTAGACTTCTTAACTCTGCTGACAATCACTGTACATTAGACACAACACACAGAACGCTTTTATCAGTCATAACTGTCAAAAGCAGAGAGATGAGAACGTGATTCGGGACCCGAACGATGGTCTGGCATCAACAGAAGTGAGATCTGGCAAACGAGACGCTGCAGGCGTATATGAGATCTTGAATGTGGGAAGCCAGTTCGCGACCCCATGGAATGCTAGCAAGCTGAAAGGGGGTATGTGACCTTTCTTGACTGATGGATGTTTCGATTTGATGCTTCATGAGTAGCCTAGAGATTAACGTCTTTGTGAACTCGTATTCGGCGATTCATCAGGTGGATATGCAGCGCCAAGGCGGTTGGCAGGCTTTTTGACCGTAGCTAACCTCGTTGTCTGAGCCGCAGAAGGAGAGGCCTAGCTCTGATAGTCGTGTAGGAATCTTTAAGTCCATCTACAAACGCGTCTGTGTCGAAGGAAGGATCAAAGTCAAAATCGAATTTGCGAACAAAGTTGGCCACAAACGACCGCATTTCAAGATAAGCCAGATTCCGACCTATACAAGAGGCCGGACCGTAGCTAAATGCGAGGAACGCGGTACGATCAAACGCTTCTTCTTTATCAGGATTGATCCATCGCTCAGGACGGAAGGCCAAGGGATGGGAAAAGTTTCGAGGGTCATGATGGAGCGCTCTTATGGGAACCGAGAGCAATGTGTTCGCTGGAACAAGGATCTTGTGCCCATCTCGAAGGGGGACGAGTAGCGGAGAGGGGTTTTCGCGTTGTAAACCGGATGAGAGGACAGGATAGAGGCGCATCGATTCGTTCAGACACGCGTTGAGCCAAGGACAATGCTTGCTAAGCATACTGTGACCATCAATGTCGTCGACATGCGAACCAAACACCGAGTCGAGTTCTTCTCGAAGTCGAGACAGAACGTTTTCGTGCCGACACAGTAGGAAAAGCGTCATGATGATGGAATGAGCCGAGGTATCTGATCCAGCTATCACCACAAGATTGCTGTCCGCTCGCAGTTCCTGCAAAAAACTCCGAATGCGAAAAGTTAGATCGAGCTCGACTGTCGTATAAAACAACAAGCCAATGGAACCAACAAACTTACTGCTAGGGTGTGTTCCCAGCCTGACCCGTTATCCTTTGCAAGCAGGTGTGAAAAGAGATCGTACGGTTCCGTTCCTAACTTGATTCTCTCGATCAGAGCTGACTTGGTCCATGCGTCGAATCTTGCTATCTGTGGGTGGATTGTTCACAGGGAATGGCAGATCAAGCCGCATTCCAGAACTTGTTGGTGAGTTGCTGGAGCTGTCTGGTTGCTGTACGGAAGATATGTGGACTTACGGGCGAAGGTAAGTAGACGAGAAGGTGGGCGATCCACGAGATGCAGCCTATGAGAGAAGTTAGGCTTGTGACTTGGTGCATGACCTGAATTGGTTCTGGATAAGCACCTTTGTGAACTGCCCCGAAACTTTTCGAGAAACCTATCTGGCCAGCAATATCGAAAGTGCACAGACTTGTCCACATGTCTACATCCACAGAAGACTTGGCATCAGCCAGGGCTTCGAGTTTGACCATAGTTGCCGAGATGGATTGGTCGACGAACGCATGGTAGGATTGGATAGCTTTGAGACTGAAAGCATTGTCCCAAACGCGTCTTCGAGCTTTGCGTTCAGCTACATCCACCGCGCTCAGAAGACTCATGCTGCGAGGACTGCAGTTGGGCTCAATAGCGTTGTACCATGGACCTTTTGGCAACAAGTTAACTCCATAGATAGCGGGAAGGGCATTAGGATCTCTGATCGAGATCTCACGAGGACCAATACGCACCACGTCGCCGTACTCATCATGAAGTCTGTCCAGCTTGTCTGGACGTTTACCTGCGCGTTCGGTTAGGATCCATGCCAATTTTGAAACAGTCAGGGCTAGAGGACCTTTGAACTTTGATGCGCGGTGAAAGAAAGCTCGATATGTGGCCACACTACTACCAAGCACGATGTTGTAGGTGGTGCTGAGAATCAAGACTGTTTTGATAGAGTCGGGCAAGGAAGCATGGTAGCTGGTCGCCTGTACGCAGGTGTAAGCGATACAGACAAGGATGTAAACGAGACAAGATTCGGGAAGGCGAGGTTCGAAGCGTGCAAAGACGAAATGTGATGCAAGAGCTAGACCGACCATCACATTGATCTGAGTGGATAGCGGTGGTAAAGTCATCGTAGATTGGACGATTGAAAAGAAATTTGAAGCAAAGGATTAGGCAGAGGTGTTGCTATGTACAAAACTGTGCGACGCACCATCCCCCAACTACTATCAAATCTACTGTAGTATTAACAAGACCTGTCGCCGAGCATGTATGATGCCGCAGGTCCGTGCGTGAACCCACCAAAACGTGTGGGATTCTTAGAGTGCGACGACCGACAAAGCAATATGAATGAAACAAACCTTGCCGCGTTATCGTTGCTAGACCCAAACGAAGAGATTCAATTCGGCTGGACAGTAAGAAGGGAGCAGCAGGGTGCAAAGAAGCCAGCCAGGCCGCCTTGGAAGCAAGGAGAGACAGCCTTTACAGGACGATTGAGCAGGGAGTGCCAAAAGTCGCCGTACCCATTTCAAGCCCACATCGAGCCATGTTGGCAATTCTGCACGCAACGTGTATGTATGACTGAAATTATTATACTGTATTGTGCCTTGTTTGACGCGAGGTGCGGTTCCAAAGAATTTGAAAAATGTCAATTATGATCTAACTTACAGTATATTGCCAAATGTTGGGGGAAGAAGGAGCTACACGAGGGAGAAGGGTGGCAAGCCGTGCTGCCATGGTCGCAAATTTCTATTTTCTTGCTGTTGTGAGGCGAGAGTTTTGACAAAGAGATTTTTTTCTTTTTTTCTTTTTTTCTTTTTTCTTTTTTCTTTTTTCTTTTTTCTTTAGCTTGTGATTCTCGGTCCGGGCATTTTGTGGTCGCCGGTACCCGGTTGCCATCAATCATCACCGCACAAAACTGTCTCGCGAATAAGTTGGGCATCGTCGCCGAATTCTCACTCGCTGCCGCCGCTGTCTTCTCGTGGCTACACTGCCAACCCAAAACGCGTAGAGTACACCACGCGATTCGGAAAAATTTAGAAAGAATTTTATCCACCATGATGATACGTACAGTACAGTATGTTATTCGACATGTCAATTTTTACCTTTCATTGGTAACCCCATCGGTTACACAAAGTGGCCGAGGAATAACAAGAGCTGACCATTTTCGTCTTGGACCCTGATTATTCCTGAATTGTTATCGCCAGCTGGTTACCGCCAATGCTTGGTCTCAGCTTCAACTAGAGCACCTTATAAAGAGCTTGTCTCTTGGTCACCTCGACCAAGTTTGCACCCTTTGTTACTTCCTACCTATCGAGCACTTGCAACTTCGAACGATGATCGCCTCGCCGTCATTCAAACGCAAGAGCTCCTTGAGCATCGCTTCCCTGGCACCGCTTGGTGCAATTGCCACTATGCTCTCTCCTTGGGGTTTGCCAATGCTCAAGGCTCTCTTGCTCGAACCTATCCGCATTAACCCCCCTGTCTGGCTTCGTGTCTTGCTCGGTCTCCTTTTTGTTACCAATATCAGGTCTATACCTTTCTTATGGCATATTCGCGTGCTGTATCCTGCCTTCAAAGCCGTCGTACAAGCTCGTACTTGGTTCTCATCGCCAAAATCCAACCTTCTCACCCACAGTGCTATCCAGCCGCAGCTCAAACTCGAACGTCTCCCCATCGGCAAAGACATCTTTGCAGACATCTCGTCGTACAATTTCATCGCCACACTCGACGAATGCGATTGGAATGGTCATCTCTCCAACTCTTCCTACTCACGCTCGCTCGACCATACCCGTATGGCTCACAACTCGCCCAGATTCCTCAAAATGTATTACGACGGCGGTTGGGTCGCATTGGGTGGATCCGGCTTCAGCTTTCATCGTGAGATCCCCATGCTTGCACGCTACACTATTCACATGAGCCTCGAAGCATGGGACGACAAGTGGGTGTACATCGTTGGTCGATTCGTAGCGCCTGCAAACCCAAATAAGGCTGCTGCCAACGCTGCTACTGCTGCCCAACCTGCCAACGCTGCTACCGAGATGCTTCAGCCAGGAGAGATCCTCTACTGCACATCTACCTCTCGCTATGTCTGCAAAGCCGGTCGCCGTACCATCCCACCCTGGCTCATGATCGCCACTTCTGGATACGGCACCACACCCGCCACCCGCTCCAATTGGGAAAAGGCCGAAAAGCTGCGTGTCTACTATCTCGAGAAAGAGCGCAAGGCTTACCTCGACAAGACAGCCAAACAGTCGATCTCTGCCAAGGTCCAATCCAAGCTGGTAAAGAAGTCAGCGCTCCTTCGCCAATTTCGCACAGAGTCCGAGAGGCAAGGTACTCAAGAGGAAGCTTGGATGTCCAAGGCCTACTGGGAGATCGATGAATGGGAGACCAGACGCAAACGCGGTCTCGACCGACTTGGCGTCAGCGTCGGTATCCTTCCCGCTCTCGAAAAGTAAGCTCCCGGTAAACCCATTGACACGCTCAAGACGGCTCTATATGCAAGCTTCTTTGGCATATTCATTCCGCCAGACTTGTAGGACCATATTTGTATCCATCATCTTGTAAATCACTCCACAGACACACAATCTTACTAGCAGGTACCGAAGACAGCATGGAATTCTCGTGCGGTAATCAGAACAGTCTATCGTCTTATGTGTTCATCGTATTCGATTGTTCTTCGCATCGCCAACGGGTACAAGCGATGAAGCTCAAGCCCAAGCATTGTTGATCTCGTCATACTGAGACTGCGTGAGTGGCTTGATACTTCCGTGCTTAAGCAGCGTGGGCATACCTGTAGGGAAACCAAGGTCGGTGTAGCCGTATTGGTGGATGCCGTTGTCCGCACTATAAGGGTAGTAGCCGGCTGGATTGCGACCATATTGGTCAAGGAAGACCAGCCACTTGTCGCTCGTGTTCTCCTCCAAATATATGGGTGCTTCAGCCTGATTGTTGTTGTCGACAAACTCGGTTGATGATCCAATGTCAGCCCATGGACCGTTGATGCCAGATTCGCTAACCTGTGCTCGAACTTTGGACACGCTCTCGTCTTTGAAGAACCTGACGTACTGGTTTGCACCATCTGTAGGGCCTCGTCCAATTGTCAAGTCGATGACGCCAACGTTGTTACCGAGATCCATATACACCTGGGGCTCGGTAAATGTGACAAAGTCGGTTGTGTACGAGCTGTAAATCTTGTCGTAGTCAGGCTGCCCAGTGTGAGAAGCATTGGCATACTTGTTCGAAGACCAGTAGACGAGGAAACGCTGTTCGTCCTCGAGCCACATCGCTTCGGGTGCCCAGGCCATTCTAAAGTTGTCGGGTACAACATTCACAAGTCTAGCCGGCTTCCAGTTGGTCAGACTCGCGCCTTGGGAGTCCCAGATGACCAGACTGCGACTGAGAAAGCTGCCTCCGAAACCACCAACGGCTGTTTGGTTGAGGTCGGTACCAATGATGTAGTGTTGCGATTCATCGCCTTTGCTCACGAGGTACATGTCGCGCACGCCTTTCGTGCCGACATCAGAGGTGAGAAGAGGAGCACCTTCTTTGAGATTTTTGTACGACAGCGCATCATTTCCGTTGGAGAGATGGCCAAAGACTTGTTCTCCCGCAGGATAGGTTGTGTAGACTCCCGGCTCCTTGTAGTTGTCGTAAAAGTGGATGAAAAGATAGCCTACCTTGTCGGTGGCACGCTTGAGCGAAGATGGTGAAGGCCGGGAAGAGATTGGCTGAGAGTAGGCAAGAGAGACTAGGCTCAGCTGCAGCAAGAGCAAAAGCTTGGAGGAAAAGCCCAACATACTGGCAGAGAGGGCTGGCGGTGGGTGAGAGAAAGATGGTATGAATGATGGAGTTGAGGGACTCACTCCGGCGAAGGGTCCCATTAAGACTTTGCTGGACTCACAATTTGACCCTTCATGCAAAAAGGGTGGTCATAGCCTTGGTGAAGACTCACATCGTGGACTACTTCAGCAAGCCATGTTTTGAAGAGGCAAGGTGGCCTTTCAGGACCGGCAATCTCTCTTCTCATCAACGTGCTAGTGCTGTGAGCAGTTTCAATGTCAGCGTGTTCCATGATGGGTTTGCCCAGCCGCAACAAAACGAGGTCGACAGAACAAGCCCCTTGTAGCGATGCTCTAGCTGTCAAAATGTGGTGGATTGCCCAAGCTGCAATTGCTCATTGTTGCTGCAAACTATGGTGGATGTTGCCGGGCACAATCGCTCGCAATACCGGCACACATCACAGAAGTCGACTTCGGAAATCTTTTTCATGCTTTACAGTGAAGCATGCAATACAAGAACTGTACGGTACATTTATTGTAAAGTAGCATTGTCGGGAACATGGTCTGAGTTGTGCGGAGTACATCTCGTCCATCATGTGAGCCAAGTGAGTTTTGCTTCCCTGCGGCTAGTTACGGTACCAAGCTCGGCAGGGAATCTCTGGATCAAGAACTTAGCCGAGATGGGTTAACCAATTAGGCAGGTTTTGGTCGGCCATTGTCTGGGTCCTTTTGAGCTTGCTTATGCAGAAAATCAAAGACCGTGCATATCTCATGCACGTTATGTGTGCCCTAGATTATCATATGGGTGGATAGCTCCATACAAAATCCACTCAGATAGTTTGACAACAAGTTGTCTTGGTGAGAAAGTCTCAGAAAGTTGGCTCCAAGAAAACAAGGTTAATTACGCAGTTTTTGGTCTGCCATTGTCTGGTTTGATTTGGGCTTGCTTGTGCAGTAATTCAAACACTGTGCACATCTCATGCACATTGTGTGTGCCCTGGGTCCCCATATGGGTGGATAGCTCCATACAAAAACCACCTAGTTGGGTTGACAACAAGTTGTCTTGGTGAGAGAGTCTGAGAAAGTTGGTGTCAGGGGCCAATGTGCCTAACTTGGGGTTCCAATTGATATCCGGTGAAATCTGGGGTTTTATCGTGTTTCAAAATGAAACCCGCTGGAAATGCGTTCTCTATCCAATTTCACTCTGAGACCCTAACCCTAACCCAGTGCTGGCTACCTGAGCCAGTAGCTGCTTATTGCTTGACCCCAAATCCTACCAAGCCTGTTATCTGGACCCTCCGTACCTGCCGGAGATCCCCTTGTTTTAGTTCCTGAACCTGTTGGAACTCAAGTACCACCTCCTACTGTGCTGCCCAAGAGGCCCCCTCCTGGTTGTCATCCTAGGGTGCCTGATACTACCCAGGACAGTTATCACAACAACCTGTAAATGGTTTCCTAATGCCATTCCTATATCCCATCCTTCCTATGTTGTGTTTTATCGGATTTGACCTTCAACCCTGTTTTCACAGGATTCTAGTTGAGCAATTTGGAGCAGCTTCCTGTCAGCGGTTGCGTGCCAGAGATCCAAATTCCCGTGAGAAAACGCGACTTGCCGGATTTCAGTGAGTTCCGGCGGTTAAGCTTGGCCTCAACGGATATCGAAGAGAATCCCGCGAGTGGCGATCTCTCGACGGATATCGGCTGACCGCTGGTGACACTCCGTACAGAGGTAACGCGGCAAGCTCGGACGGGGTACTCGGTCGACGCGAGTGTCACAACGTCGACGGGATACTGCTGGTGGCTGGGTTAGACCTCAGCCGTCGTTGCCGGTGGGGATATGAGGGACTGGTTGTGGTGCCAGGCCCGCGGTTGAGGTTCCGCCTGTAGTTGAAGTGCTACAGCGTCAATTGGGGTGTCAACAACGTCTATATGTTGTTCTCCGTTCACCAACGGGGACACAGACTATATGGATTGCAATAAATGGTATTGCGATGTGCGACGTGTGAAGAGTATGATAAGTACAACGTACTGATAACTATGTGTGACTGAGATATAAGATAGAGTAGATGAGCTTCCGCTCATCCGATAGCGGGGAACAGAGTATTTATATATATGTATCGTGTGCAAGGTCCATCGGTACTGTACGACCTGCGTGCGTCGAGCTTGGACCCCCGCACGATAAGACTGCCCCTAGTCCTTTGGCAGGGTGCTTCCAAGCACGCCTGCGTGCTCTCTCTCCATTGCCCCCCTGGGCGTCGATCGGCCCACGTGTCGTTCCGGCTGGCGTTGGTCGCCGCCGTCGCAGATGCTCCCCTTGCCATCGATACCTTCGATATCCGGCAAGTCACTGCCACTCGCCGAATTTCCGTGAGATCCGTTGAGACCTGCTCTCTCACCGGATTTTGTCCGATTCAACTTCTTGGTTCTGCGCTAACCTTAAATCCCATGAGCCCACCAATATCCACCAGATCTCCCTGAGATCCGTCGAGACATGCTCTCCCACCGGATCTCAGCCAATTCAACATCTCTGGTCTGCGCAGACCTCTCCCTTGGGACCCACTCCCGTGACACTACCCACCCTTCGAGAGCCAAGCTCCGTTGAGGCTTAAATAGGGTCGGCGGATGTTTCCCCGACTTGTTCTTCCACCAACAGCTCTTTCCAACCATCAAGATGTCGAGCACCACCAATACCGCCCCTTCTGCTGCGTCATCGCGACCGGCGTCGACACGAATGCCTGCCCTCAGGGCAGAAGAGCCTGTGCGCCGTAGCGCCAGGCTTCGTGAACAAAATCCTGCCGCTCAGGCAGTGGCAACCCCTTTGGCTGTCGGCCTCGAGGCCACAGCTACGTCGTCCTCTGCTGCTGGCAAGCAGCCTCTCGAAATTGTTGCTGCCGAGCAGCTTGTTGCGTTGCGGTCGACGCCGCGACCACTAGAACCGTTGTTCCTGGGGAACAATGCCGCGGGGGAGGAGGAGGAGCGGCTGGAGGCAATGGAGGTGGAGGAGTCGGTTGTGGGGAGGGTTAGCAAGGCCGGGGAGGACCCTGTCGCTCCGCTCGTTGGGCCTCATGTGCCCAACTACCTTGAGATCGCGCTGTGGGCGGAGTCTTTTATTGCTCCGGTGTTGCTGGTATTTGTGGCGTGCGAGGCCTGGCCCCCTACTTGGGAGGTATCGGAGGGTTCCGTGACGGCCGGTCGGCTGCATCGTCTGGTCCTCCTTCGACTGACCAAGGGCTGCATGCCTTGGCCGAGCTGGCAATGCGCCCGCTGCGCCAAGCTTGGTATACCGTAATCAACAGTCTCAGTCGCCGAGCCTCCAAGCGCAGCCAGAACACAACCAGGACAATAAGGGAAGAAACATATATTTTGCCTAACTCGAGGGAGTCGCTTGCGAGCTCCCAGCCGTGGCCGTAAGGGGCACGGTGGTTGAGCGTCGCATGAGAGCGAGGCGGAGTGTGCGCGAGACCTAGCACATGAAAAGAAAAAGAATCACAAAAAAGGGGAACGGGAGGGAGGGAAAAGCTTGAAACACTGCCTTACGAGGCCAGTGCGTGTGATGATGATGATGGTGAGAGAGTGGAGAGAGGAGAGCGCTAAGCAAGGCTTAGCCACACGTGCGACGAGACTGCGGCAGGTGCTTGGAAATCACTCGGCCGAGAGAGACTGTTGAAATGATCGCCTGACTAATCAAGCGATTTAACAGATCCAAAGGATCTCAGGCCTTAATGGGCGACGCGAGTCGACAGGTATATTTCTCACACCGGAAGTCACACAATCAAGCCCACACTGGGATTGGATGGGTAACGAGGCACTGTCATTGCAACAAGTCAACACAGCCAGCGGGCACAGACTATTCCGCAGACTCGGGGGCTGACAAAGGCCCAGGCACCGAAGAAGGCTCGAGATCCTCGAAAGGCGAGCACATAGACCTACTTAGGGTTAGGGTTAGGGTTAGGGTTAGGGTTAGGGTTAGGGTTAGGGTTAGGGTTAGGGTTAGGGTTAGGGTTAGGGTTAGGGTTAGGGTTAGGGTTAGGGTTAGGGTTAGG